>VHKM01000156.1:1200000-1817500 GCA_007210695.1 Neogobius melanostomus
ATTTAACTCCTTTATTTGATAAACAGTGTTCTCTTAATGTAGAATGTACTTGTGGTTGATTAAATATACATAGTCCTCTGAGATTATAATTACTTTCTCGCTGGGTAAACAATATTTGCAAGCATTTAGGAATTTTATTATGTTTAACTTGGTAAATGAACTTTGCCGTGTACAAATCGACTAAGTCATAAAACTTTTCAATCAAAATTTTTGATTGAGTGAATTACTTACTATTGTAAGGTGCATAATTAATTAATCTGATAACCTTCTTTTGTAATAGGAAAATTGGATTGGTTCTAGTTTTATATGTATTTCCCCATATTTCGATACCATACGTTAGGTATGGTGTGACAAGTGAACTATAAAGTAAATGTAATGCATTTTTGTTCAAAATATATTGCAACTTATACAAAATTGCAATTGTTTTTGATACTTTCTTTTGCACGTTTAAAATATGCGGTTTCCATGTCATTTTACAATCAATAATCCAAGAAATTTTATATGATTTACTCTTTCCATTTCCTTTTCGTTAATAGTGATCCTGATCTCATTATTTATCTCTTTATTACTAAATACCATAAATTTCGTTTTATCTAAATTTAGTGACAATTTATTCAAATCAAACCAATTCTTTAGTTTATATAATTCTCTCTCTACCACCAACACAAGCTATATAGGATTTGGGCCAGAACAATAAATTGTTGTATCATCCGCGAAGAGAATGAAATTAAGAACATCCGATACTTTACAAATGTCGTTTATATATAACAAAAATAACTTGGGGCCCAAAACGGAGCCTTGTGGAACCCCACAATTAATTCTCTGTAAGCAGGACGCAACTCCATTTAAGTTAACATATTGAAAACGATCTGTTAAATAATTTAACCAAGAATGTACATTTCCCCTAAATCCATATTTTTCCAGTTTATGTAATAATATTCTGTGATCGATGGTATCAAAAGCTTTCTGTAAATCTAAAAAAACTCCGATTGTATGTAATTTTTTATCTACTGATTGTGATATATTTTCTACCATTATAACAACTGCCATTGTTGTTGACCTATGAGCTCTGAAACCAAACTGATATTCATTCATTATATTGTTCACTTCAACATAGCTATCTAATCTTTTAACAAATAATTTCTCTAATATTTTTGAAAATTGTGACAAATCTAAATTTACATTTTCATTCTACTCTCTAAAAACACTGCTGCATGTTTAGGTTTCATATCATCAACCATGGCCATCAGACAGAAAGTGTGTTGATGGAAAAATAATAAAAATGACTTGGACCGAAAATGTGTTATTTGTTGAAACCATTTTTCATTAAAATATAACTTGGGCAAATACGCTAAGAGTCTGACGATTTATCCAGACAGACACAGCAAAAGTACCCACTGCTGCCACAAGGGGCCAGTCACTAAGGATGTGTTAAAAGGGGGGGTATTATGCTTTTTTCAATCACATAGCACCAGTCTATAGCATACTACAATGATGACGTAACCTTCTGTTGGTCTGTATATGCAGTAAATTAAAATAACTGCCTTGAATAAAATTGCTCTCTCTGAACGTCTTGAAATAGGCCTCTGTCTCTTTAAGAAGCTTTCCGACACGCCCCCTTCAGCACACTGCTGTGACATCTAAACAACAACACTGTGCGGGGAGGGGGCTTTGCTGAGCTGAGGAGCAGTGGTTGGTGGCTTGGCTGGTGACAAAAGGTCCAGAGGCATCTCCAGGGGGTGGGGGCGTTCCTAGGAGGACTGAGGCATAGTTACACCTAAAATGGCTGCCGTCTAAGTTTTTACTGATTACTCAAAAATATGTGAATGAGCCAAGGCAACACTCCAGGCATGTGTTTAATGAGGGAATGACATAATAACATGATATAAAGCTTGAAAAAGTCAATTTTACATAATACCCCCCCTTTAATACTCCCAACTAGATGTGCAGCATTATTCAATTCCAGATAATGAAATGGTTCTTCAGGTGCTACTCATGGTCAACTGCAGTTTTAGACATTGGTCATATTAATTTCACTTATGCTTTAGTTATGCATTTAATGTCTGTTTCTTCTGGTTAAGACATGGTTTACACCTAGTTTAGACATAAGTTAATCGTATTAGAGTTTTAATCCTGATTTGATCTACGGTATGGACTTATACGCATCATCCTTATTCTAAACAGAACCCACCCGATTGAGTGTCAAAAGAAGTAACACATTTCATAACTCAACGTTGTCACTCGTGCCTTCTGTAGCCATGCCATACCCTCCCCGTAACCAGACAGTCAAGTCAGCAAATTAAACTGTGCAAGTGGATTATCGCTTGACATTAAGGGGTGTTTACCTCTTCCAGTTTCATTAAGAACATAATACTTCCGCAGTCACGGGTCCAGTGGTTTTGTCGTCAGATGCGGTGACTGAATAATGGCAGTGGTGGATGTGGGACTCACCCTGATATCCTGCGGTTGATAGTGAACTGCTCGCAAATATCTGATGCCAGTAAAGTAAGCTGCGGTCCCACAAGGCTGTCCAGCTGCTCACAGAACTCGCGCGTTAGCTCCACAGAAGCTTTTGGGACAGAAAAAAAAAAAAACTGTACATAGATACACAGTGGATTCAGGAAGTTTTCCTGCCCCTCCATTTATTCCATATAGTACGTGCTACATAATAATATGGAAATAATGGGGATCTGAAAACTATAAACAAAACACTAAAATCACAATATAAAAAGATGGTAACAACTTGAAAAGACGCCACTCACCACTTATCATAAAACAGGCAGCCGCACTCATGGCCTGAAAAAGAGTCGGTAGAGATTAAAAACAAATTCAAGGTCAAAAGAGGTAGGAAATTAAACTAATGTGAGAGATCAGCATCGAGGCTCAGTTTTTCATCACTTTAAAATTCTGTCGCTTTAATAATGATAGAACATCCGAAAAGTTATAATCCTAAATCTAGGGGTCAAATTGTGTAAAGCATCATGGAAATCCCCCTGATATGTGCAATAGAAAAAAAGCACCTTATAAACAATGAGATGCAGCTCCTCGTAGCCGTCTTCGGCGCCGACATAGATTTTCGGAAACCTGAACTTGGCCTCTGGGTCTTTGAAATTTGTGGGTCCGGTCAAAAATCTGGAAAAAAGTGTATTGCTTTGTTAGCCACGTGATCATAGTCTGGAATATCAAAAGAGGAAAGTTGGTTCAGGCAATAAAGAGCAGGAAACAAAGAGGACAGTGTTGAAGTGCACGCACAGAGGATTCCACAAATTCTTCCGATAATCAAGTGACACAATTTGCACGAGGGGTTGTGTGTACTCTGTGCAGGACAGGATTATGTGTCTTACATGAGGAGCCACTTACAAACTAGAGCAGCCGGCTCCAACTAGAAGCTCTTAAACCCTTTTCAAGTAGTCCCCGAATGTAAGTAGACCCCAGAATTGTGAATCTCAAAAGTAATATGATAAAGATGTTGGCGAGTTTGTAAAGTAATTTGGTACACACGAGCACCCATGATGATGATCACAAACAAAGGAGAAGGGCAACACATAGAGCAGCCACTGTCCTCACATGACATCACAAAATCTGCAAGTGTGTACGTGTGTGTGTTTGAGTGTGTTGGGTTGGTACTGACAGCAAAGCGCTTATTATTACTATAGGCCACTTCCATCAAAAGCACTTAATCTCAAAATTGTAATCGAAAAACTCACCTCCCATAATGCATCAGATTCCCCGTGACTTCTGGCCGCAAAGGAGAGTCTCTTCCAGCCAGCTACAAACAAATATGTCCATATAAAAATGTGTCGCTGCCTTTGCTATACAATTACTTGGTTCTGCTTCACCTCTGGTTCAGAGTGTCTGGGGAATAGGGAGGTGGTCAGGTACTTGTATAAAACTCTCATATCATCTTGTTCCAATCCACTCCTGTGGGAGACGAGACAAACTGAGGTCAGCCCACAAACAAAGAGGATCTTTTAGTTTCTCTACATGGGCTTTACTACATATAATAATACTTTTTGATCAACATGCCTACATGAAACAACATGTGCCGTTTGCCCAATGACAGCTCTCACTTTAGAGATCACAATGCTCTCCAGTCATTTTAGCAATCATATAATCCCCAGTGCTTTTGCTCAGAGTTGGAAGGCTCATGTGTAATTAACGACAGGATTACAGCTTGTACCATGTCTGTTTACCCAGCAGGCTAAGGATGCATTTCAACATGCAAATTTTAGGATTTTAAGGTTTCAAATGTCTATTGCTGGGAATATTAGTTTCATCCAAACTGCAGTCTCCAAATAAAGACCTGGTTTATATTAGCCCTGAGTCAGTGTTGCTAAAAGCCCTGTGCCTATTTTTCCTGTTTATATGTATGTTTTTATTGTTAGTTGTGGCCCTAAGACATTTCTAACATCTTTACAGGGATGAGTTTAGAAAGTTGCACAGCTTTCAGGGACCAGAGTGACCTGGCAACAATTACAATATTATAGGATGACCAGATTGGGATTATCAAAAATGAGGACAACAGATTTGTAGGCAGAAAAAGTGAAAAATATCAGTAATTTTTTTAAACAAAACAATTATTCTCCAGTATTCCAAGGCATTTTAGATGCGCACATGGCCAGCGGGGAAATAATAATAATTTTCTAAGAATAATTCTACTAACAGTCTTAATATTATGTTGTCGTTTCCTCCCTTTCCTTGGTTTGTCTAGATCGACCCCTGGCTCAGCTCCAGCTGTTCACAAGCCTACACTGTCCACAAGCCTCAGTCTGTCTCAAAACACTATAGAAAACAAAATTTGACAATATTTTATCAGCATGTTTGAACATTTCACAATGCTTTATGACGAGAGGCAACTGGGGAGTGAGAGTATCCCCATGTCTGCGTCGTATGCACCAGATGGGCCTCTTTAATCTACCTTTACTTGGGTAAAACTTGCATTATAAATTCTTAAACACTATATAGAGTAATAGATTTAGGAGCGCGTTCTGTTATAAATGGGCTGCTTGTCCTCTCGCCGTTAGAGTGCATTGGCTTTTGTTTGGCTAATAAATAAGTTTCATACCATATGAGCTGGTCGTTATAAAGAAAAGCTGTGTATTTGATGAGACTTAAACTCTCCTCCACCCTGTTCACAAACGACTGGATCTTCAAGTACGTCATCTTGTCCAGCGGGAAGAAGCTGATTCCTCCAAACACATCCAGCAGATCGCAGGACTGCAAGTGGAGAGTCTGCAGATACTGGAAACCAGAGTATGAAAAAAAAACACACGCACACATAAGGCAATCACAATCAGAGGCAGGAGCGACAGACACAGGAGACGGAAAAGGAGAAAGGGGTTAGCTTACGTCCATACAAGTGCTTGCTTACAGTGCACCAGAGAAAGTTGAGATCAGAGCCGAGACTGACAAACGCCGGAGCCACAATTGCATCACACAAGGCCAAGCAAGAAGCACTGACATCCAACCCCTTGATTGGCCTCTCTCTTTCTCCCGTGGTAATGTTTCATAGTGGAGAGGGAAACCCAGGCTTAACTTAAGGGTGTTCCCTAATTAGAAATGATTTTTTAATGAGTGTATTCAGTTTTAATGTCTACGGCCGCATACTTCAGTGGGCTGTATCACGTTAGCCAACAGTAACATCGGCCCTTGTTGACAGCCCAGGTGCAACTCTTAATGGGTTTTCAGACAAACAGGTAATGTGTGTCTAAACATTGTGAAAACACTGGCATCCGAGACAGGCAAAACATTAACATTACCATAACAATTATTTGCCAAGTCTACGCAGACAGACGTACAGAGTAGAATGAGTTTACTGCTTTTACCCTGTAGAAGAACTTTTCAAGTTTCTGAATGAGCTGCTCAACTCCTCCAGCTTCCACTGCTCTCCCAAACGTGCCATTGAAGAGCTGCACCAAAACATCAAAACGTCATGCATCTACATTTATCAAGAACTTTAAATGTATCCTTCAAGGGAAAGAAAATAATAGAATACACTACCTTGTACATACTGTAGCATTGTCTTACAACAGCGCCATAGACAGTGTCCTACAGAGAATAAAGGCGAGTGGGAGCAGCTGAGTTGTCAAATAAAAGATTATATTTCTTTAAGACTTACAAGTATTTCCTCCTCCTGGTATTCTACTGTTGGAGGTTTGCCATCTTTGTTTGGTTTTTCTACCATTGGATTTCGCACCACCTAAGGATAAGAACGTAAATGGATCTGATGAACAATATGTTTGATGAAAAAAGTCACAATAGCGCGAAAATACTATACCATAACAATCCAAAAGTTTTCTTCAGGCTGAAAGAAAAACTGTCGGTTTTTCTGTGTGTGCAAGGAATTTGCTGGTTTAGTTGGGCAAAATGTCCTGGAGCAGAGAAAGATTTAAGTCTAGCTCAAGTCAGATTGATAATGTTGATGAAAACAACTCTTATAATAACAGGAGTGTTTGAAGAAGAGACTTCAGTGACACATTAAATACCTGGTGAACTGAACAATAGCTTCACAGAGGCCAACATTTCTTATCTTCTCATTCTTTTCCACATCACTGGGGTGGTAAAATAAAATCTTCTTCTCCTCCTAAACATTCGGGATTTTCGGATTACCAATTAAGTCAATACAAGCGAGAACTAGGCTTACCTAGAAGAGCCTCACCTCCCCTTCCCGAGGCCCAAAAGTGGGGTTATAAACAAAAAAACTGAGCAGAGATGGTGTGTACTGTTTCTCTTGCATTCCTGAGGCCATCCTGGGACTGTGACAGGAGAGAGACAACATCCTGTTAACCCATTTCAGAATAAAGTATGAAAGAACACAGCTTTAAAATGAAGGACAAAAGGTGTTACCTGATCATTAGCATTAGTGTATTGTGTGTTTGGAATTCCTTTCCTTTAGAGACTGTTTGGTTACCATGCCGTGGCCTGTCGAATGAAAAGAAAATAGTGGCATAGAAGCAGGCAGCACTGCACTTTTATGCTCCTAGTCTGCCAAACATTGTGACAATAAAAAACATTTCAGTCAACATTAGACCAATTAATATTTAGTTTTCAACTTTTGATAATTCCACTTGCACTTTCATGTTCAACTCATTCATGTTAAAGTGCTAAAATTCTTCATCAAAATGCAAAAAACAAATCGTGTATTTACAGTGGTATGTATGAGTAGTGGTAGAAAATGCAGACATTCATACGTTAATAACTGTCAGTTTATTGTTCACTTCAGTAAATAAATACATAGGTTTCCCTTTCAGTGGTATATAAAAATAACTTTCAATCTGAACTCTATTGTTACATTGAGTTAAATTGCGTTTTATTTGGATGGACATTGAGTCAGTAGCATGCTCTATTTTAGCCGGGTACATACATTTACAGAGACAGCATATTTAGCCAAGTCAGTTTTCCTAAATTGACAATCTCAATCAGCGCTGGTATATAAAAGATTTTTATTTATAGCATCATCACTTTATGATACCATTATTCAGCAACAATAGTATAATGTTGAGTCAGCTAACTGCGCTATGTAGAGCTGTGTGTGTGTGTGTGTGGCTAACAGATGCTAACAGGATCAGCAGAGGTCCACACAAACAAGTGCGGCAACTAAGGTGCTAAAGATAATAGAAAGGCAACACCCACCTTACGGTAATCCAACCAAACACGCCCTAGCCCCTATGTTGACAGAACGTAAATAAAAACGTGACAAGGAGGAAAAAAGGCATCAATGAAAGAGACGCATTACTTAACATCCTTCACTTCCTGCTTTTTGACAGAGCGGTGTAACACGAAACCAGCTCGGGCTAAACATAAGGTTCCTATCATGGAAGCTAGAGGAAAGTAAACCATGGATTTATTTTTAAATATAGTAATTGCACATTTATGCTATCTTCCAACAAGTATACTTTGCATTAAGGTGTAATGTAAATTAAACAGTGGTTACCAAAGTTGGGGTTTGGGAACCTTTGGGGGCGCAAGGACTGAGCTGGGGGTCCCAAGATGATTCCCAAAGAAAAATATTCCAGTGTCCTGTGTATTTGATATAATCCTTAATTGAAAACAGCATAGATTTGTTTTTAGATTTATTTTTTTGCTTGATATTATCTATATATTTTTGTTAGATTATCTATTTCTAAAGTGGGGATCTTGATTGTTTTTGCATGGTAATTTTGGGATTCATAGCCTGAAAAGTTTGGGGACTACCTTGTACTTTTCCAAAATGATCTCAGTCAAGTTAATATCTTTGCATTTTAAAATAATTAGGATGTTTATTGTTCAGATAAACAAGTCACAATCCAAACGCACAAACATTTGGTCATATTTTTCCACATATTTATTTATTTTTATTTTTATTAGAGGTGGTATGTGCACATACACAAAAAAAGTGAAACATTGTGTAAAGCTGCCATGTTGAAAAAGGTGAAAATGTCACGTAAAAAGCAATCATTCCATGATTTTGATAGAAAACAATGAGACCGTGACAATGTGTTTTTTGAACCTGGATTGCTTAAAGAGAAATTGAGGATCTGGGCATGTCAACACCATTCAAATTCAGGACAGCACCATTGCCTGGAACTCTGCAAGAAAAGAAAAGAAAAACAAGTTGAAGTACAATTACGCCAAACAGATGCCAGGAGGCTATTAGACCATTTTCACTGAGCACTTCAGTTTGTTTTTTAGGTCATATATAATTCACTATTTTGCCAACAATATATTGGCCAGTAATATTTCAGAAAAATCTATGAAACCACTACAATGCATTAAACTCTCTCAATTCATTTTTAATTTTTTTTAATTGAAATTCAATCCCACCATTGTGGTTAAATGTGCAGATTTCATGAGTAACATTGGGAGAAATGAGACACCAACCCTCTACTCCAATTCTGCCGTCATTGTCATCATCAGCTGCTGAGACAAATGTCTTGGCTTCAGCATCAGATAAAGTTCGTGCACTAGGGACAAACTTCTGTAGGAAGAATCTGCCAAAAAGCACACAAGCTGTGTTTATTAGTCCCTGACTTTTGACACTGTCAGGCAACGGTATTATGTAACACAAATAAAATAGAGCTTTGGTAACAGTGGATTACAGCAAGACGGCTTAATATTGCCATCCCGTTATTAGTACAAAGCTCTAAATCTTTCTTCATTTCACGAAAACACATCTGTGTCAGAAAGGTATCATTTTAGAAAAAAACACCGTTTTTGAATCAATTCACTCACTTAAGCTCCCCCTCCTCAATGTAGCCACTGTTGTCGTCATCTAGAAGCTGGAAAACATTTTTGATTTCCTGTGGCGTCTTTGTTGACAGGCCACACAGCTTGAAGAACTTCTTGTAGCAGAATGATTCTGGAGCTTAATAATAATAATAATTGTGATAAAAGGATTTAGCATACATTTTAGTCAATATCAAATAAATCTACAAACAAGTCTAAGCAGGGGTGAAACACTCAACACTTTGATCAGATGCAAATGCAATAATGATGAGGATCTTCCTTGATAAATGTGTAAACTAATGTTTCTAAAGCATTTGAAATTTGAATATCCAAATATGTGATTTTAGGGAGAGATATGCACTACACTAATGCACAGGTCATCATCAGTGTAATAACAAGTTATGACAACAGCAATGTTATGCATACCTTGACACTCCTTGACAGCATTGTCAATGGCCTCAGCAGAAAGGATTGATGTGAGTGACATGTTGGTTCTGTAGATTGAATGAAAGCTCAGTAAATTATTCACACTTTCAACCGCCATTTCAAACCATACTGTAAAAGAAGACCCTACCAACCAATGCTATTTGGCACCTTTGTTTGCAACCTACTTAAAGGGCAAAACATTGTGCAGCCTGTTTGTTAGATGTATACACTTGAGCCTAACAACAGTACTTTTAAGTGGTCATCAAAACTTTGGCATAGATTTAAGCTTAAGTACCCTATAGACATCTTTAAATATTTAGATGATGACAGATTGAAGAAAGACCTTTTGAAATCAACTTTTTCAAGAAAGCTTCCACACACACAAAAAGCTGAAGAAATGCTGCTCTAAATAACCAGTTGTTTAAGCCATTTCCCGCAGCTCTCGTCCCTTGTTTACGCGCCACAGCAAAGCCCCAAAATCCCAGAGCGCTTTGAACTCACCGCGGTGCTGGATTCCTCAGTCAGGGTCAGACGCAGGTGAAGGCAGTGTGCGAGCTCCTTACAAGTCGCCCTTGCTTTTATACGGTCTACCTAGAGCCCAGGAGGTGCACCTAAGGATGCTTGAGTTTCCAACCTGTTCACAGATCAAATTATCCCACGGCTCCTTCTTTGGTTTCCCACCTGCACACCTGCCCAATTATCATTGACGCTTTACCGCGGCACACTGCTTTCTCTCCCGGCCTCACAGATACTCTTGACTGTTTTTGTCCAATCAACTATACACCACAGCTCCCCCCTCCCTTATGCCCGCATCTCTATATCCGCACGTATTGGGCAGGTGCGTGTCTTCCAGCTTATGCACTCAAAATTAAACGGTTTTGAGAGGAAGCCTGAACTTGTCTGAGTCTGACTGTCCAGTGCGTATTGGCTGAAAAGACTTGGCATATTTCTTGCGTGGCAGCCAGCTCTCATGGTCGCGACCCGTTCTTTCTTGCTTATCAATCATTCATTTCTAAATGTAGACATTTTCGTTTTAACTTCTTTGGGCTATTTTTATTGACATTACGGATTTAACATGGTGTTTTCCTGCCATGTTAATCTTTAACTTGGCTAATTGATCAGAAATATAGCCTATTATACAGGTCAACAGTTCATTCTAATTTGGCCAACTACATTTTAATCCACCTAATATATGAATGAACATGACCTATATTAATAAAAAAGAAAAAAGAAAAAAATATTAATAGCCATAACTATCTTACATTATTATGCACAAGATATATAAATGGAATATTGCTGATATGAGCGTGGGTCATGGTTTAGGTCGGTGTCGCTGCACCAGCTCACCGTACTAGGAACCGTGCACTAAAATGATGAGCATGTCACCTACAGCGGGGAGCCATCTGACACAGCAGGGTCTCCGGTGAACCCAGTCAGCACTAATGGCAGTGTAAAGTCAAGGGAGGGACGTTTTTGTAACGAGGAGCTGGGGAATTATAATTAAACAGCATTTTTGGGTGAATCCTTGAGCTTATGAAGAGGCTTGTCCTATTTTTGAAGCTGGTTATTATAATAACCTATATGACAAGACAGACAGTAGGGTGTTATTGCATTATCTTTCCTCAATGATGAATTGGTAGGACAGCTGCGCCCTCTTGTGGTTACTTTTCTTGGGGCGGCACGGTTGTACAGCGGTTAGGCCTCCTGCTTCGCAGCAGGATGGAGCCTTTCTGTGTGGAGTTTGCATGTTCTCCCCGTGTCAGCTATATATATTATTATTATTATTATGATGATGATGATGATTATTATTATGATTATTATTATGATTATGATTATTATTATTTTGAATCACTTTTTAACCATTGTGAGAGAGTTTCAAGTTGAACAGGTTCGAATTCCTATTCCTAAATTTCATTCTATAATACTTTTCTATGTGAACCTTATAATAATTGGCTTTTTTGTGGGGACAAATAATGTTTGGGGGTTTTTTTTGTCTCTTGTGTGTCTAAATTGGGTTTCCTGTACTTAATTTTAGGAGCATTTGTTATTATAAAGGATATGATGTGGATGAATGTGTGAAAAACAGCGACCATTTCCCAAGTTGGATAATTATGAAAGAGCAATGTCAGACTTGCGTTACTGAAAAAGAGCCTTTAATTTAGTCTCATCGTCCGTCCATTTGTCACAAAGTACATCACCTTAAGACACTCACAGTACAACACGACAGAAGTGAGAGAGAGAGAGAGAGAGAGAAAGACACAAGTCAACCATGCTTTACACTAAATCAGGTACAATCATCATGACAGCAAAACGGGCAGCAGAACCCGGGGCGAGGGTCACTTGTATAAAATCTTTTGCTTTGAGAGATGAAGAGAGAGTGTTTGGGAAAAGAGAGAAATTACTCAAGTTGTTCCATTCAGAGAAAGTAGCTGATGATCATTGTCTTCATTTAGGACTTGATCAGGGAAGAGAACTCTGCAAGGAAAGGAAAAACAAACAAAAAAGTAATATTTAGTAATTGTTGCTGGCATTTATTGAAATTTAGATTAAGTTAAGCTGGATATAGTTCCTCACCATCAACTCCAATTTTGCCGTCACCATCGGAGTCACCAGCCTTGAGGAACGCCTTGGTCTCGGCATCGGTCAGAGCTCTAGCACCGGCAGAGAAGTTCTGGAGGAACAGCCTGAAGACAAATTATATAGTTTTAGAAAGATACATTAAAGTAGTTTTGTCAGTGTATTTCATTATGTGGTTTCTCAACGACACTCCTTAGAAAACACCTAATTATTCCCTGAATTTCCTAAGAAAATGAAAAAACTGGATTTGTAGCTATGGAGATTATAATGCCCAATAAGAGACAGAACCAGTAAATAGAGGTAGTGCCTTAGACTCCCATGAAGTTTCTAACTGTTTGAGCTTTGAGACATCGCCCTCAATTGCACTGTACTGAAAGATGATGCTGTCGCTGGGAAAGCTTGGTATGAAATGTGAGAGGCAGTTCCTACTTCAGCTCATCCTCCTCAATGAAGCCACTCTTGTCCTGGTCAATGACAGCAAAGGCCTTCTTGATGTCATCAGCGCTCTTGGCAGCCAAGCCGACCTTAGCAAAGAAGTCCTTGTACTTGAAGGAGTCGGCAGCTGCAAGGAAAACAAAAAAAACATTGCACACCAACATGTTTCTGCACAAATCTACAGCACTTAGCCACTTTTAAATTCATGGTCCAAATATTTTCAATGTAAATATGCTATTATCTATCTTGTTGTTATTATTATTATAATAATTATTATTAAGATTATGATTATTATGATTATTATTATTATTGATAATAATAATCTTTATTAAAATGCACTGATTGTTAGGTTTTAGGTCTTTAGTGCACGCTGCCTTGTGTTAATCATTATCCATTTATCATCCATATATTCATTCACTTATTCTCTCCAAGGAATAGTAGAAGTTGTATAGTTAGCTTTACATAGACAGTTTAGAATAATCAAATGAAAACTGTGCCTCAAAGAAAATCTCACAGTGCTGATTGTGTATTGTCACTATGTGTATAATGTCATGTCTCGTGCAGGTTTTACCTGAGCAAGCAGCGAGGGCTGCAGTGATGTCAGCCTCACTGAGAATTCCGGCGAAGGCCATTTTGACTGTGGGAGAGAAGAAGACAGTTCATCAGTCCCAGCACATGTAAAGAAACAGTGTCTGTACCATTGAGTTTAAATCATGCATCAAAACTATAAATGCTAAAGGTCCCAATTAGACATGCACAGTATTTTTTTATTCCATTTTTTGACTCTTCATTTTGAATCAAAAGCGTGGTCACAAATATGGTCCAATAGTTTCAAAGGCAAAAAAATTTAAGCATCCTTTGTGGCCTTGCTTGGTTGCTTTGATTCCATTTAGTTCCTTGTATTAGTCCAAAGTCAAAAGCTGAGCTTGAGTCCTCCGTAAGGGTTCCAAAGTCCGGAGTGGATGAGGCATAAGACTTGAGCAGTGGTCTGCAGCTCCTCTGAGACACTCACCTTAGAGTCTTAGATTGATGGACTTGAGTGGAATATGCTCAGATGAATCTGTTCACTGCAGTAAATGTCCCTGTGGCAATGTCTGCCTTATATACTGGTGGAAATATGATGCATAGGCGATGTAATAGACACTGTGGCAAAGCAGTCATTGCAGTCGGTCAAAAAAATTTGTCCAGTAGACAGAGCTGTTCTATTTATATGTACATAAATGAAGATGCTTAAATGGTAGGCTACATAGGCTTATGCAAAAGTGCTTGATATTGCGTAGAGCTAATAATATACGCTGCTGATTTGGATGAAACCTCTTCTGCCCTGCTTTGAGGTGAAGTGCACTCCGTGGACCAACACAGAGGTAACTTTAATATGAATAACAGATTTTATGGCTGTGTCTGACATTTTTCTGTAAGCGAGCAGCCACCCACATATAATTTTATAAACAGACCATCTCATAAAAATAAACGACCTACGTGATCCCATGGCTTTATATCTTGTTAATGACAAAGTGTACACTCAGGCTTTTCAGACAGAAGATTGGCTTTTGCAAATCATATCACTTGAGTGTAACAGTTGGTGATTGATGAGGTAATAACAAGCAGAATATACCAGTCTGTGAACTGTAATCATTTGGCATGATCGGCATGTGTGACATGTTTGAAAGGACTTGGCTGACACCCAGAGGTCAAGTAATTGATTAGACTGATTCATTTGTTTTGACAGTGGTTTGTCTAGGTGAGATCAATATTTTAGAAATGAATATATATTGCCCAAACAGTTTTGTTTATAAACAGAAATACTATTTCTATACTATATATTTACTGAATTATTCTTATGGCTTTAGACTGGCTTTTATTTTTCATACTTAGGATACAAACAAAGTGCTTTGTTGTTGTTGTTCTTAAAATAATATTATATATTATATAATATTAAATATTTTACATGTAAAATATTTGTTTAACATCATATATAGGACTATATTTTCTTTGTATTCGCAATGCATACTGTATGTGCTTATAGATATTAGAAAACATTTTATTCTTGAAGCTTACACCGCATATGTTGAGAAAACTATTTAAGTGGCTATTTTCATCTCTACTGAAAGCTGATATATAGGAATTGCCGCCATTATCACGCTGGCACCATGCAGTTGCGCAAATACAATGCTATTATACTGACTGGCTTTACCTTCTATACCTACTTGTTATGTCCACATTACTCGTCAGAGGGCAGTCTGAGGTGGTGAAACCACAGGCCGACAGATTTAACATCACAACATTTTAATAATCCTTACAAATCTTGATAAGCCTGGGTATAAACACAGGTGACATTTAATTAAGGGAAGCCCACACTCGGCAGTGTTGGCTGGTGCTTGAGGTTCTGCAGGAGAATGAATGCAATGAAACATGCTCTGAAAACCTCATGGTTCATTTTATCATGCAGCTAATGTGTGTCCTTTAAAATTTGGCTGTGGTCAAATGAGGTCTGTCACCTCATATGACCTACATACTGTAACTATTCCTGCCCTTCTTCAATATCAGGTTTATGTTACAAATCTCACAGCGGGAAGAGACACATTAGGAATGCAATGAAGTTCTGTCATTCAATACAGAAAAGTGCTTAAGTATTATTGTTTTAATTAATGAAACTCTTTAAAGACCTGTAAATTTACATTGTGATCACGTGTACCTGGATTAGTGATAAATCAGCCAGCATGTACAGTATAAGAACTATTATTTACTTTTAGTTTTATTCAAGTTATAGCAAATGAACTAGAAATAAATTGCATCGCTCATCGAGAGAAGTCCTGCAATGTCCTGACACTAACACTTGATCCTGTCCATCCCTGCAGTCAGCTCACTTCAGTTTCATATGTACCGGGCGCACCTCCCTGGAGTACTCACTGGATCAGCACCACATAATGTCAAGACCCTGACCCACAATGTGTGCCAAAAACGAGACTGGATTGATAGGACTGATCATTGACCTAGTTATTCAGCTACTTTTATACAATTCTGTATAAAATGTACCCTTGGATTCACTGGGAATTAATAACATAGAACCACTAAGTTATGTGTTCTCCAAGCTGGCTATGAATTCACCTCCAAATCAAATGGGCATCAGAAGGAAGGCTGACCACAATTTGAACTAGTTGATAACAATTCAAGTGTCAATCATACGACTGCAATTATGTATGTATGACAAACTATCATTTGTACAGAGGAAAGTACCCTTATCTGTAAAGTGGAGAAACCAAAGACCCTCCACATCTCACGAGGAAGACACCCTGATCTTAAAATAGCCACGCAGTCTGGGACTGTCATATTAGAATCAGGATTAGACGGATTAACCTGGATTGACTCCGAGAAAATCAAGACATTGCACTTAAAGATTTTTTTTATAATTTATTCGTCATCTCCTTCAAAGCGATGGCAGGGAAAGACAAAGTTTGACATTACATTTTATAATTACAGTTCCTTTGGCATAACCACTACACAATGTAACAAGCCCACCCTGAGAAAACCATATATCCATGAGATAATCGTGATGATGCAAGTCTTATGATGACTTCACCAGTGCAGAAAACTCTGTAAAAAAAAAAGTTTTTTTCTTCTTCATATATTAAGCACTTGCAAATATTCACAACCTTTAAATCTACTGATATGATTATTATTTACCAGTCAGTTCACACAAGTGTTTGGGCTTCTATATTTTGTTTGTAAAAGACCTGTGCCTACCTTCCCAACCAATCTTCCCATCTCCATCAGAGTCTCCCTCCAGGAGAAAGGCTCTAGTCTCAGCCGCTGTCAGAGGCCTGGCTCCTTTTGAGAAGTTCTGCAGGAACAATCTATGAGATGAAACAAAGTGAGAAAGTACATACAGACACATAATCAACAATTTGGATGGAGAGAAGTTTGCTATAACTCAACTGTAACTCATCTTGTTCTATAAATCCACTTTTGTCCTGATCCAATATCTTAAAGACCCTCTCAATTTCTGATGGTGTTTTCTTTGACAGACCCACAGCTTTGAAAAACATCTTTGGGCTGAAAGTGTCCTTAGCTGGAATAAAAATAAATACATGGGTTAGTCACTCAATAATATCTGTGCTTCTAAAGATATTTTACCCAATCAAAACAGTTCCAACTCACCTTTGCATGCATTAATAGCAAAATTAATATCAGATGAGGCCAAGAAGTCAGTAATAGCCATGATGTTGGATGGTGTTGATGCTGTGTGGCTACTGATGAAGAGAGAGGTGACGAAGTCCTTACATGGCTGTGTCAGAAACCACCAGTGTCCTTCTGTTTGCTGTCAGCTGCAGCTGCCCACTCCACACATTTTCAAGATTGTTTTTTTTCTCTCTCTTACCGTTTCCATCGTTTTCCCCAGTGATAATGAAGAGATGCATCTTCATTGTGGCTGAAAATAAGACAAAACCAAAGTAACTAATTTACAAAGCCAAGCTTGATGAAGAAAAGCAGATGGCTGTTGGTCAGCGCTGTAGTTTCAGGCTGTAAACATCCTGTTATTATGCACTCACACTATGACCAAAATAAAGTAGCCTATGCGATATTGATATTGATAATACAATATTATTCACTATATTTAGGGTGACCAGACGTCTCATTTTACAGTTTTGAGCCCTCTGTCCCATTGGATTTCTCAAAATTTGTCACAATTTTACACAAGCTCTGTCCCAGGTGTCCCGGTCTTTCACCAGCACCATGCCTAAAGCAGCATTTATACTTGGAACCTAATGACTTTTAACCATGTGCATGTCAAACACAACGTTTCCATAGTGACTGAACTAATTAAACAGCTCAAAAGTCTATCACCTTAATGCTAATTGGTCCATTTAAGAGACATTAGACATTACTTTTACAAACAAAAAGTGTGACTTTTTACATTGTGTTAAAAAGTCACAATTGGGCACCCCTCATAAACTTGTGTCCGAGTTTTTAATGTGGAAAGTCCTTCAGGGCGAAACAAGACCCCGACGCGCAGTTCGCCCTGTCGGTACTTATTTTCCCGATAATGACCGGCGTTCTATACATTATCCCTTACATAAAAGGATCCAACTGTAATTTACTAACCTTTCTAGAAGACAAGCATATTTTATTGGTGGATTTTGTGGATATTTCAGTTTTTCTTGAACGCGCACCCTTCTTGGAGTACTTGCTAATTGTTGCTTACCACACTACTACTGTCTAAAACTAAACTAAATCTTACACTACTTTGTTTACAGTTTTGAGGTAATGTCGTTTCTAATGAGTTTCATGTGCGCTCTCTGCTTCAACTGTTTTTTTTTAATAATATCACAAAGTGACACTTTAGCTAGCTAGCTTAGCAAATGTTAAGCTAACTGGTTTAGTCTGTTTGTTTGGTCTGCATCATGTCTAATTTTGATACATATAAGGGCATTGTAGTCGTTTTTGCATTTCTTTTTTTGGTACTTTTTAATTCTCATTTTAATATTTGAATGGGACCCCAGGAAGATTAGTTTGTGATAAAACAAAAACAAAAAAACAGTGATGATATAAATTGCAATAATAAAACTTGTGAATGTTACTGTACAGGTTCTCGTCATATAATTAGAATATCATGGAAAAAGTTCATTTATTTCTGTAATTCAACTTAAAATGTGAAACTAATATGACATAGTAGACTCATTACATGCAAAGCGACATATGCCAAGCCTTTATTTGTTATAATTTTGATGATTATGGCTTACAGTCCATTTTCAAAATATTCAAATTTTATGAGATTTAATTTGGGGTTTTTACAAGCTAAGCCATAATAATCAACATTATAACAAACAAAGGCTCTACATAATGTCACTTTGCATGTAATGAGTCTATTATATATTTTGCACAGTTTAAGTTGAGTAACAGAAATGAACGCACTTTTTCATGATATTCTAATTATATGACAAGTATCTGCTTTTGGTAACTCATACAAACTGTGAGTGGCCTTTTTAGTGGGATAAACTGTCATGTAATGCGGACTCCTATACTAAAAAGATTGTCTTTGATTGCGTCCACAGGGCCCCTCTTGGATAGTGTGGTAGCCGTTTCACTCTGGTCCAGCCGGGTGACATATGGAGCCCAAGGGCCTGTCACAGTGACGTACAGCTGGATTTCCTCAGGATGGACCCCAGTGTGGCCTGCAGTCACCGGGCAGTGGAAGGACAAAAACATCCTCTGCTCATGTACATGTGCCCCCCTCGGCCTTGTCCAACTCTGTGGTGTGAGGCTTGTTTTCAGGAAGATTAGGCTTCCTGTGTGATGGAGTGCTGGAGAAGAGGAGGAAGAGGGGGTTGGAACAAAGGAAAACACTCTCAGAGAGGGGCTGATGTGCGTGAGGTGATAGTTTTGTTCATTGATGTAGCTCTTGAAAGGTGTTTTATGGTTTATCTGCAGTCTTTTACAGGTAATAATCTCATTGTTTGTAACATTTTGGTGCATTGTTATTTTCTTTGCAGAAAGTGTTCCTGATCCAAAGGTCAAATTTAAGCTTGCATTGTGTTTGGACACAAAACTTCTGTTTTATGCATGTGTGGTTTGGAAAAGGGGACACCACCAGCGAGAGCATTAGGTAAATTTGACACACTCTTGGACTTGGATTGTTGTATACTTGCCACACTGGTTTGTGTTCATTCTAAAATGACACTGATTGTACGTTAGACAATCTTGATGCATTTTCTTCATGTTATTATTCCTTTGTAAATGGAAGAAGACTCTACATGAATGCACAAATGCACCTCTGGCCTTTGTCATAGGATTTGCAGGATTGACCGGATTCTATTAATCTCTCCATTCTCCTATTCAACCCAATCATTGCAATCATTGTTTCAACACAAAGTACAGGGTACTCCGTCTATTTTTATTGTTTACATCAACCCTCATTTTATTTGTACTCAATTTTGTCCATAAGCAGATTGGACATACTTGTGATGACCCTCCTAAATTCAATCGAGATGCGCCCTACTATGACTAACCTCTGCCCAGTACACCTCCGAAGCCACATACTGTTGTTCTTTGCTACCTGTCAAACGTGGGTTTCAGTGCAGTACAGAGCAGATAGCTATCATAAATCATTACATTCTGAACACTTTGCGGTTTACTCACTGTGGATGTGTCTCACTGCCATACTCAAGTGGTGCAAGTGGTCTAAAGTGGAACAAAGACCTTAAATAATAGATTTATGATTCCATTTGCTTGCACAGAAACCTCAGCTCCACATTACACCAGGACTCCCTGAATAATTTGTTTCAGGTCTGACAGAAGAAAGCGAATCCTTTTTCAGCTTGTTTGGAGCTGTTACAGTGTCTTGAATGATCAGATGAGGAGGTTTCTATCCTCTACTTGTAAAGTAACTAAGGGCTTGGCTTGACTCATTACATTTTGGATTTAAAAGTTGCATTGGAAACAGATCCGGCTGGATGAATACCAGCTGGCTTAGTGTGCATGTGATAGGAGCTAAGCTAAGGGACTCTCTTGTGCATTAGATTTACCTCACGCTGAGCAAATAGATGCCGTCAAACTAAACTATCAAAGTGGAACCTTTCTCAAAACATATTTCAGCAACAGAGCAGCCACAAGTCAAAGCACCGGTCCACTCTGGGCAGTGAATACAATTTACAGTTTCATGTGAGCGAAAGTGCCCAGTGGCTAATGCTATAGCAAGATGAAGTGTGATAGACCCGCATGGGCAAGTCTGATTCACAAATAGATATTTATGTATATTCCGCTGCCAAGGCCCGCTGTAAACCTCATCACATTTAAGATTAGCCACTGAAACTTATCTGATCTTATCTGATCAGAGCCCTGTGCGCTGCTGCGTGAAAATGAGAGCTCTGTCAGCGAGCGCTCCAACCCAGCTATTCCATAAACACGTTAAACTTGTCGTGGAGTCCCTCAGCTGTCCCGCTGTGCATTGTATGCGTCTTTGCAGGGGTTAAACGTCAGGGTCGGCCATTTCAACAGCTTTTGCCACTGTCTTTCATGCACTAGTAAGTCCCGACTCCCCTGTGCACTCAGCCATCTCTCATGTTCAGGAACTGTGTGCTATCTTTACAATAGCTTTTAAGTGTTCTTAGCTGCTCTCTCAGCGGTGGCTTGGTTACACAGTGAGGTAAGTGTTTTCTCACACATTTGGCCTTGTTCTAGCTTCAGAAAGTCCTGTTGAAACCCTGTGATGGACAGGAACAGGCCTTTCACTACAAGCTGGAAAACCTTACCAATGCAAAGGTTTTGTATCACAATGAGAATCAGATATCTTGCACACAAATGTGCATTATTTCATAATATTAGCTCCAGATTTCTATCTCAGCAAACGTTTTACTTAGGTCACATGGCTGACGCTAAAAGTCACACACTACTACTGACTTCTAGTGGATAAATTAGAAATGCAAATGCCAATGTTAGAGGGAAAAAAAAACCTGAAATCTGCAGGAGAGCAGACAACTTGCAGTAAACCTAAAAACAATTTCATGAATGTCTATGCAATATTGAGTCTTTACAACAGTAATTGGCTTCATTATAATATGAGTAATTCAGTCAAAATTAATTGGATAACGTATATTGCGTGGTTTAAAAAGAACAACACCAGCAGACCTAATGAAGTGTTGTTTACCTTCTATAATTTGTTAACTAGGTAGCGTCTTGTCCTGCCAGCCTGGGCCTGCTGAATGTAAACAAGCTACAAGTATGTATTTCTACCCCTGCCATGAGATGGATTTTGTATGTTGAAGGATGGGAGTAGCTAATGACTGTGGGTTATCCTCATGCCTATAACAGCAGGAAACTGTGCCTCGCCTTGACCACACAGCCCTCCTGCCCCTCTATCCTCACACCTTGTCTCTCTCTGGCCCTCTGTGCGGCTCACACTTGTCCCAATAAGGATGTTCCCCTTGGCAGCCGCTGTGCGAGTTTAGACGGGCGCTGGTCCCATGTCTGGAGGAGCCTGTACAACAGGTGTAGTACCCCTGTCAACAGAGCCTCATAAATACCCATCCCACATCTGAGGAGTGTCCAACTTTTATGTCATCGTATTATAAGACTCTCTGTCAGCAAACACTTTAAAGCCCTATAATCCTCAGCAAAATGAATAGTCCCCTCTACTCTGCTGTGTGTGCTGATTGACAACAAATTAGTATCAACTCCGATCTGGCTATTTTAAAGGTAAAGGGAACCACCATCTTGACGTTGTGGCACGGGAGTCAGTGACAAGTTGCATTCAATAGAGCTCCACAGTCCCATCCACCTCGAAACCCGCTCTGGTTCCGATAGTAAAATTTCTGTCAGTTTTGAGATGTACAGGACTGTTGAGCTCTATTTGACCTATAATAATAATAATAATAACATTTAAAGGGTAAGTCAATATGAGCACAAACCTATGCTTGTAAGTGTACTAGAATACCTAAAGTCTTAAAATAAATAAAACAGTTTCTTAAAGCATGTAAAATGTGGGCCCTGGTGCCACCCTAGCATAACCAAGTGCCCCTAGTGAGCCTGCCCTGTAAAGGAAAAAAAATATCCTGGTTACGCCCCTGCTAAGAGGATTAAAAGTTTTACAACCATTTAAGACACGCACCTTGAACAAATATGTACACAAGTATGATATATTTATGTTATGTTGTTTTTTCAGTGTCGCCTTTCATGCCTCAGGCCCTGCCGTGTCCAAATAAAGCCTGCAAACTGGATGTTTGACTTCCCCTCTTCTTACCCCGAGTGCTCTGCTGCGGCCCATTCCTGCGGTGTAGGACAGTGAGGTGAAACACTTGAGCCGCACATGTCCCTCTCCTAGAATAATCTTTGTGTTCTCCGATTACCATCCTGTCACGGATTGGTGGGTGTCGGTTTGCCGTCCGCGCCTTGATACGCCGATTCTGTGACTCCGACTGTAAAAGATACTGTTCACGGGTTTCCCGGCATGCTCTGTGCAGGTTACAACTTAATCATAAATGACATGAAACCAAAATTTATGGCCACCTCTGATGGTCATTGTTTCCTCAAGGGACTACAACATCAATTAGAAATGTATTGTTTGGAACTAGTTGTTGCACTATTGCTGAAGCCCATAATTGTGCCATAAAATGCTTTAATGTACCTATCTTAGAAGCTTTTTATATTTTTGAATGGAGGATTAGTTTTAAATTTAGGAATTGATCTTAAACTTGAGAAACAATTGATACTTTTCATTACTTTTTCATTTTAAATTTAAAGTTTCTAGCACAATTTTCACTTTATCAAACAAACAAAACAAACAATCAAGCAAGCAAACAAACAAACAAACAAACAAACAAACAAGTAAATCCCAATTAAATATGATAATTTTTGCAATAACCTCCTCCAGCTTTAACATCTTGGGGGAAAAATAACTATAACTCACCCACTTGATACATTAGCAGTTAAGCTAATGGAATATGAGCATCTCACATCAATCATATGAAAATAGACTATGCATGACGCTCGCATGCTCTGTTGGGTACAGTGAAAAAAAGAGTTGCATATTGAAACACTGTACATCTGAAGAGGGCCGTCCTGTCCTGAGTGACCCGTGGGTGCAGGCGATAGAAGGTTGCTGAATGAATGGTAGGTGGCGCTGTCGCGTCCTGGAAACAACATCTTGATGCTGTCTGGGTGTGGTTACAGCAGAACTCCAGCATCAGTGATTTTGTTGCCAGGGGGAGGACTGTGTCAGCAGGATCCGCCTTGTAAAAACGATGCTTGTAACAGAACAAGGATAAGAAGCACCTCTACAGACAGACAGGGAAACAGTGATGGAAATTATGTGTAGAGTTTGATTTTGAAAAAATGTTGAAATTAAAGAATGCACTTAGTTGCGATTTTTTTTGTGGTCATTTGACTGTTGTGATCGGTTGTGATCTGCAATTTCAGACCTGTTGTAGTTACTTCCATGGTACTCATGAGGGAGACAATGGTCAACTGGTCCTTCCTCTGGTCCAAAGACCAGAGAAAGCTGAAATATTGACTCGAGTTAGAGTAACGTTATATTGAAGTAATTTTACTAAATTAAAAGTAGAACGTAGTAAAATAAAAAGTGCTATTTTAGCTTGATAGGAAAGACAAAACAGAGAATTATTTGGAAAATCTTATATTTACAAAGAATATAGCAGAAACATTTTATTACTGTTATAATTCATAAAATACTTACAAGAAAATCAATATTTTCTATAATTGTGATACTTTTTTCTTTGTCAAGTTGAAGCTTCTGTTACATAGATTTAATCATGAGAAAGAGTAAATTAGAGTTTTGTAACTTTAAAATGAAATTACTACTGTGATAAAAATGACTCCCAACAGTTGCTTCAAATAGTTCTACTGGAATAACCAAGTTAATTACAAGTTTGACTAATTACCAAAAATTATGTTTGTAATTATTTATTTATATATTTCATCTTTATTTTTCCATTAGAGACAAAAGAGCAGTCTGTTTTTTTTATAATTGCGTAGCCTACATTTATTATGTATATACTACCTATAATATGTTTATGAATCAATTTTGTACAGGAACAATGTGTAAACAGTATTATATGTGTCTGATACTGAACATCACACTGCTGTTTGTCTCCCCTCCGTGTGTCAGCTGAGTTACATTAGGACAGATCAGTTATTGATCGGCGTCGTGCTGCAGAAAGTGCAGCTCTCTGAGTAAAGTGAACTCTCCGTCCCGTTCACCACTTCCGTTCTTCCTTCATCCCTCTATCCTCACCCCACCCCCCTCTCTCTTTTACTGCGTTGTATATGCCCTTCTCTATGCATTGCACTTTGAGTATATCGGATGCCTGGTCATGCTTTTGAAGCCGTTGCGCTCCCAGAATGCAAGGTAGGTGTTGTCCTTGTCTGGCAAGCTGCAACATATTTTGCGCCACTGTGATGCAGCCAGAAATGTGCATGTTTCTTCCTTGTTTTTGTTGTTGACAGAATATAAGCGCTTCAGGGGTGGAGCTTGCTTGGCAATCTCACTGGACGGTCTTGAGAGGTTTTCCAAGGGAAGTGCAATGATCAGGAGATAAAGAAAAGGTGAAATTTAAAGTACTCAATGGGTTTTTCAGTCTTGTTTCTCAGCCAGTTCACCTGTTACACACTCGAGTGTTAATGTACCTCCAGATTAACACTATAAAAATCCAATGTCCCTGCTGTGTGCATGTGCACTGACAGGCTTTACGTCACAGTGGCAGTGAGTCAGCTCTCTTCCTGTTCTGAGTCACTCGTCCACCGGTTGCCTGGTTACCTGTGAGCGTTAAAAGTTTCCTATTGCGTCATCGTCTGCCTGGATGATCCGGTCCCCATATTTATTCAAGCTCAGCGGCGAGTGGCCAACAAGTAAATGGCGCACGATTTTATCCCATGGATAAAGACTGACAATCAGATAGGGCTGGGGGAAAAAATCGATTTGATTTAAAAATCGAGTTGGTAGGTCAAATCGATTAATATTTTTGCCCTCTGCCCTCCTCTCTGAAGAAGGTCCTGCTGTATAAATGTACCAGGAAGAACAGAGCCCACCTCAGGATTTTTTGTTTTATTAGCTCAATCAAAATACAGCAATAGCCATGCTGCCTTTGCTCTGCCCAATCCCTTCAGATCTTGGAAGCTAAGCAGGGAAGGGCCTGGTCGGTACTTGGATGGGAGACCGTTTAGTAACACCAGGGTGCCTGGCGAATGTAGTGAGTGAGTGAGTGGTTGGTGGTGGTCGGAGGGACCCATGGCACTGACTGGTTGCCTCGCTTCCGTCAATCTACCCCAGGGCAGCTGTGGCTACAAAAGTAGCGTACGGCAGCGACAGTGTAGCGCTTTGAGAAACTTGGTAAGACAGGCTTGTAAAGCGCATTACAAGTGCAAGGCATCATCATTATTATTATTAATACAGTATAAATAATTTGGATGTTTAACAATCTTTGTTGCACACTGCACTGTGACCTTTCAGTTGGAGAAAGGGTTGCCTTTGCAATTTTGTTTATGTTGATGCACTTTCATTAAATACAATAAATATATATATTTCAAATATATTTACAGTTCGCCATTGTTTTGTTTAAAATGGGGGAGAAAATTGTATCGTAAGAGTTTTTTTATTTAAATTGTATCGTAAGAGTTTTTTTATTTAAAAAAATCGCAGATTTTGTGATCCTAAAATCGCTGATTTTTGGGGGGGAAAAATCGCCCAGCTCTACAATTAGATTTACTGCGTCCTGGGGTTTGATGCACACCAAAAGGGCAGCATGAACATTGAAGGGATAAAGATAGCTGAATAGACGGAGCTATTTCAAATGTAGGATTATCTACTGTCTTCGTGGTCAGTTGTGAAGGTCTGAGGCAACACGTATAATACATTGATCTGAGTTTAGTGAAGTACATATGAAACTGAACACTTTTGTCCCGTTCCGTGATCCTAAAAGGCAAAAACACCGGGCAGACACACTCGTAACTGAAAACAACAGCTGCGAATGAGCTGCTTGTGACTTGCATGCAAAATAAGTTTCTCTTTTCTTTTTCTTTTTTTCTGATATTTTGAGATTGTGAACTTGGGTATTTTAGTAATTTTATGGACATAGAACACACGTATTATATCTAATAATAATTTCAAGACATAGACATGCATGTAAAGGCTAATTTTCATCCGCTCTTGTACTCACAAACACACACTTGAACTCAAAACTCTCCTTTTGTTTTTTTTATCCGACATGAATTCACACAGGGATGGCAGAGCTCAGCTGTGGATATCCAACAGTCACGTGACCCCTGGTGAAAGTGAGCTGCAATCTTTCTTCTACCCTTGTGACTGCGAAAGCCGTACTAGTACTCCATCATCTGTGTGTCCTCTTCCAGCCTTGGACTCATGCACATGCAGAATTCACACTTCTTTTTCAACAACAAATGCTTTTAGATCTCCATGGACAGATTTACCTGATACCCCAAACAATGTCAATTATTTCATGAAGAAGCTGAACTGCAACCCAAACAAACAGATTGTAATACTTTACAATGACAACATCCTTACAAAACTTTCCCCGATGCTTTTGACTGTCGGGACTCCTGGCCTGTTGAAGTCACTGGACGATGCGTTAACAATAATATAGAAGGTGTTTTTAAGGACATAGACCCAGACAGGTTTAATATTTCCAACAACAAGGAGCACCTTGGCCGATGCCAGAGAGATGAGATCAGTAAAGAGCAGACTGACAGCTACATTGGGGAAGATGGACGCACGGGGAAAACGTCTGGAAGAATCCGGAAGAAGAGCGTGTCCTTTGCTGATGATGTCCTAGTTTTTCTCTATGACAAGGTAATAAGGGAAATGAACATAAACCATTTGGTATATTAAATAAAAGGATTTTGTAATTTTAGCATGTTTTTCACAGTTTTGATAAGCAAGTTTACATATATTTCAATAAAAGTATGTTAACCTCTTATCCCCCGCCTGAACCGAGCACATTTTCTCCAGTTTGGCTTTACCCAAATCTAAAAGCTTCTTGAAAAAAGTGTCAAAACGGCGATGAAAACAAAGATGAAAAACACAACAGAAAAGTGACAAAAACATGACAAAAAGGAAACAAAAAAGTGACGAAAACTCAACAAAAAAAAGCATCAAAAATGAAATTAGTAAAAGTGATGTTAAAGCAACAATTAAAATGTGACCTAAAAGTTAAGATCAGTTTTGAAGGTCTTTCAAATGAGGCGCTACACTGACCTATAGACTGTAAGCTCCAGCTGAGAAGGTTTTAGGTTTGGGTAAAACCAAACTGGAGAAAACGTGTTCAGTTAAGGTGGGAGTTATGAGGTTAACTGAGTACGTTGAGTCCACAATGTGCAACATTTTAACATTAGATGAGAATAAAATATAAGCATACCTGATGAAGACCTGGTGGTCGAAACATGTGGCTTGGCCATCCAAATTAAGGCCTTTTAAGTCCTTCCTCGTGCTGTTCATTTTTGTTTAGAGTGCCTAGGTTTGTTGCTTTTTGCAATTTGTATCCCTTTCCCAAGAGCACCTATACAAACCTTTGGAATACATTGAGTCATATTGCCGTGTCTACAAATAGTATTGTCATTGTCTAGTGGATGATAAGGAACATGTTTGGTATCGCCGGTATGTTCCGCATTGTGGCTTTCAGTTTATTGTTGGGTAATTGTCATACATGTGGTTGTATTTTGTTTTTAGAATTAATATTCTTTGACTGTTCCCAGGACAGTCCTACAGAAGAGGCCCACCTCGAGTCAAGTCTCATCTCAGAGATCTTGTTTAACGACAATGGTAATAAGGATTTGCTTAAGTAAAGTCAAACGCTCTCTTTTCTTTTTGTATCCTGTGTAATTCCTCCAAGCTGAGGCAGTGTTCAGGGTGGGGACACCTCAGTTAGCAAACGTTGATCATGTGTGCTAGCCGTTGTTACACTGTAGGCTATTAGCACTTCATTTTGTTAACGTGTTTGTTTGTTTGTTTGTTTTTGCTGCAGACCTGGAGTGGGAGGACGACTTTTTAGCCTTGGAGAAGAACTGTCAGTCTCACAGTCACCCCGAATCACGTCACTCTACCTCTCCTCTGCCAACTCAAAACTGGACTGTGAACATGCCTAAAAGTTTTGTCCTGTCCCAAAGCTGCCTGTTCCTCACACATGTTAACGAATCAGACCTTGAACTGTGAGATAAACCATTCAGAGGTGGGTAGTAGTCAGTTATATTGACCTGTTTTGCTCTCATTGGTCTTAAAAGAAAGGTTTCTCTTCCCACTGTGACGAAAGCCTCATGCTGACATAGGATTTACCCCCTTGAATATATTGCATTTGCGACCTTCCTAGTTTCACCATGGCCCATGAGGTCCTCACTTATTTTCCCCTCAGACAAAAAGCCTTGGCATAATGGAAAAGGCTGCACTCGCCCTCCCCACTAGCTCAGCTCTCCCCTCATTTATGCTGACTCAGGCTTTTGAACAATAGCCCCCTCCCCTCTCTCTTTTTCTGACCCAAATGGATTTGAAGCACCGGCCGTTCGTGACATCACAGTGTTGTAAGAAACAGGATAAGACTAGTGAGGGCATAATAAGATGCAACAGGATGTTACTGAATGCTGTGGCCACAAAGGGTCACACAAGCCACTGGATGAGATTGTCCCACGATGAGATAAATGTAAAGTGTATTGTCAGGAAGGGAATCTCAAAACTTCTGCCAAATGTGGAAATAAATGAATGCTTTCAGCCTTGTGGTTTACAGTGGGTTCAGGAAATTTTTAAACCTCTTTTATCATTTTTAATGTAGCAGTCTGGAACTAGTCTGGTCTTACCATACTCATTTCGTACAGAGGGTCTGGAACTTCACAATTGAGCTCCGTTTTCAGGTGGGAGGGATGAACTCCTTTAAAACAATTGGATCTGTTTTCAAACTACAACCAGCAAATCCGGTGCAAATGCGTAACGTCACCTACAACACCTGGGTAGGTTGGAATTCAACCGATGAAACGCAGCCACTGAGATCAGACCCAGACGTACATGTAGGGAAAAGATAATTGACCGGAGTTTACAGATGGCAAAGGCCAGGCTAGTCTGGTACTAGAATAATACTCATTTTCATTCTATTATTAAAACTGAGCACTAACTACCCTATTATAATAAATTAATACAGGAGAAAAAGCCAAAAGACCTTGGGGACAAGTGTTCAGACTGAAGTATGCATCCAATATTTAGACCAAGAACAACTGCAGACCCAATGACGAGAAAAAACGTTTTTAACACATTTGTGTATATATTCCGCCTGCTGATTAAACATCATTAGTTGCTGATGAAGCCTCTTGAGGTGAGAAACAAAACATCCTCATCATTAAAACAACCGAGTATAGATGATGACTTCTGCCTACTACAGTATGGAAAACCTCTGCACAACTGAGATCTTACACAGGCTTTAAAACATTATAAAATAGGAATAAATAGATGAGTATGAATACTTCCTGAACTCACCGTACTTGAGTAACCTTGTCATGTTTTACAAGGCATTTGTCAGAGTATTAAATTAACATATTTAAATTTTGTGGATATTGTTTTTTATGCCAATGTTTAATATGGTTTGTTTAGCTCTTACTGCGGTGAATTAGTTGTGGAGTTATCACCAGTTGTGTTTAAATCAACAGTGTAGGGCCTCGGGGGCAGCAGAGGCAGAAACTGAACAAACTCACAGTCAGAGATAATGTTTCCACTGCCCGCGGCCTGCTTCAGCGAGGTTTGGTTGATTAGATACAGTGGAGCTGAGGAGAACAGGGAAAGCTGGCAGCGCCGTTCGTAGTTCACACACACATCACTGTTCAAGGACGGGCCACTGGCAGCGAGTGTCGCTGGGAGCGCACACCTGCAACTCTGCTGGTGGGGTTCAGCAGAAGTCGTCCCAAACATAGTTAAAAATCTGTATATTAAAGCCGCACTGCATAAAGTTTCACCCAGTAAATAGGTTAAAGCACAAGCATTTGTTTTATGAACAAGTGTTTGGTGAAAAATACTTGCTTTGTACTAGACTTCGTACATGAAACAAGACCGTTGTTGTAATTGTGCTTCTTTTCTGTTGATGGACGAACACTTCAAACAGTGTTTTGTAAGTTATAGTTCTTTGTAAATAGTTTGTAAGCATGTAGCATTATCATAGTTGTTTAGTTATTAGTTGTTACGTAATCGGTATGGCTCCGTTTTGGGGTATGGTCAGATGCTGCGGGTGTGTAGGTTCTATTTTGTTTTGCTGTTGTTTCCTTGTTGCTATTTTGTTCCTTTGTTGTTCCACTATGTTCTTGTGAAATGATGATTTTTTAATTGTATTGATGTTGAGGGTGGGCGCTTGTAAGCTCTTGCTTCAGCCCACTCCTTTTGAGCAGAGTGTTTGCTGCTCAAATAAACAAGTAAACTAAACTAAATACCTCTAAAACAATGCGGACTAGCCTGTGTTTAAACCTGACTCGTAACTTTGCAGGGAGCGGGACATCACTACCTTCTCTCCACAGATTTGCCGCTGTTTTCCATTGAGTGCAGGTTGCCTAACATAAGGTTTAAAAGCATAGGTCCACTTCCAAATAATTTATTTTGATAACCCACTGCAAAAATAATATTCATGGAATTAGGATCACATGCACATCAATCAATCAACATTTATTTGTATAGCACTTTACAACGACACCAGGAAGACCACAATCTTTCACAGAAAGATAAAAACAATTAAAAACAATTAAAGACACAAAATGATTGCACCCTAGACATTCTAAGTATTAAAAGCCAGTTGAAAAGTATGTTACTAACATATTTGTTTATGCCATAAAAACTTTTAAATCCCCTTTTGCTTGCAAGCAAATTAGTGCTATAATATAAAATGCAGGGTTGACTCAACAATACTATGGAGTTAAGTGTATTCAAATTGTGCAAATATGCAAATCGACGCTTGAGTCCCATATTGTGCCATGATTCCAACTGTCACTTCAGTCTGAGCCTCTGGTCAAACAGACTGTTGACCCACTGCAGGTCACTCTGCCACATTTAAAAATACTGACTTTCTTTTAGAGACTATACTTTTATTTTTAATATAACTAAGGTTGCATAGCGTCATAATAACTGTTTTACTGGGGGTTTTGTTGAGTTGTTGCAAGAAGTCTTTGTTTAGGGTACAATATTGGTCTATAGTTATAGACAGGCAGCATAGGCCTCTCAAAGCCTTTTTTATTTATTTATTTATTTTACCGCAGAGCTCCCATAGAATCCACTGTCAATTATAGTCTATTAAACTATTCTTTTCAAAGACTGTAATACTATGTAGATTGTTTTTGCCGTTGTGGTGGAGTTTCTGAATGTACTGTAGGTTGTTGGCAGGTGGGAGGGGCATCCGGTGTGATCTCGCATTGTGACTGGCTGAAGAGCGCGACGTGGTCCTTGGTCTGTGCAGGTAGCGCCTCGAGCGCAACAGTTATCTGCGTGCGTCTCGTGCGTCGTTACAGCCGCGCTTTCAGAGCTCCCCACACGAGGAACAGCGTTATCCTGCTTTTTCCAAGGAACTGTCTTAATGTGAAAATCTGACTGGATTACATCGGGAGAGGAAAACCCGCTTTTTGTTGCAAAGGTACTTTTTTTCTTCTTCCCCAACTCCTGTTAGTTTTTACAAAGCGTTGTACAGAGTTGACTATGAGCTGCTGTGTTTACTTGACTTGTGCATGTTTATTTTGTATCAGTTTCAACATTGGCGGTGATAGTGATGGAAAAGTGCCATATGCAAACGGTATTTAACGGTAGATAACTTAAGACAGATTGGCTACTATCTAATTGTAAAGCCTGCCTTTTTTTCCATTCACATGCAAATTAGATAACATGCAATCATCGTGAAATAACTAGGCTATATAACATTATTTCCCCCCATTTAGTTGAAAACAAAAAAAAATGCATGTGTTTTGGTTTAGGCTCTTGTCACCTTGAAATGGGCATATCTCAGGAGTGTGTGGATAAGAGGAGAGATTGCCCACCAACGTGATGAAGTTTTCACACTGCAGGAGGCTGATTAGATACAACAGGATGCAGGTCTGTTTGAGCTGGAAGACCCCAAGCTTTTGAACTTGAGAGAGAGAAACATTTTTCTGCCTCTGGATTCAGAACATTTTCAAACCTTTTTTAGTTCTTTCTATTCTATTATGTAGCAGCCTGATACAAAAGTAACAAAAGTATTGAGACGAATACAACAGTGGCTACTATGATGGTTACTGCTACGTGGGCTTCTTCTGGTTATATTCAGGGTCATGTTTCATGCCTAGTTTATAGTACATAATTTAGTCACATTTATGTTTATTTTACTGCCTTTTTAGATCCGGTTCTTAATCTTACTATACACCCGGTGGTACTTGGATGGTCAAATATTTTATAAGGGGGTTTGTACCTGTGGACAATTTTGGGAACCACTGCTATACAACAATGGCTGGCCCATTCTATTGCTCTCAATCATTGTAACAGGAACAGCCCCCTCATAGAACAGCCCCTGTGCAGATTTTATTTTTTTGGGAATCTGAATTTAAACATTGCATTTTTCAGTGTTAGACTTCAACATAAAAACCGGTCTGACTCTTTGCTTCAGGTTCGTGGAAGTATCATCTCAGCCAAGTGCCAAGATGAAGTCTAGAGCAAAAGCAGGGAGGCCGTCTAGCTCTTGGTCTGACCAGGAGCCTGAGCTGGAGGTGGATACAGAGGCAGAGCCTGTCTCCAGTGAACCAGAGGGCTCTGAGGACTCATGGAGAGGCTCACTGAGAAGCGGCGGTCCCAAAAGTGGAAAAGCGAGAGGAGGCAGCAGGCGGAGGAGAACCCACGGCACCAGCTCCAAGGAACGCAGCATCCGGCGGCTGGAGAGCAACGAGAGGGAACGCCAGCGCATGCACAAGCTCAACAATGCCTTCCAGGCTCTCCGCGAGGCCATCCCGCACGTGAAGATGGACAAGAAGCTTTCCAAAATCGAGACCCTCACACTGGCCAAGAACTACATCAAGGCCCTGACCACAATAGTTCTGGACATGTCGGCAGCTTGCTCGCCCAACAGTGCGGCCCAGTCGGAGGGCAGCGCTGCCAAGCTGCTGCAGTGCTACCAGCAGCACCTTGAGGAAGAGGGGGAGCAGGATCTCACCCAGTACCTCACACAAATACAGGACAACCTCAGCAGCTAACATGGCCTCTCAGACTGGACAGGCATGGGCAACCCAGGCTGGATGGGTTGAGCGGTGAGTCGTGATATCTGGTTGGTGCTTTTGACCAAACACTTTCCAGCAGGAATACCATGAGGACCAAACAGACAGAGCAACCAGACCCCGAGACAGCAGCATGTTAACAGATGAAGGATAACGCCAATCATTCGGTCTCACTGTTGGTTTTACATTAATGCTGTGAACTCTTTACTTTTTTCTTTGTCATCTGTGTGTTCAGTTGCGAAACCTGCTGTGGATACCCTCGAGACATCACTGTTTCATTTTGGAAGGAAATGTGTGCACTACAAGAACTCAAACTACTGAAACTGTAATGTGCCAAGTTATCGTTATTTTCAGCACACCTGCTCATTTCTTACTATCGCTTCTATACTTTATGTATACAGTGAGAACCATATGTTTACATACACTTCATAAATAGACACATTTGCATGTTTTTCTTACTGTCTGACATGAAACCAGAATTAACTTATTTTTCGTATGTCAATTAGAATTTTAAAAATGATTTCTATTTGTCAAATTCCAGAAGAATGAGAGATAGAATTTTCTACACAATCTTTTATTACTTTTTACAAAGTCAGAAGTTTACATATACACTAAGATTACTATACTGTACCTTTAAACAATTTGGGAAAGCCCAGATGACGATGTCATGACCTTGGAAGCACAAGTCTGGTTCATCCTTGAGTGCAATTTTAAGACACTTCAAGGTGCCAGATTCATTGGTTAAAACAATGATGGAAATTACCAGCCATCATACAGATCAGAAAGAAGGCGGGTTCTGTGTCCCAGAGATGAACGTGTTGTGGTCTGAAATGTGAATATCAACCCAAGAACAAATGTAAAAGACCTGGTGAAGATGCTGCTGTAAGTTTGTCATTATCCAGAGTGAAACAAGTACTACCGACATGGGCTGAGAGAGTACTTTGCCAGGAAGAAGCCATCATTTAAAATCCTACGGTCTGATGGGGGGAAAAAACTAAAACAATTTGGCCATAATGTCCATCATCACGTTTGGAAAAAAAAGGGGGAATCTTGCAAGCCTGAGAACACCATCCCAACTTTGAAATACGGGGGTGGAAGCATCATGCTGTGGGCTTGTTTTGTTGTGGGAGGGACTGGTGAACTTCACTAAATAGGTGACATCATGAAGAAAGAACACGATGTGGAAATGGTGTCCAAGACATCAGCCAGGAAGTCAAAGCTTGGGCACTGATGGGTTTTCCAAATGGACAATTCTCAAAGCATCTGCCAAACTGGTTACAAAGTGGCTTAAGGATAACAAAGTCAATGTTTTGAAGTGACCATCACAAAGTCCTGATCTCAGTCCAGTTGAAAATGTATGGGCAGAGGTGAAAAGGCATGTGCACCAAGGTGGCCTGCAAATATGGCTCAGTTACACCAGTTCTGTTTGGAGGAATGGACCAAAACTCCTTCTAACTATTGTGAGAAGCTTGTGGAAGAAAATCCAAAACTTTTGACCCAAAATATACAGTTTAAAGGCAATGCTACCAAATATTAATGAAATGTATGTAAACCTTTGCTTTTGTAAAAAGTTATTTTATAAAATGTGTAGACAATTCTATTTCTCATTCTTCTTGAATTTGACAAATAGAAATAAAATTGTAAGTGACTTAAAAAATAATAATTCTGTTTCATGTCTGACAGTGAGAAAAAAATGCAAATGTGTCTGTTTATTAGGCCTGCAACTAACGATTATTTTGAAAAGGCACTCAGTCGTCGATTAATCGATTAGTTGTTTCAGCCCTACTGTTTATGAAGTGTATTTAAACATATGGTTCTCACTGTATTTTGAAAGAACATTTGAGGAACTGTTTAAATAAAACATTATTTATTGTCAACAGCTCATGTTACTGTGCACAACACCTGAAATTGAAATCCATACTTTTACCATTACAGTGTTACAGAGCCATGTCATCACAGAAGTTCATACCCTGTACATTTACAGTATTTACAATTGGTATAACTTTAAAATCTAGCTTCATCCTTTTAGCTGTACCTTTTGAGGCATTTTATGTAATTTAGTCTCAAGTCCCATGATGAATAGCCTATGTAGCAAAAATATCTGTGATTTAAACAACTAGAATCTACTATAACAACAAGTCGTCATGCACTCCCTCATTTACCTATAGTTACCTATAGTTTTCTTTGGGCTAATCATTGCACATACCCATAATGCAGTTTTAGTTATTCATTTAAAATAACATATTTTGACCTGTTGAATTGTGCTAATCCGGTCATAGTGGTTGTCGCCTTGTTTCAAGTGGATTTTCCTCAGTATTGACCCATAGTGGACTTTCAGCAGGACAGTGACTCACACTGAACCCAAACATGACGGGAAAAAATAGGTTTTCCAAACAGCTATGCTTTCTTTTTAGATTACAACAGATGGTCAACTAAAGGAAACAATAACTGAGCTGCCGTTCTCAAAGTTTCAAGAGGCTCAGAAACTTCATAGCATTGTTGCTTTTTGCCTGCATTACTTTGCTACCTGCGTACACAGTAATGTAGTGACCAGAGAAATAAAACAGTACATTTATAAAATAAATGATGTGGCCAGATCCACAATCCAACAGGGGCATCACATTGTGATGATAAAAAAACAAAAACACAAATGAGTACAAGTAGAGAGGTGAAAGGAGGAACACAGTTATGGAAACGTCTCCAGACAACAGTGACAAAGACAGAAGCTTGTGGCATGTTTTAACAGCCCACTGCATTTCCATTGACCTCTGTGCTCCTGACTGGTCCTGGGCTCTGACTGGCTGAGAACATAGTGTTGGTTAAAGATGGTAGACGAAAGCGAGGCGGATCCATTGTATTTCCTCTGACTGTGATGTGGTCCCATCCTCCCTATGAAGATCACAAAGGATGATCAACTAGATCGGTTTACTAATATACATCTAAATGTAAATTATTTTAATGTCATTATTAAAAGGTGAGATTAAAAGAGAGATTAGTAATCTCAATGGGACTTTCCTGGTTAAATAAAGCTAAAAAAATAAAAGGTCAATGCTGTTATTGCCTTACCCCAATACCATAGTCCCAAGCGTGACCCTTGGGCTCTGTTGGTTGTACCCCGAGCCGATGGCACACTGTCCCGCAGCTCGGACCGTGACTGCCCTGGACCTTGTCTGCTATGATCCACACCTAAAACCAAAAAAAAACTGAGTTAGAAAGTTATCTGAAAAAACATCCTTTATTATTAGATCTATATAGAAAGTTAAGCATACCTGGTCCAAAGGTCCAACATTGACTTTGCGCACATTATTGGAGATGTGTTCCCAAAAAGAGCCTTGAGGATAGCTGGGTGCCACACCCTGTCTGTACCACAGGTTACCTTATTTACAAAGATACATGTCTTTACTGTACATGTTATATGAATTCTAAAATCTGTTAACACAGCCAATAGCACATTACCATTTTCATCCACAGCATAGACCGATGTTCTTCCCACAGACACTTGCTTGAGCCTCTGCTTGGCTGGGGAAGGGATGTGGTACCAGCTGTCACCTGCAGAGGGCGACATTACTTAATATAGCTCCAGACGCATGTCTTTCATCAATCAAAGAAATAAGTATATTCATGTTGATCTTTAAGCTCCCTTTTACCTGCTGGGTTGTCTGAAGACACTGCTCCCCTGTAGAAGGCAGAGCCATCTTTTGCGATAGCCCAAACTTGACTGACTGCTCCAATGGAAACGGACTTAAAAGGCTGATCTGTTCCAACATGAAGCCAGGAGGACCCCTAAAATAACAATAAGTAATGCTAGTTACCTTGTACTTAAACTTCATTATGGAACATTGGAATGCCCATATTTGGCATGTCATTACAGTGGGTTCAGGAAGTATTCATATGTATTTCTATGTTATTTTGTCATCCTAAATGCTATCATGCCTTTGAAAAACTGGCATTATTCTGATGATGACTGAAGAGTATGAAGAGTCCTACCGCGGGAGTCAGTGCAGTGACGCCCAGCCGACACAGCACATCGCCCTTGTTGCTGATGGCCCACAGAGGGACCACCTCCACGTTGTTCTGCGCCTCACAGGGCAGGATGGATACATCGCTCAGTGCGATGGGAGGGATCTCCTGCCAGGGGCCTGTGGTGGTCAGTTTACACTTCCTGCAATAACAGTAATTAGGCCAATGTAAAGTTTCTAATGACAGCAATAAGGCCAAAGTTGGTTCATAATTGTACCTGGCCCACCGCCTACGCCGCACAAAGTCCTTCATCGTTTTATAGCCATGATAAGACCTAAATGTCGAGTAGGGAAATAAGTAAGAAATAAAGTACAACAAGTTCAGTAAATATTTGGACCTGTTTTAAATAGTCTGATACTAAAATCTATTAATTACTTTAATGGTTTAAAATACACAATGACTATCCTACAATTATACAATGAATATATAAATACAAAAAAAATAGTAAATATAAAATGTAATTCACTGTCTGACTCTAACATATTACATTTTGAATAAATAGGGGGTGTGATAAGTTCATGAAGTCACAAAATAAGAAATTGAAGGATAATTTTCTGAGAAAATGCACAACATGAAAAACTACTTATTTATGTAACATGGCTCTTACGCTGGAAAATCGGCTGCATACTGCCAACCCTCTTTGTCCGTCCCCCCTGAGACACTGTAGTCAATGGCCCAGTCTGATACCTAATGATGTAACAAAAGGAATTAAGTTAGTCAAGTTATTAAGTTAGCAAGATATGCAAACACTAGCAAATAATAGAGAGCATGTTGAAAGGCACGTGCTGTTTACCCATGTCCACTGAGGAGAGGGAGGTTTGCTGTTTGTTTTGGTGCACTCGTGTAGTCCTGATGCATCACTCCACATATAGCGGTCTGTCGGTAAACCTCTGAAACATATCAAATCAAGTCCAGACATGAAAGTAAAGACACAAAATCACATTTCAACATCAATAAAAACAGAAATTTCAAGCTGCTCTTCTACTTGAAACTTGTTGTTCAGTCACTACAAATCTGACTTGCAGAGACTTGTAATAACCTGCTGACAGACAGGGCCAGTGCTAGAATTTCATTACAACAACTTAGTATGTTGTATTCTGAATAAATAGTGAAAGCAGGAATGAGGTTGAGACTTGATTATTTTAAATGGCACACAGACCTGCTGGTGTAGCCGGTGACAGGGTTCCACCTCTGGTTTTCATAAATGTAAACGCTCTTCACGTCGGTCTGGGTGTAGATATTGTCCGTGCTGCTGGCTAACCCCTGAAGGAAGCCCCTCCGTAGCCTCCTGTGTAGGCCCACGCTGTGTGGTCGTAGCCGATGCCCCACACGATACCGACACTGTTACACTCCACGATCCGCAAATGACCACCGACCTGCCGCCAGAACCTGCACGCACATGTTTTGTTCAGGCCAGTGTAGAAATAAACTAAAATGTACATTCATTTTGCCAGCAGACCTTGTAGTAATAGTGCCTTTAAACCCCCACATCACAAAGTTTCAAAAAAGGCAGTGGGGAAAAATGATTGGAAAATTCACGGTTATATTCTGTAGTAAAGCCTTACATCTGATCACAGGGCGTGGGGTAAGGCGTGGCCTCCAGCGCAGTAGACGGTTCACTCACAAAGATGTCTCCTCTACAAGTGATCGACCATATGGCCTGCTTCGATGGAGGACCATGGATCCCTCTGGAGTCACAGCACGACACACTCAGCAGAGCGAGCTGGAGAGGCAAGGGAAGGCGTAACCTCAAGAAATGGACAGTTAAAGGGCGGATGGATAATAAAAAGGAGGGCTTACCCAGTCGTGCATCTCTAGCTCTGTTGCAGCGTCCAGTCTGATCGGCCTCCTCTGTTTGGTTCTTTCAGGGGTGTAGACGGCAAATGTGTGCTTGGAGTCATTGAACACAGGCACCAGGATGGTCACCTCGTTGATGAAGGCGTGTAGGTACTGGAGAGAGTATCATGGAGAAAATTATTGAAAACATTGACGCACCAGACCAAATGTAAGTTAACACACTTCTATTTGACACTTGTGCTGCACAGAAATGTTGCAGCCGGGAACCTTACTCTACAGCAGTGGTTCTCAAACCTTTCTCACCAAGTATTACCCTCCACTTTCCAGGTACCACCCGGAAATACAATCAGGACTAAAAGGAACCAAAATAGAGTGAAGCAAAGTATAATTGAAATCATCTGTACTTAAAATCAGTCATTTCAAAAATTGCAGATGATCATGAATAGCGTTTGATGAAGCTGAAGTACCACAATTTGAGAAGGGCCATGAACGAGTACCAGCTCCATTCTTGGAAGAAGAGACTCTTCCCCTTCCATTCACTTCCATTTAGGTTTTTGTTAGTTTTTTTTTTTTAACTTTTCATTGTGAAATTGCTGTTTCACAGGAGTAAAACTATATTTAATTCTAACCACAGGCATTATTCCTTCAAACTAACTAAGAAATAATGAACAAAGTAGCAAATAAAACGTTTGCTGTCACCTTCTTTTCTTCGTAAAAGTTGTAGTAAATAAAAAGGATGCCATCCTTATTGCCGTCTGGTCCAGAGAACTGCTCCAAGGCAAACTGGACATCGATCCACTTGTAAGGTTTCCAGTCTCTCCACCACTGCATGGTCCCTTTTTTCACCCACACAGACTGTTTTCAGGGTCAGACAAATACAGAAAACACAGATTAATTTATGTGTCTATAAAAATCACCGCAAATTACATGAATCCGACCTGTTCGACCGCCTGCTCATAATGTCTAAAGTTATCCATCTCTCTCTTTGTCCTCTCGTTAAGTTGTTCAAAGATTTGCTTTCGCCAGGCTGCGGTCTGAGTGGGACTCACAGAGAGACTCATGGACTGCACTGACTGAGCCAAAGCTGAGAAAGTAAAGTTCAAGAAAGTAGGTCAGTTAACTGTGCAGTCGTGTGCTTTTCATTAACTGAAAGAGAAACACATGTAGATATATTTAGTTTGTAACATAATAAAACACTTGGTAAGTAATAGTGACTGTCATTAATATGATGTCCTAAATGATAAAGGTCGTGATCTTGTTGCACTCACATGAAGTGTTCAAAGAGCAGTTGAACCAATTGAGCTGGGAGTGACAGTCCACATTACAGGCGCCAGCACTGACCCAGGCCCACAGCGGGTGATCATCGTGGGTGTCTGGGTCCTCCATGGCCAGAGTGTAAGTAACCATTGAAGACAGACTGGAGGTGTCTGCGCAATCGGGCACCAGTGTGCACTGTATCTGCGGGCTCTGTCCCTCCTCCAGGTCCACGTTGCTCCACTGAGAGCCCTGGGCCCCTCCAGGCTGAGTGGGAGACAGAGCCACCTCCGACAGAGGCACTTCATCTGGGACCAGCTCCTCCTCCAGGACAGGCGCAGGAGGAGGGTGGCTCTCTCTTGGCTCTCGGTCTGATACTAGCTCAGAGATGAAGCTGTCGCTGGTGACTTTTGGGATGCGAGGTTTGGGGGCGTCTGTGGCTGGCTCAGAGGGGTGTGTGGAGTCTGGGACAGCTGAGCAGATGAGACCAGGTCCATCAGTAAAACCCTTGTCTATGTCGGACTCTGCTTCACTAGCAACGGATGGAGGGCGCACTTCTCCACTGAAGTAACATCCAGCACTGAGGGACACAGAGACGCCTGTTAGGGGCCAGAGCACAGACAGGAGCTGCTCTGTGCTCTGAAAGTGCACACTAAATTAAATTAGTAAAGCCTTAGTTAGTGGAACAGCTTTGACATAGCAGCAGTTTGTCTCTCTCTAACTGCATTACAGACATGTACCTATGCATGCTGCCGGCACTAGCGCTGGAGTGAGAGCGCTCGCCTTCTCGGGGAACACTGATGGTCTTCCAGGTTTTCCCGCTCAGTTCACTGGGAGTGACGCCCTGTCTGAAATACACCGCCCTGTCTTCAGAGCTGATGGCCCACACCTGTCAGCAACCACAGCTGTGCTTAGAATAAAACCATGTAGCACAATAATTACTATTAACTATTAACCTGATCATTGAGCCCAACATTGATCATCAACATTTCTCCAACCATGTTGATCCAGCCAGAGCCACAGGGATTATGGGAGTTTATTCCACGCCTGAACCAGACCTTTAAAAGTTTCAATAGCATTGAGTTCTAAAACAAAGAGCTACAAATGCAGCGCTGAGGTTTTCTTTACCTTATTGTCTTTAGTAATGGCCCACACAACATTGACTCCCACGGCCACATGTATGGCCCCCACCTCTGGACGGGGAGAGTCCACAACAGCCCAGGATGTACCTATAAAAAGATCTATACGGTAATAACACAATTACATATGAACTTTTCCTCCCTGATCCAATAGAGCACACACCTTTAGGGCAGTCCCGCCCAACGCCCTCCCTCACGATGAACTGACCCTCCCACAGCACAGCCCACACCAGGTCCCTGGGCCACAGCTGATCTGGACCACCTCTCCAGGGAGCTGCACCTCCTCCCAGCTCCAGCCTTCAGGGTTGTGGTGGCAGATCCCCTCTCTGAACCACACCTACACACATACATGGATGAATATGACGAAAGAGTGAGAGCAGAACAAAAGCAGATCTACTCTATGTTGGTGGGTCAATTTTCCGTATGTAAAATCTAAAATGTATATTTTCTGTGCCACTGTATGATGCAATAACAGTAGAAGCATAAATTAGGCTATCTATGCCAGTGGTTCTCAACTGGTGGGTTGATGGCAGAACCCTTTCAGTGGGTCATGAGCCCTTCACAGGAAACATTTCTTTGGTAACACTACCCAAGTCCATTAAATGACAGTTATTGGGTTGTTTTAATCATGATTTCAGCTTTTGAGTCTTATTTAGGGCTAATTCAACAATAACTGGTAGGGAAATTTGTGAAAATTCAGTTTTTTCATTATATAACTGTAACAAATTTAAATTTCACCTACACTATATAATAAGGTATAGACAAACCATTGATATAGTAAAAACAGCAAAGTAAACTTCGTGGCAGCCTTCATGCTAAGCCAAATAATCTCTGGATATTTAAAATAGCTTCATGAATGTTAAATGTGTTGCACCTTTCCCTGCAGTGACACAGCCCACAGTGACAGGCGTCCCCGCGGCTCCTCGCTGATCTCCCAGCCTCCACAGCTGATGTCACTGAACGGGTCTGGTAAAGTCGTCTGCTGCGATGGAATCTACCCGGGTATAGACACAGCGTCAGGTAAAGACAAAAGAGCATGCATTTATTATAATCAAATTCAAAGTCTACCTTAGCCCACGTGTCCATGGCTTTGTATCGTCTGTAGCGAAGCCAGCGCCTTCGACGGACACAAGATTTCCACTTTTTGTCTTTTGTGTAGAAGGCAGGAAAGTCAATGGCGTATGTCCAACCCTACATACGCACAATTCATTCTCAGACAATGTAACCCAACACTGTATATGATTATGATATAATATCATTAAGTACACAAACCTCTCTTTCCGTGGGCTCCCCCTCAAAGTTCTCATCCACGAACCAGTCCCCCTCCCACTCCCAGCTGCTGGAGGTGAGCTGGAAACCGTCCCGGGGCTGGTGCTGCAGACCGCTCACGTCACTCCACTGCCAGCGGTCACTCGGCAACAGGCGGTCCGAAAAGCCGTCCACCGGGTTCCACCTCTGCAGAGATAATCAGGGCCAAATTGTTAACATTGTAAAGAGATTCATATTAAGGTGGAGGACAGACCAGAAATGTACAGTATAGACTTTTAGAAAAATTGAATCTCTAACAGAGTTATATAGGCCAAAGAGTCTAATGAATTATGCTGAAAATGTCCTGAGAACAAGGGGTGAGAGACAGGAAGTCCTGTTGCATGACACAAAAGCATACTTAAAAAGGGGAACTACAAACATTATCAAAGCCAGCATTAAATAGGTCATGGTTGTTTTAATTTTTCTGGAAGTAAAATTGTTTGACATGGATGGGTTTCCGTCATATGAGGGGAACCATTTTGAGAGCTTTTTACCATTCATTTCTTAATTGTTATGGCAACAGTCCTCATATTTGACCCTCTTCACCCCAATCATATTGGATCCATGGATAAAAATGAGCATATACTTGGTTTTCGTAGGTCTCCTCCTGGTAGCGGACAGGCAGGTCGGATGCATGGACGTTCAGATAGATGTTATTGTCACAGGCGATGCCCCAGCAGCACTGCTGAGCTCCTGTGACCCGTTTGAACTCCATGTGGGCATCGCGGCACTGGTCCCACTGCTGCCCAGCAGTGGACAGGCTGTACACGCGCCCATGCACGTCCACGGCCCAGAGCAGAGAGATGGGCATGGCCGTACCTGGAAGAAGAGGAGGAGGGGAGTAGGGTGGTCAGTTCAAACAGGAGACAACTTAGTCCAAACTAGGGTTAGGCGATATGGACCAAAAGTCAAAGTCAAAGCCAAATACGAGTAGTTTTATTGAAAACTCACTATAAAATGTAAACATAAACGCTGTATAACAAAGCTCCGTAAGGTGCACATTTAAATAAATAAAAATATCTAGGATAAAAATAGCCTATAAAATAAAATAGGTCAATCTTTTTCTGAGGGCAGCATTTATATATAAAGAGATAACAAAATAAAGTGCTCAATTGACATAAACTTTTTTTTTATTTGCTTGCGATTACCTGTTTCTTTTTGTTAACTTAATAGCTTATCTGAATTTGAAATATGCAGATAAGATTCAGTATATCACGATATACGCAATATGGTCTAATTCCATATCTCATTTAAAAATATATCGATATATCTTAAATATGATATATCGCCCAGCCCTAGTCCAAACCAGTGCAGCACTAATCAGTATGTAAACAGGTGAGAGATCCAGGGTCAAAGGCTTAAAGGGATATTTCACGATTTTTGACATAGGGCCTCATTTCCTAGTTATCCAGAGTGTTGTTGATGTCTGGAGATATTTTTTTCTTAAATTCATGCAGTTCTTATATTTGAAGAGTCTAGTGGTGCTAGGCTAATGCTAGGCTAAAGCATTTCTATAGTATCAGTTAGCCTGCATTAAAAACAGTCTGACCCACTCCACAGTGCACCTGAGGTAAATCACTTATAACACCAGACTAACCATATAAATGTCTGTGTCGATAGAATCATTTTTGAAATATAACTGACCTTGTATCACATGAATTACCGCATTTTGAGGGACTATTTTCTCGCAGATCACTCCGTCGTTGCGGGGGTCAGCCCTATGTTCCCCGGTACCTATGTTCCCCCACTTCTATTGATTAAGATTAGGCACCAGCCCACTATCCTTAAGGTTAGTGGCTAGGGCAGTGTCAGGGTTAAGCTGCTTGATATGTATGACATTTCACTCTCATGACTTGTGATTGGTTGAAGTACCAACTCACCTACGGGGAGAAAAAAATCGCACCCGGGGAACATAGGTATGCACCCACCGCTGCGTTAGCTTACAGCCACGAAGCTGATGCTGCTCAAATAGAAGTTATTTTAAATGCAAATGATAAAAATGATTCTATTAACACAGACATTTATATGGTTAGTCTGGCGTTATAAGTGATTTACCTCAGGTGCACTGTGGAGTGGGTCAGACTGTTTTTAATGCAGGCTAACTGATACCATAGAAATGCTTTAGCCTTGCCCTAGCCTAGCACCACTAGACTCTTCAAATATAAGAACTGCATGAATTTAAGTAAAAAATATCTCCAGAAATCAACAACACTCTGGATAACTAGGAAATGAGGCCCAATGTCAAAAATCCTGAAATATCCCTTTAAGTGGCAGTGCGTTCCTTAAAGAGGGACAGTTGTTCTCTCTGGAGGATAGTCTATTACCGATTCAAGCAGCCTAATAAGCTATTCATGACTAAAAGGTGCCTGGAAACAAAGTAAAATATTGTGAAAAGGCCTGATTCTGTTCAACACAAGTTAACCCTTCTTCAGACATTAGCTGTATGAAGTCACGTGTGCAGTCCATACTCACTGGACTGTTTGTGTGTTTACTGACAGTTTTTTTTTGGCAACAGCCACAGATTTGGTCCACTTTTTGACCAAAAGAGTGAAACGCCGCCGGAGGGGAAAGCATGCGGGGGCGCTCGTTCGCCTTCGCAGGCACGGGGCCCGCCCGCCTTTACCTGGCGCAGGTCCGGACTGGCCATATATTTTACCGGGCATTTGACCGGTGGGCCGGTTCCAAAATGGGCCAGGGCGTTAGATTTTATTTTTTTATTTCTGCGCAGCCCGTGTTTTCTGGAATGGAATCATCCAATGGCCCATCACAGGCGCATCAGTGGCACATGTGCCGCACGCATGAGCCGGCCCATCATCACCCCACCATCAACGACCCCAGCACTTTATCAAAGGCAACCACAGACCCTCCACCCCTGCTCTCTCCATCAGTGAGGAGTAAGTGCGCGATCAGCTGGCTCCCATCTTCACAGACATTTTCAACACCTCCCTAGAGTCATTCCACGTGCCGTCCTGCTTCAAATCATCCACCATCGTCTCTGTCCCAAAGAAACCACGGATCACAGGACTTAATGACTACAGGCCGGTGGCGCTGACGTCTGTGGTCGAAGTCTTTTGAGCGCTTGGTCCTGCCCCACCTCAAGGACATCACCGCCCCCCTCCTGGACCCGCTGCAGTTCGCCTACAGAGCCAACAGGTCTGTGGACGACGCAGTCAATCTGGCACTCCACTTCACCCTGAAGCATCTGGACTCACCAGGAACCTACGCCAGGATCCTGTTCGTGGACTTCAGCTCTGCCTTCAACACCATCCTCCCTGGACTGCTACGAGACAAGCTCTACCAGCTCAGCGTGCCCGACTCCCTCTGCAGGTGGATCACTGACTTCCTGACGGACCAGAGACAGCACGTGCGGCTGGGGAAGATCGTCTCAGACACTCGGACCACAAACACAGAACTCCTCAGGGCTGTGTACTTTCCCCCTGGCTCTTCTCCCTGTACACAAACTGCTTCACCTCCAGTCACCAGTCCGTTAAACTGATCAAGTTTGCGGACACCACCCTCATCGGGCTCATCTCGGACGGTGATGAGTCCGCCTACAGGAGAGAGGTGGACCGGCTGGCGTCCTGGTGCAGCCACAACAACCTGTAGCTGAACGCCCAGAAGACAGTGGAGATGATCGGGACTTCAGGAAAGACACAGCCCCACCGTCCCCCCTCGCCCTGACAGACTCTCCCACCCCACTTCCATTGTGGACTCCTTCCGTTTCCTAGACACCACCATCACCCAGGACCTCAAATGGGAGCCAACCATCAGCTCCCTCTTCAAGAAGGCCCAGCAGAGGATGTTCTTCCTGTGGCAGCTGAAGAAACTTAAGCTGTCGACCAGGATGCTGGTGCAGTTCTACATGGCCATCATCGAGTCCATTCTCACCTCCTCCATCACCGTGTGGTACCCCGGCGCTACAGAACGGGACAGGCACCGAATGCAGCGCATTGTGCGTGCTGCTGAGAAGGTGATTGGCTGTGAGCTCCCATCTCTCGAGGACCTGTTCACCTCCAGGACCCGGAGGCGTGTGGGTCAGATCACAGCTGACCCCTCTCACCCCGGACATATTCACCCCTCTCCCCTCAGGCAGGAGACTACGGTCTTTCCAGACCCATACCTCCCATCACTTGAACAGTTTTTTCCCCTCCACCATCAGACTCATGAACAATAACAAGACACGATAACTTAGTTACAGACTCATGGATGTAATCTGCTCTGTTGCAGTGTGTGGTGTGTCCACACTTAGATCTGCTGCTATCACTTTATCACTTTACTTTATACACATACACATCCGTAAATATAATCCCGCTGCTGTTCTATGTCAATTGTTGTCGTTATCGAAATTCTGTGTTATAGGTTTTATGTTGCATGTCTGCACCAAGAAAGATTCCTAGTTTGTGAACCTGTCATCAAACAATGGCAATAAAAACTATTCTGATTCTGATTCTGATTACATAACAATGGGGCTTGAGTCAGTTTTAACTGATTTGCAGGAGCCAAAAGACGTGCGCATTTCTCATTTCATTGGTCACACTGGAGTGACATCTTAGGGGAGGATCTGCTTTAGGCCACAAGTGTGTGGGTGCTGCTGCTCTGCTGATGCTCTTTATTTGACAACACTGCGTAATTTGCAGAGATGCTGCTGCGAACCTGCGAACAGGCGTATCCTCTGTCACTACAGGGCGCTGGAAGCACCACCAGCATAGAAATCTCGAAATTTTGAGATACCCTCTTTGGAAACCATTCAAATAGTCGCAATAGAAGACATAACGCTACATTGATCATGAAATGTTGCCCAAATTATACAGACAACCCACGGTTTATTACAATGTAACAAAACACGGGATATCCACAGTTGGATCGTAGGCTAGTGGAGGAAAGTATTAGCCTATATTAGCAATCAATAGAAAAGTAGTGAAGAGAGATAAAAAAAATAGCGCTAATACAATATAACCATGTTTAGCCTCAACCTTTAGCTTGCTTTTGGTGTAGGCTTATCGGGCTTAGCTTTCTAGAAATAGACAACACAGTAAATCAGCCTGAACTAACCTCGTGTTTTCGTCCAGAGACCGGGACGAGAAGAAGCTTGGATTTCACTGGGGATCCATCTGCAGGATGAATGAACAGCTGTAGAAATGTGAATGTGGGGATACCCTCCGATTCTCACATCACAGATACGCAGTCTAAAACAGGAAGTGACCAGTACTCTAAAATCTCATTGGTGCGTTTGAGCAGAGGCAAGGCAGGTGCAGCTGCTGCCGAATGTCCTCCAGAGGGCGCTAAAGGTTCATTTGTCAGTCGCTACAGCCAAGAGTCAGTATTTTGGTCACAATATTACGAATTAAGTTACTTTAGGGTAACGTTACTTTAAAATAAAATAGAAGTAAAAAAAAAAAAAGTTCCAAAAATTACTAGTACTTTAATAAGTTCAAGTGTATAGATTAAGTTGGAATGCAAGTCAACAAAACAAAACACCGAATAAATCTGATAAATCTTGAAATGAACTGACAACAAACTTTACCTCTTTTTACTGTCTGCTCTTTATCTGTTAAAGATTACCCACAGTGGAAAGAGTACTTTTACTTTTACTCAAGTAAGGCTACAGATAGCCCACTTAAAAGTTATATCGTGCAGGTGGAAGTAAAAAGACCTGAGTGATTGTACTTCTAAGAAGTTCAAGTAAAAAGTTACTAATTATACTGCTTAACATAGCGGGTCATCTCATGATCAGAAGGTCAGGGGTTCGAATTCCAGCTCCTGAAGGTGCAGACTGTCGTTGTGTCCTTGGACAAGACACTTCACCCACTTTGCCTCCAGTGTCTGCGTACACTGGTGTGTGAATGAGAGTGTGAATGGGTGACTGGTTACTTGCTGTAAAGTGCTGTGGGCCTAATGACGGTGGAAAAGCGCTATATAAGTTGAGACCATTTACCATATTTGAGTAACTGAGTGCTATCCACTTCTGCAATCAACCCTAATATAAAAGTCAAATGTGTTCTCATTTACATTGATTTTTTTAAAACATTTTATTGAAAAATGTACAATGGTCAACACAGTTGCAAAGTGTGCAGTGATAAAAAAAAAAGCATGGAAATAGTTATCTGGTCTTTAATTTGACACTGAGTGGATTCTTAATCTTGTCCCAGTCCTTAAAGAATGTAATCTGCAAATACAAAGGTCATTTTCTCTCAAAACTCTTTACAAACTCAGGAAACATACAACAAGTTTGGGTACATTTTCATTTTTGTTTGTACAAACAATCAGAATGACAACAGAATGAAACCAGGAGTGTAATTATTCCCTTCACTAAATGGTCACTTTGCCCATCAAAACACAAAGGTTCAACCAAAGTCAATGGGAAGTATGTCCGAGAGAGCACAGTAGCTACAGTGTGGGCTAAAGTTTTATTTAAATATGTCATACAAACGTTCTTTTTTTTATAAATAATTAATTGACAAGTTATCATATAGTATCTCCGTAAACACGAGAACCTGATACCCAAACCACTCTCCTTCATTCTAACCTTTGGAAAAGAAACACAAAATAAAGTAGTCAGGTCAGGAAGATAGACTGGGTGCCATTTTTCATCAATATCTTTCTTTACACGTCCATGTCTCAAACAAACAAATGCGATTTCAACCTGAGCGTCTTTCAAAATCCTTACAAAACACTTCATACAAAAGTAGGTTAGACTGTCACAACAGTAAAATAAAAAATGTCCTTCAGATTAATTCAAAAGGGCGTTTAATGTGCAGCAGAGAAAGGGATATTTCATAACTTGTGCAGTGTTTAAGATTAAAACTCTTATGAAACAATGCAATCATTTTCAATGTCTCCAGGGCTTGACATTAACATTATTTTCCCTGGCCACTTAGGTAATCAATTTAAAATGGTACATGCCACTTTATGTCTTTACACAATTTAATACGTTATAACGTTTTTTGCATCCTCTGAGCATAATTGCGTACAGTAAGTCATTTTTTGGCCAAAACAGAGAATTTTGTCACTTATTTGTTGTAGGTACGACTTGGCTCCTTCCTCAGGCAATCAGAAGACTTGTTTGTTGAATTCAGAAACATAGTAAGAGAATAGGGGTGCCATGTTTCATTTTCTTATTGTATAAAAATTCGGATCTAGGCTAAATGGCTCAAATGACTTGTGAGAGAAAAGGCTAACCAGTGCTGGGCTAGTAGGTTAGGGTTAATGTCAAGCTGTGAATGTTGACAATGCTCATATGGGATAAAATCCTACTGTGTAGTTCTTTCCATGTTGCAGCAGATGGAGCACATGTTGGCGCACAAAGACACAGTGTTGGAACCGCTTTGGTCCCGTGAGCGGAGCCGATGGGAGCGTGTGGTCAACTGAGATGTCCTGATGCAGGGCTCTACTGTGTGCTCCTATAAAGGCTGCAGCGAGGACCTCGTCTACTAGATCTTAGGCGCCGACCTGTCATTCGTGACCGTTGGTCTCAGCTTCACTGATGCAAATGGGTTGCCCCCCCTGAAGAAAACATACGATTGGAGTTATCTCAAATGCTTTTGCAGTTGGTTCGGAGAGGTTTGACTCTCTCCTCATAATTGACTCATAACTTTGCTGTTTGAGTACAAGAAACCTTAAATCTAAACACACATTTTCCCTCTTTTAAACCGTTTTCTGGCAGACTATAAATATATTTATTACACATCAATAAAGCCTAGGCAAAATTGGGTCCATATGGATGTTTTTCAGAGCAAATTGTTCAGTAAAAACGGCACTCGTTGCTAATGTTAGCATATGTAGCATGAAGCTAACATAGGTTCCTGGTTAGCTTTGTCTGTTTTTTAAGCGTTTATGGGCTGTTGAAACACTTTGCTCCTCTCAATGTCTTTGTTTTTTTTTTCGGTAGAAAAATGTATTCATAATTCAGCATTTGTAAAAGTAACGGAGAAATGGAAGAAAGTTAAGTTTTTTTACTTCTTAGACTACTGTTCTTAGGCCTGCTCACTGCCCTTTCTAAACGAGCTGTTAGACAGCTGCAGTACATCCAGAACGCTGCTGCTCGATTCCTGACAAAAACCAGGAAATACGACCACATTAGTCCAGTGCTCTGGTCTCTGCACTGGCTTCCTGTCACTCAGAGAATAGAATTTAAAACAGCTCTGCTTGTGTACAAGTCTTTTCATGGTTTAGCACCAAAGTACATCTCTGACATGTTAGAGCCGTATGAACCATCTCGGGCCCTGAGAACTTCAGGGAGGGGTCTCCTGGTGGTTCCCAGAGTCAATAATAAACACGGTGAGGCTGCGTTTCAGTTTCATGCAGCTAAAATCTGGAACAGTCTTCATGAGGATGTGAGACAGACCTCAACTCTGACAATGTTCAAATCCAGGCTTAAAACAGCTCTTTTTAAAACTGAAAGTATTTTATCTGCACTCTTGCCTTTTACTGTAATTGATTAACTTTATGTTGATGTTTTATTGATTGATTTGATCTGTTGATCTGTAATTTTATGCAACTGTGAAGCACTTTGAATTGCCTTGTGTATGAATTGTGCTCTACAAATAAACTTGCCTTGCCTTCTTTGTTTTCCTCCTCTGGCTGCTTCAAACATGACCACATATGGGCAATTCAAAGATACTGTCTGTATTTATTTTCACAAATATGGCATTGGGACGTACTCTAGCAACAACCTTGAAAGTTCTGCAGTGTGGCTTTAAGATCAAACTGCTACATAATTAAACAGATATTAACATAACGGGGCTGAATACTGTCTGAATCCACTTTATTGTTCACACAGTGAAAATGAGAGAGTTCAGTTAGTACGGTTAGGTGACTCACCCAAGAAAAGGTGCTTTTGCTGTCCCATTGACAAGAGTTACCTGTTGTGAGAAAATAGAAAAGACAGAGCCCTTGAAGAATTAGTCTCTCCAACATAAAAGACCTCCCCATTCCCCGGAGACACCACATGCATGCACACACACACACGCACGCACGCACTCCGCCCTACAGCTGGGATAAAGCCGATACAGCTGCAGGACAGGTTTGATAAGATGTCTCATTAATGTCCCCTGTCCTTCTCCGTGGCACCCTGCACACTCCAACCTCAGCCTCGCACTGTTTTTAGAATCTTGGCCATCAGGAAAGGCAAGTTCAAGAAAACTCCTCTGTGCGCTCGACCGACCGCGACAATCCTATCACCTTCACGGAGTCAAGTGAGCATGGCAGAGACTGTGTGATCGCAGGGGTGATACAGTAAATATTACAAAGAGATGCCACAAACTTTAGAAAAAAGGCAGGTAAGAAAAACAATGTGGGTTGAGTAAATACAAAGAGTAACCGAAGCAATGTTTCACAGTTCAAAACATAAACTATGTTGGTATTCCAAATATTAGCACATTTGAGCAGGGGCGTAGCACAAAACTGCATTCCTTAGGCACTAATGGTTTAGTTGGGACTACATGTCCTCTTTGACCTTATACAATGCATATTTCATTTCATGTTACTGCCGACTTTTCAAACCCCTCTTTTATCCCAGTGGGCTTTCCATATCTAAGGAAAGCCCACTGGCTAAAAAAATTGTAAAAAGATATATCCGGAAGAAAAAATAGAAAAAGCTGATCTTGGTAATTTAATACAGTACAGTTTTTATCCAAATGTGTGAGATGCCAGTTTGAAACACTATCAATTTCGACAGTAATATGTTACAAATCCAGAGCAAGACATGGATCATTTCCATAAGCCTTTCCTCTCTCATACTGTGTGTAATTAAGTCAAGATACTTTACACAGTAATATAAGTTTGCTCAAACCCTGCAATAATACATACTTAGTAGAATTTATGACACTAATACCCCGCTGAAGTTTGTTCAATACAAGTGCCCTGAGGCAGCAGATCCAGAGGACACGGAGTGCAGTCAGTAGGTGATGATGAGCGAGGAGTACGGAGCGTGTCTGGGCCTGTCTGCAGCCTGGTCAGCTATACTTTAGTGTGGGTCAGCCGGTGCAGTGCAATCAGCCTCCAAAATTGTCCCTGCACTTTTTGCCCTCTCATGCTGTGTTTTCCAACCAGTGGTGTGGGGACCACTGGAGATACGCAAGCACTTAGCAGGACATACTTTAGATTTAAAGGAGGCGTGCTTTAATACGATTTGAAATATATTGATTAAACAGGAGTAAAATGTCTAAATGACAGTTTTTTGTTCATGTTGAGCAGACTCAATTTTTAAAAATGTACTTCACTGCATTCTAGGGCTGAATAATATATATTGCCAAAATATAATTATTGTATTAGGTGACATGATATCGATATCGCAACAAGCCAGAGAGATGTACACCTTTTCCTAACATGGCTAAAAACGAAATTGTGTGCAAAAGCTATGTTTTAGTTACGATTTTCTTCATATATTTCCCTGTTACCTCGACTTTGGTCCTGATTTATTATTCTTTTTGTATCTTTTTTGACACCATTTCAGAAAAAAGCGAATTGGTGTCTATATTTGTTTACTATATTACAAATGGAACGTGTACTGTGTTGGTTTCAGTTTCGATATACTGCAGTAATCATGTTCAAGGCAGTCATTTTGTCATATCTGTGCAACTCTACAGCTTATCAACAGCACACTGCAGGCAGGGGGCGCGCTAGAGTATGAAAAGTCTACGATGAATAATAGGTAGGGAACAAATGCTCAGTAGGTGTGCTCTACCCTCCTGTTATCACCCCTTATTCATATTACAAAAATAAACACGGCGCGTTTCCTTTTACTGTGAAATCGGGGAGTGCTTTGGGCGTGGAGGCTATGAGTGTTCAGCGGGAGGTGTGGTGATAAGGGACTTTTGAAGCATGGGCGGGCAGTTATGGGATAACAAAATAGAGTATATTTAGGATCTTAATCAGGAAGTTTATTAACCCAGCTATCTATTTCCATCGATATAGGGCGGCGACATGTACAGACTGATCTCTATTTCATGGCAGCAGTTAAAAGGTAATTACTGCCGTCACAAAGGTTATTCTGTGAGTGTTGATGTGTTTCTATTAGCAGCTCAAGAAGACACTCATAGTTTTACACAATAAATAATAAAACATCGTAATTTTAATAGTTGTAATTAGCATTCTTTTATTACATTCGTTATGTCTTCTTATTTTTTTACATTTAACATTTTTTATGGTTCTTATTGAAAGACACTAGGTATAACAAAAACAGTTTTGTTCAAATACCTAGGTAATAAGGATTTGAACAAAACCTTTTTCCTTGCACTTTTTTCCCAATGTGGTTTTATGCTGCAAATGGCCTATAAACTGAATCTTCATCTGAACCCCGTTTAGACTACACTTATTTAGCCTGTACAATATCCTCTGCAAACAACAAAATATTCTGTCTCCATCAAATATAAAACCCTCCAAACCCTGTAGTTGACTTTAGACCTATAAAGACATATTATTATGAAATACATGTGTTACTAGCAGTTCATATTTCAGTTTGCTCTCTGACCCTTCTCACCCTGGACACGGACTATTCACCCCTCTCCCCTCAGGCAGGAGGCCACAGTCTATCCAGATCCATAGATCCTGCCACTTGAACAGTTTTATCCCCTCCGCCATCAGACTCATGAACAATAACAAGACCCGATAACTTAGTTACAGACTCATGGATGTAAATCTGCTCTGTTGCACTGTGTGGTGTGTCCACACTTAGATCTGCTGCTACCACTTTATGCACCTGCACATTATACAATCCCGCTGTTGTTCTAAGTCAAATTGTTGTCGTCTTATCATATTTTACTTTTTATTATTTTTATTATTTATTTTTATATTCTTTATGCATGCCCTTATAGCCTTTTGTACCGAGAAAAAAATCCTAGTTTGTGAACCTGTTCTCAAACAATGGCAATAAAAAACATTCTGATTCTGATTCTGAATATAGTTAGGTTTTTTTTGCCAAAGTGAATATCATACAGAAAAGTGAACAGCCCCAAATCCACTCCACGTCACAAACAAACACCCATGCAATATTTTTGTTACAGCATGCACATTTGAGGTAGATGTTAAGTGCAGGTAGCTTGAGTTACTGACCAGGTTCTGTGCCGACTGCGCTGATGTGATCATTGTTGTGGGTAAATTGTCACTGTAGTCGGGGGGAGGCAGCAGCACGGGCTCATTCAGTACAGACAAGCTCACCAGGCTCCCTCTATGTGCAGGTGTGCTCCGATTACTGTCACACAAAAGATTTACTGTGAGCGTTGAGGGGGGAAAAAAACATTCGTATCTAAGCTGCGTCGCAATGTTTACCCACCTATTAGATATGAGTGACTCAGTGTACGGTCTGCAGTAGGATGAGGGAAACCAGCCCCGCCTATGACAACAAAAGAACGTTTATGTACACAGCCACTTCTCCGACACAGTCACCTTAAGTAGGGAGTGTTAGGACACAAAGCCTCCTCTCTAGTTCTGCTCAGCTTTTGTAAATAACATGTGTGAGATGTCCCGACAGATAGGTTTCCTCTCTCCGAAGACTGTGGCATTTGGTCAAAGTCACGTCTGGAGAAGTGGCTTATCGGACCAAAGCAGATTTGTTGTCTTGGAAACAGCGTTGATTTGCTGCAGCGTGTTTTATTCACCGCAAACTGTCATGAGCTTTGTCAAAACCGTTTTCCCTTTTTTTTTTTTTTTTCACAATTACTCGCACCTGTTAAAAGTTTCCATTTTGAAAGCGCCTCCTTTGTGTGTCCAGATAGATGTAGCGTGGGGACTGAATGGCTCGTAATTAAAAGATGAAGCATGGAACCTATTTAACGCTTGCTGATATGTGTCACCGCAATTATAATCTTTTGTTAGGCAAAATCACTTTTAGAGCAATTTTTCTGCTCACACAGGAAACGCAGGCAGGTGCAATTATGGCTTAGCTGGGAGAGAAAAAAAGGTTAGCTCTACTTCTAGTTTCTACTAACTGTCTGAAACAAACAGCTTCTCTTTCTGTAGCTAAATATCTGCATAGATTACATAGATTACAGAGATGTTGGGTGTAAAGGTTCCTGGAAATAACTACCACCGTGTGCCGCCGAGGAGAAAAGTTAAAGCATTTGTTTACAGTTTGGAGAATGACAGTTTTGTCTCGTTTTATTGGGCAAGCGTGGAGCCCGAGGTGTCACAGCTTTGTGTCATGTGTAAAATACCTGGCATTCATCATGCCTCGAAATGAGGCATGATGAATTAACAGAGCGAAATATTAACAAACACAAAGCACAAACTCGTATTACCAGTTGAGAAATGTCAAATATGACACCGCCGCATGCGTGTAGGAACGAAAGTACATCACCTCTTTTGGGTGTGCCAAACTCAAGTTTGGATTTGATTAAATTTGATATCAAAATAAAACAAAGATATTTTTTTTCTGGTGGTCAAAGGTCGGAACAAATAACGCTTGGTGCACAATTCATCGCTGTTAGAGAAATAACAATGGTGCTCGAGAGGATTAATGAAGAATAGGCAGCAGTCAGGATGTCTTATGCAGGAGAAGTTTGACCCACGGATAGCACGACTTTACAGCTTGACCCAGTATGATAAATAGCAATTTAATGTTATCCGTTAACAATCGCTACAATCTGCACGGTGACCCAATGGTCCAGTTTCATAGAGTGCTCCTTTGAACCCTTTTACCCGTGAGCTACGTTTAATCAATAAAGATCGCAGAGATATGCTTCGAGGATACTTGAATGGAGTACACTCTCGAGACGTCATTTCAAGACAAAGAATGAAATGAATATATATTTCGTAAACCCTAGTGTAAAGTTGTGAGTAACGCGATAAAGAAATACGCACTCTCCCGTCTTCTCCAGCTCCCCGTACCGCCAGCCGTCCCTCTCCTCGGGGATGAGGAGCGTGATGGTGTCGCCGTCGTCGAAGCTCAGCAGCGTTTCGTTGTTGCCCGCCGTGTGAGGGAAGATCGTCCTCACGCGCAGCTTCTGGGACATGTTGATCCCAGACGACTGGGATGTGGATCGGGACAGGGAGCCTTCCCCGAAACTGCTCTGGTCTGAAGCACATTACAGGGGGTTAACTATTTCGATTTCATTACGTAGCAGTGGCAAGTTTCTTTTCTACTGGGGAAAAAAAACAAAACACTTTTTTTGAAATCTTACACTAATGAAAGTACCTGAGTTGTGCTCGGGGGAGGAGGGCAGTGAAAACATGGGCTCCTGGTTGAACATATTCACCAGCGGGCTGATCTGAGCCTTGAGCGGAGGCGCGGGAGGAGGAATGTCAGTGTTGTTCTGAAATAACACCAGGCGATTGTTTAGATATAAAACACCACAAGGAAGAGGAACTTAGAAATGATCATTCCTATCAGATACAAATGGAAGGAAACGGGGTTAAAGGCCTTGCTGGGTAGTTATTATTGCACTGGTGTAATGACTTGCAGCGAGAGTCTATAATGGCCCTCCCACGCAGTGATAAATAGTCACAGAGAAAATGGCAGTGGACTGAAAATACTGTAGGAATGAAAATAGTCAGGGTTTCCTATGGCTTGTGTCCAAACCAAAACCAAGCTTTGTATCATTAGAAAGGCTTGATAAACATGAGTAGTTTGAACAGATCTCATTTGTGAATCAAGCAAGATAATTTTTTCCCCTCTGACAGGAAAATGTCATGTGACTGAAACCTATCTATAGTTGTTAATTGTGTTATTTACATACACGTGTTTCAAAGGGTAAAAAAGTATAGTATAGTTTGAATTCGACTTCCAGCCCCAAACCCCATCTCTTGTGTCTGTGTGTGCCACCAGGATAAGCAAATACTATGTGCATCACTTACTATCCTGTTGCGCTGCAGGACTGGGGTGGCCTGTGGAGTGGTGGCCATGCGGTCGATCATGGCTGAGACGGTTTCTGGGACCTGGGTGATGTCCGAGCATTTGTCCTGCCAGATGAGGAATTTATCTAACAGCATCTCTTTGGCCTAAAACACGACAGGGGTGGGTGAGAGAAATATGTTTGTTTGTTAGGGTCATTGTTTGTTTGTGGGTAATTGGGTCCACAAACTTGCCATATCAATCACAATAGCAATATCATTAAATGCGATATCATTAAATAAGGCTGCCACTTATTAGCACTATAGCGGAACATTTGTGCTGACAGAAAAGAGCAGCACTGAGAGAAATATCAACAATAAACCGTGGCAAAACATCAGCATTTTGTAAGAGGCGCTTTCCAGGTGATGGTAGTGTATATTTGTATATTAGTGTATATTTGCGGTCAGTACTGAGTTCAGTTCATTATATTCACCATCAAACTATACCAAAGGGGGAGAAATATCATGACATAAGCACAAAATTATACATGGAAGTTCATCAGGATGCTGAAATGTTAGTGTTTAATTCAAATTCAGCCTAAAGCCTTAAGACACGGGGACATAGTGAGTCAGCCCTAGCATCATTAGCATCTATATTTTGACAGTTTTATCACAAAATGACCTGCCTTCCACCTCAGTGTTAAACTATGGGCTCTTTAGCATGTTGAGATGTCACACAAACTACAGACAGAGCTGGGTTTGTGTCCACTGTTACCTTGTCGTGAAAGTTGCTCATCTGATAGGTGAACACGCAGTGTTTGTCAGCCAGGAAGCAGAAGCGCCTTTTCTCCTCCAGCAGAGCCTCTTTGCAGCCGTCGGCAATAAACTTCTGCATGTCCATCTGTCTCGATGAGATGGTCTCCAAATACTGCACAAGGGGTTAAAGCTAAATGTCAGAGCCAATGCACTCAATGATAATGTCAGACAGATGAAAAACATAGAATTATTTCTGTTTTTATATTTGACATTTTCTCTTTGCTTGTTAAGTGTCCCTGTCCCAGCTGTAGTCAGAAATTAGTTGCAAATTAGATTTTCAGCATAAACTCAATCCACAGGGTATCAATTAGAGGAAACGCGACTCGCTTTAGTAAGTGACACAAGTAGATGCCTACTGTCGGCAGGTCCCTTCTGAGTAAAAAGTGATTCAAGCTGAAAGCTAAATGCTGGCTGTGACTAAATAACACCGTGTTCAATAACAACGACAGCCAAACACAGTAAAGGACTTTCATTTTAATATGCAGATACATTCACCAAGGATACAAGCCATGTCTAACTCTTTCAATGACTTCTTGACCGCGCGCCTTATTGTACACCCACTCCCCGTCTTCTACTTTCCCCAGGTTGTCATGGTGATGATAAAGCAGTGAGTCTCCGAGGGCTCTTCCAGAAAAAAAATAAATAAAAAAAATCACTTGTGTCTGCTTTCAGTTTCCTCTTTTTCATCTCCTTTTCAAATCACAGTCAAATCGAAGTTGTTATTCTTATACTCTGTATAAATCAAGGTAACTCTGTGGTTTGTTTGCGATGCGATTGAAATGTGATTATGAAATAGGAATCACAAATCAACTCACAATACTTCAAAGCCATTCACACTTCTGCCATTGGATTGGTCTCAGCTCATCTTTATAGCAAGCTCCAACAGATAAATGCGACCTGCTGTGTCTTTAAAAGGTGCTGAAGATAACCAGAGAATACGTGCAGAGCAGGAGAGGAAGATGGATTTCTCGAGTGTTTATTATTGAAATTACACTGTCTTCAAAACAGACCAATTTGCCCGGGCTCAAAAAATGCTTTTTGTGTGTTTACAAAAGCACGGACAGGGAAGCAGGCGTAATGCGTGCTGCGACTGTGGTGGCTCATTTGCCTTTTCGCCTCACCACAGTGATTTACAACTCAAATCAGCCTGACAAATGAGACGGCTATTTGTAATGGTAACCACACTTTGAATATGTCAGGCATTTAGTTAACAAATATATCAACATATAGATTCAGGAAATATCTTATGCAAAAAGCAAAAATAAAAAAATAAGCCCCTGTCTTGTGTCCATATAACACTGGCAGGAGGGTTAGAGCAAAAAGAGTATCTCACTCTCCTGGTCAATACTTGGAACAATGAACTGACGCACATTAATGCCAGACACCGATGGCACAGTAATAACAGAAGTTCCAATCCAAGATAATTTTGGCCCTAAATACCTTGCACTCAATGTTTTAGTCCCTTTGAATTTGTCTTTGGTAAAGTAGCACAGAGAATGCGGATAAAGATGGGTGGAACTAATAACAAAGTAAACACCTCCTTAGAACAACAATGCAAGTCCAGCCTGCTCCTCCGAGATCATCAGTTGCTCACGAAGCTTCTAGATGTGAGAGGTGAATCATCCTTTTCCCAATAATCTCCTCTGTTTGTGCGTGTTTGGGAGTTGCACAAAGAAATGCGTCTACATGTGCAATTTTTCTGTATCCCTAATCTTGAACTCTCAGTCACTTCCTGCTGCCCACGAGACTAAGCCAAACCTATTTATCTAAGTTTCCCATGGTGCGTCATGCGCGGCACTGAAATCTTACCCACGCATTGTAAACACGGCTAAAACTTCAAAGTTCCGCCGCTGCGCGCTTGGGCTTGAGTGCAGTTTTGTTTCGTTGCTGGCAGCATGATATCCAGATGCAAATTAGTTGGTCTTCTGAGGCCACATTTCCCTTTCCTCTGTACACAGCCCTCACTATCTCTAAATGCATTTTTATCATCGAGTTTTGGGAGTGGAGAGAAGCCTGACATCTCATCAGCTCTGCAAAGGCTACGGTCTGCCTCCGCCGCCATTTTGCGAGTTTAAACCGGCCTGTCATCTGTGATTTTGCCCCTTTTATGCTGCACTACAGAGTCAAGACGTGGAACGGTAGCCTTCGCACTTGTGCAAACAACGGTGTGTGTGTGTGTCTGTATCGTGCAAACTATCCAAGCAGAAATCACACACAGCGGGTTCAGAGACAGTTTCCCATCGCTTTTAAATAGTGTCTTTAGATAAAGAATATGACAAAAAGAGAGAGGTTAGGGATAGGGAAATAGCGCAAAGTAGCGTAAAAACACATTAGAGTAAGCTGCGTCCTCACCTCGTTCTCCTTAACATCATACTTGTGCGAGTGCTTGCCCTGGCTCTTTCTCTTCAGTTTCTTCAGGTCGGTCTGTGATCGCTCCAGGCCGTCCACTTTCAGCTTGTGCTCAGACTGGTAGCGCTTAAAGGTGGCCTAGAGAACACAGCAATATATATTCATCAATAAAAGTTTAAGTTATTGTAAATCATTCATTCATAACTAGGGCTGGGTATATTGTGATTTTTGTTTTGATACTGTCGAGACGGTCGCTGCCCTAAGTGGGCTTTGGTCATGGCGTTATGGAAATATATAAAATGTTCTGGTTTATGTTATAATGGCTGTGAATAAATAAAATATGCTTTGCAGAAGAGTTGCATAGATATTGAGTACATTATAGGCCTATGGGGAGACCATAGCAGCCACTTAAAAGTACTCATAGAATAGTTGCTTTTATTTTTATTATCCCAGTTATTTTCATATGCTTTGTGTTTTACATACTATAAGAAACAATATTTGGACGCTAAGTACATTATAGACCTATGAGAAATCATAGAAGTCATTTATAAGTACTACATACCACAGTTGTTGTATGTAGTAAATAATAATGTGTTTACAAACTTATATTATGCTAAGCCAATGCTATGATTTTATAATATATTTTGTAATATGAGTAAAGTTCATGACCTTAAACTTTTACTGTTTGAACTTACGACCTTGCGGAAGTGAGGTGTTGCATCGTAAGCCTTTCAAAAGGGGAAGGGGTTTTGTGGCCTAGCGCTGATGGAGGTTATGACGTCAGTTTTAACTTTCCTTCCTGGTGCCAGACATGCTTTCTGTAAACTGGTTAGTACCGGCGGAGCAAATAATAAATATGTAAGCACTTCTTGGGTTTACACGCGGTTCCTCTTTTGAAAGGTATATAAACTTGTGTGTGCTCATTGCATCTTTGGTACAATTTTCTACTTGAGCATGCTACTAAGCACTCTGTAATTTTCTACCCTCTTTGTACATTTTAGCAAACCTTGTGGTGGCTAGTTGCAGGAGTACAACTGTTCCTTATTGAGGATACGAACTGAGAGCACACGTTAGCGTTATTGAGACGCTATTGTCACATGCTAACCCTTGTGCCTCATTTAGCATAGGCTTGTAACCAATAAGGTTGGTTGTATACTCGCTCTGGAAACAGCCAAACACGAATAAAACTCCCTGAAAACACAGTTACTGTTGCCCAGTGCTCATTGTAGAGAGACTACCTCTCAAATTTAGAGTTATTTCAGAATATCTGCCTGAAAATCTGTTTTCAAGTAAGGGAAGTCTTTCAGCTTTGTGAGGAAAAGATTTAAGGGTCTTAACATTAGGGAGTCCACTAGGGTCATTTCCCTTAGATTTTAATAGTCTGTTGGTTTTATCCGAGCAATTTCGTCAGATACCTATGCTGCATTAATCAGCGTCTAGAACAATGTAAAAACAAAAACAATGTTCATAATTTCTATAAATAGCTACAGAGTTGAAATGTAATAGAATTCCGCCTTGTTAAGGGGTACTAGCAAACATTGTCCACAGGTGAGCTAAAAAACAATAATAAAAAGTGGAGAAAAGAGACGTGGATAGAGCTGTGTACCGTTACTTTTTTTTTAGATACCAGTACTTTAATGCTATTTGGTTTTCGATACCGATACCTGAAGAATACTTTTGTGATACTTTTTCCGATATCTACTCTAAAATATTTGTCGTCTAGAACCAGAAAACAGAGCAATAATATGTGGAAGACTTGCAAATTTACAATATCGGGTTCTTCTCCACTGTCAAAAAATGTAAGAAAAATGAGGACTAATTTGGGAAAAAAATGGAAAAAATTGCTGAAAAAATTGGGAATACATTGGGTAAAAAAAAACGAGCAAAAATGAGGGGAAATAAGGAAATTATTAGTAATAAAAAATGAGAAAAAATGTAAAAGAAATTGAGAAAATGAGGAAAAAATTGTGGGGGAAAAAGAGAAATATTGTTTAAAAAAAATTGGGGGAAATGGGGCAAACGTAAGGCTTTTTTTTGTGAAAAGAAAAATGGGAAAAAAATTGTGGGGGAAAATAATTTATTTGAGCTGGAACAACCAATTCACTTCCTTTAATGCTGTCCCTGGATCAACAACATCAAAACTTGGATCTTAAGATGTACGCTTTTCTGTACCTGCTTTCGATACTTTCTTTTTATCGATACCGGTAGTATCTTAACTTTTTTTCTGATACCAGACTGGTATTGTTCAACGGTACCCAGCCCTAGTCATGGAGTGTCCAAAGGCTCTTACACGCATGAACAATAACTCTCTCTCCACAGGTTTGTGATTATGGAATGGGTCAGAAATCCCCGAAATCTTGAATCTCTAGTTTTGACGATGCAGTCTCAAACTCTATCGCACCTCTCCAAAGCAAGAGAAGATAATATTGATGTGGCGCTACGGTCGCCCGCTTCCCCTGACAAATTTACCGTACCTACGAGGAGTGGACCGTTCCCTTTAAACCTGAACCTTCCCCTTTGTCGATGCTTACGTTCATGTACTTGACATCCTGCTCCGTCTTCTTCTCCAGTTCGACGATTATATCTCTGTGAAACTTCTTGAACTGCAAAACATACACACATATCGTTACAACGCCCGTTAAGCCGCACTTTACCAAATGTACCGATGCGTCACATGGCTGGGTGACAGCGCGGCGATAACAGCCAAGTGACCCGCAGGAATCCACCTCCTCATCATGACAGCATATTGGCCTGTTAAACTTTTACAGATTTATAATTCATTTATGGCCCCTCTGCCATAAATTAGATAAGTTGTAGATAGTCGCAAGGAAACGGAGAGGAAACAAAAGGCCTAAACTAGCTCAAGGGAGTAATATTTGATTCATGCCTATGTCGTCATATCTAAGTCTGATACTGAAAATGTGTTTTCCTAAAAGCACCTCTCTGTTTCAAGGGCAATGGATGGAATTGAGCACAGATGTAAACTTGTATGAGTGTTTAACCTCCCCCTGAACCGAGCACATTTTCTCCAGTTTGGCTTTACCCAAATCTAAAAGCTTCTTGAAACAAGTGTCAAAAATACAGCAGGGACAAAAATGCGTGACGAAAACACAATAAAAGGGCGACCAAAACGTGACCAAAAAAGCGACGAGAAGGTGCCAAAAATGTGTGACGGAAACGCAACAAAAGAGCGACAAAAAAGCAACAAAAAAGCAACAAAAGAGCAATAATTAAGTGACAAAAAGCGATGAAAATGTGAAAAATATGTGATGGAAACCCAACAAAAAAGCGATGGAGAGAGGTCTTATAGGCCTATAGGCTAAAATGCACTCGGTTAAAGGAATAGGCCACCGTTTTTACATACTGAGATATGTTCTTAACTTAGGAGCACTTAATATCTCATTTTACTGCGCGGACGTCGAAGTGCTCCTAAGGTGTTATTACGCCTTACAATATAGTATCCATCTTAATCCGCTTAGAAACATGTTTAATTTTGTGTAACTAGACTTGGCTCGTGTAACTTTTCACATAACTGTTTTTAAATAGGGAAAACGTGGAACAGCTTGGTCGCTTCTAACTCAGTGTTTCCCACACATAGACACCGCCCGCCACATATTGCGTTTCGTATTTATTTTTATTTTTTCATTATTTTATTTTTTAACAATATTTAAAACACGCATCGTATAGAACCGCCGCAGCGGTCAATTTGACTGCGGGGACGGGGGTTTAAAATGCGGCGGCCCGAGTGTTAAGCTCAGTGGCGCAAAAAGGGCACTGCATAGGGGCATAGGGGCGCCGATTAGTGATGTGTCGGTCGTGAACGATCCGGAGGGACGGTCTGCTGTGAAAATGTGACATTTCATGACACAAATTATAGTTAGAGCCAGGGATATGATTAACTTTAAGGTAAGGATTAGGGTTATTTTTCGACAAAGTAACTCATAGATCTATACAAAATCACAGCAGACCGTCCCCTCCCGAGCCGACGATCTAGCAACAACCGAACATATCTCATAAAAACGGTGGACTGTTCCTTTAAGGCGGAGGTTAACAGGCTAAAAACAGCACAACTAGTTCTGAGAGCAAATATTTGTTACATTTCACCATGAGGCAGCAAGGTCAAGAGAGATTCTGTAGCATTTAATTCTTGGCAGAAACTTTGCGTTATACACCGATGTTTGAAAAGGAAAGGAATGCGTCACTAGGTTAGCGAGGATGACAAACTGTGAGAAACCGAGCACTGACCATGTTTTTGTTTTGACCCTAGTTTAGTTAGTTTAGTTTATTTATTTGTTTGAGCAGTTGACCTGCTCAAAGGGAGTGGGCCGAAGCCAAAGGCTTATAAGCGCCCACCCCAAAAATAAAAACGATAACATTATATTTAACATTTGCAGGGTAGCAAATCATAAACAAAGGAACATAGGGCAAAGTAACAACAAATAATGAAGAACAATTGAAAAAAAACATCAGCAAAGTAACATTGGCCTTTTGACACACAAAGCGTCAAGAGCTTCTGGTAAATAATGCCAGTGAGTGGGCACTTACATTTTCCTCTAGTTCAGTGTGGATTTTCCGATGAACGTCTGAGATCTCCATCAGAACAATGCCTGCAAGATAAACAAAGAGGGACTTATAGATTATGTTCATGTGATATCAGCCTACGTAATGGAGCTAAGATTTCTATGGACACATTTTCTGTTAAACCAATGTTTTGTTATGGTTAATATTTCTGCAATTACTGAGCCTATCCACATGGAACAAAAACAGGCCCAAACTTAAAGTGCATATGACAGGTTTTAATGCTTTTGAAAATACGACTTATTAAGATGGATAACATCAGTTGCATAATTATCATTATATTTCAGTGAAGCAGCAATTGTAATGAAGAAATGTTGGGCAGAAAATACATTTTTTATTAGAATTTTTAAGCTGCTGACAGAAAGTGACATAGAAGAAGATGACATTCCAGAGCAGTTTGACTCATTTCCCATTGACTTAACATGGTTGCACGGTGTTGTGACAGTTTTTAGAGTTATCTAACTAAAACTAGTCGCAAGCAAATACACAGACTGTGATGGACCGTCTGGCTGCCATGCTGGTCCTTTTGGTCTGGCTGCTGGGAAGCGCTGGCTTTCTGCATCACACCTAAAGACATCACAATGGGCACAAAAACTGCTGCTGATTGCCCATATCACACTTAAGACAATAGGCCAAAGACCGGCCCTGAAAACAAAGGGCTTCTCGATTGTCCTAGCACCGCAGACGTCTGCCCTTCATCTGCACCAAATGGTCATGCCCTGACGTCACATACCGCGTCACCATTTCTGTGCCCTGCTGTGCTGTGCTGTCTATATAGCGGAGTCAGATAGCTGGCTCAGCAGAGTTCACCATGGATTTTTCTGTGTGTCGGCTCTCCATACATGTGTTAAATAAATTGCACTTTTGAATTAGACAATACTTCTTTGTCTAATGCTTTTTTCCTTTATAGTGGTAAGAAATTCCACAACAACGGCAACGGTTCAAAATTGTTTACCTTCTCCTATGTCACTTCCTGTCGGTGTCCAATAAGGAAGTGAAACTATAAACATCACAAAAATGGCCAACCTAAAGAAAGCCGGATACAATCTTTAGCAAAATCGTAAATATAATTGTGTTAACTATGTTTTCGCAAAAATTGTGTCTAATTATGCACTTGAACTGTCTTCCCTGTCAGCACGAAATAATAACGCGGTGAAACAGGTGAAAAAGATGAAAAGATTCAACAAGTGCCGTTGTTGTCCAAACGTGTAAGCATATAGGAGTAATAAGACAAGTAATAAGACACTGCAGGTGAATGGGGAAACTTTATAAATTTAAAGATAACAATTTGGAACTTCTGCTGTAGAAAATGACAAAAAATGTATTAAAGATAAGGTGTTTTATGCGTAAAAAATGCCCAATGAAATCTGAACAATGGATCGAGCCAGGTTTAAATGCATGGGTTTTATTTTGTTTACATATTAGTTACAAAGACTTTTTTTCAGATGGGATTTTTGGATATCTTTTAAAATAAGCCGTTTATTTTAACCTTTTAACTCCCACCTGAACCGAGAACATTTTCTCCTGTTTGGCTTTACCCAAATCTAAAAGCTTAGTGAAAAAAGCGTCAAATTAGGGACAAAAATTAGAAGAAAACACAACAAAAAAGCGACGAAAAAGCGGTGAAAGTGAAGCAAAAAAGCGACAAATATGTGTTAAAACGCATCTAAAAGTGACAAAAATTCAGCAAAAAAGTGACACAAATTCAATGCAAAAGCAGCAAAAATGAGATGAAAAAGAAAAAGGGGAAAAAGTGACGACAACATGGTAACAACGCAAGGAAAAAGATCCCTTTACATGAGTTTAGTAGGTCTTAGCTTTCAAATGAGGCGTGACACTGTCCTATAGACTGTAAATGCCAGACCAGAAGCTTTTAGATTTGTGTAAAACTGGAAAATATGCTCGGCTAAGGCGTGGGTTAAGAGGTTAATTGAAAAATCTGTAAAAAAAAAACAAAAAAAACAGTACGGTTCGCCTTGTTATTGCAAATTCAGAACTCAATAGATCAGGTTAGGGATTAGAAATTGAAAAATACCTCTGAAAAATCCTATTAAAAATATTGTTAACTCCAAGACTGGAAAGTCTGTATGAGATGTTGTCGCACCAATGTGATGAAAAATTTAAATTACAGTTTCCCAAACAAATCTATGGAGAAACTTTGAAGATTAGTTTATTGTTTGTTTGTTTCCAGGTGAAAGTTTATATGTCAAGCAATTTGGTCCAACAATTTTGCCTGTAGTGTGTCCCCTTAAAAAAAAACAAAAAAAAAACGAGCATGCTGTCTTGTGCAAACAACTTAAGGGAAGCTGGGTTTCCATAGACTATCGTTGTGTCCTTGGACAAGTCACTTCACTCAGCGCCTGTATGAATGCGGTGCGTGTGAGTGGTCAGTGGTGTCAGTCTACCCCAAGGCAGCAAGTGTGGACAATTCGATGTTGTGCGGAATTTATTCATAATTACAAAATGAATACAAACAACCTATTGGAGGTTGCGTAAAAGAAAAGTTTTGCTCATGAAACACGCACCGTATATATCCGTCGTCCGAAAGCTTTATACCTGGCTTGCCAATTTCACGCGGCCATTCTCATATAACCTTTTATCTAACCGCATCATCTTTTTCCTTACGCCCATCCAATATTTGAACAGCTGTCAATAAGTAATCTCAATGAAAAGGTATTGTGCGGGTTGATACAGAACAGTCTCCATTCACCGACGCGCCACAATATAGATAGCTGCAGCATATGACATGAAACAATGGGAAGTGTGTCAATACTGTAAACACGAGGGGCAGCCGTAGCAGTCTATAACGCTATAAACTCACAATGGGGCAAACTCTAGAGTCAAGGTTTACTACAGGGCGCACAGTTCTAGTCATACAGTAACCATGAAGCAGCACTATGCAGATACTGTACAGGCATGTGACTGCGGGTCTGCAGACTGATACATTTATTGGGAATCTTTTAATAGGTTGTGTTTGTGATGTTTCGTGAGTTTAAAGTCATAGTTTCAGATGCAGGGCTGGTGGCTTTTATTGTTTTTTGTAATAAGGCCCACAAGCCTGGCATATAAATGTTGAGGTGTGAAGTCCTTTCGAATGACAACAATCACGCCTTTGTGGGAGAATGCCACCTTTCTTTTTACAGTAGAGGAAAAAAATGCCTTCACAAAGACTTTGTGTCATCTTTATGTCAATCCGAGTAATTACAGAGACACACAGCAGCCCAAATGATGTACATATTGAAAGGTAAAAGGTCAATTCTGACATGCATTCTGACCTTTCCTCCATCCCAATATTAAAGCCACACGGCGGAACATTCCAGGTTGGATGCTGCCAAAGGAAAATAGCCTAAATAGTTGTAAAACTCAAAACACCGTCCTAATGATGATTCAGACTCTGACAATGCTATTTTTGGACTGGGTACAACTTACGAGGCGTTTACAAGGCGCTCCGCTTGTTAATGGTTTAAATGCTGCGCAAGTCAGCACAGGTGTATTAACAAGGCGCATGTGAGCTCACACCTGACAGTCCCTATAGGAGCATAGGGTCCCGAATAAACAGTGGTTAACGGGGCGCCGATGCAGAGCTGTGATCAGTGCAGCTACAACAACATTGCCCTCTGAAGGTCAGCAGAACGTACTGGTAAATGCCGCCTTTGTGCCCGAAGAGGGGGAGAGCGGGGAAGGGCCGGTGTGGGGGGCAGAGGGGTGTCCTGGCTGTCCTGGCTGTTTGTACAACCCCAACAACGCGGGCCGCTACCACCTGCCTGCGCACACCACCTGTGAGTTTAGGAAGGTGTGAAGACTAAGGGCTGCATAGGTTTACAGTCGTTATGTTGTTTATGTATTTATTTTACTATAACTGACAATATATAAGCCAACATGACTACCTTTTTTCAATAAACCACTTATTTTGAATTTCTTTTGATTTGTTCTTAAAGGGACTATACAGAGTTTAAAATGTTAAAATTAAGTATTTTCCTCCCCCTACATGTTCCAGCAATGTCCTAATGTGTAGAATGAGCCCAGACCTGTTCACCACAGCTGCCTCTAAAATCCTGCACTGTCACTCAAAAAGGTGTTACTTCGGGTCCGAAGTGCCGTCAGCACGTGCTTAATATAGAGACTGCAGTTATTCGTAAGACCTGAGGTGGCAGTAGTGAGTATAAATATGACCAACTTGCATCTAGTCCCTTTAAGCTCACACGTTTGTATCGACAAATGACAAACTTAAACTTTAGATGATTACTTTTAGGTATATAAAAAAAAAACTTTGCTGAAGGTTTGGAGCTTTTTCCTTTTTAAGAATATTTAAGAGTAAAGTTTTGTAGAAGTATTGTGTTATTTCACACATAAACAATAAATTGTACATTTCTTGAATAGATCCACATAGCACATTAGGTGTGAATGTAATGTATTAGATACGCAGTGACAAATGGCTTGAACAACAGCGCGCTTTTGTTAGTGAAACTTAAACTGTTATGTATCTACTGTAAATTGCTAAGAGAAAATGTGTTATTTCCTGTAAGGATCCCATTTAAATAAAACATTGTGGACAAATAAAAAGTAATTCTTGAATCTCTGGCCCTTTTATGATTTGCTAGCATATACCTAATATTGATCAGCTCTACACTCCCACCAGCCTCATCTGAAACAGCTGGAGACAAAACACTGTGTCACAGATACCACAGTCTTTGCCACACATACTTTTGTTTTAATTGTCATATAAAAATCAATTACTGTTACAATTGTGGACAGACATCTCAAGGTGCCACCTGTGTACACTATGACCAGACACCAGGTTACACCTTTAAAGTCTGTGACGTATGCAAGTGACGTATTTATGAGCTGGCAAAGCCTTCCCTTGTGCCAACATGGGAAGGCTTGCATGAGCAATATTAATCAGCGCAAACACATGGCCCCGACCTGTTGGCACCTTTCTGTGTCTACTCTGTAGGCTACTACCTAAACCACATGCACTGTTTGCAGTGTGTGGATACGCAGTAGGAGACAAAACACACATTCAGTTCTGTTTAGACCTGGTTCAGTCCAAGTTTAGACTCTTACAGGGACAGGCCACCGTTTTTACATACTAAGATATGTTCTTACCTTAGCTTAGACGAGTTCATTTGTACCTGTCTGGTCTTAACGTGTGCTTTCCATAACGTAAACACAGCACAGACGGCGTTAGCATTTAGCCTCTCCCCCTCTATAGCTCCAAACGAGGTGAAGATAGAAGCTACCAAACTCTTCCACGTTTTCCCTATTTGAATATGGTTACGTGAAGTGAAACACCATAAAGTATAATTACACAAAAGTAAACAATGTGGATTTTCTAAGTGGATAAAAAAGGGGAACTATATTGTAAGGCATAATAATACCAGGAGTAATTCGGCATCCGCGCAGTGATATCTTCACTTTACTGTGCGGATGTCGAATTACTCCTGGTATTATTACGCCTTACAATATAGTTCCCCTTTTTATCCGCTTAGAAAATCCACATGGTTTAATTTTGTGTAATTATACTTTATGGTGTAACACTTCACGTAACCATATTTTAATAGGGAAAACGTGGAAGAGTTTGGTAGCTTCTATCTTCACCTCGTTTGGAGCTATACACGGAATCCATCAAAAGGAAGCGAAAAGAACTGATGCCGGAGCTGAGAGCTGCCAGGGAAAGGGGGAGATTGCCTTCTTGCGCTATGACAAACTCATTGTACGTCCGCGCACCAGTACACCAAATCAAGTATAAACACAGGAAAAGCGTATGGATTTTGGTATGTAAAAGCACATAATTTCACATGTCCTGTAATACATATAGTTCTATAGGAAGCATCGACTTGGACCTTTCATTAAGGAGAATTGCTGAAGCAAATAACCAGGATTTTACATTATCACAATATGACTTACAGAACACTGAGATCGACATCGACCCTGAAAATAACTTCTTTACTAGAGCTACTAATGACTGTCAATATTATACAGAGGATCTTTACAATAGTAAACTTAAGAACATTAAGGCATTCACTGTAATCCATTTCAATAGTCGAAGCCTCTATGCAAACTTTTACCACATCAAAAGCTTCTTAAAACAGTTTTCTAAACCATTTAGTGTAATTTTAATCACAGAAACATGGATTAATAATGACAGAGAAATTGAGTTTTCTATTGATGGTTATGAATTTATAAGTATGAACAGAAGAAACAAGCATGGTGGGGTGTAGCTATGTTTGTAGACTCCAACTATAGTTATAAAGTAATGGAAAATAAGACTATGGCAGTGGATGATGCACTTGAATGCCTTACTGTAGAAATTACAAGGCAAAAAAAGAAAAATATTATTGTAAGTTGTATTTATAGAACACCTGGCTCTGATATAGAGGTTTTTCTAATTGGATGGAGGAGCACTTTTCAGGTTTAAATCATAAAGTCATGTTTGTGGGGGGAGACCTTAACATCGATCTGTTAAATCCATATAAACATAAAAAGACGGATGAATTTATAAATACTTTATTTAGTATAGGTCTGTTTCCTCTAATAACCAAACCGAGTAGAATCACAACCCACAGTGCGACTTTGATTGATAACATTTTCTCAAATGAAATAGATAGTGATACAGTCAGTGGTTTAATGATAAATGATATTAGTGATCACCTGCCAGTTTTTGTATTGTACAAAAATGGATATTTAAATATTAATGATGAAAACATTTATTGGTTTAGAAGGGTAAAAACAGAAAAAACTATTGAGGTATTTAAAAAGGAACTATTAGCTCAAGACTGGAGTATTGTATACAGAGAGAATGATACTAATAAGGCATATGATGAGTTTACGCGAATATTTCATAAAGTATATGACAAAAATTGCCCAATGAAAAAATATTGTAAAAACAGAAAGGGTAAAGAAACCCCATGGATGTCTAAGGGATTACTAAATGCATGCAAGAAAAAAAATTCACTCTACAAAAAATTTATAAATGATAGAACAAAAGAAGCTGAGGATAAATATAAGAAATATAAAAATAAACTGACAGGTATCATTAGAAAATGTAAACAGGATTATTATAATAAGTTGTTAGATAGCAATAAGAATAATATTAAAGGTTTATGGAATATCTTAAATAGTATAATTAGAAATAAACCGAGAACAATTAATTATCCAAAATATTTCAAAGATGAGGATAACACTTTAAATAATATGAATGAAGTAGTCGATACATTTAATAAATTCTTTGTAGATGTTGGACCGAATCTTGCTGCAAAAATTACAAATGTTGAGAACTATAATTGTGAACTGATAGACACAAATCCTCTGTCCATGTTCCTCAAACCTGTGGAGGAAAAGGAAATACTGGACATTGTTAAAGGGTGTAAAAATAAAACCTCGACAGATTATTATGACATGGATATGAAAACTTTAAAAAGTGTTATTGAAAGTATCTCTAAGCCGTTAACATACATCTGTAACCTGTCTCTGCAAACTGGACAATTTCCTGAAAGTATGAAAGTAGCAAAAGTGATTCCTCTGTTCAAGGCAGGAGATAAACATCTCTTCACAAACTACAGGCCTGTTTCCCTTTTACCGCAATTCTCAAAAATCTTAGAGAAGGTTTATAACTCTAGACTTGACAGCTTTATTGAAAGGTGTAATTTACTCTCGGACAATCAGTTTGGTTTTAGGAATAATCACTCATCCTCACACGCGCTCTTTGATATAATTGAAGAAATAACTAATGCTGTAGATAACAAGAAATATGCAATAGGGTTATTTATTGACCTGAGTAAAGCGTTTGATACAATAAACTATGATATACTAATTAATAAACTAGAACATTATGGGATTAGGGGGGTAGCTCTACAGTGGGTTACCAGTTATTTAAAAAATAGAAAACAATGTGTGAAAATAGGTGATTATCAGTCGAGTTGTCGACAAATTGTGTGTGGTTTACCTCAAGGTTCCATTCTGGGCCCAAAATTGTTTAACATGTACATTAACGACATTTGTAAAACGTCTCAAGTACTTAAATTTATCTTGTTTGCTGACGATACAAATATTTTTGCATCAGGTGACGACTTACAGCAACTGTGTCGGATTGTTAACTTGGAACTCAAAAGTGTCAATAAGTGGTTCAAACAAAATAAACTATCTCTAAATCTGAGTAAAAGCAAAATGATGATATTTGGCAACCGTAATTCCAATGCTCAGGAAGCAATTCAGATAGAGGGTGTTGTCATAGAGCGAGTGCATGAAATCAAATTCCTTGGTGTTATTATAGATGACAGAATTACTTGGAAAGCTCATATTAAATATATATCTACGAAAATTTCTAGAAGCATTTCAGTAATAGCAAAAGCAAAGCACATTTTAAACATCAAAGCTCTACATATCTTATACTGTTCTCTGATTTTGCCATATTTATATTATTGTACTGTAGTTTGGGGTACTACTTATAAAAACACATTAAAACCAATAGTATTGTTGCAAAAAAGAGCTATCCGAGTAATTCATAAAGTTGGGTTTTTGGACCACACAAACTCATTATTTTTAAAATCAAAGATCATGAAGTTTTGTGACATTGTTGAGTTCCAAACTGTACAGATGTTATACAAAGCAAGATACAAACTGTTACCGGGCCAAATACAAAGAAGGTTCCAAGAACGTACTGGTTGTTATGAATTACGTGACGAATTAAACTTTAGGACTCAGAAACATAGCTCAACTTTGAAAAGTTTTAGCCCAACAGTTAATGGTGTACAATTGTGGAATAAACTGGAAATGGAGTTGAAACGATGTTCAAACATCAACCTGTTCAAATATAAATACAAACAAAAGACTTTTGAAACATACAGAGAACAAGAAATGTGTTGCCACTAGGAGGCGCAGTAGGATCAATTATGTGTGTTTCCTCTATAATCAAGGAAGAGTGTTGCTGCTTGGAACGGTTGTCATTCTATTGCTCAAATTTACAAATTGAGAATTAGGGTAAGCAAGTTATGAATCTGTTGAGAGGGACCCTCCCAACGGGCTCAAAACCTTGTCTTTTAATGCACCACTCAGCATAGGAACATCATCTACAAATCAGCTGTTAGGGCAGCTGGGTGGGGGTTTGTTGAGGGGGAGTTACTGCCCTCTTCAACTGGCTCTACACCCTGGCTTTTTAATGCACCACACTATGCAGGGCTTACATCATACTTCACATATAACTCAATTAAACAAATATAATAATAATGATAATTAAACCCTAATTAAATTATATTAAGAATGGTAATGACAACTGGGAAGTGGCAAGATCTCAGAGTATAATATGTATTAATGAACCTTTATAACATAAAAGTAGCACATTCTTTTGTTCTTTATTTTGCTGTTGTTTTTGTTTTATTCTTCATTTATTGTTACTTTGCCCTATGTTCCTTTGTTTATGATTTGCTACCTGTAAATATTAAATGTAATGTTATTATTTTTATTTTGGGGTGGGCGCTTATAAGCCTTTGGCTTCAGCCCACTCCCTTTGAGCAGGTTAACTGCTCAAACAAATAAATAAACTAAACTAAACTAAACTATAGAGGAGAAGAGAGAGGCTAAATGCTAACGCTGTCTGTGCTGTGTTTACGTTACAGAAGGCACACGTGAAGACCAGACAGGTACAAATGAACTCATCTAAGCTAAGGTAAGAACATATATAAGTATGTAAAAACGGTGGCCTATTCCTTTAATAGAAGTAGAATAGCTCCATGTGAAATATTAGTACATTGGAAAGTTGATAATTTAGTAAAATGTTCATCCCATACCTAAACCTTTGCTTATGAGTGAACTCTTCGTGCCTCTATTTGCACACATAGCTACATGAGTAAAACAAAACAAGTCCTTCTTCCGAACACGTGCTTAAACATAAACATTACAAGCAGTGACACTGATGTCATGTTGCGTTTTGTGTTATGAATCTATCTTCCCTCGCCGCTCTCCGTATTTGTGTTGAGCGATAGCCATGAACACCCCATTTAACACAGATTGATGATCAGCTACCACAGACCGCGCTTCACTTCATTCATAAGAGTCTATAAAACATACAAAGCCTTGAACTCGACCAATAAATCTATATTTACTCACTACAGAGCTTCTTTTTATCTGAGCAGCAGAATAAATTCAGTCTGAACTTTTATGGGCCGCCATTCCAGGTGATAAAGTGGACTGTGCTTTATGGCCAGTTCAGTTGGATGGAAGAGGACTGACAGTTGAAGGGACTAAGCGGCTACATTTTTCAGAACAGAAACAGGGAATCTGAACTTGAATGGCTGCAACAATTTAGGTAACATAAACACCAAAGTATTGTGTCTCTACATGCAATATGACAATCAAAAAAAATATGTACAAATCTTGCTACCTCTGTATTTTACACCTCATTTGAAAAATAAATTGCAAATCTATCAAGTCAGACAAACTGAAAATAGATATTCTCTCCAATGATTCTGGCCCGCTCATCAGTAACAAGCCTTTCATGAATCTTAAATGCTGGGTGGGTGATGTTGTGTACTGTATATTGGCACATAAAATGTCGAGTGTGTGTGGGTGGCGTTAGAGACTAAATAGCATCAAGTAACTGCGAGTCAACGTTTAAAATGTCAGTCTCATCCAAGCTTCACCTCCGAAAACAATTGTCTCCTCGAAAACATTTCAGAAGTGGTTCGAGGGACACGCACCTCAGCGTGCTATGAATCTTGATTCTCTGCGAAAACCAAAATGAACCCTCTCTGTCGCCGCCAATGCCATTACCATTTTTTCTCCTCATGCTGACATTGCGCTTCACAATTTCGAAAAACAATTTGGAGCGACAAACAGAGCAGAGAAAAGGTGGAAGGGGTGGGGATGCAGCTATTCTTTTCTCCCGTAACATTTTCGGTCTTTCAATACCTGCCGGCTTTTCAGAGTGCAACCGTCAACTCCCTGTGGAGAGCGCTCAGGCCACTGTGCACAGGAAGCTCCTGATTGTAGTGTACAGCCACTAAAACAGCAACATGACATTTGCCTGTGTGACATAAGCTCTATCAGCTGCCGTCATGCACTTGTTACACAGGCGACAAAGGGCTACTCATAACTCTGTCAAGCAACTGGATGTGTGACTACTGTACTGTGCTGTGTTCAGAGGGGCAGATGCAAATCAGCGGTATAGTTTTAAAGGAAGGGTGTCTAGCATATGCGGTTACTGATTTGAAAAGACACTATAGGGCTGTGCAATCAATCCCAGTCAAATGTTCATGGTCGTAATTAGTAGGGCTTATCAGCTAAACCCATTTGAGACAAACTTTCTACAAATGTCTTCTTCTGAGACACTGAAGAGGCACCGAGAGCCCCCACACCTGCAGCACAGTGGAGGCGTTACAAGAGGAGCTACAGGAAACAAGGAAGGGACAAACGAGGAGATGGTGAAAGTTCAGGTCAGGTCATCTGAACAATATTTCGTTGTACACTTGTACAATGACAATAAAGCACTTACTTACTTATACTAAATACTATATTGACTTATTGTTTAATAAAAAACAGATAAAGGATATATTTTTGGGCTCGATATTTATCGTCTGTACATTTATTAGCATTCCCCCCCATTGTTTCTTTGTAAAACTTTGATTTTTCACTGAAGAACATTGAGTTTCAATATGTTTCATGTTAATTGCTGCTTGTGTGGTATTTTAGGATATGATGATACACTTCTAGAACAAATGTTTACTGTAATTTTTTATGCCTGACAGTTGACAGTATCTCGTACCGTTAGAGTCACTAATATCGTTTATCTCGATACTTTCCTGCCTCAATATATCGAACTTCAAATTTGCTATCGTGACAGGCCTAGTAATGTGCAAATCACAGAAACTGCAATTATTTAGGCTGTATTATAATGTATCTTCTGAAAACAACAACAGCAGAGTTCCCTTCCCCGACAGACATTTTTTAAAGCTCTGTCCTCATCCTAGCTAGAAAAATCATTAAGAATCCGTCTCATCAGGCAGACGTTACAGAGCACACAGTTTCAAGAACAGCAGATACAGGATCTCACTCCTCCCCCAGTCTGTGTCTCCTTTAAACAGACGATAGGTTAAAGAGCGTGTGAAGAGGCCGTCTTAACTGTGATGAATTGTATTGTGTTATTGTGATGTACTGGACGTCACTGACTGATTATGTGAAACGTTTGTGTGCTCGTGAGACCGTTGTATTGTATTTGAAAATGACATTACTGTCTTCTCTTAAATGTTAAAGCTTCAACGTTTTTTGTTTCAATATAATTTGGTTCAACTGAGCTGTTTTTAAGCCTGGTTTAGTCCTGATTTGACTGTAGTGACACCAAAAGTCAAAGTAAAGCTAAACCACTGAAAAATATTTATACGTCACGCTGCTTCCCTGTCAATTTCCGTCCAAGAGGGATGAGGTGTTGAAGCAAGCACAGGTGTGTGTTTTTTAAATGAATGACTTTTCGGAGTCAAAAGCTGGTATGGAGTCAAAGCCACAGCAGGTAACTCTGTAAATTCCTGCCAACCACTCTGACGCAAGTGCTTTCTTCACCATACCTCTCACTGTTAGAAGAAAAAGCTTTTTTATCACCGGAGAGAGGTCTTTACACAATATGCGTCAGCCGAAGTGTGGGCAGTGTGTAAAAGAATATTGCTCAATTCTGTGCATCTGCAGAATCAAAATGCTGTATCTTGGCAATAAGTTAAGCATAGCTCGAGGCGTGACAAAACAAGCCGGTGTGGTGCGGGAGTGAGTGAATGTGCAGCCACAGACTCAGACATGCCAGTGGCAGCTTTGTGCAGCCAGATGGAGGGGCTGGGGACGAGCTGATCCGCGCTGCTGGGAAGTTTCCTCTGTTTGCTCAGAGTGTTTGCTGCTGCACACTGTAGAGCCTGTGAGAATTCACACTGTCTCGCTGTCATTTATTCTCAGCGCTCACAAAATGACCGTCAAGATAGTCCAAGAATGGGCTTTTTTTATTTTTTTACTGCCGGGTCTTTTCGCAAAACCACTAAATTCTAGAGCAGTGTCCAAAGTCTGTTTGAGTTTGACAGGGCGGTAGAAGGGGTACAGCTGTGCAAGGGTTGAATAGTGTTGCTTCAACAAGCAATTTCGCAAGCTTTACAATGACACACTTAAGGCTCAAATTTAAAGGGGCTGTAGCTATTTTCCATATACTCGTAGTGGGGTCAAATCAATCGTCTTGCCAGATATATTGTAGGAAAAAGAGACAGTTGCATTGCATTTACAGTGGATTAAGAGCAATCGTAAATCAATAGCACCAATGCTAAAAACAATATTGTAAACATTCACTTTACTCAGCCGTGAAACGTGTTTAGAAACAATCAGGATAAAAATATGTTAGAAAAGTTTGGACCAAAATGAAAATTGAAAACAGAAAAAAAATAATAATAATAAATAAATAATCTGATACAGGACCTTTAAACGATGCATTTGAAAAGGATATACATAACTTAATTACTTTTGAGTTACCAGGAATGCCCCTTATGAAAGTGGAAACATTATTTAATCAACCACTCAAACGCAATTACTGGCAATGTTGAGTAAGAGGTGTGGCTGGACAGACCAGAACATCATTCACTAATAGTAAGCGAGGTATGAAAAGCATCTAAAAGTGATTTTCCCACACCAAAGGTAATGATAGTGCAAGCCTGTCACTAGAATTTTATATCATTTAGTGTTAAAAAATACTTGTAGTTGAGCTTTAAAAGATGACACTCCTGCAGTATTAAAAGTTTTGATTTTATAAGCCCAGGGACACTTCCATATTCCTTTCATTAGAACCTCATGGGGCAAACTTGTCTTGTGTCTTGTTACACAGCTGACCCCTCGAACAACCACGCTGACATTTAATCAAATCCTGTTTATTGCTTTGAAATATTTCGTTCCCTATCCAAGAGTGAAACCGGCAGGCTCGCGGAGTTAAAATTGGCTTTTTATCCTCTAGAGCCGCCATTCGGACATCTGACAGCGGCTAGCAGAGCGTTACGTTTAAGCCGGTTTTATTATGTGCTCCCTGAATGGATAGTGGACACTTTATAAAAACCTGCTTTTTAGTGTGACGCAGTGGACTGTGAGAATGGAATTGGGGGGGGGAGGCTTGATGAAGTGAGATGGCGAAGAAGTGTGGTCAAAATTGGAGCAGCTTCCGTTTTTGGCGGTAATATAATAACTAGACATGAGTCATAGCTTGAATGAGAGACAACCTGGGCGACACAGATGGCTGGATGAGATGAGAGCAATTCTGGGTAAGAGCTGGCAGCGGAAACAAAACATCAAATCTTTCTACCTTATCTCCAGGCCAGATACAATGTAAACAAACCAACGAGATGCCGCTTTTGGATGCTTGAAGGTGACTTTGCGTTTCGTGAAACCACTACTACTGCCCATGTTTACTGACACTATTGTGAGACAGCAATTGCAAAAAAAATGTAGTTTGACAAGAATAACTCACCGAGCTCTCCAGAGGCTGAGGACCCGACGGCGTTCTCTCCCATCCGCGAAACGGCGTCGAAATAGGCTTTTCCAGCGATGGCCATTGCTGCATGGGAGGTCAAATGTTTCAATTGTTACAATTTGCAACAACAACAAAAAGAACCCAAACAGTATTATTAGTTATCTGTGAGGGTGGGGCTCACCTGTGACAGACTTCTCATAGCTCTTGCCGAGGTTCACCAGGTTCCTCAGGCCCGGATTGAACTGATCCATTACATTCTGGAAGGGAAATATCATAAAGTTCAAACACTGAGGCATGACCTGTGTGTATTTTGAATTCGTTTCGAAGTTTCGCTTCCCCTCAGAGCCATTTCTAGCTATAAGCGGGTAAAGGCAACTGTTTAGAGCCCCGTGTCCAAGAGGAAGCCTTAGTGGGTGTGTGGAGTCCTGTTCTACGGAGAGGGCGCAATGCGTCCGATGGCCCGGTTGTTCAGATCTTCAAGGTTGGATGTGGGGGAGTCCTGTGATTTTTGCTGCAGTGTTTGTTACCTTGGTGGAGTTTTGTTTGGTTCCTGACAGTGAACAAATTTAAAATTGTAACAGTTGGAATTGTCAGGTTCGATAGTTTACATGTGTTTACCTTCAGAGTGTGCATATACAGTAATCAAAACATGTTTTTAGCAGTGAAACCCATTTTTCATGTGAATGGATGCAGTGAATCTCCATGGAGTCTGAAAATGTGCTCAATGAACTGAATATTGATTCTAAACCATAAAATGCAAATGTGCGATTTATTCTTTAACCTCTTAACCGAGCACATTTTCTCCAGTTCAGCTTTACCCAAATCTAAAAGCTTCTCGACTGGCGCTTACAGCCTATTGGCCCGGGGGTAACACCTCATTTGAAAGCTAAGACCTACAAAACTGATGGTAATTTTTTGTTGTGGCATTTGTTAAGCGTTTTTGTAGTTTTTTGTTGTTGCGTTTTGTCACCTTTGTTGTCACTTTTTCATCACTCTTTAGTCGTGTGTTTTGTCGCCTTTATATTGTGGTATTGTGGCTTTTCTGGCACGTTTTTGTCGCTCTTTTTGCTTTTACATACGGTAATGCCGAACTGGAGAAAATGTGCTTGGTTCAGGGGGGGTTAAGAGGTTCAAAGACTTATCAGAAAAATCGCAATTATTATTGTTTTTTATTATTTTATTATTTTACAGACTACAGAAACTAGTTTTCAGTTTCAGGTTTTTAGTGTTAGCAAGTAACTAAGAAATGTGTTTAGCAGTTGTTATGCTCATATCCCTCTATTGTACCTTGGCAAACAGGTCCTCCCTGGAGCGGATTTTTCCCAGGATCCCAAAAAGCTCGTAACGGCCCTGCTGTTACTTCTCAAATGCTTATGTGATCTCATTCCTATTATCCTTCTTAATGACAATACCAGTGCACACTGCTTGTTTTGTTGTGGAAAGGAGATAAAGGCAACACAAAAACCAAGTCCTTTTTCCCTCTTCCGCCACTTTGCTATTAATATCGCCCCACGGAAACAATAAAACCTTCAATCTTTAACTTGACCCTTTTACATCGCGACTCCCTGAAAAAGGTCAAAGTCCCACACAGTCCTATCACACACACACACACACACGCACACACGCACACATGAAGCCTCCCGTGCGTCTCGCTGCCTCTCTCTCTTTCCCTGTCACTATTGAAATGCCTCAACAATCAAGTGCGGTTCAACCTCCCAGTCTGTATTCCCCTGGCACGCCCTCAATAGAACAATGAGCTGGTCAGGTATAAAGACCTGGAAAAGGTACAGTAATAAAAGGGTAAAGGTATAAAAGGTATTTTGTCCGACCAGAATCAACTCTACTGACATTTCTGAACTTACTCCTTACATACAAACAGTGAAGTATTTTCCCCTTGACTCATAATCCTTCCTGCTTCTTATCATAATTCAGTCATTAAGGGCTTATCAGACCAGGGAGGCGCAGGGGTGTGAAAACTGCTTAGATTAAAACTGATAGGCATTGCCATGACGACTGAAAAAACCACATGTTGGGTATCTGTTCAGGCTTTCAATCAACCAGGTGTTTTCAATAGTAACAATGTTTTTTAGAGAAGTCACCAACAGACACAGTCAAAAACTGAAACTAGTCCGACCACATACGACGACTTAAAAATCTTGGTTACTCCACCAGTTTGAGTTATGGGCTGTGGACAACTTTCCTCATCAGTTTACATTACATGCTACACATATGTGTGTTGTAAGACATAAATAACAGGGCACTGGCATTTTGCACATTGTGGTTTTTTTTACTGCCAAAACTACACTAAGTAATAAAGTTTTAGTAGCTCAATTAGGCTATAACAGGGCTATAACAGGTAGTGAAAGCAACTTGAACTTCTACATTAAATGAACTTACTTAGACTAAGTTCACTATTTTATGTTGGTAAACTGATATGTTATACATACAAATGTGTTTTCTGTAGGTAAAAATAAAAACACATGATAAATAGAAAAAGGAAAACTACATTGTGCTGTTTTTTTTTACATGAAACTTAACATGAAAGTTTAGGTATGTGGAAAATATTTTAAAATAAGAATAAAACAAAAATCTAGCCTACATTTTCAGAGTGTGAGACAACAAAATGGGTACAAATGAAAACTTCCCGAATCCACTGTAAAAAAAAAAAAATCAACTTATTTTCACTCTAATGTCAAAGAAAAACTTTTGAGTCTTGCAGGTTTACATTAGACTCCCATTATCTTGCACTCACCTTATATGTATTTTCGGTGAGCTTGCTGACATCATCCGGAGTGCGAGACATGTTGGCAGGTGGGATGCTCCAACAAGTACACAAACTAAAAAAAAAAAAAAAAAAAGCCAAACAAAACCTTAAATCTGGCTTTTTGTCCCCCTCTGTATATTTCAATTGGTTTCACTCAAAGTGTAATCCAAAAACCACCGGCGCGTGCTCCCCGTGTGCCGCGCACCTCTCCGTGCATGTGGACAGCCCGGCGGACTCTCAGACTGGGGGGGACACCTCGCCTGTCGCCTGTGGTGTCAGCAGCAGGTTTCACAGCAGGTTTAACCGAGAGAGAGGAGCGCAGAGGAATAGCCATAAAAAAAGGCGAGAGGAGGAGGAGGAGGAGGAGGAGGAGGAGGAGGAGGGTGTGTGCGCCGTGACGCCACACAGGAGCAGGTTACGTTCCAATCACTGATCTACCCGTGAATCCAAAAAGTTTTTTGTTTTTTTTTACAGTGAGTGAGTAATGAAGGGTTGATTAATGATTTATTATCATTATCGAGAGACTGCGGTTATAAGTGTTCATGATCTAATCGGTGAAACATGATGACGCCAAGTGTGGCCGGAAGAGGGCTCTGTCTGCAAAGGTTTAAGAGTAATTTGGCGATTGCCTGTAAGCGCCTACTTCCCAGATCCCATATTTATTTATGTGTTTGTTTATTAATCTGTAGATATTTGCAATCTATAAACGCTACTGAATTCGGTTTAATATAATTATCAACTATTCAGTGGATTTAGCCTACATAGCAAGGCGATGATTGAAATAAATAAATAAATAAATAAATAAATAGGTAGCTTATGAGTCTACACCTGAATAGGTAACTTAAAGTACATATGACACATTCGACATATTTTTTGCTAAAACATAGTTGACACAATTATATTTAAGATTTTGCTAAAGATTGTACCCGGCTTTCTTTAGTTTTCCATTTTTGTGATGTTTATAATTTCACTTCCTTATTGGACACAATGGCCGCTGGCTGCTCTGCTTTATGACCGCAGCACTGGAGGCTGCCATTGCTCCGCCATTGCTGTAGTATCTCCATATAGCCGCTAGGCCCCCATTGAAAAGCATTGGACTTTAGACACGTTAAAAACAACTTTTAACGCCTGGTTTCTATTTTTTAAACACTTTCTATGGCTACATATTCCTCCTGAGATAACGCTGGGCTAGCCACAATTAAAGAAACCAGGCTGGTTTTCGAAAGATTTTTTTTTTTAAATCTCGTACTAATGAGGGTCGGACTGTTAGCATTGGAGCTGCACGAGCTGCACGAGCTACACGTCACGCAAGGGCCGAGTCTACAGTGAAGATCCCGCCCTTATGCCCTTTTTAGGAACATGCTTCGTCAGAGCTGGGGAGGAGGAGTCTGTAATGATTTACAGTCCGCCATGATTTCCCCCTCGAACGTGGTCAATTGTGATAAACAGGGAGGAGTGAGTAATGACGGTCTATTAATAATATGTCTATGATTGGACACCGACAGGATGTGACATAGATGAAGGCAAACTATTTTGAACTGTTACCGTGCCAACCATGTCAAGTCAATGGGAAATGAGTCAAACAGCTGTGGAATGTTACCTTTATCTATGTCACTTCCTGTCAGCAGCATAAATATTCAAATACAAATAACTTTTCTGCCCAACATTTCTTCATTAAAATTGCTGATTCACTGAAATAAAATGATAATTATGCAACTGATGAACTTGCAACTGCATCCTTCTTCATATATTCAAAGCATTAAAGCCTGTCATATGCACTTCAAAGTACATTTCTACAGCCTATGCAAATGATAAAAAGCTAAGTACCATTTGTGTCGTTCCAAAAATTATTCCCAGTTTGCTCTGGTCCTCTCATGGACATTTATGATCCATTTGCGCCCCCGTGTGGATATCTTCTGTTACGACACAGTGCCTGCCCTACATCGTTCCTATATGAAGTGCCCAAGCTCAATGTTGTACAAACTTCTACATGCATGTCTCTATTTCCAAATTTGTCCCACTTCAGCCCGCGGGGAATGTGACCCAGTGCAAAGGCTGCGTCTCAAAAGCTGATTGTTGAGTGCTGACCACATGATTGAAACGCATGGTGACAATTTCAAGGCTTTTGAGCCCAGTTTCTCATAGACCAATAGGGGAGTCTCATCACCAAAAACTCCCATGTCCCATCCCTCTGCTTTCATATTTGGCCCTAACTCTACTTTAGTTTGTGACTTGTAAGGGGAAAAGCAAATATGGCGAGGTAAAATACACTTTTTACTTTATAGTATCTGTTGCATTGTTATGAATGTGTTTATTACTCTACATGCAGGAAATTTGCCCAGACCTTGGTGCCTGTTTTGCTGTTGCTGGGTGTGGCAGAGGCAGTGGATCCCCTGACAGAATTGGGTAGGTAACTGCGTCACTCTTTTGTTTTTATTTTTTGCTTTCTGATAAACAGTGTCGCTTTATGACGCTGTATGCTAATATGATTCAGAAAACATTGCAGGAAAGTTTGTAATCTACCAAATGGATGGAAATGCGACGTATGTGAGAGACTCTGGAGAGCTGGCTTCATACATTCCCACAGAAACCATGTTCGAATTGTTTGATCCTCAGAAGAACTTTAGCCACGCCAAGTTCTCCTACACATGGGATTTAGGAAATGGGTACAGTAATAGTTTATGCACACAGGCATTTCAACATTATTTCAGTGTATTTACTTTATTTTTTTATTATTTTTTTTCATTTTTCATTTTTCATTTTGCAGGGAGGTGATTCAGGGGACTGAGCCAGTAGTGAGGTATCATTATGCAGCTTCAGGGAACTACACACTGAAGCTGAAAGTCGGAGTGAGCGCAAACCAAACCGTGCCGCAAATCACTGGAAACTACTCAATGGACGTGACAGTGCTTGGTATGTGCTGTCTCAAACACGCAATTATGTTCCTAATCATGTTTAGACATTGAAAGTACTGTCATTTTTGTTCAAAAGTAATGTGTATGCTAGATTCTATTACCTACACTGTACAAAAACCTATTCCTAGATGCCATCAAACATATTGAGCTGAAGGGGCCGTTGGACTATGAAGTTTCCCAGAACAGCAGTGTGCCTGTTCATGTGGATGGAAGGTAAGCACCTATTTTGTAAAACAATTTGCAGTTCTTGAAATATTTTTGTATACATTATCAAGTCCAGTAAATTGAACACCACCCTGCACTCATATGTGTAAACGCTGACTTTTAGAGATACATTTTTTGTGGCCAAACCGTGCTGTTCTTTTCCTTTGAATTAGTATTAATGCGTCTGAGATCTCTTTTGTTTCATATTTACTGTGCATTGCGATTTGTTATTTTATTTTTTTCCCTAGTCCTCCCATGTGGGTGTGTTGGCGCTTCCTGCCCAACTGTGTCCCAGACCCGTATGGGGGCTGCACCCTGACCATGCTGTATGAGAACACGCTCTGGCTCAACCACACCTTCACTGCCACCGGGGTGCACTGTCTGGACATCAGCGTTCGCAACGACATCAGCAAACTGCAGACCTCCTTCAGCCTGTTTGTCAAGAGGAGCAGTGAGTGGGACACGTCACTGCACCACATCTTCACAGGCCCATAGAAAGAGAGAGAGAGAGAGAGAGAGAGAGAGAGATCAGAACTGTCAGCACATGATGACTTGTTTACTGTGTTCACACCATATTAATTGTGTTTTAAATACCACATTAAGATAATGAGACATGGATGACCAAATTTCTCTGAGGGCTAAATAAAAATAAAACTGCTTTGTCAAACCTATACACATATGCCATATTGATCCATACAGATGATTGATTATTTGCAAAATGATAGATGTTTCTTAACTGAGTAGCTTCATCTGTATTTTATTTAGTAAAGGGTACCATACATTTGAGTGTTTCTGTGCCAGCCAGGATAATACAATAGCACAAAGATAAAAACTGCAATTTGTATTGTTCGCCAGCAGAGGCAGCACTTCATTGACTCCCTGTGTAGGTGTTCGATAACAATAACAATATTAAATGTATTTAAAAAAACAACAAAAGTGTCATATCATTGTATTAGAACATCATAACCCCAAAATCCTTGCGACGCTGTTCCTGTTTCAAAGGAATTTAACCATGCGTTTTTTTTGAAGAAATGTTAATGTTCCACATAGTGAACTGTGAAATTTGAGGAATCCAGCCATGTCTGAGCTGAGGAGGCTGACTGGACTGAGAGCTGCTGTGCTCAATTGATTGTGCCACGCATCCGCAAGTTCGGATTCATGTCTAGGGTGCATGTAGGTTTTACAAAAGTACATTCACAGAAGCTCATAAAGTGGAAAAAAAATAGAAGTTGGGAGAATTAAAACTTGAGATGACTTACTATTTATTTAGTGTATGCAACACTAAAATACAAAGTGCTTCCTATATGGCCCCTGTTTGCCCTTTTATTTACAACCACTACAGGTCATGATCTACATCGCACGGTTTCCAAAATAAACCTTGATGAACCAATGCCCTCTTTATCCAAGCAGCCACCTTTTATTTATAGGGATTACGCTTCCAATTAGATCTCTGCCCGCTAAGATTAAAATCCAATCAGCCAAACAACAGCAAGACCACACAAGCCGTTTGAAATGTCTTATCATTAGTTTAAATAAGTGTGTATTGTTCCTGTGTTTTTTTAGGTAACGCCCACTTGATCTTCATCCTGGCCTGCGCCGCCATTCTTGTGGCAACTTTCTCTTTCATCGCAGTGATCGCCTGCCGCCCTCGCCGTCTCAACACAGCACCGGTAACTTTTGAACCCTTTTCAAATCTGTACTTTATAAATCAAGGTTTTTCTACTCATGCAGCCGATTAGTGCAAGTGTAGTAGTGGAGTTTAACATACAATACAGGACGTTATACAAGTTACACAGTACAGGGGTTGTTGCCGTAATGGCATAGGTCAATCGGAAGAGGCATGAACACCCCTTAATATAACCACTAATATGGATTAAGGTACACGGGTGTTTTAATTTTAGGATCATATATGCATTTTGGTATTTACAATTAAGTGGTTTCTGTGTGTTTGGATGTAGCTGGCGGCCTCCAGCAACGCCATCTTCCTGAAGAGCCAGGACTCAGAGACTCACAGCCGGATCATGTTGAACTTCTTCAACGCGGGCAAAGAGGAGAAGGAGCCCCTGCTTTTCCCGTACGGGTCTCAGTACTCCTCCTAAGCCTCACAGTCATTTTAGGAAAGCCCAAACTGGTGCGGCACAATCGAATGTGATTATGGTAGCAATGCATTTGTGTATTTTATCAATCACTCGTATAGATTTGTCATAGTAACACACATTTCGAAGTAGAATATATGGCTGTAGAAAATGCTGCAATGATACTGAGGAGTGCTTTTTCTAAATGTACTCACCCATATCCTAAGAGTAATGCTTGACCTGCAATAAATTTGAAGCACAACAGATATACACACTAAAGTAGTGCGTCAGTCTTTATAATTTTCGAGTAAAAGCATTTGTCGTGCAATAGATCAGTCTTAAAACTCCAGAAACCCATTCAGAAATGTTCTATCATATTGTCTGAATGCACAAGCGTCACACTCAGTCTCTGCTTTTCATTCGGTCAAAATAGCATACTTTTTCAATTGTTTAAGTGTAATAGTTTTTATGATAGGTACATTTTAATGTGAGTGTTTTGCATACTTTTGTACTTTTACTTAAAGGCGCATTATGCACGTTTTTATGTTGATAGTAGTGCGTTTTTGACCTTTCTGTGACCCAGTGGCTGTTAGGTTAGAGCCTTTACTTTCCATCCCGGTGGCCTCTAAGACGCTCCTGGACCAATTTTATTCACGTTTTTTTTAGGGGTGTGGTAGGTTTACTGAATGAAATGTATGTGTAACCATGGAGACGGTTCAATCAGCGTGAAAACCTATTAGAAACCCTAAAAAACAATTGATCCTGGAGCCTGGGGCCACCGGGATGGAAAGTAAAGACACTATGCTAACCACCTATAAAGCCGCCGGGTCACTGATATGTCAGATACGCACTAATATCTAATTAAATTTACATACACATTTGCATAGTGCACCTTTAAGGACAATTTTCATTTGGTATTGTAACTTAAAATAATTAGTTCTTGTGTCTGATTATTTGAAAGTAACAAAGTGAGTTCTTCTGCTACCACTACTACAGTTTGAAGATCACTGGTTTAAAAAAGTGCAAATAATGGTCAAACTGAGCCTTTAAATATCTTGCATTTTATATTTATATATTATTATAAGTCGCCTAGATTTAGTTATTATTAAAGACACCTACAAGTTTCTGCCATATAAAAGTAGTGGATATATATATTTTCCAATCAAACTCCTTTTAAAGTCTTGTAAAGTGTGTTAAATGCTGTTGCAGAAGTCACAGCTGATTCATCCTGAGTATACCTCATCAAAACACGTGACAGCCATCGATAAATAAATCACTAAGCTCGCTCTTGACATTCAAATGCATTTATAATAAATTCATCGCCTCGGAGAAGGTCAGGTTTTGAAACAATGACTGTCAACAGCGGCTCCCTGTGAATTGATGGGTCCGCTGACTTATTTATGATCATTATCGCTGATGTGTCGGCTGAGGTCAAGGAACTGTTGCTCATCTGAACATTTAATGCGTTTAAAAAACTTTGTACTTACGTATGTGGGATTTTATTTCAATTCTATGTGTTAACAATGCCAGAATATTCCCAGTTTAAAAAGGCATGGAGTTTTCTTTAATCCAGCGTCAGCCCTTACTCCTTAATTCCACTGTATTACGGACAGTTTCTGCCCTCAATTTGCTCCACTACAAATCTGTAGTTTTTAGGCTTCGGTTACTTTTACATTAATAAGCTGTAAAAGATGTAAGTAGAGCGCGTCCCAAAGCAGATAAATAGTTGTAATAATAATAATAATTACAATAGGCCCTTGCGACGGCAGGCCGCTCGGGCCTAATAATAATAATAATAATAATGCATTTTATTCTTAGGCGCCTTTCAAGACACTCAAGGTCGCCTCACAACAACAAGTAAATTAACATCAACAAATGCGTAGGAGGTTCTTTGAAAACAGAATGACGTTATTGTTAGTTTTCACTGACATTACTTCAAGGTCAGTAACCATGGCGACACATTGTAAACATAACTACTGGCAGATATGTTCTTGCAATATGGAATAAACATTCCATATTGTGTGGACTGTGATGTTGTTGTGATGTCCATACCTGTTCTCAAGTGCTTTAACCCCTTATTCCAGTTCGGCTTTACCCAAATCTAAAAACTTACAGCCTATAGGCCAATGTAATGCCTCATTTGAAAGCTAAGACGTTCAAAACTGATCTTTTTCCTCAGCGTATTTTTGCCAATTTTTCATCGCATATCTGTCACATTCTTGTCACTCTTTTGTTGCATTTTCGTTTTGTTTTTGTCGCTATTTTGATGCTTTTCTTAAGAAGCTTTTAGAGCTTTTTAAGCATTTTAAACATGTTTTCGTCGTTTTTTTGGTCGTGTTTTGGTCACTTTTTCATTGCATTTTTTGTCACTTTCTTGTCGCCCTTTCTTGTTGTTTCTTTGTTGCTTTTTCATCACTCTTTAGTCGTGTTGTCGTCGCCTACTTGTTTTGTTATTGTTGCTTTTCGAGCACGTTTTTGTTACATTTTGGAAGCATATTTGTTGTGTTTTTGACTTTTATAAATAGCTTTTTATTGGTTTAAGTCGTACTTTGGACGTACTTTGACGAAATTGGCAACTGTGTCTCAGGCAATATTGCCATGACCTGTGGAGTCCCCCAGGGGTCAATCTTGGGACCCCTCTTATTCAACTTGTACATGCTTCCATTGGGTCAGCTCATAAACAGCAACAATGTGTCGTACCACAACTACGCAGATGACACTCAGATCTACGTGTCACTGACGGCAGGTGAACATGGGCCTGTAGATACACTCTGTCACTGCATCGAACAGATCAGTTTGTGGATGCAAAACAACTTTCTCCAACTAAACTCAGACAAAACTGAGATCATTGTTTTTGGCCCACAAGACACAAAGACAAAGTGTTATCAGTCACCTTCAGTCTCTCTTTCTAAAACCAAAAAATCATATTTGATATCTAGGAGTAATCATGGACTCAGACCTGAACTTAAACAACCAAATCAAAGCAATAACATTATTAGCTTTTTACCATCTGAAAAACATTGCTAAGATCAGAGGAATAGTGTCAAAACCAGACTTAGAGAGACTCATCCATGCATTTGTCTCCAGCAGGTTAGACTACTGTAACGGCCTGCTCACTGGCCTCTCTGAACAAGCTGTTAGACAGCTGCAGTACATCCAGAACGCTGCTGCTCGAGTCCTGACAAGAACCAGGAAATACGACCACATTAGTCCAGTGCTCCGGTCTCTGCACTGGTTTCCTGTCACTCAGAGAATAGAATTTAAAACAGCTCTGCTTATGTACACGTCTTTTCATGGTTTAGCACCAAAGTACATCTCTGACATGTTAGAGCCGTATGAACCATCTCGGGCCCTGAGAACTTCAGGGAGGGGTCTCCTGGTGGTTCCCAGAGTCAATAATAAACACGGTGAGGCTGTGTTTCAGTTTCATGCAGTTAAAATCTGGAACAGTCTTCATGAGGATGTGAGACAGGCCTCAACTCTGACAATGTTCAAATCCAGGCTGAAAACAGCTCTTTTTACCCGTGCATATGAAAACTGAAAGTATTTTATCTGCACTCTTGCCTTTTACTGTAATTGATTAATTTTATGTTGATGTTTTATTGATTGATTGAATCTGTTTCTTGTAATTTTCTGCAACTGTGAAGCACTTTGAATGCTCTACAAATAAACTTGCCTTGCCTTTTTGTGGCTTTCTGTAGCTTTTTTGGTCACGTTTTCATCACTTTTTTAGTTTTTTCATCCCTCTTTAGAGTTTTTTATGTCACTCTTTTGCCACCTTTTTGCTTTTAGATTTGGGTAAAGCCGAACTGGAGAAAATGTACTTGGTTCAGGTGGAGGTTAAGAGGTTAATGAATACTCTTACTTTTTGGTGCTTCAATATCCACATTCTTTATTTGCCTTTAAAGCACATTAAGTTTCCACTAATCATGTCAACAAACGAACTTGAACGCGTGACTGTGTTTTTACGCGGTCACCTTGAACTTCTCCCGCTTAATGTTTAATCGTGTCTTGTGCAGATCATTTACTGACAGCCTGTCCTCCGTCTGAGTTGCCGTGGCGTTATTAATATTAGCTGGTGGAGAGATGGTTGATGAATGACGGCTGTCTCATAAACAGCGGGGGTCCGAGCGCCGTCACACAGCAACGACCTTGAACTCCCGCCTTTAAGAGCTGCACCTCTGCGTCACATGAACCTCTATGCGTCCGTCTGAACTCAAATTCATAACGCCTGTGGGAAAGCTGTATACGAGGCGGCTGCATCTGAGGTTTTGTGGTTAGTAATTCATTTTGCCCGGGTCTGGTAAAGGATGCAAGCAATTTCCAGTGCGTCCTCTCTGAAGTGCATGGCCCTGTGGCGCATAATGACGGGGTTTCTTTGACCAAGGCTGTCATTGATTGGACGCTAATGGCCAGATGCAGAGCCATACTGGAGAGCCACACCGTAAAGGCTATGATGCAGGCGTCACGCGTCAGCTTCTGAGATACAAAACGACAAAAACAAATCCTTTAAAAAAATTGAACAATGTTTTATTCCAGCCTAGCAACTTCCTCATGTGTCAAATCAACGCATAAATCCACAAACGTTGTCCTCATTTATTGTAAAAAACAAAACAAAAACCTATCTGGAAGAGTTCAGAATAGTTTCTACTTTTGTATAGCTTAACCCTAACCCATATTTTCTCCAGTTTGGCTTTACCCAAATCTAAACAGGTCTTACAGCCTGCAGGCCAGTGTAACGCCTCATTTGAAAAACTATACAAAACTGATCTCAGATTTTTCCTTGTGTTTCCATTTTTGGTCACGTTTTTGTTGCTTTTACGTCCTCATTTACGTCTCGCTTTTGTAGCTATTTTGACGTTGTAGATTTGGGTAATGCCTGGATACCTGGATAATAGCTGGTGTATTTACTTGTGTGGGTGGGGTTTCTCAAACTGGTGGCACTTCTTCAGGTGGTGCTCAGGGTCAGCGTCGAATTACAGATCATATTATTTTTTGCTTCAGTACTGCATTTACGTTTGTTGTGTTTTTTGGGTTTAGACACAGCTTGAACAGAATTGGGTCCAATTTTGATCTATTTTAGACAATTTATACACCCAGTTTAGTCCTTTTGTGAGCTTGATCTAGGACTTGAAAGGTCAAATATTTTGTGAGATGGTGTGAACATTGTGAGACCCACTGGCTTAAAATGTCTTTTAGAAATTGTGTAGTTTCATTTTAATTTTAGGTAGACAACTTTCTGAGCCAAAATTTCCCTCTAATGTGTTTGTTTTTAGCATTTCATACCCTTCGCCCGGTGTCATTTCTTTCTGCCAGTGTTTGGGTGCGAGGCGTCATGCTGAAGGCGTTATGTGTGATCTCATGAGTGACTTCTGACCTCTCTTTATCTGCTAAGCGTCGCTAATGCCGCCCTGGACACCTGTTGCCGCGGTGACCTGCGTGGTGCGCGCAGCCGGTGAGCCGCTCCTGGGCCTCAACCTCGGCGCCCACAAGGACCGAGCGTGGGACAGTGCGCCATATGCCCACTGCCTGAGCAAGTGTTCATAGTATTCATAGCCCTCTGTTTAGTTCTATGTTGGAAACTACCACAGGAGGTTTGAAAACTTTCCGAAGCCACTGTTTTAAAAATGAAATCAGTCATTGCAGGGTGTTATGTTGCAGATATTCTTTATTGGCAGTACATTGTATTCACATTTAGGGCACTTGAATGTACAAAAGTAGGCCACAGAACAAAACGGACATTTGCAAAAAATAAATCTATTAAAAAAAAAATCATTTTACAGACTTCTTCAAATGGATACAATTTACACCACAAGCTGTTAATGCTGTTATTTATCCTAATTTATCCAACTATTACACATAACAGTGACCACAATGAGCCAGAAGCATCATTAGATTGTCCTAGGCAAGTTTTCCATCACGATACGCTTCTAGAGACCTGCCCACAAGGCTGCAGGTCCGGAGGCAGCCAATTCCTTTAAGCATCACATTTAGCTCCTTATTGTTCCATCGCAGTTTTTGTGTTTCTGAATATCTCTATTTTCAGAGATTGTGCTGCTAACACTACACAGCTTTAAACAACAATGTTACAGCATTTGAGTTGTGACACGCTCACAAACGTACAGTATGTTCTTATTAAAGGCAAAAGCACTGTTTTGTACACAACCACTCACCATCTTTCTCGATCGGGAACAATGGAGATTTTCAAGTTAACTCGGTAACACTTTATAATAAGGATACATGAATTTATGCATGAATTCATCATAATTCATGGGAGGTCAGGATGCGTCATGATGAAATACTCATGAATTCATGCCGTTAATTCAGGCAATGAACTCATTAATGATAATGATTAATTCATCATGATCATGATGAATTCTTTGTTGTCATGACTTTATTATGGATGTGCCCCTTAAAATGAAGCGTTGCAGCTTTGATAACTTAATAGATACAGAACCTGTTTTAGGAGAGCAATTACACACAGAGGAGAGCTTAAATCGACATTCAAGGCTTTTTTACTCCTTTATTTAAAAGGAAACAAAAGTTTTTAGATACTTTTAAACATAAATATAGGCTTACAGCTGGTGTGCTTAACCAACATAATAATAATTTATAATAATAATGCATTGGTACACTCAATGATGCTTTACATTGCATTATTCATTCACTCCATATGTGGTTGTAAACTACTGTTGTAGCTACAGCTGCCCTGGGGTAGACTGACAGAAGCGAAGCTTCCAATTTGCACCATCGGCCCTTCCGACCACCACACGTTCACTTTTAGACTACATTCTCACAGGCAAGGTGGGTGAAGTGTCTTGCCCCGGGACACAGCGACAGTGTGCACATGTTCGAACCCCCAACCTATTTGCTAGTATATTTATACAAGTTATCAAAGCTGCAACGTCTCAATTTAAAGGGCACATTCATAATGAGGTCATGATGAACTAATCATGAGATAATTTTTAGTTTATATAAAGTTTGGTCGTTGCCACCGTTTGTTTCTTCTGCACAAGAATTCATCATGATCTTGATAAATGAATCATTATCATTCAAGGTTTCATTGCCTGAATAAACTGTGTTAATTCAGTATTTCATCATGAAGCATCATGAACTCAATTAATTCATGAAGTCATGATGAATTCATGCATGAATTATGATGAATTCATGCATGAATTATGATGAATTCATGCATGAATTCATGTACCTTATTATAAAGCGTTACTGTTAACTCTATATCAAACTTTTTTTCCTCAGCTTGGTTAGTTGAATTTAAAATACGCTTTACACATAAAAGTGATCGGGATGTAATAATGTTGTAAAGGAAAATTCATGCAATTTCACCGCCCTCTGATCACTTCAGGTCTCAAATTGCCCATGCTAACGTTGAATCAAGCAAGTATTGTTTTTGAGCCTCGTTTCAACTGGTTCCAGTGAGTTCTTTTGTTTCCCTTTAACTTTGAAGTTGTAAATATGATTATGAATGACCAAATTCCTAAAGCTGTTCAAATAGCCTAAAAAATTGCAAAACCTGACCACGCCCGAAAAAGTCGCCACAAAAATAAAAGATCACACGCTCTAGTGATTGGTTGGAGCGCCTTTAGTTTTGATTACAGCACACTTTGGCAGTGTCAAAAGATCCACTGTCGCATTTATATTTCACCCTGATCTTGAATTGATGATGGGAGAGTGTGACCACTGTGCAAAGCCTTCTCCAGCACTGTTGCTGGAGAAGGCAACAGTGCATTACGCCTGTTTGCTTAGGACAGAGACATAACATTAGTCTAGACCACTAATCTTTTCCCCTGACACGGCCCGCTACAGTACGCTGCTGTCTGAGCGCGGCCTCGTGAGTGGGTGAGCGGTTTATCCTTGAGGACACAAACAGGTTTTTCTTTCTTGTCAAATAAAAAAATGAATCTATTGTCGACCTTCGTGCGACAAGTTGCACTTCGGTGTCCGCGAGCTTTTCTAACGCAAGGCAGTTCACCACTTTATAGCGACAAAATTGCACAACACAAAGTGGATTAAATGAACGACCACAGAGCTGTCCATTTAACACTGGCGCCTCCAACTGATATGCGCAAATGGTTTCTGAGACATTCAGGCAGTTTAAAACATATCATCAAAAAAGGAGGATAGTTGCGATGTAGCAAATATCTCCACGAACTGTCAAATTCAAAGTGGGTCTTGGGATAAAAACCTCTCTAAAACAACGACACACAGACAGTTACCTACATATCTTTTGAGGGCTGCCCCATATGAGCGGCGAGCGCTGTCTTTTTAAGCGTTGGGAAGTCGCTCCAGACACACCTCCAGGGGTCTCTTGAACGCGCCCCTCCCGAAGACCTCCACGTTGCCGGCCAGCCACTGGATGACGTTCCCGGCGAGGTAGGCGCTGCAGTTGGCCACGGACTGGATCTCGGAGGGCTTGAGAATGCGGTCCCAAATATTGACCTGGCTGAGCTCCCCGACGAAGGCCTGCCCCGCGTCGAAACGGCCACCCACCACGTCCTGCGGGTGGCAATAGAGAGCAGGGTGAGTCAGGATTAATCTGGCAATATCTTTCTTACTACGGCTTCTATAATTTAGAGGTTGGACTTTTGAATTCCCACTATACTACACTGCCATTATGTCCATTATGGCAGGACACAAAACACACGAGTGCACAGAAGGAATCTTTCTTTGTCAATATTGAGAAGGTCACAGCAACGCGCATCTTCCTGTTGACCTTGATAGATTCCACTCAGTGTGTTCTGACCTGTTTCAAATGTACAGGGTAAATAAACTCAACTAGAACACGTCCATCCTCTCAGAAAACGCTCGCCAAACTATTTATATAGGAGCATGACTGATGATTGATAGTATCTCCGCTAGTACAGATCTCATGGTGAATCTGTGTAATAAGGCTCTTATCATCATACTTGTTGGAACGGCGGCCTCCTTCTCATTACCATTCTTGTCGAAATTTCTCATTACCTGATATTGCCAAGGTGTTCCGTAAATAACAGCGGCTTATTGCTTCGGTGGCTACTTGACATGGTCTGTGTTAAGTGCTCGGCTTCAGAAAGTCAGACTGGGATGTCGGAGTCTTGCGCAAGAGGATTCTACGTTCCAGCTACTGTGGTAATTTAATTCTTCGTAAGGTTTTGAAGTAGTCTAGAAGTAGTGATTGATATTTGAAACATTATAAAATCAGACCCAAAAAAAATAAAGTATGGTACGCCACAGAAAACATTGAACAAGAACATAATAACTTAGCAATAGTTACCATATTGAAAGTGGTAAGCATTGTTTGTGTCTGACCTGCTCTTGCCCCAGGATGATGACTCCTCCAGGTTTGATGGGGTGCCAGGCTGCCAGATTGTCCCCTGTCCCGAGCTTTTCCCCATCCTGGTAGGCATCCCACTGGCCGTCCCGCGTTGTCCAGGAGATGCAGATGTGGTGCCACCTCCCATCTCTCACGTCTATGGGCAACTGGGCAACCTGCAAACAACCTCTTCTAGAATTACTGCAACCACTGCTTTTACTACTTATCCTGAATTTTCAAGCAACGTGAATGACAATAAACGTCTCTTTCTCTCTTGCCTTGTCGTTTATCAGCAGCTCTATCGGGTTATTTCCCCACTCGATCAGCACGATCTCGTTGGCCTGCCCGGGCACACCGTAGGAGAAGGGGGTGCCGATCCCCGGGCTGGCGCTGGACTTGATCCACATGCACAGGGTGAAGGCGTACATCTCTGGGAGGGTTTTTGGTGATGCGTCCGTACAGGTAGTTGGTGCGCTGGGGCAGGGACAGCTTGAACTGCTCCGGGGACTTGAAATCTCCACCTCCTAAAGAGAGCAATTCACACATGATATTGAAAAATTGCATTGTGCTGCCCATATGTTGTTCTGGAAATGTTTCGAGTACTTCATTACTATTGGATATAAAGACCAAAAACACTGTATTTACTCATCACTGGTAAATACTCAACTTAATAAAGCAAAGCAAGTTTATTTGCAGATTCCTATTCATTATTTTTCCTATACTTCACTTGTATCTTCTAATTTATGTTTTCTTCCTTTTCTTCCTTTATTTCTCAATATCCTCCTCCTACTCTTCCATCCAATTGTTGATTTGGTCTATTTCCCTGAGTGCCTTTGCCCACATCCAATCCATTGGCTTATGCACTACATCTTGATATGCATCCGGTATACAGTACATATTGAATCAAACCACTTTTCTTTTTCTGAAAACAGATAGCTCTCATGAGACTTGCCTTTCATCTTTTTCTCATATCAGCCCGGTCAGAAAAACATGCTAGTATTCCAGGGATTTGTCTCTAAGGGGTGGCCAGGGGTAGCACTAGCCGCCCCTGAATTGATTGGCCGCGGAAGCTCCATCACTCGGGGGGCTGTGGACGTATTTCCTGGGGTCAGTAACAAATTCAATAGAGCACTGGACTATGTCGTCAACATCACTACGATTTCAGGAATCCCTGACGCAACACATGCCAATTTTAAAATGTTATTGATAGGGTAAACGTTTTAGGACACTACTTGCAGTGTGTTGGTTACAGTGTATCCGCCAGTCGTCACCCAGCAGCTAACAGAGTTGTTCCATGGCTTTGTTTCTGTTGTTGTTAAAGTTATTATTCCTTTTGTGTAAAGTATATAATCTATCTTATTCATTTGATTGCACACTGACACATACTGATTTCATATTGCACTTTTTTTGTCTTCAGCTTACCTAAGAGCTGCTGTCAGTGAATTTCTCCATTGATATGAATAGGCTTGTCTTAGCTTCTCTTAACTTGATACTGAACTTCATTCAATATTGATGTCAATAACGAAACAATTGCAAATATGGAGGAATGACTATACATAAAAGCCTTTCCCCAGTGAACATCTTCTTCTTTCAATATTTATTTATATACAATGAAAAAAGCTGAGGTGGCTAGGGCATCTGTTCCGGATGCCTCCTGGTCGCCTCCCTCGGGAGGTGTTCCAGGCATGTCCTATTGGGAGGAGGCCTCGTGGAAGGCCCAGGACACGCTGGTGGGACTATGTCTCTGAGCTGGCCTGGTGTCCCCTCGGGGTCCCCCAGAACAGCTGGAGGAGGTGTGCGTGGATCGGGAAGTCTGGGCATCTCTGCTGAGACTGCTGCCTCCGCGACCCGGCCCCGGATAAAGCGGAAGAAAATGGATGGATGGATGGATGGACAATGAAAAAACACCACTTGATTCTGTTCAAATGACTGTCACTGGGTTATTTTTGATCATACTTTCAGCTTTATAGGCAAATGTAATGTGAGAAAACAGGATTTTACATTTTTCAAGTATTAATAAGCGATTCTTATTTTGGTTACAGCTAACAGAGTGATGAAGGGTCCCAATGCCATACTAGAGAACCACTGCTTTCCAAAGACTGGAACCAGGAACCATTTTATTGGGCCACCCCAATAAAATAAGAACGAGCAGTACTATTTCACTCGTGCAGCATTCCCATCACTTCCAGTACCTTTCTCCAGTTCGTTGATCCTCTCCACCAGGGCATTGAGCGTGCTCTCTGTCTTCTGCCTGTACGCGGCCGTAGCGTTGGATAGCATGCTCTTCTCCTGCTCCAAGCTGCTGACTTTCTTCAGCAGCTGTTTCTCCAGTTCACTGAGTCGCCTTTGCAGCAGGTCTCGCAGCTCGCTGGGGAAGGACGCTCCCGAGATGTTAGCCCGCATTTGCTGTTGCTATGGAGAGCAGTGACAAGGACAGAGTTATGAATTGAGCGTTTTTTGGATATGAAAATAAAGGTCAAATTAAAATTGGCAATGGCAAAGACAAGGCAAACAATAATGAAAACAATATCAAAGTGAAACTATATAAAAGCATGGGCATCGATTGGAACCAGTCGATGCTGGTTGAATGTTCAGAATTGTGAGGTGTTAGTGAACAGGTTCACAACTAGGATTTTTTTTTCAGTTCAATTGTTCAACATGAAACATAAACATATAACACATAACTAAGATCAATAATAAACTATAAAAACTCATCACTATAAGACTATAAGGGCATGCATAAGAAGATGTTTAAGACAACAACAATTTAACAGCGTGAGTGTATTCACAGATGTGCAGGTGCATTAATAAGTGTTAGCAGCAGATACTGTATGAGTGTGGACATGCCACATAGTGCAATAGAGCAGTGCAAATGGCTGGAACAGGTTATTACGTCCTTGAGTCTGATACAGAGCTATTGTTTCGTTCTGATGGCGGAGGGGGAAAAACTGTTCATGTGGCAGGTTAATTGATTATGAGAAAGTGCAGGTATCACCAAAGCCAAAGATATGAAATGAGGCATGCTCTCAAAGTGTTCATGCTCAAATGTTATCATGGACCTGTTTATGAATATGGAAAATAATCTGACAGTTTCCTTAATTTTTGGCATCTGCTTTTGGATTATAAAACTGTGTAGTCATTGTGGATGGTGAACTATAATGTTTGACATGTTTACGTTCCTCTATTTGGTTATACAATTGGGCGCTTGAGTCATGCGTAATGCGAATGTTCTAGTTTGGACAAAGACATGTAATCCCTTTGAAACACTGCACTTTGATGTAACTGTGTGACTCTAATTAATCATTTCAGAAGTGCCGCTGAGCCAGTGACAAGATCGCTCGGCAAAATCCTCTTAATTCGGAAGCAGTTTGACCTTTTACGCACGGAGTCCCAACTTTACGCACTCACCTCCAGATTTTCCAGCCTGTCTTTGAGTCCTGCCATGGTTTTCCCGAGACTGTCTATGGTGTCGTTTGGATCTCTAGGAACGTCTCCCATGGTGTTTTGCTTCTCTTTCCCCCACGACCCGCCTTTGGAGTTCTTCCTCTCGTCCGTGGCGGTGCCGCAAAGAGACAGCTTGGTGTTCAACTCGCTTATGGTGCCGACCTGTTTGGAAATGGTCTCCTTTTGTTGCAGTATGGTTTCCCGCAGTTGCATGACGGTGTTTCTCAGCTCCTCTTCCTGACCTCCCGCGCTTAACTCGGGCAGCAGTGTCACCGGGCATGTGCTGTCCCCGGTGAGGGGGACGGCCCGACAAATGTAGCGCTTCCCATCGTCAGGCTGTCCGACCGTTAGATATCTGCTCCACAAAACGCACAAGCAAAAGGCCCTGCAAAGTAAAAACATGTTCCCTTCAATTTTTTTTAAAAGTCAATCCAGGAGAAAGAATTGCTGCGTAAAAGTGCGCCGCCAAGACGTGTGCCCAAACAAGAGGCGCATTTTCAACGCGTAAGAATGAAAAAAAGCGCACAATCCGCTCCGTGCTGCTCTGCGTAAGCCTGGTTAATGTGACTATTCCTGTCAAAGCAGACTTCACCGGACAGCTAAAGAGGATTACCAAAAAAGGTGTCTGTACGGCGCACCTGATTGGCTGTAGTAGACTAACGTCATATGCCCCCTGCACGTTGTGGATATAAAAGCTCTCAAAAACAACAAAACATACACTTTCCCGTCTAAAGAGCATGTTCTCCAGTCATAGTGTCTTTTTCCCTCATCCACATTCTTTCCCATTTTTCTACATTTCAAATAATAGCCTAGATAGCCCACAAAGCACGCCTTTAAATACATGTGTGTTGTACAAAGCAAAGCAAAAACATGAATTTGGAGAGGGAAGGCATTGGCGAGGGCAGTCTTGAAGATGATAAACAATTTGTCTGTGCTACAGCTGCTGCCACTGCAGATGAAAGGTCAATAAAGCCTGCTGTGACTTACCACTGTGCGCTTTGAACATGGCATTCAGCGCACTGCTAAGTCGGACAGTCACGATCAGGTAAATGATATGTCGCTCTGTTTATAGACTTAATGTAAAGCCTATATCTTTATAAATGTAGTATCACACGCAGAGTGGTTAAAGGTTTTCCTGGTGAGAGGGTCAGCAGTGAAAACCTACCAGTAACTCTAAAAACAATTGATTCCGGAGCGTCATAGAGGCCACTGTGATGGAAAGTAAAGGCACCATAACCACTCATACAGCCGCTGGGTCAATGAAAGGTAAAATATGTACTAATAAAATGTATTTGTTTTTCACATAAAATGTTCCAGAATGCGCCTTTAATTAGACTAGCATGGGGTGAGGGAGCATAGGGGTGACGAAAAGGCTAAAGGAAATGAAAGATCATGTTGTCATTAACTAATGAGTTGTTCTTATATACAGTATTTGCATACAGCAGAGGTTCAGCGCAAGTGCTTTGAGTAGGATCTGAACAGAAAAATCTTCCTTAGCCGTCTAAATTTAATGAATCTGTTAAAGAATGATTTCACTCAGATAATGCTCCACAAAAAGAAGGAGATTCATTCCAAAAGGAAACACCTACAATCAACAAAAAAGGGTCAGGTCCAAATATGGCAGGCACCAGAGCATGTCCCTTGTGTCCCCCCTCTACTTCACACACTGTATACCACTTTAATCCAGTATGTGCAGGGCCTGATTGCTTCCATTTCCCCTTTATCATTTAGAACCAAACTCCATTCGATGTCTCTTCAAACTTACACATTTTTCCAGGTAGCTATAATCCCTTTGGTGTTGTGCTATTTTCCTGATGACAAAGGATCATCACATACTTTCGAAAGGGGAATTGTGTGAGAGAAAAAACCGTTAGCCTAATGTGTAATGTGTTTTTAATGGCGTATTAATGATATGTTTTTATTGTATATGTGAGCAGCTGGTTGCAGTTAAAGTCCTTTCGGATAAATAAAGATAATACCGTGTGCTGTTGCTTGCTGTTGCACATAAGAACACTTTGATGGTTTGCTGAATGTCTCGCCCCTTTCACCCTTTGCTGTCCTGTCTCATAAAGCCTCTATCTGTATATGTAGGTACAGTAGTTTAATATCATATTTTAAAAGTTTACCTTTTTGATGTGAAACCATTCATGATTCATTGAAGTTGCGCCTCTTCGGGCTCTTTCTGCATCCTGTGAATCCATTATCAGGATCAAGGACATTATCACAGTGTCACGGTGTCACTCTTTCTGACATATTTTTTCTTTTCAAGTCTTAAAACCCATTTGCATTCTTTGCTGTATCCCCAGATACTCTCGAAAAAGATGTGTTCTCAGTAAAGTTTTCATCAAAAATATAAATATTCTGCCTTTCAAGGTTTAAAGCAGGAAAAGAAAGAAGAACATCCCAACTGCAGAGGCCACTCTCGCATAATAAAAACACAAACTTTTACTTCAGCAGGCTCAACAACAACTTCAAGTTTAACTTGCGGTTTTGGGGAAAATCCATATTTTGAAGATTTTTAAACTGTACTCTTTAGAGCTTGTATCTTCCATTGTGCAGAGGCAAGCATTTGCTTAAATCCATGTTTATAACCTTGACTCACACCAACCTTTATCTCTCATTGCAGCTGAATGAAATAGCTGATGTTTTTTCACAGCCTGAATAGATTTTTCACAGCATTGTGATGATGGTGATGAGTCTCAAAGAAAGTGCACAGCTCTTTTTCTTTCCTGGATGAGAAATATAAAGCAGGGATCTCATCATAAGGCCACCGTGCACCAAAAAACCCAGGCCTAATGGACCCATGAGTGGTTTTGAAGCAGCACCTCTGTGTGTCATCTGGTGGTATACATACAGAAAAATAAAACAGGGTCAGAAAAGAGTAGCACTAATGAAACGGACAGGGCAATAAGCGTGAGACAAACAGCTTTTAGCACATCATTATTACTATGGGAACAATGCGCACCTAGAATGAGGGTGTCACTTTGTGCATCAAATTATGTAGTCTATTGAGTTCAACGTGACATGTGGTGAAAAGAAAGATTTAATTTGCACCCATAGGTTTATTCTCATTGAAGGCTGTAAAAAAGAGGAAGGACATTATGAGTTACAGGCTATTAGAGAAGGGACAAGACTTTAACTGCCTAAATGCATTCATTTTAAAACACTGTTTATAGCAACATATAAGACGAAACAGGACAGCATGCCAATATGCTTTCAGTAAATTCAGTATGCAGTTTGTAATTCAGCACTTGGAGTTATCAAACCTTCAGTTGTAGACCTATTGGTGCATTCACAAAGCCATTATAAGCAACAATTCAACATGTATTTAAATGTCTATATTTGATGCTTTTAAAGTATCACCCCTATACAAATTAAAATGGGTGCAACATTTCATATACAGGTTTTAGATTTTATGATCTCCAGAGAAGAAACTCAAAAGAAGAAAGCAGGAGAAAAACCTGAAGCATTTTTGAAGGGTGGGTCAGGCAGACAGACCATGGACATGGCAACATTTTAAGTTGGCTACTGTTCTGTGGTAAACGTAAACACATCTGTCACGTCAGTGTGTCCTGAGTAACACCACTGTCAAAATCATCAAATGCCTAAAGAGATAAGAGCATGGCTAAAGAACTACATTGGCTTTTGTTATTATTATTATTATAATAATAATAATAATAATAATAATAATAATAATAATAATAATTATTATTATTATTATATTATTGTTGTAACTGTAAGTGTGAACTCTTGTTTTCTGTTATTTGTTCTTTACTGTACAGCACTTTGGTAAGCTTTGGATGTTTTAAATGTGCTTTATAAATAAAGTTTATTATTATTATTATTATTTATAAGCCCACTTAATAATAGGCTCGAAACATGCTTTTTATGCAAATTTGAAAATATGTACCTATTTTGCTCTTAATGATCCATTATTTTATCGCTGTAATGTTTCTATTCCTTTTACTCCCTTCTTCCATTGCTTAAAAGAAGTTCATAATTAATGAAACTCAGTTTAGGCCAACTATGTTGTTGGTTCAATCAGCTATAGTCATTTTTTTTTATATCTTTATATCTTTATATTTATCTTCTGCCACAATTTACGAAAGGACGAGTTTGGCACGCTGGAAGCATTGATATAAGTGAAACCCAATAAGACCATCGAAATTGATGGTCTTACAGCACCCTGTGTCCCGTCTCTATCCATCCGCGGTAACTAGATCGTCATTAATTGCCATCTAAACCACAGACATCTCTCATAACCCAGAAACATTTGCGTATTTACACACGTGTGTAATATTCAGTAAATATCAATTTAATGATTGTGTTCTATAATCCATTTTTAAAACCCAGAGCGCGGATGAATACAACGCCCCCTGCGTTGCCTGTCGCTCTGAACAGCGCGGCGGATACAGAGCGGCAGTTTCCTGTCTGGCGGTAGGTAAGCATACTTTGCTGTTTAATAATATTTTTCACATTTGTAATATTTACATTATTGCAGCGACTCTATTATAAGTTATTACAAGACTTTGTGTGTAAAATCTGGTATATCAGTATGTTCTAGTGACACCGGGTAAAGTTTGATAGGGATGTGCGGTTCTTTCTTTCTTTGAGAGTGCTAGCGTGTTAGCTCGCTGGAGCTAATGTGATGCTATTTGGAAATGGAGTGGAAAATAACTCGCAAACACCTGAGCTTATTGCTTCGATCGGTGTACTGGTGCGATGAGTGTGATAAAAATCAATGCACAAATGTGTGAAATTGCTATTATTTACAAACCGTGTGGGATCTTTTTGAGCTAACTGACGCTTTTAACTGACGTAATATATGTGCGCCCGTTAAGTTTGTTTGGACTTCTAATGCGTAATTTAGCTTATTTGAGTTAAAGTTGAGTTAAACTGGCTCATGCACACTTTAAAGCTATTTCTCGATATATTATCACAACACTGCTGTACCTTTTGCTTATTGAATGCATGCTTGTTGCAGTGCACATGAAAACACACTAGAAGCAGGGCAGACCGCCTGCCAAAGCCACCGCCACCGCCACCATGGCCTTCGTACCTGCCCCCAGCCCCACGGTGGTGGACCAGACCACCCTGATGAAGAAGTACCTGCAGTTTGTTGCTGCTCTCACGGACACCAACACACGTAGGTTTCACATTTAACGCATCCTTTGTTAATTAGCTGTATTACTATTGTGATCTGGCTTGGTCGATGTGATGAGAGCGATCTGCTTTAGTCCAGTCAAAGGTACTTGTGGGTGTGTGAGAGAGACAGGTAGTGTGTATGTGTGAATGTGGTGTACCTTTTGATCACACTGGACGCTGAAAGTAAAACTGATAAGATCTGAAAATCTGCTGCCAGACACATAATGAGATTGATATGTTGGAGAAAGGAAGCTAGTATTTTTGTGACACAATTCTATGGTCTTTCAGCCGACGAAACCAAGCTGAAGATGATGCAGGAGGTTAGCGAGAACTTCGAGGTATGTTTGAAATATCACAGTGGTTTTCTTTTTAAAATTCTGATATTATTAATATTACTGTATGATTTCTGTTTCAGAATGTGACGTCTTCACCTCAGTATTCTACTTTCTTGGAACACATCATCCCTCGCTTCCTCACCTTTCTTCAGGATGGAGAGGTGCAATTCCTCCAAGAGAAACCTACGCAGGTACGAGCAATAGAGCCGTTTTGTGTTGTTATTGATGCCATCTAGCTGATTAGATTAAGTTCATATTGGTCTAGCACAGTAATTCTTAAAGTGTGGTCATTGCTCCCTAGTGGTCCGCGAACCCCTTTTCCCTGACCCCTTCACAGCGTTGCACAGGGAACTCCCTGGGCCGAATAGGCCAACTCTTATCACTTGATTAAACTTTAAGAGTAACCAGCATAGTGTGACTAGGGCGTCTTTCCTTTTGAGGGACAGAGGAAGTGTTATGAATGCACATGGATGCGCACACTTGTGGTCATACCGCCTTTGCTCTGCCCAATCCCGTCAGATCTTGGAAGCTAAGCAGGGAAGGGCCTGGTCAGTACTTGGATGGGAGACCGTTTGGTAACACCAGGAAGCCTAGCGAATGTAGTGAGTGAATGGTTGGTGGTGGTTGGAGGGGCCGATGGCGCAGACTGGTTGCCTCGCTTCCGTCAGTCTACCCTAGGGCAGCTGTGGCTACAACAGTAGCTTACCACCACCAAGTATGGAGTGAATGAATAATGACGACAGTGCAGCGCTTTGAGAAACTTGGTAATACAGGCTTGTAAAGCGCAATACAAGTGTAAGGCATTATTATTATTATTATCAGAACCATGCGTAATCTTTCCTCATCCTGTTTGTCAATATGTGGCTATTGTAAAACACGCTGGATTTCACACATGGCTGGGGGCATTAGTGCACGGAATGCGCGGGTTTCGGGTTCCCCTGCGGTCTCCGCAGCCATGCCCGCAGATTGGGTCATATAATTCTCCTTTGATCGCGGGTCGAACAATCCCGGCCCGCTGCTGCGCGCCACCGCTGTACACGCGTCTACTGTATGCAGCCACGACTCATTCAATCATCTTTACAGCAGGTGTTTGACGTCAATATGAACAGGGGTGGGAGTCAATAAGCCTGTCTTCTTCCCACTCCTTTTCGAGCTTGAATGTAATTATTTATTTTTTTTTTGTTTTTTTTTCTTTTGTTGTGTTTTTTTCTGGCTTTGTGCCTGTATTGTGTAGCTCGAAATCAATCAATCAATATGTGGCGGATTTTCATAAAATAAGCAGCGTTTTGTTGCTTGTGATCCAGAGAACACTTTTGTGGAGCCAAATGTCTCCTGTTTTCCATAGCATGTGCGGCTATGCACGAGTTTGCGTTACCTAACATCCAAAGCTTGCAGAGTCTGCCCTCAAAGTGCTCATGCCCTTCCCAATACTGTATAAGTGTGAAGTTGGATTTTCCAGTGTGAGACTGAAACTCTCCTGTTTAGACCCAGACATTCAGAAATGGATGTGTGATAAGCAGCACCACTCGTCTCAACATTCACCTTGAGTTTTTGATGGAAATCTCAAAATGTAAAATCCACAGATGTATTCGTTTTTGTAATGTATAGTTTGTGTTTCATGCGTAAAATCCCAGTAATTTTAATGATTTATGTCCAATATTGGACATAAAGGGGAAAAATATTTTTCCAGCATTATTTCAGCATTTTATTGTTACCATAGTTACAACCATATACCACAACCTCAGTTTTAAACTATTGGCTCTTTAGAATGACATTCGGTAGGACCTATAGGCTGTTACAGCAGCTTTTTCCCCCATGTTTGTTATTCATATTAAGTTGCAGCTCATTTCACATTTACTTTTTCAAATGAAATGAAATTCGTATAAGAATTTCTGATCCTATCTTTGCATTTGTGTTTGAATAATTCGTTTTCGACTTGAAACTGTTGCATTTTAAACATAACATCTGTTAGGTGGTCCTAACAGATTGGAAGATAAAGTGGTCCTTGGGCTGAAAAAGTTTGAGAAACACTGGTCTAGCATAGGGGTGGGCGATATGACAAAAATAGAATATCACGATTTTTTAATAGTGACTAAAATAACTTAATTACACACTGAAGAAGAAAAAGATTGAATTATTATACCAATTTATTCAACTTTGTGATAATCAACAAAGCAAAAATAGACTTGGAACTTAAACTAGACTACAGCAAACTCTAAACATTTAAAAAACACAATAAAACTCCAGACAATAAAAGTAAAAGAGTAACACTAAGTTTGGTAAAGGCTTGTTGTTGGTGTCTGTTGCTGTTTGGCATCTTTTCTGAGACGTCTCTCTCATGACGTCAAGTTGCTGTGATACAGTGCTCTGTTGCTGTCTGACCCTTTCACAATAAGAGTCTTACTAAAGCGATAACATACTGTGTCTTTTATTGTGTAAAAGGCTAACCGGATGCGGCTGGTTACCATAAGTTATTACTTGACCAAGTAATTCACCAAAGTTGGACAAGTCTTATATTTTCAAAGACATGGATAAACGTTGCATTTGTGAACACGGTCCAGGATTTAAATTAAACAAATGAGAAGGATGCGGCGCCTGACAGAACTGTAAGGACGAAGGACACACTCGCTTCTTTGCACATGTGTCTCCAGGTAAATAAATAAACACACGCTGAGCAGAGCAGCGGCGTTACGGGGGAAAGACACTGACATAAATACAGCTGAAATAGAGACAGAACGCTGGGTTTAAAAGCTCCATATTGAGGAGCCTGGTCATGTATTTGCACTGTAGAGGAGCGGCTCGCTGCCAAACGCTCGCATTAGTGTCCGACATTGCGTAGCAGTAAGTGCGCGGCTTGGGTTTACTTCACTGACGGTGAAAAGAGTCAACTGTGCAGAAGTGCTTAGAACTGTGATAAAACGATCCCACAAAAATGACAGATCATCAGCTCTGGAGATCGTAAGACGGTCTAATATCGTCATATCGCCCAGCTCTAGTCTAGCATATAGTGTTTGTTTCCTAAAATTCTAACATCAACTAACACTAGGCTAATATATGAATACCTGTGTGTATCTTTTTCTTTTCAGCAATTAAGAAAATTGGTACTGGAAATAATTCATCGCATTCCAACAAATGAACATCTTCGTCCACACATCAAGAACGTTCTGTCTGTGATGTTCAGATTTTTAGAGGTTGGTCTGCTACAGAATACAACAAAATCATTATGTTGAGAAACCACCAATAATGAACTGTTTCTTTGCAGATCGAAAGTGAAGAGAATGTGTTGATCTGTCTTCGTATTATAATTGAACTGCATAAACAGTTTCGTCCTCCAATCTCTCAGGAGGTGTGTGAGCTTCCCTTTATCATAATGTAAACACACCATGTATTACTGAATTTTAAGATTCAATTTCCCTTTGATCCAGATTCATCACTTTTTAGACTTTGTGAAGCAGATTTACAAAGATCTTCCAAAAGTGGTGGTAAGTACAATTATTTATTTATTTAGAGTACTCTTCTCACCCATGTTAAATGCATCTACCGTGTGTGTGTGTGCTTTTAAAAAAAACTGTATTAACCCTTTATGCCTCTCTAAGGCACGCTACTTTGAGAATCCTCAAGTGATCGCTGAAAACACGGTTCCCTCTCCTGAGATGGTGGGAATGATCACGTCTGTGTTGGTTAAAACGGCACCGGATAGAGAGGACAGTGAAACAAGAACAGTAAGTCAAACCATATACCCAATAGGGTTTCATCAGATATCTAGCAGAACTCATTGTATCCACTTGATGGCAGTAGTGCACTTTGTTGCGGCACACGCTTTCAAGTAATCTCTGGCTGTTGTTACAATATAAGAAATGTATTATAATGTTGTATTACAGTAGTTTATAAGTTAAATGTTTATTATGATACCTTGTGCAAAAGCTGTGTATAAATATCTGCCCTTTTGTTCTCAGCACACCATTATTCCCCGGGGATCACTGTCTCTCAAGGTGTTGGCCGAGCTGCCCATTATAGTCGTGCTCATGTATCAGGTTAGTGAACCACTCCCATGCTTTTTCTCATCTACACAATCTACTCCCAACTGCTCAGTGAACTGATGAGGAGTGATAAATATAGACTGGGTTCTTTTTAGATGCGTTTACTTTGGCAAACAACACTTCTATTTTTCTGTATTTATCTATTAAGGCGCTACATACTGTGTTCTCAGTACTTTTCATCCAGTATTGCATTACAATATCCATAAACTGTGTTTTTGTTTTGCTTTGTTGCCTGCAGCTGTACAAACTGAACATTCACAACGTGGTGTCAGAGTTTGTGCCTCTCATCATGAACACCATCATGCTGCAGGTGTCTCCACAAGCCAGGTAAACAGGAACTGCGTTGTTGTTTTTTTTGTTAGTCAAAATGAAAAGTTTGCTAGTGAATTGTTACACTTGTATGTATATGTAATAAGTATGAGGTCCACACACCCCATATTGATAAGTTGATATAAAGAGCTTACTTAATGTGAGTTACAATGTAGAGAAGCGCACATAATGGTCAGGCGGGTTCCTCTGGCAGTGTTGCTCGAGCTCCTCCTAATGTTCAGTAACAGCTGTGATTCAAACAAACAAGTCACCCATGTAGAACTCTTCCCCATATGTAGACCAACAATCTTTGCCTCTAATTACCACACTCTGCAGGTACGCAACATCATTAATGTCACCGATGACACCCACTTAATGGCTTTTGTATGGTAATTGTGCTATTTCTATTCCAGGCAACACAAACTCTTTAACAAGGAGCTGTATGCAGACTTCATCGCGGCACAGATCAAGACACTGTCATTTCTGGCCTACATCATCCGCATCTACCAGGTACTCTCCATCTCTTTAATGGCTCAGGCTGACACCACGACACACTGCAATTTAACAACTCCATCTGTATCAAATTTTAATCTGTACCAGCTTGCCATTTACAAAACTGAAACAGCTATTTTTGATTTGATTTGTTGGAGTAATGTATTATTGATTTAATGTTCTTAGCTTTTTGCTATGTTGAACAATATGCAAGGGTGGCACAATCAATCATCATCTAAATTGCAATTTGAATGGATTAGGTTGTACAATATCCATGGGATCTTGCTCAAAAGTCGCCACCATATTTGTATGATCCAAAGAATGAGGTCAACTGACTACCTCAATATACTGAATGACCAGGTTATTTCATGAAAAGGCACAGGCATATTCCAAGATGACTAAGCCAGGATTCATTGTCCAAACCTTAATTCTATTGAAAATAAATCTTGTGGAAAAATATACTCAATGAACTGAATCTTGATTTCAAAATTTGCAAATCTAATCGCTGTTGCAATACGTGTCAGAAAAAGCCACGGTTTGATATTTTTATTGATATTTTTAATAAATCATGCAGCTTTACTTACTGACAATATTCTGTAATCGTTGTAAAATTAACAATAAAATAAATGGTTGCAGTATGAAGTGATAAATTACGGCTTAAATGCGTGTGTTAAAAATACTTAATAATATCCTTTAATTTGTTTCCACTTTTAGGACCTTGTGGCTAAATACTCTCAGCAGATGGTGAAGGGTATGCTCCAGCTGTTGTCAAACTGCCCCTCGGAGACGGCGCACCTTCGCAAAGAGCTCCTTATTGCAGCCAAGCACATCCTCACCACCGACCTGCGCAGCCGTATGTACCACCGAGCGCACACCGCCAGATTATCAATGATTTTAGGAGGTGGCTAAAGGGTGATTGTTAGATATTGTTGCAGTTGGATAGAGTTTGTGTTGATTGGGTTCAGGTGATGTAAACACTCTGCCCATCCACACGGGTCAATGACGTTTTAGAATATTCAAATGCCCGAAAAATAAAAATGCAATAGGAAGTCAGCCTTATAGCTTTTGGGATTCATTAATTGGTATATTTTTATTTATTTAGCAATGACCCCCAGTAATTTTTTTTAATAATGTTAGCATTGCGGTGTCACTTTTACTCAAATCGGATCCTTTTTAACTTTCGGAGGCAGCTGTCTCTGTGCTAGAAGGATGCAGATTGGAAAGCGGGACAAGTCAGTGCGAAACGGCACGAGCGCGCATCGGGTTGGCTACATCCTTAGCATCAAGTGGCGCGGCTAGATTAAGTTATTACGATAATATATAAAAAGTTACATGGTTTGCATGTCTGACGTTTTGCACAGGGCAATCTGAGGGGGGCAGGGGCGTAAGGGGGACGGGGTGCACACCTGAAAGAAGTGCGGAGGTGTTTGGTTTTCTGTTTCCTTTGCAGCAGAGTGGCACCGTTTTGACAAATATTGCTTTAACTTGAGTGAAATGGAGTTATAGCGTCGTGAACTGAGTGAGTGCCATGAGACAAACTGGTGTTCAAGACAATTGTCTTAGTCGCCACTTCACGGGGGTCTGATGCACTGGATTCTTTCTGTTCTCACTGCATGAAGTGTGAACTCGTTGTCCATTCATGTGGAATAATAATAAATTGTAATTCATATAGAATAGTATCTAATGTGCATATCTGTATAAAATTGCAAATTGAGGCAATTTGTAAAAGAAAATGCCTCCATGCCTCCCTAATTCTTATTTTAATAACCATTTGTTAATTGATATTATGCAGGTAGCCTGTTTCTGCTCTAAATTATGCTATTTATACAAATCAAATGTTTTTTTCCCCCTCAAATATTATTTGACTTGAAGTCTCTATACTTGATCTTCTCATTTCAAACGATGATAAAGGAAACCCCTAATATATATTTTTAGCATCCCAATTCTTCACAAGGACAATTCACAACGTGCAGAATCACTTTCACAAAAATGCTACAAAACAGCAAGTCCATGAAATTGAAGCAAAGGCTTTATAATGACCTCTTCAGTGCATTTTAATCATATAAATTCTTAGGAACGTTCAACCATCTATCAGTAAAAGCTTGTGACAGATATGCACATTTAGGGAAATTTTCCACATCACTGTTACTTCTGCTAAAGTTGCTCAAATCATTTTCAGCTAATATACTGAGAGATGTCCTAGATTTGGTGAAGAAACCTACATACCGTGGGTCCAGAAAATTTCAGACCTCGTTTAATGACTTCCGTTTGTTATTTTGCGTTTATAAAAGATTAGCCTTGTGGCAAATTCCACCCATTGCCCGTAATACAGAAAGGTACAACCGCTACACAATCCTGAGACTCCAGCCTTCAACCTAATAACATTTTCACTCTGTTTCAGAGTTCATTCCCTGTATGGACAAACTTTTCGATGAGTCCATCCTGATCGGCTCTGGCTACACCGCCCGGGAGACTCTGAGGTGAGTGCGTTTTCCAGTGATCTGATCTCCTGTCGTCAGCACCCGCTCCGCTGCGGCGCCTCGCTCATCCAGGTGCTTTCTGAAAGTGCGGGGGCATATTAATCAGGCCCCTGGTCTCGAAGGCGGCGGAGACTCGCAGGTTAACAGACTGCAACACTGCCCTGTCAAACTGTCATGTACACCTGCATCTCCAGAGGGCACGCTGCCTGCAATCCCTCCCCCAGGCCCGTCTCAGTGCCTCTTTGACCCTCCCCGTTGCCAAGCCGCCTCACCTCGTCAACAAAATAGCTGTCGGTTCACATTAGCGGAGCGCAGGAATACGCAGCGCCGGATAAGAACTGGCAGCACTATCAGTGTCACTCATTAGCCCCTCTGTTTTTCTCCTCATATATGCCAAGCTCTGTTGCATGATCACTTATTCTGAATCCTTTGGTGCCCAGTAATTAGATACTGCGCAAAAATCTGTGGGTCTGTTTGATCGCAGTTTTAATGATCGCTAGGAGCAAATCACAAGGGTTACACTTGTATAGGTCCTTTCTGTGTCTGTCCTTGGGAAACTACAAACTAGCTCGTGTTCATGAGGTTTTATTTAGTGCAAAACTTTCAAACTCGGTTGTTAAAACCTCTACAGACACATTCCGAAACTCGCATGATTTGGTAACTGATTTAACAGTTGTGTTTCAGTCTTTTCTCAAGTACTAAATATGTTCTGTGAACTGAATCCTGATTTGGAAAAAGAAATTACAAACTTGATCTGCAATTACACTTTTTTCAAATCCTTTTCCTGTTTCTTTAAGAGTGCCACCTCAATATGTGAAATTTTACCCCTTATAAGCAGCTTCTTGCTCATTTTCTTGCGTTTGCACAAAATGTCAGGTGGTTGAGCGTCGCCTTTTTAGCATTCACTTCAAATCAGCCCTGAAATGTTTGTACTATTATTCTCCAAATGTCACACCCGCTCTGCTTTTCCCCCTCCCTTTTTCAGACCGCTTGCCTACAGCACGCTCGCAGACCTGGTGCACCACGTCAGGCAGAATCTCCCCCTGACGGATCTGTCGCTGGCCGTCCAACTGTTCGCCAAGAACATCGACGACGAATCCCTCCCCAGTAACATCCAGACCATGTCCTGCAAGCTGCTGCTGAACCTGGTCGACTGCATCCGCTCCAAGTCCGAGCAGGAGAACGGCAACGGGAGAGATATCCTCATGAGGATGTTGGAGGTCAGCCACATTCAAATAGGTCTTATTGTATAAAGGGACCAGCAGTAGACAGTACTTCCCACCTCACACCTCAATCTATTTTGGAATGCGTTTCTTGTAAGATTGTAAGAGGATAAACTTTTCTGTTCCGTTTTCAAACCCAGGTATTTGTGCTAAAGTTCCACACCATCGCCCGCTACCAGCTCGTGTCCATCTTCAAGAAGTGCAAGCCTCAGTCTGAGATGGGCGTGGTCGACCCGGTGGCCTTGCCCGGAGTACCGGCCACCCCGACCTCGTCCACCACCCCGGCCCTGCCCCCGCCCGCTCCCCCCACACCGGTCGCCGCCCCGCCGCAGCCTCCCGTCACCCCGTTCGACCGCTCCGTGGACAAGGAGGACAAGCAGACGTTTCAGGTGTCGGACTGCCGCAGTTTGGTGAAGACGCTGGTGTGCGGAGTCAAGACCATCACGTGGGGCATCACGTCTTGTAAAGCTCCAGGTGGTCAGTGAATACATTTTTTCTTGGATATATTACTCTGTTGTGGTTGCATTTAATATTTTTACATTAAGTCAGTTGAGCATAATTAAATCTACAGGGTTAGCTGGTTTAATGATAATGGAGATGAAGATGGGTGATATGTGGTTTGTAGCAGAAGACCTTCTATTACATAGTTGCGATTTGATTAGGACCGTACCAATTTCCATTTCCTCAGGTGGGTAGAGTAGACAAAGTTTGTGTAACGTTACTTTATAAATACTCAAGTAAAATGTCTGTGTAAGCTCTCAGTCGTACAGGAGTTGTCCATCTTCAATGAAGGTACTTGAGTCATCTTCTGTACTCAGTAGTTGAGATCTTGAACGTTTCACCTCGCTTCGTCAGCGAACTAAGGTTCAGCTCAGCCCACAGTCCAGATAAAGACCACAAGGAGGAGTTGGGATTGGCCCGGCTCCTCACCTCTAATCACAGCTACTATAACCTGTGGGTAAACACCTTTTAAAGTAGAACATCTCTAACGACCTGCTCTCCCCAGAGCATCGATCTGACCTGCCCTATTCATAGCTGATCACTGCCAATTACCTGCCTATTGTTCTGTTGTTGACTGAGGTGCCACCTCATTGGCATGATAGCACCCTGTCGGCTGTCTGCGAATGAGATTAGCATAAAGCGGAGAAAGATTAAATCTGAGCCCACCATTATGGTCCATGGAGGGATTTTCTTTCTTGACAAAAATAGCTTCTTTCACTCCGTTCAAACCAAGGTTCTTCTTTAGCTAAAATGTTGACTTTTGGATGAGAGGTGAAACGTTCGAAACTTCAGCTACAGAGTACAGAAGATGACTCGAGTACCTTCATTGAAGATACTGAAGTAAAAGTCAAAAGTTCTGAGTAACAGCTGGAGCGTGAAAATCTGATTAACATTTTAATGCTGAGGTAATGGGACACAGGGTGATGGAAATGGGGATTTTCACATTGCAGGCAATATTAAAGGGACTATACATAAGTTTAACCACAAATAAATGTATACAAATTTAAAATTTCTTTCTCATACATGCTCCAGCAATGCCCTGGTGAGTAGAATGAGCCCTGGCCTTTTCACCGCAATTGCCTCTATATGCCTGTAAAGTCACTTAAATAGTTTATGCTCGGGTCGAACAAGCAAACAGCGTAATGCGTAATGCGCGTGCACGCTCAGCTGTAGCGTTAGCTGTATCTCCTCTATACTGACGCTGCAGCGCGAGTGGTAACTTCGGAGGGATGGATTTAGCGGAGAATAAGAGGAGACCGGCTTCAAGCACCATCGAAACTCCAGCCCAGACCATAGACATATTGGCCCAGACCCCAAATAACGAAAAGAAACGAAGAGTTTATTCGAGTGTGACAAAAAAAAGGCGAAAGGCGAAAGTGGAGTCTGATCGGCGTAGGCAAAGAACCAGAGTAAACATCGGAAAATGTTGAGAATCTCTCAAAAGACCCGCAGCTTATTTTTGCTTGAAAGGTAAGAAATTATGACTAAATACGTGGGGGAAAAGTGTTGTTGATGCTTTCAAAACAACGGTGTCCGACTGTCCGTGCATGTTGTACAAACTTCACTGAAACACGCCATAAAATAATCATATTTGGAAGTTACCAAAATAGTTGATCTAATAGTTTTATACCTACAGAGAAGTTGTGTTAGTAGCAGACTAGTAGTGTCAGTAATAACAGTAATTGTGCTGTACCTACAAAACATTTGAGTAGTAACAGTGGTAATGGTGCTGTATTTACAATGGCAAAAATAATGTTGCTAATGTTAGCTTTTCTTGGCCGCAAAATAAGCCTGACTGTTCACGGATTTATAAGCAGTGAAACGACTACAAAAAGTGAACATGTGCTGTTTACAATATAGTTTACGAGTTAGCTACGCTAACTTTGGGCCCAGGAAATTGAAGAGACGATTTTGGCTTTTCCCAGTAGCATTTCTACCGGTGGAATTATTTTATTATTTCAATTAGGCCTGCGTTTATGCATACAAAGTATACGAGTATTTTTTTTTCCTCCTTCAAACGTCAATTATTCGTTTATATGTATTACTTGGCTTCTTCACTCGACTCACTTTGCTGCATTTGCTCAAGTATTTTATCTTGGAAAACATTCACTCAAACTGATTTGGTCTAAATATCTTACAAAACAGTAACGTTTCTTACCTCAGTTGAAGTCATGCCTGCAAATCTGTAAATGGACCAGGACGGGACTGTTATTTCTGGTGCTCGTAAAGCCTGAGCGCCTCATGCACGAGCTTATCATCGAGGCTGCAGTTACGCGTTTGGCCTGAGGGGGCAATTGCGAGTACAAAACTCACAAACTCCACACAGCCCCTTTAATAAATGGGAAATAAGCAAAGAAAATGCATTTTTGCGTTCAGTCTTGTCCTTCAACAAAAATGTTCCTATGGCTCTGATAGAACAGACAACCCATTAAATAATGTATAAAATGTGATATTTACAAAGATGGAGCAACATCAAATTTATAGCAAAATGAATCATTTAGATTTTATGATGCTTCAATTCATTTTCTAACAAAAAATGTATGCATTTTTGTATGACAAAATGAAGTGCTTGCCACTTTCAGATAAGCACAAGTACTGATATTTCAATATAATACTCAAGTATAAGCCACGCTAAGAGGTACAGTTAGTGCTAAAAGTGCATGTGCTTGAGTAAATACAACTGAGTACTATTTCAAGCTATTTCAAATGGATTCCCATGAACTTTGCAGCCTTTGTCCACATTATATTGAATCTAACAATTGTCTTTAAAACCTTTCCTTATTTATCCACAGAAGCTCAGTTTATTCCGAACAAGCAACTCCAACCAAAGGAGACACAAATATACATCAAGTTGGTAAAGTACGCCATGCAGGCCTTGGACATCTATCAGGTATGATTGATGTGGGGACAAAACATTTTTCTATACTAAGCTTTATCATGCGTAAATAATGTAAAACATTGTTGTTTACCAGGTGCAAGTTGCCAACAACCAGCAGACATACATCCGAGTGGCCAACTGCCAAACTGTTCGCATGAAAGAGGAGAAAGAAGTTCTGGAACACTTTGCTGGAGTCTTTACTATGATGAATCCACTCACTTTTAAAGAGATCTTTCAGACTACTGTGCCCTACATGGTGGAAAGGATATCCAAGAACTATGCACTGCAGGTACACACTTTAAAGTAGCTTATAGACTAAAAGGCACTGGATATGAATTATGTAATGTTTCCTATTTTCAGATTGTGGCCAACTCGTTCCTCGCCAACCTGTCAACGTCTGCCCTGTTTGCAACCATCTTAGTGGAGTATCTGTTGGAGAGACTCCCCGAGATGGGATCCAATGTCGAGCTCTCAAATCTCTACCTTAAACTGTTCAAGCTGGTTTTTGGATCTGTGTCACTGTTTGCGGCCGAAAACGAGCAGATGCTTAAGGTAAGTCGCCAACATGCAGTGTATCGTAAAACATCGTTATTTTTGTCTTTTGAAGTGTTTGATTGTTTTTTTGTCTTTGTCAGCCTCACCTCCACAAAATCGTGAACAGTTCTATGGAGCTGGCCCAGTCTGCAAAAGAGCCGTACAACTACTTCTTGCTTCTGCGCGCCCTCTTCCGATCCATCGGTGGAGGCAGCCATGACCTTCTCTACCAGGAGTTTCTACCTCTTTTGCCAAATCTACTGCAAGGTACGGGGTTCAAATAGGTGTTGCACAATTTCTCCTCTGCGTTGGATTGAATTTAACACATACTCTGCCTTGTTATTTAACCAGGCCTAACCAGCTCTAAACTAGACTTTCAAAACCACTGTCGAACCCTTTTTTCCTGACCCGTTTTCCTTTACCATCCCCAGGCCTGAACATGCTGCAGAGCGGCCTTCACAAGCAGCACATGAAGGACCTGTTCGTGGAGCTGTGTCTGACGGTGCCAGTGCGTCTGAGCTCGCTACTGCCCTACCTGCCCATGCTCATGGACCCACTGGTGTCTGCCCTCAACGGCTCCCAGACGCTGGTCAGCCAGGGCCTGCGCACCCTGGAGCTCTGCGTGGACAACCTGCAGCCAGACTTTCTGTACGACCACATTCAGCCGGTTAGGGCGGAGCTCATGCAGGTAAATAAATGTTCCCACATTGTTTTGAATCATTTTAGTTTTTAGGTCAAAAACGGCTTCAAAAAGCCCGATGAAAGCATTGCATCGGACTTTGAAATGTTTGTTTCCTGTTTTAGGCGTTGTGGCGTACCCTTCGTAACCCTGCCGAGAGCATCTCCCACGTCGCTTACAGAGTTCTGGGGAAATTCGGCGGCAGCAACAGGAAGATGCTAAAGGAATCTCAACGGCTCCATTATGTGGTCACTGAAGTCCAGGGCCCCAGCATTAAGGCGGAGTTCACTGACTGCAAGGCCTCTATACAGCTGCCCATGGGAAAGGTAAGTCCAAGCTAACCTGGATTTAATTTGCAGAGCGTATCGTCTTTAGCCTTGTTTGTTTTCAGTTCTCAAAGGAAGAATGAAACTTAAAAGAGACCTTTTGTAATGCTCATTATTAGTCTACGTAGTGGGCAATATGTCCTTGTCAGGGTTGTGTGTGTGAGAGTGATAAGATGTATGTGTCCTGCAGGTAATTAAATTTTTCCTCCTCCTCATCCCCCAGTCAGTAATCATCAATCTAGCGCGGGGCCACCATGACGGCATTATTTACTCTCTATAATGGCCCTTGCTTCTTCTCTCTAAGCCGCCTGTCTGTGCGTTTGCAGCTGTCCGAGCAGAAAACTAAAGCAGCAATATAGAAAACCACATTCTCAGTCTCAACATTTTTCAAAATCATTATCCACTGATGTGAACTTCCGGCCTCTTTGGTTGAAGTCCTGCTGTGTTTTCTCAAATATTTACCTAAACAAAAAAAGACACAATGGGTATATTTAGAACGCCGCTGAGTTTCAGCCGTGACAGAAAAAAAAACGCTGATATCCTAATATTCTGACAGCTCCACAATTCAATTAAGCGGCGCCCTCGTCTCCCTTTTCAACCTCTACTTTTCCCCACAGTCATCACTTCCTGGTTTTGTGTTCTGACTGGCGTTAATTAGTTTAGTTTTCTCTCGTTTTTAAATCCCTGCTCGTCATGGCATGTCGGCTCATAATGTAGAAAATTGCGATGACCTTTGCTACGGCCAAACGGCTCTCTGTTTCTGAGTGCGGCACTTAAAGCCACATATTGGTGTTTAGATCAGTGGTTTTACGGAAGCAGGTCACACTAAGGGAAGCGGCTTGGAAAAACCTTGTGAAAATCTTTTTTTCACTCTTTTTAAACGTTTTATGGCAGACTATAAGCATATTTGCTAGAGATGCACCGATCCCGATTTTTTTGCTACAGATATTGGGGTTTGAGTATCTGCTGATATTCGATATTTACTGAAAGAGACTTTCTTAAAAGTGTCTTTCTCTGAGTGCTTCTCCATTCTAAGATCAAAAGTAATATTTTATTGTCATGATATTACGGATCAATTATATCTATTGATAAACTCTCGGATAAACATTTAAGAAGGATGACTTTCCTACACTAAATATCCTTGGGTATATGACCGGCTTTAAGTTACATTAATACAAACAACTCACATGAAGTGATCTGATCATTACAAATATGTGAGATCAGTTATTTCTCAAACTAAAATACAAACACTTGGCTTCAGCAGTGGTTATTTTATTTTATGAGTCTACTTTAGGTATTTCTATCATAGTTTCTGATCCAGCCTTGAGTTAAGTTTTTGTCAGCATTAGCATGCTCCCGCTAGCTTTAGCATGCTATTGCTAATGGCGATCAAAAATGGCAATCAAAAATACATGGTTAAGACTAACTCAGCCATTTAATTCTCCAGGTTCTTAGCTTTACAATGAAATGCAGCATGCCCATATTCACTTAGATTTAGGTGGTAAAAGTTGTGTTTTTAAGGTGTTGAGAGCCAAATCGGTTCAGTATCGGATATTTGTAGCCGATACCCGATAACGTATTTTTTCCAGTATCGGCTCCAATATCCGATACTAGTATCGGATCGGTGCATCCCTAATATTTGGCACAAAATCATTCTTGCGCATTCTTACATTTAAAAATTGTGCAGATGATCTTTCATTATACTCCCTAAATAATTGCAGTCTTTGTTATCTACTAATTGCAACCATTGCGATTCAGTTGTGAGTCTTGTGAATGTTTAAATATTGCGTGTCGTTTTTGTTCTTCCTATGAAGGCGATCGAAACGGCTCTGGACTGCCTGAAGAGTGCCAACACCGAGCCGTATTATCGCCGTCAAGCCTGGGAGGTCATTAAGTGCTTCCTGGTGGCCATGACCAGCCTGGACGACAATAAACACGCCCTCTACCAGCTGCTGTCTCATCCCAAGTACGTTTTCATCTGTTTACTTTGCCTTTATCGTTCTTGTTATTGTAGACAGCTGGCTCGCGTGGCATGGTCTAGTTTAAGTGTAGTAACTTGTGCTTTATTCAGGCTCTGTTTATGACTTCTGGAAACCTTAGCGTTGGTATTCACATTTAATATATAAACTTGCCTTTTAAGAACACAGAGCCTTATGTGGGCACAATGTCTGTCACAACCTCCCTTTTATCCTTCACCAGTTGTGACCCCTACCCCAGCCACCGAATTAACCCCGCGTCCGCTATCTCCCTCACCTCTGCCACGAGCCCCTATACCACCCGTTATCAGTTTCCTCCCCGGCGCACATGGCCCTGATGCGTTCTGACACGAGGGTAGCGCTCGCTAATTACAGCAGCCTTTCCTCTCCCCGCGGTGGGCTCCATTCTGAGGTGGAGACTTATGCATGAACAGACACATGCGATGGGAGAGACTTGTTGGAAGGCTAGTCACATTACCATCATTGATCCCCGGGCAAGAGTTAATTGACTTACTGCTGTCTGTTTATGTTGCTCTGTGTCCCGCACACTTGGCTGTCATCTTATGCCAAACACAGACACATGAGCGTGTAATTAACTGTTGCCGTTCTATGTTCATTTCAATATAATATAGTTATTGTTAGTGAATTTGTTTTTCATTGTTTTCACTTTGATTTAATTAGGAACATATTTGATCAGATTAGTCAGTTTTCCATTGATGAAAGCTACAATGTCGACAGAATCCTCACACTGTGGTAGCCATGATGCGAGAGGCTGTACCACCTTTCCCTTGTCACAAGATGATTCCAGTATAATTTTTCTTGTGGATTTAAATGGCCCGTATTATTTTAAAACCACTATCCAAAGCCTTTTCCTTCATTGTAACTATAGCCTCTCAGGTAAAGGAAAAAGACAACTGGAGCCGTTCTCCAAATGCCAAGTGAGGAGAACGGTGCGGCCCAGGAGTGACGGGCTCCTGAATCAGTAAAGGGCAATTAATCTGCCATTCTGTCAACTGTCAGCACTCCCCGTCTTCACTGCGAGATTCCCGCGCACTCCTTCCCTCCACATCCTGACAGCACCCTCCCCCTCTCTTTCTCTCTCCCTCGTTCAAAGAGCACTCTTTTAAATGGCAATAATGAAATGAAGCGATCCATCAGCTCTGCCCGCGGCGTGTGGCATTATAAAACACAAGCTCAAGCATGGAGAAAACAGCTGCTCCATCTCAGCGTGGCCCAGTCGCCTCGAGCTGCAGTAAATAACGCAAATACCAACAGGGCACAACCGGGGAGGCTCAGCAGTTGTTGGCTGAAGTATTAAGCAAACCAAGGAAGGATAGAAAATATGACAATAACACCCAGCCCGCTCCGTTTGAATGTCAGTGTCACAAAGCCTTAACATGATCAAATGTGTGTGTTCCCTCAGCTTCACAGAGAAGTGGATTCCCAATGTCATCATCTCTCACCGTTACAAAGCCCAAGACACCCCAGCCCGCAGGACGTTTGAGCAGGCCCTGACCGGAGCCTTCATGTCAGCCGTGATAAAGGACTTGAGGCCCAGCGCGCTGCCCTTCGTAGCCAGCCTCATACGCCACTATACGATGGTGGCTGTGGCCCAGCAGTGTGGTAAGGGACTATACATCTAATATTGGCTTAAGGTTTTTTTTTCTCAGGGATTAGCCTTTTTATGTAGCAAAAACACTCAGATGTCACTAACAGTAAACATGCATTAACAGTAGGAGACATGTCATTAAGAGAGCTGAACAATATGGTAGTAGCGCCTATTGACTGAAGTCTTTCCCCCAACACAGGCCCGTTCCTGCTGCCCTGTTACCAGCTCGGCAGCCAGCCCAGCACCGCCATGTTCCACAGTGAGGAGAACGGCTCAAAGGGCATGGATCCTCTGGTCCTCATTGACGCCATAGCCATCTGTATGGCCTACGAGGAGAAGGAGCTCTGTAAGATCGGAGAGGTGGCTCTGGCTGTCATCTTTGATGTGGCCAGCATCATCCTGGGCTCCAAAGAAAGGGTATCTCATTTTCAATAAGGCCATGTTATTTTCATCAAATTGTTTTTGAAAGTCCACTTTAGAACAATATCAAATACTGTTGATGTGCTCTTCCTCCTTGTAGGCATGCCAGTTGCCTCTGTTCTCTTACATTGTAGAGCGCCTGTGTGCCTGCTGCTATGAACAGGCCTGGTACGCTAAGCTCGGAGGAGTGGTGTCCATCAAGTTCCTGATGGAGAGGCTTCCTCTGATCTGGGTCTTACAGAACCAGCTCACATTCCTCAAAGCTCTGCTGTTTGTCATGATGGACCTCACAGGAGAGGTAAGGGAGCATTATGGGATATCTCCACTAGTGCTCTGACAGTGTACAAGAGACTAAAGCAGATACAGGGCATTAAGTACAGCTTCCTCTTATACTGCCACTTGCATGCACATACACTCTGTGACACTGTACTTTGTAAGGCATTGATTTTCTTGCAGGTCTCAAATGGAGCTGTAGCTATGGCTAAAACCACTCTGGAGCAGCTGCTGGTGCGCTGTGCCACTCCTCTGAAGGACGAGGAGAAGACTGAGGAGCTGCTGGCTGCTCAGGACAAATCCTTCCACATGGTGACACATGACCTGGTGCGGGAGGTCACCTCCCCCAACTCCACAGTGAGGAAACAGGCCATGCACTCCCTGCAGGTGCTGGCCCAGGTCACCGGGAAGAGCGTCACTGTCATCATGGAGCCACACAAGGAGGTAATCCATCCTATACGGTCTTCTATCATCTGCTAACCTCATATAACACACATGTTTGTAGAGGTCAAAGTTCTAGGTTTAGCAGGATTTATGCAGGATAGTCGGTTTGAAAATGATGTTGCACTTACTAAATAATTGTGCTGATTTATTTCAAATGCGTTTTCTTTTATTGATTCGACAAAAAAAAAAAGATTGATTTCTGTGTTTTGTCTCCAGGTTTTGCAAGATATGGTTCCCCCGAAGAAGCACCTCCTGCGTCACCAGCCTGCGAACGCTCAGATCGGCCTGATGGAAGGCAACACGTTCTGCACCACTCTTCAACCGCGTCTTTTCACCATGGACCTTAACGTCATGGAGCACAAGGTCTTTTACACCGAGGTATGTCAAATGCATCGATAAAACCAAAATGCAAACGTTTGAACGTGACAGACTTTGTGCAAACTGTCCCGTTTAAAATGTTTCCAGCTGTTGAACCTGTGTGAAGCGGAGGACGCGGCTCTGATGAAGCTCCCCTGCTACAAGAGCCTCCCGTCGCTGGTCCCTCTGCGCATCGCTGCTCTGAGTGAGTGCGACTGATTGAATAAGTCACGCCTTACTTTGGTCGCTTTCAATAGAAATGTAATTGCATTCTTATTCTTATTATTTCCCTTCATTTTTTTGTAGATGCCCTGGCCGCTTGTAATTACCTGCCACAGTCCAGGGAAAAGATCATTGCGGCTTTGTTCAAGGCTCTCAACTCCACCAATAATGAGCTGCAGGAGGCGGGCGAGGCCTGCATGAGGAAGGTCCGCATCTGCTTTCATTTTCTTTTTTCTGTTTCTTCTGCAATTTCCAAAGACGATCATCTCAAGCTACTTTTTACTCATTTATTTACGATGTAGGCTAGACCCTCCTTTCTACTCAATCATAGCCGTGTGTCTAATCACCAAAGCATCCATATTTACCCCAGTCAATACCAATCCACCCCAAGCTCTCTATCTGCCTCCTATTCCGGTGTCCTTCATTTTCTTTCTTTAGTGCCATCACACCTCCTCGTCACCCTCTCCTGTGCTGTTTCTATTTTCCACCTCGCCCCCCCCCCACCCCCCACCATTCTCCCGTCTCTCACCCTGCCGGCGCTAATGAGCGTTGCCATGGCCCGATCGATACAGGATGGAGTGTTTGTTCCCGCCGTTGAGAGGAAAATGAATGTGTCTGCCATGCATCATTCGTTCCTGTCTGCGCGCCTGCTAAGTTCAGCATGTATGAGGGCTTGTTTGTACTGTATGTCTGCAAAGTAACTGGCCTCTGCGTAGTTTCCTAATAGAGACACCAAAGTAAGGACTAGTACGCTGCCTAGTACATGGGCTTGTAATTCTGGTGTAGACATAATTTGTTTATCGATGCACACTGGATGCCAGAGTCGATAAATGTGTAGTTCACAGCAGTGCACTACTTTGCGTGGAAGCAATTCTTACAGAAAGTGCCATTTTTATTTTTACATTGACTTTGACTTGACGGCTCCTCATTGCAACATCACCAAACATCTCCATCTCACCAAAGTACATCTCCATACCCTCTGACCTAAAGCAACATATCTGTGCATTATTGCAGTTCCTGGAAGGCGCAACCATCGAAGTGGACCAGATCCACACTCACATGCGCCCCCTGCTGATGATGCTGGGCGACTACCGCAGCCTGACCCTCAACGTGGTGAACCGGCTGACGTCTGTGACTCGGCTGTTCCCCAACTCCTTCAACGACAAGTTCTGTGACCAGATGATGGTAAGAGAAGCTTTTATGTTTTAAAGCTTTAGGACTTTGACAGCCCTAAAATAAACGTATTAATCACGATTAATCACATTATGTTTCTCCTGTATCTGAGCGCACACATTACCTGAAAGACAAAACACTTAACTACATACTGTAACCCAGGGCAGTGTTTCCCCTAGGTTTACTGGTTTGGCAGGGTCCGTGCCCGCTGCCAGGTAAAATAAAGTGTTTTTTGCAAATGTTGTTGTTCATAACAATTTATTGTTTGAATTTCTATATGATACATAATTAATTCAGTTTATATGATACATAATTAATTCAGTTTAAGTAACTGTAAAGCATTTTGTTGATTTAATATACTATTATTAGATTAGCCTAATGTAGGCAGCCATTATTTAATTTTCCCATGGGTGTTTGGATTTTCCTCATATTTATATTTAATATTGATCAGTGAGTTCCACAGGTTATGATCAAATAGGACACATGTAATAAGTCTGTCTTCTGCTTAAAACAAGACGAGCCAAAATCAGCATTTAAGGCTAAGTTCAGGACTTTCTACAAAATCCAACAGAGCTAACTTCAGTGACTTCATGTGAAACAGGTGCTAACAGCTTCACCTAAACAGTTTAGGTTAAACTCAACTGTTACATTTAGCTTGGGTTGGATCTTCTTATTTACAAAGTACCAAAGGGACTTGATGTTAATTTTATTGTAATCTAACCCCTCTAGTTAAACTTACTCGCTCTGTGGCAGCTCCTGTCTCTGCCCGTTTCTCTGATCTTTTCTGGTGCAGCCTCCTCAAATAAACACAACCACATGGCCTGGGTCACTGAGGACTTGGACTGAATTGAACAGGCGTAGTAACTCATAAAACAAAAACCGGAATGTATTTACGGAACAGATTTGGTAAATACGCTCGTTTTAACGATCGGTGATTAGCGCTGCATAATAAAAGACTATTATCCAGAGAGGGCGGGGGTGCTGATGGCGGGGCGGCCCGCCCTGCCAATATAATGGTAGGGGAAACGCTGCAGGGGTTTCCAACCTTTACACATGATGAGCTACTTTTATGTAACAAAAGTGACAGCTACTTATTTCATTTCTACCTTTATCAGGCCCAAAGCGCTTTACAGTAAGGAACCAGTCATCCATTCACACTCTCATTCATAAACCACTGTACGCAGACACTGGAGGCAAGTAGGGTGATGTGTCTTGCCCAGGGACACGACAGTGTACATTTGCGGGAGCTGGGATTCGAAACCAACAACCTTCCGATCATGAGACGACCCGCTTTAATTTTGTCCTTAAACTCTTACTTTTAGTACCTAAAAGTTTGCAGATTCTGTTCAGCGCCTAAGAAAATGTATGTAAAATGAGACTTATCAAGCCCGTGTAGAAATGTTGAAAGCCTTGGGCGAGCGAGAGCTACTGGTTGGAGATCCCCATTTTACACTGTTGGGCTTTTCCTACATGAGCAAATTAACCGTGATTAATCGAATTTCACAAGTGCGATTAATGGTGATTAAGAAAATGTATTGATTTGTCAGAACTACTTTATTTGTTAGCATAATGGCATTTATTGTTTCCTTTCTTTTTGTTTTGTCAGCAACACCTGAGAAAATGGATGGAGGTGGTGGTCATTACGCACAAGGGAGGCCAGCGCAGTGATGGCAGTGTGAGTATATCAGCAGTATTAGTAGTATTTGTGTTGCTAATATGAGCTGCGCATGCAATTTAGTTTTCTTCTGTGGCACTCTATTTCGGTAGAATGTATTTGACGCTTGAAAACATGGAATTAGGCTAGCAGAAATAAAGCTTAACTGTGTGATTGGCTAAAATTTGCTTTAAGTGTCTATCCCTTCCAAAAACTAGTCATCTGAACATTTCTTTGTTGTTGCTAGGAATCAATATTTTTTTCTTTCTGCATCTTGAGGTCGAAGCAGAACTGTTTCTTAGGTAGCGCTCCCCAAATCAGTAGCAACGTGTCAAAAAATAACCAAGCTCAAATTCAAGATTAAGATTGTTCTTCGTTTATTGTGAGCTAATACTGTTAACACGGCCCTCATTGGGGACAAAAAAGAGGCAGACCTTTTTTCACGTGTTTGCTCTGACACGTCGCCAAAGGGACAGACCGGCCTTCTTTGCTTTGAGCACAAAGCCACAGCCACATGTACAACACCTCTGCTGTGTGGTCTCCTCCCAGATGAGTTGTGAGCGGCCATATTACAATCAATGATTAATTAGGCGCCGGCCTGACCGTGCTGGGGCCCCCAACCCCCCCTCATTATGCCCCGACAGCTAACCTTGTGAAGACGCAGGAAAAGGCGACGGAGGGGGAAAATAGGATACCTTCTGCTTTTGGAAACGTTGTCTATTTACAAGTTCACCTCCCCTGGTAGGAAACTGTTTAGAGAGATGTAAGTTAGCACGATGTCAGGCAAAGGAATGAAGAGGTTTATTAATTCATTTAAATGTGTGGGGAGAACAAAAAATGCTTTGTCCCTAAAAATGTAATTCCCCTCACATTTTGATCCCGGCAAATGTAATCGTTTTTGAAAAGAAAAGACCTCCTTTGATATTCTATAACCAAGTTTAGTGTCGAATATGTCGACGCAAAGAGAGATTTCCCGAAGAACTGAAAGAATTTGAAGTTACAAATGTCAAGGTCCGTTTTCTCCACTTTATCTTTTGTGAAGTTATCAAAAGACTCTGTGTGCTCTAAATGTCAGGGATGCCGCGGCTAACATTTCCGAACATGCCCCCGACCGTAGAACTGTTGCAAAAAAACTAAAATAACTCTCTGAACTCCTTTTGTCATTCGCCCTCTATATATCCTCCTTTTCCCCCCAAACGCACTCAAAATGCTGACTCTGCTCATTGTCTCCCCCCCCCACTCTGGTGCAGCCTGCGATGGAGGGCGTTGAGGTGAGATGTTACCTGATGTTGCGCCCCCTGTTGGTGATTCTCTGTCAGTGAGGTTGAGCTTCAGTCGAGTCGTGCCAGTGGTGAATCGGACTAATGTTGTGAAGTGGCCTCCGTATTTCTGTGTCCTTGTGTCTGTGGATGTCTTTTGGAAGAGTTAGTCATGTCACTTCTAACCTTACATCGTGTTTATAAATGTTTTGTGTACAATTTGGTTCTGCACAATTTTGGAAAACGGGTCAAATTGCAAAAAGTAGTTTAGTAGTATATTAGTATAAGTAGATTGACTTTTGAGAGAATATTGAAATTTGAACTACTAAATTAAACAAACTGTAAAATGTTGTATCTTTACTCTTAAAAAGCTGTTGTCCCTTCTTCATCGTGTCTGTCCACGGTGGCTGTCTATCAGGGGCGCTCCCCAGATTATGTCGGTTCCGTGCCATTTCCTGTCTCAATATCTCACCTGGTGTTCTTCCCCCTCCCTTTCCCTGTTTTTTTTTCACGGTCCTTTTCCCGCAGGAGATGAAGATCTGCTCGGCCATCATTAACCTCTTCCACCTGATCCCCGCCGCCCCGCAGACCCTGGTGAAGCCGCTGCTAGAGGTGGTGATGAAGACGGAGCGGGCCATGCTTATCGAGGTGCCACACCCAATACTGACTTTAGGATACTTGAGCGTTTGGGGGTGCCAGTTTGAGATGAGCGATGATATTGATTTTGTTGTTTGGAGGATGTGGTTGCCCTCTTAGTTTTAGTTTTTAGGGAACTTTCATACCTTCATTAGGAGATGCGCACATTTTTTGCCAATATTTACAATAGAAATTCAAAAAAATATCACTACCGTATTTTCTGGACTGTAAGTCGCCCCAGAGTATAAGTCGCACCAGTCAAAAAATGCATCATGAACAAGAAAAAAACATATAAGTCGTACCTGAGTATAAGTCTCCCCTACCAAACTATGAACAAAAGTGCGACTTATAGTCTGGAAAATACGGTATGTTTATTTAGCAATATCAAGTCTCACATTATTGTTCAAATTTTAAATTGCCTTTAGGCTGGGAGTCCGTTCAGGGAGCCTCTGATCAAGTTCCTGACGCGGCACCCGTCTCAGACCGTGGAGCTCTTCATGATGGAGGCCACGCTCAACGACCCACAGTGGAGCCGCATGTTCATGGTCAGATTAAGATCCTTCTTCACAGAGTTCAGTGATTAGCTACGGCCATGTTTCATTCATGTGTCTTGTTTTTATTTCAGAGTTTCCTCAAGCACAAAGATGCCAAACCCCTCAGAGATGTTCTGGCGTCCAATGCAAACCGCTTTGTGCCCCTCCTGGTGCCGGCCGGTACTGCAGCAACTGTTCGACCTGGGTCTCCCTCCACCACCACTGCCCGACTGGACCTGCAGTTCCAAGCTATAAAGGTGCAGTTTTTTTGTGAATGATTTAGTCCGATAATCGGGTGTGTGGTTTTTATGGACACGCTCCTTTTTGTTTAGATCATCAGCATCATCGTGAAGAATGATGAAGGGTGGCTGGCGGGCCAACACTCTCTGGTCAGCCAGCTGCGACGGGTCTGGGTGAGTGAGGCTTTTCAGGAGAGGCATCGCAAAGACAATATGGCTGCCACCAACTGGAAGGAGCCCAAGCTTCTGGCCTTCTGCCTTCTCAGTTACTGCAAGTACGTATACAGCCTTAAAAGCCAAACACTCTCACTTCTAAATTTAAGTGAACTGATGAATATATCAGCGTTGTTTTAGAGTTATTAAGAAAAGTGTTCCTCTTTTGAAGGAGAAACTACTCTGAGATCGAGCTGCTGTTCCAGCTGCTGCGGGCCTTTACGGGCCGCTTCTTATGCAACATGACTTTCCTGAAGGAGTACATGGAAGAGGAGATTCCCCGCAACTACTCCATCGCCCAGAAACGAGCTCTCTTCTTCCGCTTTGTTGAATTTAATGACCCTCACTTCAATGATGAGCTCAAAGCAAAGGTATCCTCACTCAGTGCACTCAGACAATCAGAGCAGAGAAATTAAATTAAAGCGCCACACCACAGGGACTTGGACATTTCACTGTGACTTTCATAGTTTAGCCTTTGGAGTTGACTCTTCTATGCTGGCTGGTTGTCCGCCAAATATAGTGACAGTTTTTGCTGTGGCCAAATGTACATGCACTTGGCTGGAGGTCAGTGTTCTCCCATCGAACAGAGACATTACATTTATTTAGTAGCTGCTTTTCAAGATGGTGATTACATTGGTTTTCAAATGTTCTCATATTGGTGCCAAAATACTACTACTTTGACCTAATTCTGCTCATTTTATAAAGATATGCAGAACATGTTCCAAAGTAGTAACATGTAACAATTTCCTTACATTAGCTATGAACTGTGTTGGCCTACTTTAGCGTTTTCTCCATGTGTTGTTGAGCTGAGCGTGCTGTGACTTAATCGCTCTGTGGGGAAATGCGTGTGGCCGGTTTTGTAGCAGAAGTTATTAGACAGAGGCGGGAAGGTCGTTGTTTCTGGTTGTGGACCCTCTGAGACTCACACATGAATGCCTCCGTCCCCTGCACCTGACCCGCTGTAGTAAGCGTTGCAATCATTCAGGCTGCTTTTTAATTAAGCCCACTCTTTCCCACGTGCATACGACCCTTAAACAAACCGAACACACGAGAACATACCGAGTGCACAGATGTAACCGGGCCACAGGCCGGCGTAGAGCAACAGCAGCGCTGATGTTGGGCACAACGGGTCAGTGGGAAAGCATGTAACCAAATGGCGAATACTCACACAGAGGTGCATGCAAGGGACTGGCAGTTCACCAACAGAGCCAAAACAAGGACATTGACTTTGTTTCTTTGTCCTTCTTAGCGAGTTTTTCTTTTTTTTTTAGCTTTTACCCATGTTATGTTTTATATTTAGTATGTCTTTAACTCCTGAACTCATAATGCTCTGCTACATTGTAATCCATGAAACACATCCATGTTTTCAATTCCTGACAGCTTCTCCAAACATCTTCTACGCTTGTCTGTGATATTTCCTTTCCTGTACAGTTTGTGCATGTTTTATATGCTATACTCTAGGTGCAAATCCCCGCTGTCCCCTTCTGCTCCGCTGCTCCTCAACTGACCCCACGGCACAGTCCCTCTCTCTCTCCCTCTCGGCCGTCAGCCTGTTGAACACGGCCCGTAGCAGCAGAGTAAAAAGTCACTGTCCTTCATGAACATGAACGCTGCCGCGGAGATGACGCTTTGTTTGGATCTGTCGTGTTAAAAGATGCCAAGTGCGGCTGAGAAGCAGCTGTTTAGCGCTTTAGTACTGTAGCTCGCGTTACGCTAACCTGTTTTTTATTTATTGGTTTATTTGGTAGGGACAGTGCAAGTTAATGAACAAGCCACACCAGATTGTAGCCTTGGGCTAATTTTCATCCGTCGTCCCCCATGCGCACTCTCAAACACACTCTCATACATCCTGACCTATTGTACATGTTTTTAGTGGTAGGGGAAACCGGAGTACCCGGAGGAAACCTACGCAGACACGGGGAGAACATGCAAACTCCACACAGAAAGGCCTGGTCCCTGGTGGGAATCGAACCCAGACCTTCTAGCTGTGAAGCATGAGCGCTAACCGCTGTACTACCGTGCCACCCAGCTTTGTGGTTTGGATTGTTGATCATCCAGTCCATCGCTTTAGACAACACTGTTTTACGTTTTATTTTTCAGAAGACGCTCAGCCTTCCTTTGCCAAATGCTCATCAAAGACGCACAGATTTTCATTTAGCTACAAACTCCACTCGCTGTCGCACGCTGCCAGGGCTACCACTACTAGCCACTACGTGACGTAAACAAACCTACCCACTACTCCACTAAAGTCTCTCCAATTTAACAATAATTTGATGCATCGCATAGGCAGATAACATGATTATTCTTTATCCTCTAGTCGTCACTGCAGGATAAGGGTTAGACATAGGTGGGAACCTTTACCTGATGCAGTTTACTAGTCGGTCAATTATTAGACAAGTACTCAAGTTTGTTAACCGCGTGATGCAACACTTTTTGTATACTATTAGGAATATTTTTTGATATGAAGTTGAATGCACAGACTACTTTTAGTAAGAAATCAAGCAGAAAATTATAATGGCAAGCCTGCCTTTGGAAGTATTTGGGTAGACATCGAACAAACAGTGATTAGAGCATCTGCGAACATGCTCCGTCTGTGACTAAAGTGATTAGGGTAAAAATATTCATTTGTTTAAAGTGTTATTTTGGATAATAAGTCATAATGGGACACTGTATTGATCCTTAGCAGCATGTCAAGACATAACCAATTACAAATATACCATAAACAAACCCTGTTTGTTAAATGCGAATCCTCTTTTTACTTTTTAAATATAAAACACGCAATTTCATGGTATACCGTGATATCGCGGTATTTTTTGTCAAGGTTATCATACCGTGGAAATCTCATACCGTCCCATCCCTAGTAATGATACTGATATCGCATTTTTAAGACAGTTATTGAATATTGCAAATGTTTTAATCATATTGTCCAGGCCTAATATAGAACTTTAAGGTGCCTCACTGTTCTCACCTCACTGTTTGTGTTTGGAGACAAAGCCCAATCGAGCTGACTACAAAACGGGCTGTAAATGATGGAAAAATCTACAGGAGGCTGTACACTTTTTCTGACGTTTTATTTTCTGCGGCACATTCTTCCCTATCATTGTTTTATTCATAATGTGTGCGCCCCTCCCGCTTGTTAGGCTGTGCGCCGGATCGGATGATACACTGTGCCATTGTCTGTGCCTTTATTTATTTTAGCAGTTGTTAGAAAATTATCTTTGAGGTGTTTGTGTTTCCAATAATGATCTTTGCAGTCAGAGTAACCAAAATATACAAACATAATCAGAAGACATCTGCATAATATCAATACGCAGCACATCGTCAGGCTACAAAGGTAGTTCTTACTCCCACTGTTTTGTCTAGTGGGTCTCAAACTGCGGTAGGTATCCCACTGCTTTTAGTAAGGCATTCATGTGTGGCGTTTTTTTTTTTTCTATTTTAGATATGATTCACACCTGGCCTCAGTTTTAAATGAAAGCCTCTTTGGAATGTGATCTGCCATCGCAAATCTACGTCTGCTTGTTTGTGTTTCCTGCATTGTTTGCCAAGAAAAATCTACTTCTTTTGATCTAACTCCCAAGCGCGGGTGTGGTATCGCACAACAGAGGGACTATTTCGCATCGAGGGAGGAAAGATGGAGAAGGAGAGAGACTGTGTGGGAAAGCTGCAATGAATCACTGCCCGACCTCATGCTGCTCCAAAAAAACTCGCTCTCACGCGCAACTCTACAGCACCGCACTATTCGCTTATTCCTCAGCGTAGGCTCTCAGGCCGTTGTCTCGGAATGTAAGTAAAAGTAAAAGTAGTCAACCGGGCAAGGAGTGAAGGTTGTTTGAGAAAGGACTCAAAAGAGGCAAGAAATAATCAGGAAAGCATCGGAACTGTCAAAGCATCCTGAATGAGAGTCGCCCAGATTATGACTTTTAAAAACAATTCTCCAGTTGATGGATTCTATTTCAAGCAGATAAACAAAACCGCGGGTGAAATTCACGGCATGCCAATTCCCCCCACTTTTCCCCCTTTGTTTCCCCGACATGACACGCCGTTAAGGCAGAAAGCACTAACACGCGGCGCGAGCATCATTTTCTCAGAAGCGGTGGGAATGCATACTACTGCGTTGTTGAACTAAAAACAACTGAGTGTATTCCTGCCCGGATCGTGTACCTGCCAGATTCCACTGCAGGAGAGACCGTGTAAACAAAACATCTCCGCAGGACCGCAGCTTTGGATGGGATTTCACTTTTTGTAGGGAAATCAGTTTAGTTCATTCTGACAATAATACAAACATGCCTCAAGTCTGCTTTTATGCTCGTCTTTCTTTTCCTCTTGCCCCCACTTTACAAAATCAAATTTTTTTTTTATCAATCAGAGCAGAACACGGGCCCATCCAATTCACAAGATCAAACCATTCCATCACTTAATTATTCGCATAAAGGTGCCAGTCTGCAGGTTTCTTTAAAGCTCCTTTTGAGAGACCACACCTGCTGATTTGTCCGATTAGTGCCGTTCACAAAAGCGCCATCAGACGTTCTTTGTAGGAACTTAAAGGAAGGGAAAGTTGCATGCCGTGCCTAAATGGGCTTCTTATCTGCGGACTAATTGGAAGATTTTCAACTTTCTTTCCGTCTATTCTGTAGGTATTGCAGCACATCCTGAACCCGGCCTTCCTGCACAGCTTCGAGAAAGGTGAAGGAGAGCAGCTGCTCGGGCCGCCCAACCCTGAAGGAGACAACCCGGAGAGCATCACCAGCGTCTTCATCACCAAGGTACTATTTCTGTGGAGAGTTTGCACATTCTTCTGTGTCTGGGTGTATTTCTTCTGGGCGATAATCAGCCAAAACGTAGGGAGAAGTTATCTCAAGAGACTTTATTGACCTAGAGAGACTAGTCTGGTATCTCACTTGTAGTACCTGACCGTTACCCCGTCCCCCCAAACTGACAGTTCTGTCTGTGATTATACTGGCTATTAAGTAGTTTTAAAGGAGACCTATCATGCAAATTGTACTTCAGTCATTCAGTTTGAGTAGTACTGTTCACTTTGGTCCCTTTCTGGTTCCTCCTACTGTCCTCCACGTGTTTAGCCTCTCAACCCCCGCCCTAACCGAGTGCATTTTCTCCAGTACGGCTTTACCCAAATCTAAAGGTTTACAGCCTATAGGCCAGTACAAAGCCTCATTTGAAAGCTAAGGCCTACAAAACACATCTAAATTAATCTTTTTCCTTGCGTTGTTGCCGTGTCGTCACTTTTTTTAACCTTTTTTTTTTTAAATCTCTTTTTTTGTTGGGTTTGTAAATAGCCAAAGACACGACGTAGCTCCACAGAAAGTTTTATTTCAGCGCCATGTTCATTGCCGGGCAAAACAGTAACCCGGGTCTCGTAGACTCTCGCGATAGTACATTACCTCGCACAGGAAGTTAACAATCTCTCCCTCTCTTTAAATGAAAATAAAACAAATAAACGGGTGACTTATACATATAAAACATTGTCACCAAATACAAATGATTTTCAGAACACAGTAATATTTTTAGTGAGCTTGAGTATATAAACAAAGAAAAACGGCATCAAGATAAATGCTTAACGGTCCAGATATTACAGATTCCATACACCCTCATACAGCGCTTTGATGAAAGGTGCTTCCTCACTTATGCTTCTTAAACAGTCAGCAAGTTGTGACTTGGCTTCTGACCAACGCACCTCTTTGATTTTGTTGGTATGTAGAAGCTCTTTGACACCGCTTATTTCTAATCTGAGTCTCTTCTCTGTGACCTGTTTTGTAGACTTAAGAGCATCAAACAGTGAATCGTTATCAGTAACACAAATAAGGGGGAGAGTGTTCAGATCAGCTTTACCAGTGATGAGCTCAGAGTAGAGCATAGCCAAGGTTTCTCCTGCCAGGGTGCTTCTTACTACACGTCTGATTTTCTTGGATTGCCAAAACAGAGGAGAGAACTTTCCTGTTTTTCCCATGAGGGCAATTAAAGCCCCTCCCTGTGTACCTCCGTCTGGAAGATTGCCCAGTGAAGCATCACTGAAGACCACCAAACTCAAATCATCACTGTGATCAAGTGTTGAAACTTAAGTGTGACCTTCTTTGACTTAAGTTTACAGATCACTTTGTTCACTTCATGTATGGACTGAACGGTAGCATTCTTAATTTTGGATGCTAGGCTACATGTGTCAAACATAACATCTGGTCTTGTTTGTTTAGCAACCCACAGAATCTGTCCTATTTTGGACCTGAGCTGTTCTCTTTCTTTTCTCGTTTAGTTGAGCCTCTCTCTGTACAGCTGCCTGTAAGTGAACTGGTTGTAGGTTTTCAATGTAACTATGCTGATGCACCTGCACTACACCACCCACAGTAGCAATGTCCATTCCCACATATGAAAAACTCTCATGCTCTTCACGACCCACGTGAAATGCATATTTTAGTACAGGGATGACATTAGTTACAAAGTGCTCTGAATTTGCCCAAAGAAAATAATCCACATGGCATGCCAGTACTCCTGTCACCTCAGACTGCTCATTCTGCCAATATAACACTGCAGGATCATTGACATTTTACCATCAGTGTGGGAGAATCTTTCTGTAATTCATGAATATTGACTTCTTCAAAACTTCTCGCCACAAGGCGAGCGTTGGGAACAATGTCATTAGAAGTTTCTTTTAATGTACAGACCCATCTAGTAGTAATACATTTTTGACCCTTGTCTGTGACCTCTTCGTAAACAGTATTATTTTGCCAATTTTCAATCTCTTGCTGTTTAGCAGCATCAAAAGAGATGTCTTTGGTAATGAGTACATCAGCATCGGCGCTTTCACATTCAGTGAGAAGATCATCAGCGTGTGACATGTCTAAAGCTTCTTTTCGACCCTCACTGCTATTTGTTTCAAGATACTGCACATTGTACCAGTTTTTCTTGAGTCTCGCTCTCACCGCTTGCTCCGCTGGTTTTTCCTCCGAAATTCCGCTTCAACGCTGACTTCATGGATGCGAATGTGAAATCCGTGCACACGCTGTAAATGCTAACTGCCTACTCTTCTCCTCGAGACAAGCCGTGTCCAGGAGTTTAAACACTAATGCGGTTGTATCTCTGCTCAAAGTCTATTATGTAGTCCGCAATGGACTGTCTTTGGAAATTGTCCAAATGAGAAGATGCTTCATAAGCGCTTCTTCTCTTAAGAAAACCGCGTCCAGCTTAGCTAGTAAGGTTTCCATACCATCATCTTCGTTCAGATCGTCCGCGGGTGTTTCCAAAGCGGTCTCTCTGGCTAGCCCCTGGAGCCACAGCGAGTACCTGCTTCTTCTTGACTAACCATGCTGTTTGATCGACGTGTAAGTTTTTCACTAAGACATTCCCACTGCTGCCTTCAGGGGGAGCTCCAGGCAAAGTCCTGCCCTGGCCTCATGTGTTGTAGAGCCACAGTCTAATCTTCATATAGTCATTATTTCAACTGATAACGCCTAGAATATCAAGGTTTTATGCCCGTTTTTTAGCCCCATATGCATGATGTGTCCACTTTATTATTATGTGCGAGTAGAAAGTTTACACAGTCATGTTATATGCTATGAATCCAGTATTAAAAACATCCTTGTGTGACGCACTTTATGGATCATTGCACTGGCACAACCTGAAAATTGAATTTGGATGTCATAAAGATGGTCACAAATACGACCCATTTTGATTGCAGTCTGGAATATACCACTGAGCTTGGTAGTTAAAAGGTAATTGAGCCTTAACCAGCGTCCACCCTCATTTTTCTTATGATTCTTTTTCTCTCTTGTCCATTCATCAACAGTCTTTCATCTCCGTGATTTCATTACCTGCTGCATTTCCTCACATAATGTCCTATCAGGCCGCGATCTCTCCGCTCTGTCACTCTCCATCAGCTGCACCCAGCATGAAGCCATTCTCTCCAACATTATCAAACCATTTTCAGTATGATTTAATTGTTGTCATTCAAGCGTTTTCCATGCAGGCGCTCCTTCTTTCATCCGCCCGCCCACTCTAGCCTCTTCCTCCCATCACACAGCATCCATCAGAAGGACTAATGTCTGGTGTAAATGTCGCGGTGTGACCATGTGAAAGGTCAGCCTGTTTGTTTGCGGCGGCAGATCTCATCACTGACTAACAGCAGTGCTAATGGCTGCTAATGGTTCTTCCACACGTGGGTTAAAGCCAATTTCCTCAGTCTGCCATCTATTTTCTCCACTGGTCCATGTTTTGCCTAGAAACATTATGTGTCCACTGGTTTGAAAGTAGCACCGTTTTTATGACCTCCTTTATTTCTTCAAGTTTGCCCTAAAGGTGAAAGTCATGACAAGTTTGCTTAAACGAGATGAGTCAAAGTCAAGTATTTTTTGTTTGTTTTTTGTTTACAAATCGTGCTGCTGTTCATCACATTTACTAAATGAGAGGTTGTTTTTTTCCGGAGTATTTTAACCAACGTTTAGGTCTCCTAATAGATACAGACGGCAACACGTCTTATAAGGGAGCATAGCCTAGCTGAGGGGGAAGTAAACCTCTGTTTGGAATCACAAATTTGCACTTTTTTTTTTTTTTTTTTTTTTTTGCCGTTTTCTGGCGGACTATACGGCCTTTTTATCACCCACCAATAAAGTCGAGCCAAAATCGGGTCCATATGAATGTTTTTTCGCAGCAAATTGTTCAGTAGAAGCGGAAAACTGTAATTGTTAGCTAATGTAGCATGAAGCTAACGTTAGCTCCGCTAGCTTCCTTGTTAGCATTTTCCGTTTTTGTAAGTATCTGTTGGCTGTTGAATCATTTTGCTCCTCACCGTGTCTTTGTATTTTTATTTTGTAGAAAGTTCATAATTAAGTAATGATGGAGAGTTCTTTTTTTCCCTTCCCTGTTTTCCCCCTCTGGCTGCTTCAAACATGCCCATATATAAGCAGTTCCAAACATGCTGTCTGTATCTATAATAATATTACACAAAATCATCTAAGGGCCTGAGAATATATGCTGGACAGCTGTATTTAGCCCCTGAGCCAGATGTTGCCCGACTCCACTTTATGTAATTGTTGTTAAGTCACACCCAGATTATCATTTAACAAGATTTTGCAAGTGAAAGTTTGAAATGCCGATGAGAAGATTGATGTTATGCACGTTTATCTCCCGAATAGATTATATTTCAAACGGGGGGGAAATTGTGACAAAAGGGGAATGTTACCATGTTTTTGTTTTAGGTTGTGTTAGCAAAACTGTGTAAATATCAGTGAGGTGGAACCTGATTCAGTTTGTAGTCCGCTTGATATTGCCAGATGACGATACCTTCTCATTCTCTTTCAGGTTTTGGACCCGGAGAAGCAGGCCGATCTGCTGGACTCCCTCCGCATCTGTCTCCTGCAGTTCTCCACGCTGCTGGTGGAGCACGCGCCGCACCACATTCACGACAACAACAAGTCGCGCAACAGCAAACTGCGGCGCCTGATGACCTTCGCCTGGCCCTGCCTCCTGCCCAAAGCCTGCGTGGACCCCGCCTGCAAATACAGCGGCCACTTACTGCTGGCCCACATCATCGCCAAGTTCGCCATTCATAAGAAGATCGTTCTACAGGTATGATCAAGTGAAGAGATTTCTAAAGTCATTGTAAATCTCAATGAAATCACCTACTGCCTACTTGTGTTGCCGTTTACCCCCTTCATTGTAGCTTATGCTCTCTCGTTCAGGTCTTCCACAGCTTGTTGAAAGCTCACACCATGGAGGCGAGGGCCATTGTTCGTCAGGCGATGGCCATCCTGACTCCGGCTGTACCCGCTCGCATGGAGGACGGCCACCAGATGCTGACCCACTGGACGCGCAAGATCATCGTAGAGGAGGGTCACACCGTCCCGCAGCTGGTGCACATCCTCCATCTTATCGTGCAGCACTTTAGGGTAAGACTCTTAGTGCCTTTCATCCAAAGAGTTTGTTTTTCTAATCCCATAACAGACTATAGGCAAGGAAGAAGGTTAAGATTTCACTGTTGGGTTTGAGCTGGCCGGTTTCTGTTCGCAAAGTACTTGTTAGATTGGAGTACCATTATTCAGAAAGGGCCCCAATGATGATGTGTGAATGTGGAATGCAGACTCAATCTAGTTTTCTCTTGAAGGTTTCTGTACTATTGCAAGTGAATTGATGTGTACTTTCGTAACCCCGAGCGTTCAAGGCTAGCACACTGTGTTCCCAGTGAGAGGACTCAACTCCTTTTCTCATAATATCGCTCTGAAAATCATATTGTAAAAAGTTGGAGATTTGCCCCTTGCTTTCTGTATTTAAGACGTTTATTAAAAAGTGTGACGGGGGGGGAAGCTATTAATTACTTGCTAAACAAACTTTCCTTTATACTTAACGCAGCGTCCTAAATAGCAAGGAATAATGATTTCTAAATAGCGGCATCATTCAAAGCAGTGTTATTTTTATGGCTGTCTGATGAGGTGTGTAATATATCTATTAGCCACAGCTCATTTCATATTGACAGTTCCAACTCCGGTTTGGTCCATTGTGGCTCCATATTTTACAATTACCATTACCGGGCAGTGGAGCTTGAGACCACATTGTGCGTCGTAATCTCGCTTCTACCGTACAGTCTTGGACACTTCCCTCAAACTGACGAAGAGCAACAGTTTCGCCGCAGAAATGCCATAGCCTGAAGTTGCGATACATTTTGTGCTCAACGGTAAAGTCTCTCAGCACAAGACTGACAGTATCCTCAGCTCCTCTCTCTGTCCCTTGCTCCTTGGTCGTCTCTCTCTCTGACAGGCTCCTCTCGCTGGGCCAGATGACTAATCTAATGTAATCACATCAGCATAATTACACCGGGGAGGAGGTAATGACAGACAGATGAGAGACTTGAGCGTGTACGCGGCGTGCGTCCGATAGAGATCACCGAGTGTTTGTCCGTGCGTGCGCGCCTGTGACAGACAGGCCCGCTCCGTCATTAAGGGCCTATGAAGTCCTGCCCTATCCGCTGTAATTGCCCTCAAAGTGAGAGGGTTTTAATATTCTTTGACACTGGCATCATCTCGCGCTCTTTTGGAGTCCCAGTTCAGAAAGTGACGGAGCCAAGTGCCTCTCGAGTGCGAACGCTCCGGGGCAAGTGCGCGCCCGTCATGTCCTTGAGATGGAGGAGCGGCGCGACTTTGGAGTTTGATCATTTAGCGGCGGCGACGTAAATGTACAAGTCGAATACGTGAACCTACATAATGCTGAAGGGTTTGAGGAGTGCATCAGTTGTAAAACATTCCGGCAGCGCTTCAGGATAGATCGATCATAAGTCGTGTTGGAATGGATGGAAGAGGCCGATGAATGCCTTTTGTTGTTTGAGCAACACAATGAATCGCTATTGAAATTGCAATTAGCAAACTGGAGGCGGACAGTTTTGTATTCATTTTGGCTGTCATTTCAAAAGCCCCTCTATGGTACTGCACTGCTGGTCATCATTGGGCAGTTTCTTTTATATAGCCAATTTGTGCTTTCTGCGATTGAAGTTATTTGATGTCTAGATAAAAAAAAAAAGAAAAAGCAGAGCAAAGCGCGCCCACAGCAGCCTCCGAGCTACGGGGGCTTTGCAAGTGGCTGGACTTTTGTAGGTGCCGCTCGGTTGCCTGTGGGCCTAATCTCTCATGTGAACCACTGCACCTTTCTTCAACCGGGGCCATTGGCATTGGACGCCATCTGCCACTCCTGCTCTGGGAAATCAAAATGCAGCACCGCCCCGACGAATAATCTGTGAGAGGAATATCAACCAGGCATTGAGACATTAGGGCAGTTTTTCTTTTATTCTGTCTGTAGTTGGAGAGTCATTTCGCTTCAAAACGTTCATCCCAATGGACCAAAAAGTGGATGTAATGACCTGTTTTTGAAATCCAAATTCTTTACCAGAGTGAATGATTTATAGTTGAATTTAGGCTTTTTTTAATATCCTCCATATGCACTCTCCAGAGCTCGGTTGTCTCTACTTAAAAATCAATTCTTGCTAATGGAAAGTCTTTAGCCTCTTTTTTAGACTACATCACCAAATGTTTTTTCCCCCCCTTCTTATCATTTCAGGTGTACTATCCAGTGCGCCATCACCTGGTCCAGCACATGATCAGCGCCATGCAGCGGCTCGGGTTTACTCCCAGTGTGACCATCGAGCAGAGGAAACTGGCAGTTGACCTGGCCGAAGTGGTCATCAAGTGGGAGCTGCAGAGAATCAAAGACCAGCAGGTAAAATACAGATTAGACAATCTTACAGATCCCTCATTCTGAATTTAGACAGCCCTCCGCTTTGTGCTCTACTCCAAAGTGTGATTGAAAAGGACAGAACAAAACAATATCACTGAAAAGCTATTGTGTTTTAATCATTTCGATAAATCTTTGAATTGTCATCAGCCAATATCATACGTATATTTACAAAATCTTTATGTCAAGGAACTGGAAATATTTGCAACCAGGACTTTCCAGTTGTAAACAGGGAAAAAAACAAAAGAATGTGTCATCTTGTTGAGAGAATAACAAAAGTAAATTCCCTCATATGGTCACGTAGTCCCTAAAACTAAATACGTCTTTACTTTTGATCAGGGTAGCCAGTGTTCACGTACATTGTTCTAAATCTCTCTCCTGTGCCCGTCAGCCTGAGACAGAAGCCGATGCAGGCGCTGGTGGTGAGGGACCAGCGGAGTCGCGGTGAAGAGAGGCCTATCAGTGGAAGCCGCAGCAGCCGGACAGGACGTCAAAAGGTTCCGCACCACCACAGGAGGCGCCTCTGCGGTGGGTCCCATCAGCCGCCACTCACGAACCAGAATGGGCTCCGTTATGTTGTTTCACAAAGAGCCACTCACACACACACACATTGTCGTCTGCTGGTTAGCGAGCGGTGCAGTTCGCGCATGCCTGAAGTCACAGTTGGTGTAAAATTGTCATAATACTTTGCATGTGTGTAGGTGTTTGGCCGCGCCCAGTCCATGCCCGGCACAGAGACCATGCTCACCAAGCCCGTGGAGAAACAACACACGGACACGGTGGTCAACTTCCTCATCCGGATCGCGTGCCAGGTATCCCAACTGTCATTAACACCAGGCTAATCCGCAGCTCCACACACAGCGGCCCGCGCACTGCTCTGCCATGCATAGCGCCTGCCAGGTAGGTCTCTTCCCCCAGCTCATCGGTGAAGGCAGGACACACCTGGTGGCTGTACTGAACATATCACCGCACACTACTACACACGTCCCTTCTGTTCCGGTGACAGCGGTAACCTTGGTCATAAGCCTCGAATAGACCGGGGAGATTCACCCACCTTGACTTTTCTGCCTATTTTTGGCTGGGCTTCATTCTCACAGATCACCCAGCCGTCCCTTCCCAAGGAGCTATGGAGATCACACACAGGGAAAAGTATCTAGGAAACTTGCAGTCGTTACACAAAATCACGTTGCCCAATCCCTTATTATTTCTGAATTTGAAAGTATGAATTCTTAAACCACTGTGTTTGACATAAATAAGCCATCTGTGTTCTCTATACACCTCTCCCTTGGCTCTAGTGATGTCCGCTCGTCTCTGTCCATAAAAAGGAGTCGACTCCCGTCAGCATAATGTTAATAAGCTCTCGGTCCTGTCTAGGTGAATGACAACACCAATATCGCTGGGTCACCCGGGGAGCTGCTGTCCCGCCGCTGCGTCAGCCTGATGAAGACTGCCCTCAGGCCCGACATGTGGCCCCGCGCCGACCTCAAGCTACAGTGGTTTGACAAGCTGCTCATGACAGTGGTAAGAATGGCATATTCTCTCACTAATGCGCTGCTCAGTTCACGGACTGTCGATTCTATTGGGAGGCTATGATGTTTTTGTCTTAAATATCGTTTATAGATGAGTGTTTGTTTTAATACTCATAATGTGGTTTGTTCCGCTGAGGAATGTTCAATTGATGTATGTTGTCGTTTTTACATTACAGTACATTATAGTAGAAGTATTCAATAATACTTCAACAATGTGCTGGAATTATCTGTGCAACAAAATAGACATAAATAAATATACTTTTACTGATAAAACAGAAGTGGAATTGTGTGGCCTGATGGTGATATAAACAGGGTAATGACAACTTCCTATCCAAAAAATGAAATCAAATTCAGATTGTGGCACTATTTAATCATTTGTTTGCCTCAAATTAACATTGGTCTTTAGCTTCAAGGTTAAAGCATCTTCTTTTACTTACTCTACTTTTAAATCCATGTTTATATTTGTTGTTATACAGCATCTATGGCATCTAATATTGTACTTTGGTTTGAAAAAGTTTCCGGCCTCGCTTAAGCTCCGACATGGTCTTTCGCCACCGAGTCCTTTTGTCTGTTATCGGAAATACATGAAGAGCGGCGCCAACTGCCATAATGACAAAATAATGACAGAGGCGCGATAAGGCCAGCCTATCCGCCTTGGCCCCTGCCTCCCTGTTCTGCCCCCCCCCCACGCCTCCTCTCCCATTCTGAACTCCTCATCCTCGGCTTCTCAGTCACCCCCATTCTGCCTCCCGCCACCACTTCCGCTTCTCCCCTCCTTATCACACTCTCTCTCTCTCTCTCGCTCTTTCTATTCTTTCTATCCACCATCCCGCGTCTCCGTCTCATCTCTCCGGTCTGATTCCGACGCCTCTGTTGCGGCGGGGTTATCACGGAGCGTCCTTCCCTTGTTCTCTTTCGGGGATCGCTGCATCGGCTGGGTCCTTTTTCTCAATGAACACTTGCAACCCTAATCAACCCGTGCACCCCTCAAGGCACTGCCAGACTGCTCGACTTTTCGTACGAGTTCTACTTGTTGAACCCACTGGAGATCTTCACTGCAAGGATCTTATTCAGGGTCATCAACGTTGGATTTCCTCTTATCATCGAGAGTGGCAGTAATTAGGAGGCACGGGAGGCGGTGTCAAAGGGCCACAACATGTTGTACACACCGACAACACACATGCACAGAGAAGACGGGCAGCCATTTTGTTAATACCGTGCTGAATCGATAAGCCCTCGTCTCTGCCTTAGCCTGTATCACAGAGTCACCTTGTTCATTACGGCTGATTACTGAGACAGGTCCGGACAAGATTACCCTCCCGGCCTTGGTATCGTCATAAAGCCTGATAATAATCTGGAAAAAATTGGCTTTATTTTAAAGCCTTATTACTTGACATTTCACCTAAACAAAAAAAAAGAAAAAAAGAGAGGTATTAATTAATTCTGGTGTTTTTATTGGTGAAAAGAAGCTTGAAAAACACATCGCTTCCTCTGCTGGGAGCGGGACATCACCAGCTCATCTCCATGGAGTTGTCGCCGCTTTGCTTTGGAAGCCAAACAAGACATTTGAAGCGTTTGGTTTACAGCAGTTTAGTTGCTCTTGTGATGAAGTAACATAATCGTATAATCATGAATATTACACATTGTGGCTTCAAATGCAGTTACAAACTAATTTGAAGAAGTACTAAGAGGTTTCACACACAGGTTTCACCAGAGGTCACTGTAATTCACCCCATGACTCCTCCAGGACTAGACCAAGCTAAAGTTTGACGTATCTTTTGGTTGTTTGCTCACAGATGTCTTTGTCTCTCGTGTTTGTAGGAGCAGCCGGCACAAGCCAACATTTCCAATATCTGCACCGGACTGGAGATCCTCTGCTTCCTCCTGACCGTGCTGCAGTCGCCCGCCATCTTGGCCCACTTCAAGCCTCTCCAAAGGGGCATCGCCGCGTGCATGACGTGTACCAACACCAAAGTGCTGAGGGCGGTCCATTCCCTCCTCTCCCGCCTCATGAGCATCTTCCCCACTGAGCCCAGTGAGTTGTTTGTGAAGGTTTCTGCAGTTTCCCATGTTTGTGATTATTTATTGTCAGAAATGGTTAGTTTTTAGCGATAGAGGTGCACATTTATAGTCACTTTCGTTTGCCCAGGCACCTCTGTGGCGTCGAAATATGAAGAACTGGAGTGCCTGTATGCTGCTGTGGGCAAGGTCATCTACGAAGGCCTCACCAACTATGAAAAAGCAACAAGCAACACAAATCCCACACAACTTTTTGGTAAGAACATTGCTTTTTTTTCTCCTCTCCAATTTTTGTCACATTGTGCAATTAGAATAGACAGTTAAAATCAAAGGGGTCCAGCGCTTGGCCTGACATCTGGACACTAAAAATGGCCACAACCCAACGACTTGTGAAAGGGGGTCTTTGGGAGCGTTTAACTTTGCTTTATGCATCTAAAATGTTACGGTTATGTACCAAATGGGCCCCCATTAACAGATATATGTGTCTTCTGAGAAGCATTGTAAAGATGAAAGAGTTCGACAGAGTTCCCAGTTGTGGTCAGTAAAAAGGCTTTAGGTGCCCCTGCGTTTGAGGTCTCGCTGGTGTGTTTGCGACTGTCTGACCAAAGCTTGACGTGTGTCCTCCCCGGGGACCCACAGGGGGGGTATTACTCACCCCTATCCTTTACCTGACAATGGGAACACTTTTGTTGCCTGTAAAACGCTGCTATTTAAAATGCGTCTGAAAAATCGCAACGTTTCATCCCTCGTGTGTGTCCTCACCGTCTCTGTTCCCCTGTCTGAGCAGGGACACTGATGATCCTGAAGTCGGCCTGCAGCTACAATGCCAGCTACATCGACAGACTCATCTCCGTGTTCATGCGCTCGCTGCAGAAGATGGTGCGGGAGCACCTGAGCCCCAGCAGTCCAACCCGAGCGTCACCGAGACCAGCACAGGTACAAGAAAAAAAACACACACACATCTCTAGGTAATATCCCCTAAGAAAAGCTACAAAATCGAAAAGAAAGATCCAGTGAAACAATGCTATAACTTATTAACTTTTGGCTAGTTACCTTTGTTCTATTCTCTAACAGGGCAGTCTGTTTGATTTATTGTAATCCTCACAACAAGCACTCGCAATACGATCCTCCGCCGATTCCTGATTACATTTGAGATATCTCCGTGGCGCCAAGTTTCTGCAAAAGACGGCATCACCAATACTATACTCGGGGCGTTCATTCATGCTCGCAATCGCTGTCGGCCTGAAGAGAGATGCGCTCCTCTGATAGCTGCGTTCACTCGCTGCGAGAGGGGCTACACTTCTTGTTCACGGCTCGATGCTTTGTTTCCCTTGTAAAGAAAACCGCACAGATCTAAATCAGACATTGACATCATTTCTTTAGCAGTACTGTACATAACCTCAAAGCCTTTTAGATATTTGCGATTTAGGTGTATGAAGCGCCAAAATGTTTAAAGCTTCTCTCCTGCTCCTTCAGTGACGAGCGAGCTGGTCATGCTGAGCCTGGATTTGGTGAAGACACGTCTCTCTGTGATGAGCATGGAGATGAGGAAGAACTTCATTCAGGTCATTCTAACGTCTCTCATCGAGAAGTCGCCTGACCCCAAAATCCTGCGGGCCGTGGTGAAAATCGTCGAGGAGTGGGTGAAAAACAACTCGCCAATGGCCGCCAATCAGGTGAGGATACTTAATTGACTTAAATCACGTTATGCCGCTTTTCCCTGATCAAAAACATACCTGGTGTAGAGGTTGCTGAATTACTCGCGTCACCTTTCAGATGCCCAACCTGCGGGAGAAGTCCATCTTGCTGGTGAAGATGATGACCTACATAGAGAAGCGCTTCCCCGATGAGCTGGAGTTAAACGCTCAGTTCCTGGACCTGGTTAATTATGTCTACAGGTAATTGCTGCTATTTATCACCGGGCCAAATGACCGTAGCTCGCATCCGCCTGGACAAGAGGGATGAAGGTCGGTGAGGTTTAGGCGGGTACAGATAGGGCTGGCCAAAGTTATCGTTAGAGTATTGCGACGTCACGTGAACGCAGCCTAGGACTCAACGCGTTATTTATTCAAAGGAGGTTATGCTTAGACGGGCATTGTTTATCAGAGGTCATTGGACAGCAGGCCGGTAGTAGGGAAACGTGCCAGGCAGCTTCAGCGGGCTACAGTTGGAGTCAAGGCTCAGCTTACACCTGACAGGACCCCCAGTGGGCGGAGGGCAGAGGGCACACACGCCTCCTCTGCCCGCTATTCATCACCGCGCCGCTCTCTGTCTTCACCTCTCTCTCTCACACACGCGCACACACACACACACTTTCAATCAGCCGAATGTACGGCGGATCCCTCCCGCCCCATCTGCTGCTCAGAACGCACTAAAGACGTGATGGACGGCCGTAACGATAATGAAATGATAAAGCAGCTGTGCCCGAACAATGTGTCGTTAAGAGAATAGGGCTAATATTCATTGGAATCACCGTGCCTTTGTTGTCCTTTCTCCCCCCACCTCTCCGCTGTCCCTCTGTTGTGAATCACACCCGCGAGGCTCATTCCGTCCGGAGAAGAGACTGTTTTGCATATAATACACGGCTTTAATGTTTTACTCTGACAGCAGTCTCCACCTCTCACTAAAGTATGTGCTCCGTTCTGCCACATCACACCACATGCAGTTTCATGAATGACTTGGCTGTTTTTTTTTTTTTTTTACACTCCACTGTTGCGTGCTGAATCGCGGTGAACTTGGTTTCACAAACATTGAAACGACTGCTTTGTTTGTTGTTTAGGGATGAAAGCCTCTCAGGAAGTGACATCACGTCCAAACTGGAGCCGGCCTTCCTGTCTGGGCTGCGCTGCCCTCAGCCTCTGATCAGGGCCAAGTTCTTTGAGGTGTTTGATTCCTCCATGAAGAGGCGCGTCTACGAGAGGCTGCTGTACATCTGCTGCTCTCAGAACTGGGAGGCCATGGGCAGCCACTTCTGGATCAAACAGTGCATCGAGGTGAAAACAGAGTCAACCCTTCAGCGTTACTTTAATATGCGCCAGTATAAAGTCGAGCAAACCATGCAAGGCCAGACCTGTCCACAGTGACTTTAGAAAGTTGATTAAGTTCTGCAACTTTAGGCCATAGGCTTTGAACAGGGCTGCAGCAGTAGAGTGGGCAGCTGTAAGTTCAAACATGAATAAAGTTACACAAATACATTTTCAATTTCTTGTGTTGAAACATCATCTTGGCTACATTCTGACCAGGGTAAACTCCAACTAAGTCGCATAGTGTCATCAAAGTACAAGTATCGTTTTTGTTACGTAAAAGTACCTCACTGGGTTAAAAAAGGTCGGCATCCACATGCATTAAGTTGTACTCTAAAGCAGTGGTTCCCAAACTTTTTGGAGCCGTGTACCCCCTGAAGCTTTGGGTGACGAGTCGTGTACCCCCTACTTTGACGCGATTGAAAACACTGGGAATATCACATGTAATATTGTATTTATTTCCTCCATTATTACAGTGAACTCCAGCAGGTTTTCCACATTCAATATGTTTTTTGCTTGTCTGAATGATTAAGGCTATTAAAAATGTGTAAATACAATAAATGTAATGAAAATTACACATTTTTATTATTTGAAAACGGGCTGTTGGTGTGAATGGGTAAAGCTGAGTGTTTTGCTTTGTCCCAGTGACCAGATCATTCTAAACACGAGACTCCGGTTTGGACTCTCCACTCTGGCCCCGCCCCCTCAGTTGTACTGTCAAACCAAGGGTACAGATTCAAATGCGCTGGTTTAAGCTTTTGTTAAAGCGTTCATGTATCGCAGGACATTACCTTCTTTGCACGTACATTTAAATGTGTGAGGAAAACTCCTGTTGTAAATCGAAGTCACCATCAGTCTGACGGTGCGCGCACAGGCTCCTCTCTCTTTATGACTGATATTACAGAAACATTTATCAAACTTTGGCGCTGTTCCCGTTAAAGGCGCTGCTGTTGTAGTGGGGGCGGACGCAGCCTCAGCCGCACTTCCGGCCTCCGCGGAGTTTTATGGGCTCGGGTCCTAAGCAGCTCTTGAGGTTTGGTTTGAGCGGACACATTTAGGTCCAGAACAAGCTCATCCACGTCTGAATTATAAGACTCTTTCGCCTGTATAAGACTCTTTCTGCGTACCCCCGGGGGTACACATGCCACAGTTTGGGAACCCCTGCTCTAAAGATGCTTAGGAGTGTAACGTAATGTAAGTAGGACCTTCAAACAGAAAGGAACATATTTTGGTGCTTAATTCCTATTTATTAATATTACCTGCAATGCCCAAACTATCCCCCAGGGGATGCTGCGGCACCCTAAGCACCTGAAGTTCCCACGGCCTCGTCTTCAAAGCAAAGCCGAGCCTATCCATTTTCTTTTGCGTTTGTGGTGGCCTGATGTCAGCCTGTCACTTGTCACTGATGCTTTGTTTTGCCTCTGTCTGGGTGACTCTGTTTGTTAGCTGCTGTTGGCGGTGTGCGAGCGAAACACCATCATAGGCACCAGCTGTCAGGGATCAATGCTGCCTTCTATCACCAATGTCATCAACCTGGCTGACAGCCATGACCGCGCGCCTTCGCCATGGCAACGCACGTCAAGCAGGAGCCACGAGAGCGGGAGAGCAGCGAGACCAAGGAGGAGGTACGGACACAGAAACGACTGACTATCTTAATCATGTTTAAATTTACCGGTCACCAAACGGTCCAGCAGGATTAAGAGCAGTTAAGTGATAAAAGCTAACGCAGCAGATTATTTTCGTCTTGTGGTTAAAGTAGAGCAAAAATGGGTCTGCCTTCCCTGAATGCTTGCAGTAACCTCTATGTCCATTCATTTATTTTTCTCAGGATGTTGAGATAGACATTGAGTTGGCACCAGGCGACCAGACGGCCATTCCCAAAACTAAGGAACAGGCCGAGAGGGACGCGGGCAACCAGCTGCACATGCTCACCAACCGCCACGACAAGTTCCTGGACTCACTGCGAGAGGTCAAGGTAGGGATTTACAAATCACATCTTTACCTCTCAAGTTCTGCCAGTCTTCATTCGTTCCGTGTTTTTTTTTTTCTTCTCTTCTCCAGACGGGCGCTCTGCTGAACGCTCTGGTTCAGCTGTGTCACATCTCCACGCCTTTAGCGGAGAGGTCCTGGGTGCAGCTCTTCCCTCGCCTCTGGAAGATCCTCTCTGACCGACAGCAGCATGTGAGTAATAAACTATCATGTACTATGAACAATTGTGGCTCAGGAGGATCTACCATGAGAAAAACGAGATAAAAGTCACCACTTTTAGCTAATAGCATGCTAACACATCGGTGGTGCACTTTTATCTTTATTGTAAAAAACGGTTGCTGCTGTTGGTGTATGAGAGGAAACTTTATTCATAGACCTGAAGATACGATTGTGTTTTGTTGAGGGACGAGGAGAGTCTTAAGGGGACAGAGACAAATAATACAGTACAAATCAGCAAGACTCTAAAAATAAAAAGTCATTATCAGACTAAATGGCAATTATAGAAGGTCAAAAACACATTCTTTTCATCGGAGTTTGTTTTTCCTGTTTTTTGTCAGTGATGATGATGGCACAGTTACTCTGACCTCTGGATATGCAATTTATGCCGGCGAATATGCAATTTACACCTAATTAGACATTCGTGTTTCTCAATATGGAAATCAGAAGCAAAAGCAGGAAAGCTGTGATTAGTTTAATGAACCAGATGCATAAAGAGTACTTTGAGATGTTTTCAAAGGTTGGGTTTGAAGCGTTTGAAGCTGTGAAATATCTGAAGTTACTAATGAAAGGGATGATCCCAAAGTCATGACTGGTAACATGACAGGCTCTGATGTCTGGCTGATTAAAATGACCGTCAAATGTCATCAGGCTGTCAGCCCAACTGACAAATTAGATGAATTATTTCAGCTTCTTTTGCATGTTTGAGTACTTCTGAGCATGTGCCAGAAAGACTGAGGGATTCATCTTGCATTTAAAATCTGAGTGTGACGCGTTGGTTGTAACATGTTGACATTAACATTGGTAATAGAAACAAGATACAATGACGCACAAACACGCTTGCCTTTATCTACGATGTCCTGGATTCAGTACAGACTGTGTCTCTCCTTCAGGCCCTGTCAGGGGAGATGAGTCCGTTCCTGTGTAGTGGTAGTCACCAGGCCCAGAGAGACTGTCAGCCCAGCGCCCTCAACTGTTTTGTGGAGGCGATGTCCCAGTGTGTGCCTCCCATCCCCATCCGGCCCTGTGTACTCAAGTACCTGGGCAAGACCCACAACCTGTGGCTGCGCTCCACGCTGATGCTGGAGCAGCAGGCCTTCGAGAAAGGGCTGAGCCTGCACAGCAAGCCCAAACCGAGCACCGAGTTCTACGAGCAGGAGAGCATTACACCTCCCCAACAGGTGAGCAGGCGTTTACAGACGGGCCCTTTTGACCATCATTTTCAATTATTAACGGTTTTGTTTTCTCAAGGAGATCTTGGACTCGTTAGCAGAGCTTTACTCCCTGCTTCAGGAGGAAGACATGTGGGCCGGTCTGTGGCAAAAGAGATGCAAGTTTCCAGAGACTGCTACTGCCATTGCCTATGAGCAACACGGCTTCTTTGAACAGGTGAGCAGTAGTTTAGGGCCTCATTTAAGTTGAAACAATCTGTCGTTACATTTGAAGAAATACCCAAATACAAAAGCATTCATAGACTTGTAGTATTTTTGAAGGACTCGTTGAATATGTTTCATTGTACTGTCACTGGCCTAATTCGTTATTTGTAATTTTTAGGCTCAGGAAAGTTATGAAAAAGCAATGGAGAAGGCTCGAAAGGAGCATGAGAGGAGTAACGTGTCCCCTGCTATCTTTCCTGAATACCAGCTCTGGGAGGACCACTGGATACGGTAAATTTGTATTCTAAAATAGACCACATTATCGCTAAAACCATAGCGACGCATCATTTAGTAAAATGAAACGTACACCTTATCCCACACCGCGCCTTTAAACTTACCAGAGCATTTTATCTCCCCCTTTTTCTGTGTTTAGCTGTTCTAAGGAATTGAACCAGTGGGAGCCATTGACCGAATATGGCCAATCTAAAGGACACTCCAACCCTTATCTAGTGCTGGAGTGCGCCTGGAGAGTTTCCAATTGGGCTGCTATGAAGGAGGCTCTAGTGCAGGTGAGTTGTGCTCTGTCATCAGATACGGAGGTGCGGATGTCTGACCACCATTAACACTCTTGAGAAAGCTGCAAGTCTAACAGGAAGTAGCAGCAGACTCAGCGGAGCCTCCGGGTGAAGCAAAGACAGAACTATACTTTAGAGTGTTCAGTACAATGCCATATATCGAGACTTGTGTCACCGTAAAACATAGTTACTTGATACTTCCATTGTACATGTAGCCCCCAGTGCTTGTTCCCCAGGAGAGTCGGCGCGAGGGAATGCACTTCAGCGGTTTGCTCTGTTAATTTATTGCCCTCATGTTTCTTAAAACAAAGTGCAGACGAGTGGCCGGCGTGTGATAGCAGCGGACGTATAACAAATACTCCTGCTTTGCTCTTTCAAGGAGACTTGGAACCAATCCATTGAGCCGTTCTGTCCTAAGGTGACACCTAATTAAATTGTCTGGACGGCCACGCCGCACAAGCGCCTTTATCCCGGCTTCAGTCTGCCCCGCCTTCATCCAGCCATTTCTCTTCTTTTGTCGGCTACTTCCACAACTTCAGATAGACTTGTTTTTGTTCGCACCACCCCCGTGATTTAGCAATAAGAACTGCAAATAAATATATACGAATATTTTAGCATAAACTTCAGAAAGACCTCTTATGTTACATGGTGGTTGTTTTCAGAGCATTCAGTGTTAAAGGATCTGGACCAAAAATGAGTGTGACCTCTGCCAAAGCGCTGATCCTGACTCGCAATTAGAAAGATGCACCTGAAGTGAAACTCAAAGTTCAGATGTAAATTCTCTCTCCATGATGACAATTCAGAAAAGTTTCCTCTTCAACATTTCAACTCCTAACAGTTTGCCACAGCTTCCATGTACTACGAAGAAGAGCAAGGTGACTTGAAGTAAATACTTTCTTGGTAATCTTCCCAGTTCCCAAACATTCTGGCAATAGCACTCTCAGCCCTACTCTCCTAACCCCGGCCTCCACATCTCCCATTTTAGCCGCTAATATTTACGACAGCTGTGCGTGTGAGTAATTACCAGGCATCTGCTGCAGGGTGATTTGTTATATGGAGAGAGAGGAGAGGAGCGCGGCTTTCGGTTTGCCTGAATACATGCCGCCCCGCCCTGCACACGCACACGCGCACACACACACACACACGTGTGCGCTCCCAGTCCAGAGGCGAAGTCCAAATGTCCCCCTCTTTCAATTAAAGCTGCCTCTTGATAAGGGCGGTCCTGTCTCGAGGATATTCATCAAGTGTCAGCCCTGATAAATGTGCTTTGACCGATCACTGTAATTTTCTCTGACATCGGCGCGCACAAATGCACACCTGCGCTCACTCGCTCATGCCATTTCCATTTCTATTTCACACTCTCCGTTTCACTTATTGACTGTGGTTCAGAAAGTACTCATACCTCTCTGTTTAAATCTATCTTATGAGGCCTGGAAAAAAAATAATAAAAAAATCTTAAAACTTGTATAGAGGCCGTACTTCTGTTTCGTGGGCAATGAATGGAATTGACTATGGGCCTAAACTTTTATTGAAGTTCAAAAACGGCACGACTAGGAACATTTTTCACACTCGGGACCATCTCATAAAATACTTGACCTTCCAAGTAGGACAGGCCTACATTAAGAACAAAACCGGGAAACGCTTCACCTTAGTACATTACTAAAGGATGAATAAAATTAAATTGTTGAATAGGGTCTGAATACTTGATTAATCAATGAATACAAATGAATGTTTTGTTCAATACTATTCAAGTACAGGTAAAGGATAAAATGATTGTGTGAACCTGGACCTCCTGTAACCAGTTATTGTACTTAATGACCCTATTCAACCGCGTGCTTCTGAGCAGACGACAACCGGCACAAAGCGACATGACGACTCCCCTGGGCTATTGTTTGTGTGCTGTTAATGCACTCACAGTTTTAATCAATCGCTGGGCCGTTTCCACTTTGCGCCTGCCTGTCAGATTTGTCAGCCTGATTAGTCATTAGCACAAAAGTCCTATTGAAGGCATTCACAAAAACGAGCGGGGAAAGTGAGCTGCAGCAGTGTTTTTAATCCGAGTGCTAAATTATGCACTAAAGTGTCATAGACCTTCTCCCTTCGGATGTTTTAATTTAATTAGAACAGTGCCGGCCAAAACCATAAAGAGCGTGCTATTGTGTAGGGTTTGCGGTAATGTACAACAGTATAATAATAACGTATAGAGGTATATATTTGCATACAGAATAGATTGTTTGTTTAAAACTTGCACTGCCTCATATTTTATGGTTGGGTTCTAACGCCAGACTAAAATCACAAGTGATATTTAGTCTGGGGACCACCAATTCATTTTCTCGTAGGAGAGGTGTGGTTTACGATTCTCCATAGCCGTTTATTGGGTACTACGAATGTCTTTCATGCGTCTGCACGTAGCCATAGCCAATCGTATCAGATGACGTATGATGTACCAGCTGTAAATTTTTGAGCTAAACTATTTTGAACACGGTCTAAAGCTTGACCGAAAGATGGTGTCGCGTCTGCTGCTGTCATGTTGGATCTGTAAATAAACTTTTAAAAATGTTATCCGTAGACAAACTACAAGCTTCCGTATGTCGAATAGTGCGTCATCGTCTTACCATCCTCGTTCTGTGATTGGTCCTAAATTCCATGCAAAGATTTCAGCCATGGTCCCCAGGCTGTTGTGAAGTTCGAAAGGATTCGAGCGCACACAGTAGCTCGAATCCTGCTAGGGTCCAGGGTCCACAAGCGCTCAATACTAAAGAGGAAATAACAAACTTGACGTCAAAAACTCTTAACAGAGCACAATTTCTCCAGCAGGTGTCCAGGTATTACCCAAATCTAAAAGTGTCTTGAAAAGAGTCAAAATAGAGACAAAAATGAGACGTAAACAAAAAATGAAAACGCAACAAAAAAAGCATCAAAGAAGTGATGAAAAAGCATCAAAACGCAAACCAAAAAAAGCAACAAAAATGTGACATAAAAAGCGCCAATAAAGCGAGAACAAAGTAAAAATAAAAGTGTCAAAAAAGTTACAAAAATGCAACAAAAAACAAAAATGTGACATAAAAGCATCATTAAGCAACAAAAATGTTGCAATCACGTTAAAAAAACGTGATTGAAAAATAACAAATGCAACAAAAATGTGACGACAACGCATGGAAACACAATGAGGAAAAATCAAATGAGTTTTGTAGGTCTTTCAAATGAGGCGTTACACTGGCCTATGGGCTGTATAAACTTTTTTTATTTGGTTAAAGCTGAATTGGAGGAAATGTGCTCTATTAAAGTGGGGGTTAAGAGGTTATTTTGAGCTTACTGTACATAGAAGATATTGAACTTGCCACACCACATCTAAACTGTCAAATCAACCATCAAATTCTGACCAAACCACCTCCCCAATGTTCAACTACAGATGTCACATAAACATAAACTCTCCTAATTTTGAACTCCTGGGTACATTTTTCCATCCTCCAACTTGTTTCAGGTGGAGCTGAGCTGTCCCAAAGAGATGGCCTGGAAGGTGAACATGCACCGCGGGTACCTGGCCATCTGTCACCCAGAGGAGCAGCAGCTCAATTTCATCGAGCGCCTGGTGGAAATGGCCTCTAGCCTGGCCATCCGCGAGTGGAGGAGACTGCCCCACATCGTGTCCCATGTGCACACTCCACTGCTGCAGGTGAGAGACGGAGCGAAGAAGAAACGGTTTTGGATGAAAAGATCGTTTTTTTGTTTTTTGTTTTTTTGAGATTTGTAATGAATGCGTTGAATCAGAATTGTAATTTGATCAGTATTTAGTTCACAGGGCACATTTTAAATATGCCCATTACTTTTTGAGAAGATTAAATATGAACTAAATAGAGCTTGAGATTGTGCCGTCAAAACCACTTTTATATTGAGAGACGAGGGAGACTAGGTACGTTTTTAAATAGATCAGTGGAGGGTTAAAAATGTAAAATACTGGAGACTAAAGCGTTTGGACAATATAAATCAAAGAAACACCGTTGGCTATTTGAGTATCCAATATGTTCATCTGTTAGCCAGTGACTATCTGGACCTGTTTGAATTGAGCGTTCTCTCCCCATTGAAACGAATGATGAAGCCAGTCATTAACATAGTATTATAAGCTGATGTTTAGTGGCCATTAGATGTGTATCCGACCCCACAAAAAGCAAAAACCTAACTGAATATGATTTAGCATTGAGCTCGGAGGCCACTTTACGCCAATTCTTATGTTAAGTAAAATATCAAAAGATCTGTACATTTCTAACTAGGCTTTAACCTCACCTAAATGTGGCCAGTGAGTTGACAACAACTGAAAACATCTGCATCGGTCATAATTTTGGATGTTTGATAGCTAAATGCTAACGGCTAAAGGAAAAATACATTGAGCAGGGTAACGTACTAGCTGGGTTTGCTAACTGTCTGCTATCCGTTTCTCTTATTTCTATGCAGTTTGCTAGCTGTATTTGCTAGCATTAATTTCTCTACTTTTTGCATTTTTAGCTTATGATGTTCTTTTAGCTTCTGCTTGTTCCTCAGAAAATGGTGGATATTTGTTGTAACCTTTAATTTTGTCGCCAACAGTAATCCCATGCAGTTCAAAGCATGTTTGTTAGACTCTTTTATATTACATAATTGATTGTTGACCTTTAAATGATCAGCAATATAGTCACTAAATATGCAGTTTTTTTGTTTTTACATGTCTTGGTATAGATATTAACTTTACATTACATTAACATACATTGTCCTAACCATTCTAAAATTTGAAATTAAAGCTTATTCATAACTTTGAAGGATGATCCCTGAGAACAGCGCCGCTAATCTTACTATGATAGCACTTTATTGTGAGAAATCATCAACAGCCCGGGTGCACCGCTTTGTTGAGCCACACTCATAACTGCCTTTATCTCTCCCCCCCCCCCCCGAATCCTTTTGGTAAGATTGAGATGGATGATATACAGTATATAAAAAGCAAGATCTCTAATATTTTTTAGGCCTCTTGGTTTCCACAACGCGAGATTACAGGGCGCCGTACAATGATTAAAAAGCGCAGAGAAAGGGAGGGCAGGTGATGGGGTATTAAAAAGGTGGGGAGCTAACACAATGGGGAGAGCGAGTGAAGAAGAGAATACAGAGTTGGTTTAGAATGGCTGTAATTACTTCTCCGCCATCAGATACCATTTGATTAAATACCTGGCACAGAATTACATTTACATGATGAATGGGGCCTCTCTGAATGAAGGTTAGAAATGGGCCATCAGCTGATATGAGCCGATTGCAAAAAAAAAAAAAATGCATCGTCTAATTTATTTTGTTTCGGGTAGATTCCGCACATAGGAGTCTTCGGTGTACATTTGCAGCATTTATCTGTCCTAAACCGTCATTTAAATTGAGTTTCCTTATTCGGGGGAGGGATTCGCTCCGCTTACATACGGTGCCGTCCAATTATGCACCCTAGCCGAGGGAAAACAAGCCATTTATTGCTCTGCCCAGCCAAGCGGCCTGTTGTAAATCTCTATTCCAGACTCTCTAACTCGCAGTCACAACTCCATAAGCCACAGTGAATGAAAAGTTCAGCTCAAATACTGAAAGAATCAAGTTATCACGAGGTCCCAGCTCTCCCATCTCCAGATGACGGTGTATGGATTATCGGCCTCCGTATCGATCACGGGGGCGGGCGTTAATATTGACTGATGGTACAGTCATAATGGAGTGATCGATTGCATGTTCGCAGAGAGGCTTAGGGCAATCGATAATACGCCTTTCCTCACAATGGACCGAGCCCTGGTTTATCAATTTCAAATTCCCACCCCATCTCCACACCATTAATAATGACAGTTCTTGGGTAGATTGCTTCTATAAATAACTCCCAAAGATTAATAGACTTTAGTGGCATGTGTTTTGGCTGAGAATGGGTCTCTCCATTTTCGTTTGTGTGTATGGCTTTTAAATCTGGATGAAAATCAAAATTTACAATTGTGCAAAAGTAGTACGTATCGAGAGGCAGACAGGAGAATTGTGGCAGTGTCACTTGAGCGTTGAGGACTAGTGCAGTAGGGTGTTAAAAGGTTTATTTTTTAAGGCCCGTGTCCGAGAAGTCCTGGTATTGCTGTTCTTTGAGCTAAATTTCTTCGGGCACTTTGATCCATCTAATCTGTGAAGATTTTCTGCGCTTGACGGTGTTGAGTTTAAACCTTCAAAGTCACTGACCTACGGATCTTTTATCCTCAACCACTCTTTATCTTTACTGACTCTCTTTCTAGCTGTTCCATATACGCATGGTGGAAAACACACTTTACCATTAGACTTATTACACATTAGACTTCATTGTTATACGACTATGTGAAAAATTCCACAAGTAAGTGAAAGTTGATTTTTTTTTTCTTTCTCTTTTGTAGATAAATACAAAGCAGACTTGGCTTGTGGCTGGCTTTGTTGTTACTCCAACAAAACTTGAGCAAGATTAAGTGCAGCTGCCATGCCTTGTCTGGCCCAAGTTTTTGAAACAGACGGCCAAGCGGAGCAAACAATTCCAAAAACACAGAATGCGAACTGTAAACACAAATGTTGCTTTTGGCCAGCGAGACGTGTTCGCTTTGGCTTTGGTTAATAATGTCTTATGTGAGAGTGATTTCTATCCTTTGTTTGGAAGTGTCATTCTTAACAAAAACAAGCCACTGTTTATGATCTGCCCTAAGGCTGCACGATTCTGGAAAAAATATCAACTACTTTTACTTACAAGCATTGAGATGAGATTCGTCATTTGTGTGTTGATTTTGTCCTTTGCAAATGATGATAGTTCTGCGTAAATACTTGCAGTCTTTGCGATCCGCTGCCCTGCCTCCGACCCAAAGTGGCAGGGAATAACATGCGCGTCTTGAAAATGATCAACTAGAAAATGACTTTTGACTTCCTTCCAGGCGGCGCAGCAAATCATTGAGCTCCAGGAGGCAGCGCAGATAAACTCCGGTCTTCAGCCAGCCAACCTGGGCCGCAACACCAGCCTCCACGACATGAAGACTGTGGTGAAGACCTGGAGGAACAGACTGCCCATAGTGTCTGACGACCTGTCCCACTGGAGCAGCATCTTCATGTGGCGCCAGCATCACTACCAAGGTAACGATAAGCCATATTCTAGTTATTTTATCATTTTCTGTTCTGCCCTGTTGGTGATCATGCCTCATCCTTTGTTCTACGCAATACATTTTATTTGTCGATGACACTCGAGGTACACACCATATTCACCCACCACGTCGTCTCAATTTTATCGACTCTCTCTCTCTCTCACGTAGCGGCTTTGACACGTGTCGCATCGTGGCAGTTGTGCAATGCCATGTCATAGCATTGTCGTAGCATCCTCAGCTTGGCGCCGCCAGTTCCAGGAAGATGTTTTTTGTTGTTGTTTTTTTTAAAGGCCAAAACACCCACCGGGTCTCTATGCCTTTCCAAATGTCAGCTCACTAAAGCCCTCTCTCACTGCAGGACCCGCCACACGTTTCCACCCGCACATACAAACACAATTTATTTACCTTGTCCGATGCTCCACTCACTCCTGCGGTGGCTTTGAAGCTATTCGTGGGGGGAAAACACCACAGCAGAATGAGATGTCTTAAGCATCTTAGGCTCTAATTCGTGCTGTGAAGCGCTGACATAATAAGTTAGTGAGTTCAGAAAGTTATGTTGCAGTCTGAAACTAACCATGTAATGTTCTTTTCTCTTGTGAAGAATTCAACACTGACAACTCCACAATGTACGTTATAAAAAGTTTAGGGAAAATATGTAAAAAGGGAAAACAAAACTTTTATAGCTTTAAATATTCAGACCCAAAAACCCCAGACCAATTGCTTTCAATTATAGTTGTTCTGTTTGTTCACGTTGACAAAGGTTTAGGTCTTTGGCAAATTAAATGGTACGGCCTCTACAGTGGTGTGCAAAAGTTTAGACTCCCGTGGTCATCAGAATAAACCCTCTCCCGAGTCCTCACCAAAAAGTCTGACTCAGAACTTTGCAAAAGAACATTTAGATGAAACTAAAGCATCATTTAGTTTGACTTGTAATGTGACTTCATACCTTTTGGAAATCATTTCATCTTCTCCTTACTCCGTTGACAAATTCCACTTGTTGTACTCTTGAGATTAAGCAACAATTATCTGTGATTCTCTGCAGCCATAGTGACGGCGTACGAGACCAACACGCAGCACGACCCCAATAACAACAATGCCATGTTGGGAGTGCACGCGTCGGCCTCTGCCATCATTCAGTACGGCAAAATAGCGCGCAAACAGGTACGGAGGCCTTTCTCAGATTCTCCGAAATATAAAAGGTTACAGTTGCAGAGTGTTTCAACATTTCTTTTTTTTCCCCCTCTACACCAGGGATTGGTAAATGTGGCGCTGGACATCCTGAGCCGTATCCACACCATCCCGACTGTGCCCATTGTGGACTGCTTCCAGAAGATCAGGCAGCAGGTCAAATGCTACTTGCAGCTGGCAGGGGTCATGGGCAAGAACGAGTGCATGCAGGTAAGACGTTCGCCAAGGAGGGACTGTCTAACGTGGCTACAATTGACTATGCAGAGTACTCAAAGTGTCCAAAGTGGCTTCAGGAGAGCGCCCGTAAGACTTAGTGAAAAGTGTAACTCCCTCTTTAAGCCCATGAAGTGCTCTGATTAATAGAAGTGGTTCAACACAGCACAAGTCATTAAAAGTGCCAGCAGACACTCCTCTCTCTCTCACACACTTCCTCACCTCTATCTCATCTCGTCTGGCTCTCTCTACCCCCTCCCACCTCCTCTACCCTCCGCACATCGTTTGTCACAGCCGTACGTGGGGGACACCTAATCTGAGCCTCGCCATAATGGAAGTCGAGTTCCCTTAACGCCTCTTTCCTTATTTCCAAATGAACACCGCACTATTTGTTTGTTTTTTTCACCTGTGATTACTGCCCCGTCTCAAACTGAAATGGAAAAAAGTTTATTCGCCACTGATTAGGCTCACAGTATTTCTTTTTTTAACTCTTTTTAGGGGTTGGAGGTGATCGAGTCCACCAATTTGAAGTACTTCACCAAAGAGATGACGGCAGAGTTCTACGCTCTCAAGGGCATGTTCCTGGCTCAGATCAACAAGTGAGTCTTTGTTGGAAATTTGCACTTGAATCGCCGTTTAACCAACTATTTTCGCCTAATATTTTTGACAAACCCTGTCCCCGTTTGCTTCATTATCACTTTTGTCTTTCACACGCGTGGGTGTATTATCATGTCAGGGCTGTTCGTATCTTGCCACGAGCACAGCCACCGCTGAGATTTGGCGAGACATTTTGTGAGAAGCGAATGCTCATCTGTGTCAACAGTTTGTGTCATCGTCAGGTTATCGACTGTCGGGGTTGCCCCCGGAGCAAACGGCTACAGTGCATTGAGAATGTTTTCAGGTCCCCTGCAATTACTTCTACTTTAGTTGCAGTAGCAGTTTGGATAAATATGAAATTAAGATTCGGACGAGTTTAGCAGTTGCGATTAGGTCTGATTCAGATTGAGTTGACTGCGCACAGATCGAACACATCCAGCAGCTTTAACAGGTGAGAGAAGACTGAAATCAGAACTGATAAATTAAGAATCTAGAAGAGTGCATTTCATAAGACGTTTGTTGAGGTCTGTTCCCAAAGGACATTATTGAGAATGAGGAGTCACGTGCCGAGTTGGGGTGATTTGGGGGGGCTCTGAGCCTATCGGACATATTGGCTGCGGATTAGGGGCACGCTCCCAGAATTTCACGCATTCCTCATATTCCAGAGCACTTTAAATTTTGCGCATTTACGTTTTCGGCGAGACGGAGACAGATCTACGAATAAGACAACGAAAAGACAGAAAGTAAAACTATGCAAAGAGATAAGGCGTAAGAAAAGGGACCTTACAGGAACAAGCTCATACCAAGCGCAAAACAGCGGTATTTGGAGAAGCTTGCGGACATTCAAAACATCAACACACGAGCTCCCTGCAGCGGAGACCTGGACCATTTACCTCCGTGCACATACATGGACATACATGGACATAGTAAACTACCTTGTATTTGATGTAAGTTACTACACGATGCAGGAGTTTAAAAGCCACAAGTCTTTGGAAAGTTACGAGACTTTCTGCTGTGGCTGGTCCAGGACTTGGCTCTACAAGCCTCCCGCTGGTGAAAACAGCTGTACTGGCAAAAGTAACTTTCTTCACATGCGTTTTAGTGTGTTGTCATTACATTGCATTTAGCGGACACTTCTTGACCAAAATGACAAAATTAATAAAGTGCGTGTTTCGTAAACACTACATTGTTACGAGATGTTCAATGTACACAAACGTTTCCAACATGTTTTGACAGGTCAGAGACTTGCGCTCCTCGATGCTGTGTCCATTTCTGTAACCTAAAAAACTGTGTCCCATTGTTCCTACGTTTTCCATGTCTATCGTGTGAGGTATTGGAGCAGTTTTTAACGCAGCAGTGACTTCCAGGCGGTAAAACAGTGCGGAATAGCAAGAACCTCCGCTACTACGGCGTTAACAACACACGTAAACAATGTGTATTGCCGCCGGAGCGCAGCCAATATGTCGGCGAGGGGGGATGGGGAGGGGGGCTCTGTGCCGTGACGTCAACTCCTCATTCTCAATAGGCTCTTTTCCACATGCAGGCGCGTGTCAGCCGAATGGCTCTTTCACCCGCTTTGTCGAGCTTTTCCATAACAAAGGCCAGCGCCAAACCGGTCTGACCAGGTATAGGTTTTGGGCCCGACCTCTGGCTGTGGCCAAAGCGCTAACCCGTGTCTCATGTGACGTGAACAGACTGCCGGCGTCTGATTGGCAACGAGAGAGTGGACAGCCCTCATACGGATTGAATATTTCACATCATACCGCTGTGCTAAAAGGGGATTTTGCCGATAATAGCATTTAGCCGCTGTTAGCGCAGCTTTAGCTGGTGTTAGCATAACATTTGCATGTAGCTTACCTTCATAGTTGTATTTAGTGGTTTATTTTCTGTTTTAATACAGCTTGGCTCCTCTGAATGATTCTATAACTCCCACCAGATGACAGCATTTGTCCACATTTGTTCTCATCGCGGCTTACAAAACTTTTAATGACTATCTGTACAGTGTGCGGCTCTGCCCACAACAAATGCGTGTGTGTGTGTGTGGTGGAAACGGGAAGGTCTGCGGGGTTGTGTCGCTATGTGCACGTAGATTGTGGCGTGCGCAACCGGTTTGACCTATGTGGAATGACGGCTAATGCTGCCAAAATAATAGGTTGTGTTCATGTGACATCACAGCATTCTAAAGAATCTACACTGTATAATTAAAAGTTAAGGTGGAGGACAGGTTTTCTACTTGAATAATGGCCATTATCTCTGTAATTACTGGGCCCATCCCCATGAAACAAAAACTTGCACGAAGTTCAATGTTTTCTAACTCTAAGGTCCAATTGTGAACTCCAAAAGTGGTGGCAATACGTGGGTGTGATGATGATCTGTAGAAAGGACTTTCAGCCCAAAGATCAACTTTTAGGGACCTAATCCCAAACCCATCATGATCAGGTTACCCATCAGTAGGTTTTCTGTGTGGCGATATCTTTTCTAAAACGGTTTCTCTCACATAGACTTACATTGTGCCCTGCGTGCCATCTGAAACTATGACATCACATTATGTAGAACGCAACCACTCTAACTGCAATTTAGATTCAATTGCAATTACAAACACCTTTTTAATTCGATTTTTATTTTTAATTTTTAATTGATTTGCTGACCCATTCCTTTGCTCTATAGTTGTGCTGTTTTTGAGTATTCATAAAAGCTTTGGTCTGTGGTAAATCGATGCAGATTCAGAGTGATACATAATGTTACAGCCTCTATAGATGCGAGTGCAGATATATATATTTTTAATGAGTAATTCCATTAACCTGATAACATGGGAATACACAGAGGTATGTATACTTTCCTGAACCCCCTTGTATAACCTTGTTGCTTGGCCATAGCCCCCCCCCTCCATCTCGTCATACTCAACGTGACACGGCGTCCTCAGGGTGGGAAGACAAATTGCGGGCTCCTTATTAAATGTATATGCGGCTCAATAATTAACTCCAGGCAATTTACGGGGAATCTCCGGAATCAGCAGAAGTTACCTCCACCTCAGCAGGGTTTTCATTGTCGTCATTAAAGTTCTCCTGTACACTGGAGGGGAGAATTACCACTGGAGCAGGGGGCTCGTCGAGGTCCTATAGCGGCGTGCGCATGTGTGGAGGATTTTGGGGATCGCTCAATTAAACGGTTAAGGGTTTGACAGTCTACCGGGTGCCACTACTGGCTCCCACCACTCCTATTGGAAAAGGGAACTGAGGCAACCCTATTAAGCAGTACAGAGGGGTGTGCGGCGCTTGTTCCCATAGCAATCAACCTCCCGTTTCTTATTCACATGCCAAAATGCTTTCTATAATGCCACATTTTAATTGATTGGCTTGGAAGGTAATTGAAGCATATGTGAGAGGAGTTTTGGCAATGTTTCTAATAGGGATTCATCGCAATCGAAACAAAATTGATATATTATACGGCTCAATTAACATATTGCATTTATTTTGGTGATGTAATGTCCTTTGCACTGAATAACGTGTCGGATTTTATGCCAGTGACATGGATTTTTCAGGTATCCGTATCTGCAATTAATCACTGAATCCTTACCATTTTGTTTTGAACATCAAACTAACACTAATCAGAGAAACTATTTTATCGCTTTGATGCATTCACTTAGTCTTTAGAGTGGAAGCATGCGGTTATGGGTTTTGCACCCGTTTGCAGTCCTTGTTGTTTTTATTCACTTCCTGTGGTATTGGATTGGATCAGTTGGAAAAAAGAAAATGGAATAGGGACAACACGACTTCAAACTGTGTGTTTAAATGGGCGCATTGTAATCGGAATCATGATTGGTTAGCCAAAATCACAACTCCGTATCTTTTTTTTTTATTTGTCCCTTTCAATAACATTTAGATATTCATCCAACATCATTCAGCCCTAGTTCCTAAAATGGAGGCGTATCAAAATATGAGTGTGCTTTTATATTGGCACACCTGTCTCATTGTTTTGACTCTGCGGTGAACCATTGCGGCGTGCCACTCGCGTCTTTATTTTTCCACGGAGCGCTGTCAGAAATTATTCCGTGCGCGTGAGAATCGCAGACTGTTCAAAATTTATGGCCACGTCAGCGTAAAACGAGGCAGTGAAAACCGGAGTCTCTCGCCACAACTCACCTGTCGTCTTCCATCCCGATATGCTGCCATTTCTAAATCCGAAAGTGTAGAATTGCTTTTACCGGGTTAAAAAAAAAATATATCCCAAAGATTTCCTAGTCTATCCCCTGAAGATTGCTTTAAGCTCCGGCAGTGCTCTTCACACTCAGATTATTTGTGTACAGATAAATATAGCTATTACCGATTTTTACTTCTTTTTTTTCCCCTGCTGTGGCGCTGTCACTTGTGATGAAATGGGAAGATGTTAAGCTCACACACTATGTCAGGTGGTATTAAATGAATTGATCTGCACAGTGCGATAGCGCCGGGTTCAAATCGTATTACTTTACAACAAAATGGCTCGTCCCGCACTGGCATTTAGTGGATTAAGCGCTTACTCCAGGACCTTGAACGCCACAGTAATGAAATATGGTGCTTATCGATGTGTAGTACATAATTCAGAAAATTATCATCATCATCGGTTTCTCGCGCTCGTAATCCTTCTTCTCTCCAGTGCCCTCCCCCATTATGTCCCCTCCATTATTCTGTATCTTTACCAGAGCTCGGAATCACTGGGAAGCTCACAATTTCAACTGTACATGAGTTGTGAGATTGTGATGAATGGCACAGTGGTTTGCAGTTCAGACACTCAGGCCAATGGCTTTTGCATAACACGTACCGTATTTTCCGGACTATAAGTTGCTCCGGAGTACAAGTCATCCCAGCCGTCCCAGCCTTGGCAACTACCTGGGACTGGAGGCGTAACTGCACCGTTGACAAGCCTCACGTTGTTCAAGCACCCATTTGCGAACTCGTTCCTCTAGCTGTTGCCATCTAGATTTTAACTCGCAATTAGCTTTATTGTTTTGTCTTCTTCATTGCAGTAAGAGTATCCTCCACTTTTCGCCAGTCCCTCACAAGTTTCTCGCTCACTCCAAACTTTCTTTCTGCTGCTCTATTACGGGTTTTTAAATCTTCAGTGGTACAGGAGTAGCAGATACTGGTACACAAGCCTAGAGTGTACTCTAGCGGCTGTCAGTGTGAAAATAACAAACATGTGAAATTATATATATTATTCTTCGAAGCTATAACATGTACATAACCATGCACTCCGCATTCAACATAACCCGTAGTACAGGGCAGACAGGTGGGGCCGGCTGCTCGAGGAAAGCATCTTCTGGCAGCAGACTCCTAAATCTTGTCTCTTTTAATGCACAGCATAGGACACTTAACAAATGATTGTTGCTCGGGGGCTGCTCCTCTCTGGCAGCAGGTGCAGACACAGGAAAGAAAAAAGATCCTCGACTCAACTTTTTAATACACATCATTAAGCTTAATCTTGTTATCATGAGCATCAATCAGTCTGTTATTATTGTACATTTCATGAATAAATGTTATGTATCATTTAAGCACTTTGATACAAAGTAATGCTATATGGGTTGTGATGATGATGATGGCGAATAACAGTAATACCAACATGGTAATAAAATAGGTATAGGAAACAAAATTATACACTTGTTATAAAGTGTAACATACTGTGAATGTTGACTTAATGTAATGCATTGTTGCATTTGTTGTAAATATGTAACCAACTTGTTTAGTAAGACAGTAAGAACTAAACATTGTTATTGTTGCAACGACATTATTAAGTATATGAACGGGGAGTGGGAGTCAATAAGCTTGTCGTCTTCCCACTCCTTTTCGAGCTAGAATGTGTTGTTTTTAAAAATCTTTTACTTATTTTTTTCTGGCTTTTGCGCCTTTGTTGTGTAGGTCAAAATAAAAATATCAATCAATCAATATATTTTGATATAGAAGTCGCACCGGAGTATAAGTTGCACCCCCAGCTAAACTGAAAAAAAAAAACGTATAGTCCGGAAAATACAGTAATCTGCTTTAATGTTTATGTAACCAGTTACTCATACATAACAATATTCTTTGAAACTACCACACATTCTTTTATAGGGGTCGTGGGGGTTTATATTGAATACAAATTCTACATACCTTACCCTTTAAACCTTTTTTTAAATATATTTTTATCGCAAGTCTGGGATATCGATACAGTATGTCCTACATTGACATTTTTATGGTTTATATTTGTTATACTAATAATGTATACGGTTACTCTAGGTCAGAGGAGGCGAACAAGGCCTTCTCCGCCGCCGTACAGATGCATGACGTGCTGGTGAAGGCCTGGGCCATGTGGGGCGATTACCTGGAAAACATCTTCGTCAAAGACCGGCAGCTCCACCTGGGCGTGTCGGCCATCACCTGCTACCTCCACGCCTGCCGGCACCAGAACGAGAGCAAGTCGCGCAAGTACCTAGCAAAGGTGAGGCACGGGCACGATCACGGGCACGGGCTGTTTGTGGTTTTCCATGTGGCCAAGTCCAGGGGAAAGAAAGGGCTTATCTCACAAACGGCTGCTCGGTTTATCACAGGGATTGGTGTATGTGTCATGTCGTCCATTTTCTAATTTTGAACTCATTACAACTTGGCAAGAACTTTGAAATGTCCTTATTTATGAACGGCACATTCTAAGCACCTGAATCTTTATTCTTCCTCCAAACCACTAGCTTTTTCTTGGTTTCCTTTCACTCTCAGGGTCACAGCTAATTCTTCAGTGCCTTGGCCCCATTCACTTCATACATTATTGCCGCTGATGAGAAGAGGCGGCCATCTTTTTTCCCTCTTTCTCCTTCCAGTCTCTGCCAAACACACACACTTGTAATTTGATCGATTACCGTGCAGCGGTGGGCCGCGGGCGGGTTCCCACGCCAGATCAATGGTGGAGTGAAGGCCATCCGCTGGCAGAGAGGTTAACAGACTAATGGCCTCCCCTGACACTTCTATCACACGACCCTTCCCATGGCCTGACCTTTCTGCAGCAGTTAGTCCGATGCAACTCTAGCTCCCATTTGAGTAAGGTATTGTTGGGGTAAAGGAATCGAGTGTCCTAATCAGCACGCCGCCATTTTACCTGGATAAAATGTTCTTCCATGGGCATGAAAACACTTGAAAAGCGAGCACTGGTGCTTTCTAATTGAAGCCCAGTGCTTACCATGGCTTCAGTTATTATAGTTTTATCATGGCAAAAACGCACTGCTTTTACAATGCATTGAATATACTGTCATATAGTACCAGTCGTGGAAAAAATCCCCAAATAGATGAGATATTTTTGTACCAAGTGTGATCTAAAAATAGTACAGAATTGCATATGTTTCTATAATTAATTAGAGACATATTGACATGAGCCATCCAGTGCTGTAATAGTCACTGTTACCGGTGCTAACATCTCATTCATGTGTTAGTGAACCCTCTATCGCTGTGCTGCCAGGCTGTGTTGGCACTGCTGTCCTCTGATGGATGAAATCAGATGACCAGTCATTATCAGTAATTATACACAATCTGTGTTCCCTGGTTTGGCTTACTGTAGGAGCCCTGCGGGTCACATTGGGTTAATGTCGTCATAATGGAGGGCCACTCCTATGTATATAGTAAATTGGTATATCAATTTACTCTATGTAAATTGATATATAATTATATCATATATAAATGACATATTAACTGATTTATCATTTTCACCAATATATACAATAAAATAAGAACTCCATTACTGCATCAGAAAATTACAATCATGGAAAATGCATTTTTTTCTCCCCAGTGTTCATTACAACCCTGTATCTCTACAAAAGACGGCAGTAAAGCATCACATTCAGGACTTCCCCCTCATGTGGATTCAATCTAATGCTGGAGACGTGCACCCAGGTGTTGAAACAAAGCTTCATGCACCTCCTTTGTGCAAATATCAGTGTAATATATGCCGACCTAAGCGACACATCAGGTAGTCTCTATGTGATACAACATGACTCAAAGTCCCGCTACTTTATCTGTAGCATTTCGAAAATGAGGCCAGTTCCCAAGAAGATCGTTCCCAGCGCTGTCAAGAAGTTAAAAATAGTTCACAAATCTAAATACTGCACCTTGACTCGTTTAGATTGTCTCACTACCATGATTTTCATTGTACTTTTCCCCTTTGTTCCTCTCCTCTGTCACCTACAGGTATTATGGCTGTTAAGTTTCGATGACAAGAACACCTTGGCAGATGCGGTGGATAAATACTGCATCGGAGTCCCGCCCATTCAGTGGCTAGCCTGGATACCACAGCTCCTCACGTGCCTGGTCGGCTCTGAAGGCAAACCTCTGCTCAATCTCATCAGTCAGGTGCGCTTATTAAAACCCTCTGCGTACAGTTTTATAGTCTATAAGTCTAATCGCATTAACCTCTCATTTTTATTACACTACTCTGCATAAATGAATAGCCGCCTTCTTGCCTTCTATTTACCACTCGGAGTCTCACCCTGTCCCGTTTCCAGAAATTCATTGGCTTTTTTCACAAGTCCCAGCCGAATTGGTTTTGAAATTATTTGTTCAAGAAATGATTATAAAGTTAATATTGTATGCATCCGCACTGCAGGAAGCGAGCTGCTAATTAAACCAAGGACTAATTTGCTTTGCCTAATGGAGTATTATTTCCAGACAATTTGAAGTGGGTGATCTTCAAAGGGTAGTCTGCCGTGACAAACCGACACTCTCGCAGCAAAGACCAGTGTGGTGTCGGGGACATGCCAGTGTGTGCAGCTGGATGAAAGACAGAACGAGGAGGAGGGAATGCAGCGGGGGAATGAGCTAAAAAGGAAATGCATTACATTTCAGTTACAACATGGGAAAAACAAAATTAATAAAAAGGTCTATCATGCTATTTGTTAGTATGAACAGCCAATAGCATCCTGATTACAATCTGGAAGAGTCACCTTGTTGCGAAAAGCACATTTCGCCATGTTTTCCTATACATTTTGTGTAATTGGGACTGGCTTGCATTTCTAAATGGGAGCAGAATGCAGAAGCCAGCCATGAAACTAAGTGACATTTTCAGGCCATCCATCTTCTCCCCTTCATTTTGGGGCTAATTAAGCCGTACTTGTTTCGAAGCTCTTGCACCCACTTGCTTGCTCTGCGACTTGTATAAATGTGTTCCAAAAAAACAGGAAAAGATATTAATCACTTACATTCCATTCTATAGCTTGCGTTCCCAATGTTTTGAATTCCAAGTCATTATTTTAGAAGGAGGGCGGGGCCTATACTCTACAAGTGATGTACTGTTTTTGAAAGAGATGAAACTTTTTGTGAGTGTATGAGTTGATTAATATAATCTCTTAAAGGAGACATATCGTGTAGTGGGACTTTTTGAGCTTTTAACAATGTTGCAACATTGTTCCCTCATCATAAACACACTGTACCTGGAGTAGTATATTGTGTTCGTTTTGAATAATTCTGGGTACAGTGCATTTTTTCACTTTCTTCTGCTGAATCACTCTAATCGGTACTTCCTTGATTTAGTTGCAGCATAGACGGAACAAGAAATTGTTCTCCACGTTTTTAAAGCCCAGTTAATCCATCATTGGACCCATTTATTTTATTTGTTGGTTATTTGGTCGGGACAGTGCATGTTAATTAACATACATGGGCCTCATGCATGTAAACAAGCCACACCGGCTGATGTGCAGGTTTGCGCTATTGATTTGCCAGCCTGCCATTAGCTGACAGTAAAAGCTTTGTTTCTCTCTTTGCGGTTTTCTCTTTACCTATTTCAAATTTTAAAACACAAGAGGCTGAGGTACACACAACAATACAAACATATGATTCTGTCGGGTCCCATTCAGCCCCATTCATTGTAATGATCCTGAGTGGTCTGTGAAATTAACATGGCTGCTCAAATCTCCTCCAACGAAGCCTGTTCCTTTTTAAAAAGGCAAAAAGGCGGAAAACTCCGACCGGCTACGTCAATCATAGATTTAGGCTTTCATTTTATTTCTAATATACAAAAAACAGTGTGGTTAAAAATATGATACATAGCCCAGCGTTGTCACATGGGTCATAGCGATTTTTAGAAAATAAAACTCTTTGGGGCCAGGCTTTTAAGCAGAGCAAACAAGGTCCAAAGCTACATAAAAATCCTGTTTCCAAAGTGTCTTTTGGCGTCGCCCTTGGCCACCAGGGGGTGGTATTACAGCAATGTCAGCTCCCCGCCATGAGGACCAAAGAGGGCTTTCCTCACCCATTGCCTGCTACCTAAACCAATATTGACCTACAGCCTCTTTAGAATGTTACGCCACTTAAAGCCAACGCTAACCGGCTCAAGGACAAAACCTGACTTTCTCTTAACCTTTTTACATGAAGGGGAGGGCCACATTTCGATGCGCGGCAGGCTCTCTCTCCTCTTCTGGCCCTTGAATTATTTAGCACATCTCTGTGGCGGCGTGATGTTTAAAAAATAAATAAATAAATAAAAAAGCTTATGCTGAAATATTGATGAAGGTGCACAGAAGAGCGCCCGGGGACTGGCGGGAAGATGAATCAGAAGTTAACACAGCATCTCCTCAGCACCTCCTTGTTGACGTGCGGACACCTATCTCCATTCTCCTTGTCTAGCACTTGCCCTCTCCCCTTCTTCTCAAAAGACTAAATAAAACTCTTATCTTCGCTGTGGTTATCTTTGTTGAAAATGCTTCCTCCATGGCCTTTTATTCCTTCTTTCATGTTTAATGCAGCTTTTAGTTTTACTTAATATTGTGATTTCAGTTTACGCTTGAGTCACATTTAACTGCATTAGGCAGCTGTTATTCCCAGAAAACTTCAAAACAGGAATAAAACACCAAATTGTAGATTTTGGCAACTCGTAAAGGACTAAATCTAGTCAGTGTTGGCGTAGATTGTGTTAGCTAATTGTCTATGGCACTTCTAAAACCTAAAATCTTGTTTTATTTTTATTTTTGGTACTATATTATGCTACATTAGACTACTGTAACTGATGTAGCTGGGTGCCGTTAGGTCAGGCTGTTGGTAAATAGGGATAAGCCGAGATCCCGTGGCACGAGATCTCGCGAGATCAAATTGTCACAAGATTTCTCGTCACAATGTAAAATTATCTCGTAATATATATATTTTTCTTCTAATTTTATTATTTTATAGGCTGAAATTTAGATGTAGACCTTCTTCCTGTAGACTACTTATAGGACTCATGGGAATATTTAGGCAATAGCTCTCTAATAATGTGTACTATATATTGATTGGAACTTAAAAAAGAAAGAAACTTTGACGTGTTTAAGGTCAGTCGCTTGGAACCGTTGCCTCGGTGTTCAAACCTGTAGACTGGAGCCGCAGATTCACGCCTGCAGATCCACACTCGCACCTCGTTACTTTTTCTTTAATTTACGAACGAAAGGCTCCGCTGTTGGAAGCTACGTTTTACCGCTGCACGCCGCGGCGAGTCCGGGTGGATCCGTCTATTTTGTGATTGTACACGCGCATCTACCGCGCACGGAAAAGCAAAACAACGCGGATGTGACATGTGCGCGGACAACGAGGGAGAGGGGAGGCCAGCGCAGAATATGAAGGGATGATTACAGCGGGACATTTAAGGAAGAGGTCAGTCAGACATACAGTAGAATTACAATGTTTAAAGCCTCCTGTACGTCAGTGTCTGGCACGGGCTGTTTAGATACTAAATCTAAACCGGTCTCCTCCTCCTCCACCTGAAATCAACTTTTAAGCTTCAAATTATATCTAATTATTATTTATAATTTGGAAATGTAATCAGAATACACCTGTCAAGAGCCAAATGTATTAGCCTTGTTCTAATATTAAACTGTGTGCACAAATAGAGCCTGATGATATTGGTAAATCTTATCAATTCCCATCCTTATTAGTTTGTTCATTTTGTTACATACAATACAATACAATGGCTCCATACAAAGGAAACATAATTGCACAATATTATTTATTATTGCAAAATATGTCAAAGTCTCGTTCTCGTGGACTCAATCTCGTGTCTCGTCTCGTCTCGCGGGATTTGTATCTCGACCCACCACTATTGGTAAATATTTATTTTGTTTCCAATTCAAAAGACAAGGAGGACATTTTGAGGACCCTTCACTTCATTTTAACAGAACACCGCCACGAGCCGTCGAGCAAAGACCAAGCCCATATTCTTTTCTAACTTTGTACAGTATCAACTTCTATCAGTGTGTTGACGTTTCAGGGGAACTTTGAGGGCAGTTTCATCACCATCACACTCATTTCAGTAATTCAGCCGTGACTTATTTCCCTGGACTCAAAGCTTCAAACACTGTGCCTGTTGGAGCCGAGGTCTCTGGCTGTATCGCTGTGATCTCGCTCTCCTCTCTCACCTCTGCCTCTCCTCGCAGCTCGTGTGTGCTCCTCAAGGGGCATTCTTTGAAATGTAATCGCTGACCCCCTTTTATCTGCTAGGTGGGACGAGTGTACCCCCAGGCGGTGTACTTCCCCATTCGCACCCTGTACCTGACGCTGAAGATCGAGCAGAGGGAGCGCTACAAAAGTGGTGAGTAGACACGAGCGGCACCACTGTCAGGTCTTTATTATCTCAAATATCCCATGATTCCCTGGATTTGTTGGTTGTGTTGCCATTAGCTACACACTTTTCTAAATTATGTGCTTAATATTTGTAATAGAACAGACCAGAAACAGTATTCATCACGTACCTATGCTGGGTCTTTATTAGTTTTCTGTGAATTGGGATGTCTTGGGTTGCATGTGGACCATCGGTTGTGTTGTGACCATGTATCAATGACATAGGCTTACAATCGGCCCACTTTTATTTATTTTTTCTTTATGAAAATGAAGAATGCCTTATTTCAGTCAATAAAAAATCATTTAAAACAAAAGGCCTCGATATGTCATACATTGAGCAGTTGGGATTTGAGAAACTTTTTGTATATTACTCCTCTGCACTCAATTAATTAGATTTTGGAATATCCCTCCGCTCAAAGCTGCTTTAAATATATGAATACAAATATATTCAGCGCATATTTAAGTGGAGCATTCAGACCTCCTTAGCATACCCCCATGTGCTAACACTGTCCTCATCCGCTCTCTCCTCCAGACGCCTCTGGGCAGCAGCAGCCCAGTTCGGTGGGAGCCCAGCCCCACTCTGGAGGCTCCGACCCGGGGCCTATCCGAGCCACGGCCCCATGTGGCGCTGCAGCCGCATCATGCACATGCAGAGGGAGCTGCACCCCACCCTGCTCTCCTCTCTGGAGGGCATCGTGGACCAGATGGTGTGGTTCAGGGAGAACTGGCACGAAGAGGTGAGGAGTCGCACAGCCCTGTCGGCCTTTGTCCTTCTGCGTGTGTTTCAGCCGCTTGGACAATAGTACGAGGTTTATCCCGAAGAAGTGAGTGCGTAGAGCTGTGTGTCGGAACACCTGCTCCTCCAGATGACCAGTGACCAGTGCTGGCATCGGCTGTCTGCCCAACATCTGTGACAGTGAGAGTACTCCATCTCTGAATAGCATCAATCAGTCCACGTGTAGAAACACAATTACCGTCTTATCCCAGCTACGTAATTAGCCAGGTCGTTTTGATTTTCACCTAAACAATACAATCCACAGGTGTCCAGAGTCTGCAACTTTGTGCATTCAAAGAGCCAATTTACCTCCCCATAATGTCCTGCAAACTTTACTGTAAATTAGTATGGTTACTTCAATGTGCCCACTTAACCAGGACTAAAAGAGGATTAAATCAAGAATAGACTCGATCTTTTATCACTTGATTTAAAGCGCTGTATGTGCTGTATAACCAAAGAGTTCAGATGCCTGATACAGGGTAAACTAAGGTAAGAAAGGAGAAAGTACAGACACTAAAGCTAAACTGAATTACCCACATTCTATTTGACACCTTCTGTTTCATCTTCGCCGGAATTAGGCCTGACATTCTCATTTAAAGAGGCGCTTTCACATAGTTCTGGCCGTGCCCCGCAGCCTCTCTACACAGTGTAGCTCAGAGACTGTGGGTGGAAAGGAAACTGCGCTGAAATGGAGGCAGCGCGCGCCGAAAGCCCGGGACAGGTGATGGATGGGTGCGGTGAGCGTGTAGGATGGGCCCAGGGATTAAGCTCCTGAAGTTTGTTGGTGTGTGCGCGAGAGGCTGTGATTATCTGTGATAGTTTGGGGCACTCGGCAGCAGCTGCAGGCTCTATGCTCCGTTCCACTGGGCAGACAGGGCCGGGGCGCGTGCTGGGCCTTCATCACTTTCTCATCAACCTGAAGACGCGCTGTTGGGAGTATAGGCAGCGATGTACATTCAGGCTGATATGACACAAGCTGCATTTTAAAAGCTGCTTCTTTCCAGAACAATGGGATGACATGTTTTTCGCACTTTTGTCACTGTGTAGTTGAAATATTTGTCTCTGCATTTTGACACAATGCTAATAACTATTGTCAACTGAAAAATATAGGAATTTGACGTGGCTAAAAATGGCTTCATATGCTGCATGTTGTGCTAAAGTCTACCTCAAGTTGTCAAAGTGGGGTCTGGGGCCTCAGGTCAAACATATCAGGAAATTAAAGGGATGTTTCAGAATTTTTGACATAAGCCTAATTTCCTAGTTATCCAGAGTGTTTTTTTTTTTTTAATTCATGCAGTCCTTATATTTGAAGAGTTTAGTGGCGCTAGGCTAGTCTTAGGCTAACACATTTCTACGGTAACAGCTAGCCTGCATTAAAAACAGTCTGACCCACTCCACAGTGCACCTGAGGCAAATCACTTATAACGGCAGACAAACGATATAAATGTCGATATAAGTGTCGATAGAATAATTTGAACCATTTTGCATAACGTATATTTGAGCAGCATCAGCTTCGTCGTTGTAAGCTATGCAGCGGCGGAGTGATCTGCTAGAAAATAGTCCCTCAAAATGCGGTAATTCATGTGATACAAGGTCAGTTATATTAAAAAAAATTATTCTATCGACAGACATTTATAATGTTAGTCTGGTGTTATAAGTGATTTACCTCAGGTGCACTGTGGGGTGGGTCAGACTGTTTTTAATGCAGGCTAACTGTTACCGTAGAAATGTGTTAGCCTAAGACTAGCCTAGCGCCACTAAACTCTTCAAATATAAGGACTTCATGAATAATAATAAAATTGAATTGAATTTGAAATACCTCCTTTTCACTCTTGCAGTAGAAACGGGTTGTGCGCCCTCTGCTGGCATTTTGTAGAACTACATTTTATAATATCTTAGTCATAGGGGTATTTTTGACTCGTTTATTTTAAGTTATACCAACAAGGCTAAAGCGTCCAACAGTAATTTAAAAAGCCTGAACAAAACAATCATCTTCATGACTAATACAAGATCGAACCTTGACATCAGGTTCCCTCTCTAATTGTCTCTTTTTCCTCGCCAGGTTCTGAGGCAGCTCCAGCAGGGCCTGGCCAAGTGCTACTCTGTGGCCTTCGAGAAAAGCGGCGCTGTGTCTGACGCCAAAATCACGCCACACACTCTGAACTTTGTGAAGAAGCTAGTCAGCACTTTCGGCGTGGGCCTGGAGAACGTGTCCAACGTGTCCACGATGTTCTCCAGCGCCGCCTCCGAGTCCCTGGCACGACGCGCCCAAGCCACTGCTCAGGACCCGGTCTTCCAAAAGATGAAAGGACAGTTCACAACAGGTTTGGCACGCCTTCCCTTTTAATTATGACATGATATATATTCTATGCTATAGCTACAGTTGTTGAAAATTGAAAAGGCTCTCAGTTTTGTGAAGGTAGTTTCAATATGGTCTTGTCTGATGTGCTTACCTTCATAACAAATCAAATAAAACTGGTCTGAGCATCGGGCAGTGTGAAGACTGGTGTTAAAACAAGCAACACCTCCCACCTGACCTTTCCCGTCGCCAGCAACACGCTTAAACTTCCAGTCGCATAAAACCTGATAGAAGATTGTTATTCAGGTTTTCTTTTTTATAATACCAGAGACTACATCACTCAAAACACATTTACACGAGGCAGCGCGCGCTCGGGCTGCAGCTGGAGCCAGAATATTGTGCGACGTAATTATAGTTGGAAGCAAATGATTTAATTTGTGTGGGATGCTCTTTCAGTTCACCGGGCTGATGCGGTTGTTTGTGCTATAGCTTTTGCTCACTGCTATTCCATGAGGTGGGTTCCTGAGCGGATAGCACCCCTGACTCACAGCGATATCGGTCCAGGATTGCCTTTTCCATTCAAAAACAAATTTCTGATAACAATTTCTAAAGCTTTTCCCCTTTGTGCTTTGTTCCAAACGATTTTCTGATGTGGGTTTTGGTTTTGGTTGGATCATGTTTGTGCTGGTGAACAAAAGTGCGCGTGGACAGGTGCGGCTCTGGTCTGGTCCAGTTGGATTTGAAGTCTGTGTTTTGTACATGTGAGGGAGTTTATGTGAGCCCATGGTCCCCTCTCGGTGGTCACTGTCCCTCACTCCCACAGACTGCACACGCATGTTTTCAAAATTGCCAGCGCGGTTAACGGCCCGGTTCCTCTTGTTCATTGCTTTTCTACATAGCGCTCCTTCCTCCCCGTCGTCGCTCCTGTGCTTTTCCTCTTCATTGGTTTTCAAAGTGGCCCATAGAGCTAATGTGTTTGGCCCTGGGACAGGCAAGGACAAGGAGCGGGAATGAAAAGCAGCTAGGAAGAAAATGATGCCTTCGCTTACAGGGAAATATGGGCAATAAGGCGCTGAGAAGCATAAAGAATTGTACAAGAGCATGAAAGAGCGAGCGGATTTACGGGGAGAAAACAAAAGGACTCCAGGCAGGTGTTATGGTATTAGTAATCAAAGCCCAGCAGCGGCCTGGCACAACGAGGAGTGCGAGGCTTGGAGCTGTGCACTGATGACTCTTCCCAGATGTCGTTGTGCCAGCTGTGTGCCAGGCGTCCCGGGCGTGTGCTTTGGCGCTGTGGCCCTTACTGCCCCTCGGTGACACTGGACTGCACGGGCCACACCACACACGGCTCTCCATGCAGAACAAACTGGGCTTGAGCCGCTGAGTAGCCAAGCTCTCTTTTCCCACTTAATGTTGGCGCTCACTGCTTTCACACGGTTTGTGGGCCGTAAAATATGGGTTTATGTGTGCACATATAACATTTGGCAGCAGGGAGGCATTCAAATCCAATTACAGCCCATGCTATTTGCATGAGTTACAGTTTTAGTAGTGGATCTGTTCCACAGACTTTTGTCACACGTGCCTTTGACGAAAGCAACCATTTTTGGCATTCGAAATGTGTGTCAATTCCAGACCATTTCTTGTACAATACCCTTTATATTTTAAATGGATTGTACTGCCTCTCACAGACATATTTTCATACTATGAGCTTTAAACGTCTACTTTCACAGTTTGAAGCCATTATGCCCTGTATCCCATTCATTCTGCTAACGTAACCTTGGGAAGTCAGACCCAGCTCATACCCACTCCCAGACAGTTACGGCGGAGTCCATGCGGGAATGGTGGTCCTCTAAAGGTGGCCCACGGGCTGAAACATCATTTAGAGCCGTGGCGCCCCCTCCCCCTGTCAGCGGGGCAGGTAGGGCCAATGCACTAACTCGGAGTTTCACACAGGTCACAGAGCAGCCTGGCTATTTTCCACACATTTTCTCTCCGCATCCTCATTCCCCGCAAGTCACAGAGCAGGGGCAGGGATGAGTTCAGGGCAAACGAAAATAACTCTGCCTCTGTAGCAGCTACTTTACAAGGCTGCCGTTTGCCTCTGCTGCTGCAAACTGTTAGGGCCCTTCCATCATGGCATTGTGGGCATAAATTCATCAATGCTTTTTTTTCTCTACTGAAGTAAGTGAAATTCTGAATTCAGAACAGAGCCAAACATGTGCCAGGTTTTTGAAAGCACTGTACACTTAAATGGTGCTGAACTGTTGTTGAGGTGCAATTTTTCCGGACTGTTTCAATCCCCCTCCCTTCTGTCGGGTCAGGTGAATTTCAGACAGGCGAAACAGGCCGCTCCGGAAAGAACATTGGCTGTTTTAAAGGCCTTATTTAAAGTATTAGGCGGTCTCACTCCAGATGAAATTGAACAACTTTGAAAATGGCAGGACCTCGCAGCTTCATGGATCCATTAGAAGAGGTGGTACAATCTGGTGCACTGTAGGCAGGTGTTATGTGCTCATGCTACAGATGCCCTGGGGCTTTTACTCTAAAAAGGAACAGTAGCTTGGTGTTGCCTCCTTCAGATATTAAATAAGTGACCTTACTGTTTTTAATCATCCCTATCACACCTTTCTTTCTTTTTCATTATTACCCTGATGTCTTCATGTAATGCATTATTACACAAGGATAAATCAGCAAAGTCTACATTATGATTACTTTTCTCTAAAATATTGTTTATAGCAGATGTTTTGAAAGTCGAAATCCTGTGTTTTCCAAGTTTTCTAGGGAGCCCCCACAGTGCCTGTTGCTGCTTGTGTCAGCTCCGCCGCTTAGTTTCTGTTGGGAGAGTTCATGATTTTGTAAAAAAAAACAATGTTCTTGAGCCATATTTAACATGTTTCTCACTGTGGATTAAATTTTGGTCATTCCCCGAGGTACCGGCCCACTTTAACTTATTGCAGGAATGATAGTAGATCCATTACCAAAAAAGTCCTAATAGATAATTGTATTGAACTGTTCTCTAGTCCATTCGGCATCATTTCAAAGTAACTGTTCTTTATCTAATTTTTTTTTTAATTTGGCTGCTAGCCCATCCGTGCCACACCTTATTTATATCCCTGAAATGTAGGTTTTTACTACTACTCTCTAGGTCATGGCTGTCTAAACAAGCTGCTCTTTGTGCCCCAAGCTTGTAAATAAAGCAAGTGCAAACACCCAGACCTCACTGTAATTAATCTTACATGTTAGTGGTCGCAACTTTGGTCTTTAAAAAAATCCGCCAAAACTAATATTACTGTTGAATCTTTATATAGCCTGTGTTATTTTGAGCCGGCTTTGAGATCAGATCTCCGTGTTTACTGCCGGTCTGTGTTTTGAACCTTGTGGCTCCTAACCTTAGGGGGTTAGTAAGAACCAGTATTTATAGTTCACCCGGAGAGTGCAGGCCTGGGAGAGGTGGCATATTGCGCTCTAAAAACACACCTGGGAGCCGCCCTCTTGTGTTACGGTCTTGCACTAGTAGTGAATTTCTGGCTGAAGGGCATTTTGAGGGTGGGGGTGGGGGGGAAATAGAACAATAGCACATTTCTCAACCGAATGAAAGTTACATTTAGAAAAGTAAACACCATGAAGTCTTTGACATTTAGAACCTCAATAGTTCCAGTATTTATTGATTTTTTTTTTTATATATTTTAAAATGCAAATACATTAGTATTCGTAAACAAACACAGAAGAAGAAAATACTCTTAGTTGCATGTTTTAGTTGGAATAGAGCATTTGTAGAGCATGTTGACCCTCTGAATGTCCCAGCAAGACAAAACCTGTTTCAGTCCGATGTTCACTCCGGCTTGGGAGAGAGGGATGACGGTGTCCCCGCCGTTCTTGGAGAAGACCGCTCGCCCGTAGTGCATGATGGAGTCGTAGTCATAGGGAGTGCCCTGGTTGTTGGTGTCAGCTTTGTTAAAGTTGAATTCCTTGGACGGGTCCACATTTGCCCAGTTGATTCTGACGTACTGGTCACGGTCGCTCCTGGTGTGCTCGTGCCTGAAGCCCAGGGCGTGGAGGAACTCGTGTTGGATGATGCCTTTGTAAATACAGCCACTCCTTTGGAGAAACAGAACCTGTTTACCTCCCTGTTTCCCCAGAATAGAGAAACATCCCTCCTCGTTCTCCACACTGACGTAGTCGTTCTCGTTCGAACGAGGAACAAAGCGGATACAGGTCTCGCTTTCGATTTCACTCAGAGCAGTGCTGATCAGCCTCCTCTCAGAACTTTGAAACGCACTGCTGATGGTGTAGGCAACAGAGACTTTGCCGTCCGAGCCTTTGGGCCAATGGCAGGCGTTGTTCCAGCACATCATGGCGTTCCTGGTTTTGGGAAACAGCAGGTCTCCTTCCAGGACGAACTCAGCAGAGTTATTGTTCTGGGTCAATATGCGCATGCTGAGGTCTTCAGTTTGAGTTTCCTCTGGGACTTGTTCTTCTCCACTCTCCGGGACAGGTGTGACCTGGGCTTGACGGGCAGCCAGCAGCATGAGCATGGAGACCAACAGAGCCATGTTCAGCCTCAGTGTTGCAGCACAAGGAGAAACTGCAGGACTTTGTCCAGGCTACTGTCTTTATACTGTCCTCTACAGGCGTTTCCTCTGAGGATTATGGGCTGATCGCTAAAACACAAGCCCAAACTAAACATGTGAAGGACAAGCCCACGGAAGCAAATAATCTAAAACATGTTATTTTCCAACTTTACCAGTTCAAACTCTGGCATGGTGCAGCATGGTGGCAGAGCGGTTAGCACTCTTTTCTCCAAGAAGGTCCTGGTGTCGATTGCTGACAGTGTGGAGATTGCATGATCTTCCTGTGCCTGCGTAGGACCCTAACAAAATATACAATGGGCCATGATGAGTGTGCAAGCGCGTGTTCATTAGCATGCACTATCCCAACCAAATAAATATAGAAGTACAGCTACAGTGCTGAAGTTTTAACGCCTCACTCCTGTGAACAAAAATGATCTGACAGTTCCTTGCAAATAAATAGAAGCGGTTCATGAGGATTTCAAAAGAAATTGAACTGGTTTCCAGTTTACAATCTTTTGTAAATTTCCTTCTGCTAAGTCCTGGCTTTGGACTGTGTGTTTACAAACATGGTGGGGGGCAGGTGGGTGTGGTGGGTGTACTGTGTGTCAGGGGAGGTGTTAGCAAACATTCAACAGGAGTGTCTATTTGCCGACTGGGGCTTATTAGTTAACGCCCCCCCCAAAAAAAAAAAAAAAAAATCACAGATTTTTATTTTTGTATATAAAAAAACTCGATTTACAATTCAATTGATTTTTTTTCTCCCCCATTTTACAGAAAATAACAGCGAACTGTAAATATATTTTAAATATATATATTTATTGTATTTAGTGAAAGTACATCAACATAAACAAAATTGCAAAGGCAACCCTTTCTCTAACTGAAAAGTCACAGTGCAGTGTGCAACAAAGATTGTTAAACATCCAAATTATTTATACTGTATTAATAAAAATAATGATGCCTTGCACTTGTAATGCGCTTTACAAGCCTGTATTACAAAGTCGATTTGACCTACCAACTCGATTGTTAAATCAAATCGATTTTTCCCCAGCCCTAGTTAATGCAGGCGTGCAATGAGCCTAGTCCTCCAGAAAATACCACATTCTTATCTGTAAAGAGACACAACCGCTTTTCATAATCAGTTTTCAATGTGTTCATTCAATGCCAAGCCGAGATTAAATTGGGTTTACAAGATAATTGACTCCAGTCCAGATTAGACAAAGACTACTGTACATCCAGAAACACTAGCAACAAACAAAAGTCTGTCATCTTTCTTTCCCCAGACTTTGACTTCAGCGTTCCCGGCTCCATGAAGCTCCACAACCTCATCTCCAAGCTCAAGAAGTGGATCAAAATCCTGGAGGCCAAGACCAAGCAGCTGCCCAAGTTTTTCCTCATCGAAGAGAAATGCCGCTTCCTCAGCAACTTTTCCGCGCAGACCGCCGAGGTGGAGATCCCCGGGGAGTTCCTCATGCCCAAACCCACGCACTACTACATCAAAATCGCCAGGTACGGGCCTTTCTCTCTCTTAATGTTGAGGTCTGGGCGCTGAGTCTTAAACATTTACGAGATGGTTAAAAAAGTGAGTAATTTCTCTTTGTCTCTCCAGGTTCATGCCCAGAGTGGAAATTGTGCAGAAACACAACACGGCAGCGCGGCGCCTCTACATCCGCGGCCACAACGGCAAGATCTACCCGTACCTGGTGATGAACGACGCCTGCCTCACCGAGTCCCGCCGCGAGGAGAGAGTCCTGCAGCTGCTCCGCCTCCTCAACCCCTGTCTGGAGAAGAGAAAGGAGACCACCAAGCGGCACCTTTTCTTCACAGGTAAGTGAAATAAACGCATTGTGCATTGGGAGTGGTTCTCAATTCTTTTGAGCACAAATGTCACGTTTTTCTTTCTTTTGAACCTCGCTCACATTTTCCACCCTCTCGCCTCTCTAGTGCCCCGCGTGGTGGCTGTGTCCCCTCAGATGCGGCTGGTGGAGGACAACCCTTCGTCTTTGTCGCTGGTGGAGATTTACAAACAGCGCTGCGCAAAGAAGGGGATTGAGCACGACAATCCCATCTCCCGATACTACGACCGCCTGGCCACCGTGCAGGCCAGAGGCACGCAAGCCAGCCACCAGGTATGAACATGAAGGGCCAGTTTTGTACAGTTTCTTTCTGTTGTATCTTTTGTCTACATTTTCCAACATGTTTCACTTCCTCAGGTCTTGCGGGACATCCTGAAGGAGGTCCAAGGAAACATGGTGCCTCGGAGCATGCTGAAGGAATGGGCTCTACACACGTTCCCCAACGCCACCGATTACTGGACCTTCCGGAAGATGTTCACCATCCAGCTCGCCCTCATTGGCCTGGCCGAGTTCATGCTTCACCTCAACAGGCTGAACCCAGAGATGCTGCAGATAGCTCAGGTAAACGCCCGCCAAGGTGCAGGTGTCAAGGGCAAAGTGAGCTCCCCGAGGCGTGGGATCTGCTCTAATGGATATCCGCACTCGTAGATGCATTAAGAGATCACCATATCTGCTCGTATGAATTACCATTCTCCCCCATGACATTCACGCTCGGGCTATCACTCAGCGGGCCCTGTCAATGCCAAGGATGTTTTGACAGAACATTATATTCGGTCCCGCCACTCAACAGCTATCAAAGACGGTTCAATCTGAAGACGGCGCGTGCCCCTCCCTCTCCGTCTGGTGCCCGGGGTCTGAGGCGGCTTTCTCAAAGTCATTATTAAAGATGATTGTGTCAGTTGGCCACCCCTCCCCTCTGATCCTAATCGGCCTTTGCTGACAGGCGTTCCTCTGGGCAGCTAAGCGCTGGTATTAAGCCCCCTCTGCCTGTTCCACACTGCAGATCCTATTAGACACAGGAGGATTACGGAGCGGGATGTGTACACACTGAAGCACACTCACATATATGGTGCAAGAGCATCACAGGACCCACCTTCACCAATTTATAGCCTTTTCTGCTGGACAACATGAGTCTGCATACACTGTAGGAACCAATGGAGCACTTTGTTTTTCCAGACACACTGCAGAGCAGTCGGGATTGATGCTTTATATAATTGTCTCTATCTTTAATGCTTTGCTTGACACTTGTTTTGAAAGTCACCCAGTTTGTGACATTTCTCCTGTCACTTAAATGTGAAACCCTAATGTTACACCAGCTCTCACAATAAGAGCCTGGTTGGTCATTGTTCTATTAGCATTCAGAGTGCTGCCTCTGCAGCCTACTGTCTGTGGGCTTATCTGAGCCTCGAGGGGCTGCCAGCATCCCAGCCTGGTGCCTAGCGGCGCTCCTCTGGGGCCCGAGGAGCAAACGACAGCAGAGAGACACGGGACAGGAAGGGAGGAGGAAGAGATGGGAGAGGAGAGGTTCGGAGGAGGGAGATGGGAGAGAAGAGGAAGGGAGGTGGAGGGAGACCGGAGAGGCAGCATTGGATTAAAATGCTCTGCTATAAAGCTGTCACAGCCACTCACCTTTTCATATAGAGAAGCTTATCTCTGGATTGGCCAGTAGTGTAGCAGTCCTCACACACATAAATGCAGGCTTAAAGATGAAAACTTGGTGGTATATGTTTAAGACAGCGGGGAGCGCGAGCTCCGAGCAGTGCACTGAGGATTATAGATGTTCTGCAGCTGATAGTTTGATGTGTTACTGTCTGGACAGATCAATAACAGCAGCTAGTTCTTTGGTCTCTGCTTGTTTAGAAGCTCCTCTGAATGAGTTAAAAGTAAGTAGCACTATTTTTTTTTTAATAAAGAACTCGTGAGCAAAATGTGAATAATGCTGTACTTTATTTGTCTGTCCTCAATTACATTTCTTTGATTTCTGTTTCTAGGACACAGGCAAGCTCAACGTTTCCTACTTTCGTTTTGACATAAATGATGCCACTGGGGACCTGGATGCTAATCGGCCTGTTCCCTTCCGCCTGACTCCCAACATCTCCGAGTTCTTGACCACTATCGGTGTCTCCGGGCCTCTCACAGCCTCCATGATCGCTGTGGCACGCTGCTTTGCACAACCAAACTTCAAGGTATGTTACCCATCTCCCCAGTTTCTCATTTTAAGTTCTGCGTACTTTTACTGAAGCGCTCGCGCTCAAATAAACCTAGAAAATCTCATGTGGCAAAACAATACAGTGAAGAGAAAAGCCAAACTCCTGCAGGGCCGTAATGACAGGCGAGTGGTGTGTCTATGTATAGGCTCGGGTTGATGCGCTCGCACAGATGTGGAGGGAAAGTGCAGCTCTTGAAAAACAAGAAAACAAAGCGCACTGAACTAATTACCTTGAGAAACCCATAAGCCAGATTTTTTTGTTCTTGTGGCGCAGTGGAAATAGCCGTTTCTAGGGAACGGAGGCAACACAACAAACACCTAACAATCATCCACTCAAATATAGTTGAAAACCTAAACTATAAAATCCTTTAGTGCCGTGTGAAACTAAAGCTATGGTGGTACGAAAGGGAACGCGTTGTACCTAGTTAGGTGATGATTGCTAGTGTAGATCCCGTCTTGTTTTTCCTGGTTATCCATTTAAGTTCTTTGCCGCCATAATGAGGTGCTAACAACATGGCAACCTTCCCTAAAGCGGACGGACACTCCCTGAATGTGCGTTAACACCTCGGCTTGTGGAGATTGACCTTTGCAAAACGGAGGTGTTGGATCACTTTCATTCTCAGCACGACGGGAGGTGTTTAGTCACGTAGCTGAGAAATACTCAAAGTTGTATCTGTCGCAGAATAGGCTGGACGACACGACTCAAATTTAACCCTAGCTTAAAATACAAAATAAGCTCTGTGCAGACTTTTTGACCAGTGTAAGGTAAAGACTCTGTCCTGCAAACATGTAAAGGGTCCTGTTTTAACCAACCTTCACTTTTCTCAAGGTGTATTTGCCTTTTTGTGGCATACAGTCTTTACTGCTTCATAATGAACTCTTTCACAGGTGGTTTGCAGAATAAAATGGGGCCCTGCACATTTCGTCCCTCCTATTAAAGCAGTACTAAGTAACTCATGCCCCTAGAGGCCATAAGCACTACTGCAGGTGTCGTAGCATGTTGTTTTATTTATTAATTGACCGTGAGAGTAAATGCTACGCTGACAGAGAAGACAAAGGGAGAGCGGGATACTGTACATCCAATTACACAATGGAAATATTTATTTTTCATTCAAACTTTGCTGTAAATACAGTTTAAGTGGCGATAGCTCACAGTTAGCTTTGACCGTTAGCCTGTTAGCCTGTTAGCTGCTTCTTCGTGATTCTATTCGTGTGTATTGCTCCTCCGACCCGGTGGCAGTCAAGTTGCAAATGTGGTTTTCTGGCCAGAGAGGACATGAAAGACCCCCCCCCCAATCATCTCATTAACACTTGTATTACCTCCAGAGGCACTATGAAAAGGATTTAAGGTTAACAAGTTACTTAGTACTGCTTTAAAGTGACGTCTAAATGTATTACAAATTTGATAAAATGTGCAAAATCGACCACCTGGTCTTGCATTTTGATGTTGAGTAAGTAATAATATATATTTATTATTTATTGTAAAGTCCCTCCTTCCAGGTTTTCAGCCACTAATCGGATTCAAGTAACCTCCCGCTTTGACCAATGAGAGGCCTTTTCCTGTGAATCAGCCTGTCAGGTCCAATAAGGAGGGAGGGGGAGGAGCTTGATCATTAACTTTTGAAAATTCTGTTCCTGCTCTCCTCATTTTGCAAACTAAGAAAGGCTTTCTGGTTAAAGAGGGGAGGAATTTGATTGTTTACCTTCAAATGTCACTCTTTCTCTCTCGTCACTTGACAAACTAACAGACTATCACTTTAAATCTTCAAATACTGTCTCTGTCTTTTAGGTAGATGGAATCCTGAAAGCGGTCCTTCGAGACGAGATCATCGCGTGGCATAAGAAAACCCAGGAGGACACATCGATGCCGCTGTCCCCCGCCGGCCAGCCGGAGAACATGGACTCGCAGCAGCTCGTGTCTCTGGTCCAGAAAGCCGTCACCGCCATCATGACCCGCCTCCACAACCTGGCCCAGTTCGAGGGCGGCGAGAGTAAGGTCAACACCTTGGTCGCCGCCGCCAACAGCCTGGACAACCTGTGCCGCATGGACCCCGCGTGGCACCCGTGGCTCTGAGGGGAACATTGTTGGCAGGAAGTGGAGAAAGATTGTATTACATACGGGATAGTCCTGTCTGCGGATATAAAGCTCTGACGTGTGAAGTGAATGGAAACAGAAGCTTTACTTGGTGGAAACACGATCTGAAATCAGGTTGAAAGTCCTTTGCTGTCGAGATGTCAACACGGTCATACCTCTTTTAATGATTTCTATTTATTACAAAGCAGTCTGATACAAAGGGAATATGTTTTTCTATTGGTAAAATACTACACTAAGCCTTAAACAGTTTAGAACCATTCTAAAAGTTTATATCGACCCATTCCCCTGCCCTCAGCCAAGTGAGCATAGATTTAAGAATGTTTTTGGTCATTACGGCTGTCGTAATGACCACAAATTAAGAAGATATTAACTGATTAATATTAGTATGTTTTGACCAAACACTCCTGTATCTCAGGCACACGTTTCCTGAAGGACACAGGGAACATGCTTTACAAACTGTTTGCAGTCGGGCTTTCCACATAGATTTATGAAATGGTTCAGTTTGTTCATGAAATGTGAGCAAAAGCCTTGTATAAATAATGAATGTAATAATTACATTAAAATGAACTGATATTGTGATTAATCACATTTCTAAAGCGTCTTCAATCTGAAAAATAAATGGATTGACCGCATTAGAACATTTTCAACATCAGACTGCACAAACAGAAATTAAAATGGGGTATGGGTACTTCTCACTGTAACTCGCCAGTATGAACTGAATGAACTGCAAATATTTTAATGAATGTTTTGTTCATTTTTTATTTATTTTTCTACATGAACGGGAAAAAAAAAAGAATGATAAAGTCTAACTGTGTCGTAAAACATTTAGTTGCTTTAAACAATATCTTTAGGTAAAAAAGGTACAGTTCGAACACCAGTCTGTGCACTGAAGGAAAACACCAGACTAACTTAAAGCCATGCTGCGTAATATTTCCCACACTCGATGAATAAAGTACCTTGCTTGCCTCTCATTTGCTGGGAGCGGGACATCACCAGCTCGTCTCCATGGAGATGTTGCAGCTTCGTCTTCGCCTACAGATCAGTAGCAGCACGTTTGATATCGCTGGCATGTTTTGTTTGTGTACCGCGACCGCTTAGTGGCTCTCAGCCTGAAATGTTCCGCAGTGTGGCTTTAAACGGACACCTAGTCTTTCCACAAAAAAAAGCTCATCTTCCTGTCTTTTTTCCCTTCTCCTGAGGAACTTAAACAAGTCGAACCTTTGGGGCAGGTTTGACACTGTAATAAGCTACAACAGCTGTGATGCAAATTTTGTCATTCCCAAATGGGTTATGTAAGTGCTCCCCCCTTTTGTAACTTACGATGCCTTTGTAGAAATGTTATTGTATTCCCCACCTTTGTAAATAAGCATTTTGTTGTAATAAAATGCTCTTTTTTTTGTACCAGCCTGTGTGCTTTCATGTTGCAACCTCCTGAGGAAATTCTGTGAACAATGAGGGCAACTAAATCTAAAAACAAAATACAGGCAGGCGTTACCCAAATCTAATCTTTGGGGAAAAAGGCGACGAAAACACAACAAAAAAGCGGCAAAACGGTGACAAAATGTGCTGGAAAAGCAATTGATAAAGCGGTAAGAAGGCGACAAAACACGACCACAGAGATGAAAAAGCAACAAAAGCCACAAATAAGTGATGAAAAGTCGACAACAAATGCAGCAACAACTAAACAAAAATGTACAATTCGTTTTCCAGGTCTTTGCTTTCAAATGAGGCGTTACACTGGCCAAGCTTTCCAGTCAAGAAGCTTTTAGATTTGGGTAAAGCCGACCCAGAGAGAGTGCTCTCGGTCAAAGTGGGGGGCAATGCAAAGAGATAAGGCGAAAGAAAAGGGACCTTACAGGAACAAGCGCAAAAAAGCGGTATTTGGCGAAGCTTGTGGACATCCAAAACATGGATACAACTACCTTGTATTTGGTGTAAGTTACTACACGATGCAGGAGTTTAAAAGCCACAAATCTTTGGAAAGTTATGAGACTTTCTGCTGTGGCTGGGTCCAGCACTTGGCCGTCTACAAGCCTCCAGCTGGTGAAAACGGCGTTGTACTGGCAAAAGTAACTTTCTTCAAATGCGTTTTAGTGTGTTGTAATTACATTGCATTTAGCGGACACTTCTTGACCAAAATGACAAAGTAATAAAGTGCGTGTTTCGTAAACACTACATTGTTATGAGATGTTCAATGTCAGTCGTGTGCTGTCAGGGCCAGCAGGGCCTTCTCTGCTGGCCCTGGCCAAATGAAGAAAAAAAAGTGTAAAACGTCTTAATAGTATATTTCATTTCTAATTTATTTATATAATGTACAGTTGAGTCGCTTATATTGGTTTTGTTGATGTGTAACTGTAATTTCCTACTCAAAAAGTCATCACGGCACCTCCTCATTCTCAATAGAACTGGCCTGGGTGACCTCCAACATTTGAGCGGTAGTGTAGTTTTATTTATAAGACACACATATACGTACTATTGAATGGTTAAAGAAATGACGACATCACCTGATATGACTGGTGGGATGGAAGGATGCATTTCAAAATGTACCAAAGTATGTAGGTAGATACACTGTTATCCTTTGCAAACAAATGCCTTATTATTGTAATTAAAACATTTTAACCTGTCACAACAACAATGTGGCTCTGGGGTCAAAGAAATGCCCATATGTGCTGCTGCTGAGGCTCATGATGAATGTATGGATCCCTGAGTGGGCTTGGCATCACTGACTTACACACACTGACCTCCTCCACTCATAAACAAAGGTTACCTCTCTGTCGGCCCAGGGGTCCACAGCCTTTCAAAATGCTCACACAACATCTCCAAGACAGTTACCTTTTAACCCTGTGAGTTTGTTATATTGAAAATGTTATAATTCATCATGATATTGTGTCTCTTCTGGACTGATCACAGTCGCTCAAGAGGCCGCCTCCTCTTTAGTGACAAGAAGCTTTTTGTTTCAGCGCGAGAGCTTGGCATAATGGAAGCCCTTGTGTGCTAATGAAAGCAGACAAACGCACCTGCACTTGTGTTGTTGTCCCTTGGATTGTGTGCGACGTCTCGGGTGCCCTCCTTTGGGACAGCCATCCATTTCACGCCTCAGGTGCCTTTTCTGATTCGAGAGAGATTGGCTGAAATATCACATCCATAACGACAACACATGTGCCCAAACACGCACAGACTCACACGAAGCTTGACTTGCGTCGCTCTAAAAAGTGTCAATGTTGTCATTATTTGTGGAAATATCTCAACTTAAATACCTTTCAAAGCTACCCTGGCAAGTCAGACACTTAATAATATAATATCAAGCAAATAACATTCATGTATTACTTTGTTATTTGAGCTCCATTATGAACAGTTTGGATTTATATTAAACACCGTCAGCATTTTTCTTTTTCTATATCTTGATCGTCTTGGGAACCTGAGCTCCATGCACATGACCCCCTGGGGCTCCCGACCCCCATTATTGGAACCACGGCCTTAACCTCTTAACCCCCACCTGAACCGGGCACATTATCTCCAGTTTAGCTTTATCCAAATCTAAAAGCTTTATGAAAAAAAAGCATCAAAATAGCGTCAAAAACGAGAAGAAAACAAGGATGAAAATGACCAAAAAGAACAACAATAATGTGACAAAAACAAAATAAAAAAAGCCACACACAAAAATCAACAAAAACAAAGAACAAGAAAGTGACCCCAAAAAAAACGATTAAAGTGCAGCAAAAAGTGACAAAAACTCAACAAAAAAGCAACAAAAAAATGTATGAAAAAGAAAGTGAAAAAAGTGATGGCAACAATGCAAGGAAAAAGATCAGTTTTGTAGGTCTTAGCTTTCAAACGAGGCATTAGTCCCGAAGCTTTTAGATTTGGGTAAAGCTGAACCAGAGAAAATCCACTTGGTGAAGGCGGGGGGTATAAATTTACTATTGACACCGAAGGTTTGAGAGTAAAGTAACATAACATCATCATCATCAGCTCTGGCACCGATCACCAATCTGCCAGGGACCCACTAACAGATCCTGGCAGCAACCAATGATGACCCCCCCCCCTCTTCCGCTGATCCAGGTGGTCCCCGCGGAGGTTCGGGAAGAGAACCAGATATAAGAGGAAGATAGAAGAGGAGGAGGAGGACGCAACCTTGTTTTAGCGTGATTTATGCGCCGCAACTCTCGCAGAAAGACAAACGGTGGGCATGATGTGAGTGGGAAGCGCTGGAAAATGAGAAAGGAGTTGTTATTGTCAAGCGCTACAGAAAAAAAACAAAGGCCAAAAAGCGCTTTATCAAGTCCCTAATCCACTCGTCTCCTCGCCTCTCCGTTTGTCATTCAAGGCGAGCTCTCTCTTTTGTTTGCTACAGCCAGCATCCAATTACACATCATTGTATCAAGGCTTGTGGCGCAGCGGGGAGAGAGGCGTTTCGTATGTTCATGTAAACAAACAGTATTAATCAGATAAGCATTGTGTTGATCTGTGGTTGGGCTCATATCGGATCCAGCAGCTGAACATTTGTTTTGTAACCGGGTGAAGGAGGCCCATTAGGACCTCTAATGGTATTTGTGCTCTGAGGAAGCTGCCTTTATCGTTTTAATTGCCCAAGTTTTATGGCAGCATGGGGGAGAATCAAAGCAACTTTTCTTTCTTTCTGGGCCACGCTGGATGCAATGAGAAGAGATTTACCATGAATTCTTGCAAAGTCACAATCTTAAACGCATTTTGATAAATAGACCTAATTGGAAATAAAATGTATTCTGTTTTCATTTATTGGTTTATTTGGTCGGGACAGTACACGTTAATGAACATACATAGGTCTTATGCATGTAAACACACCACATCGGATTGTAGCCTTGGGCTAATTTCCATCCGTCGTTCCCAATGGCCGCTGGCTGCTCTGCTTTGCGACAACGACACTGGAGGCCGCCATTGCTCCGCCATTGCTGTAGTACCGCCATATAGCCACTAGGCCCCCATTGGAATCCATTGCACTTTAGACACGTTAAAAACAACTTTAATGCCCGGTGCCTAATTTTTTTTTAACTGTCCACAGCTAGATATTCCTCCTGTGATTACGCTGGGTTAGACACAATCAGAGGCACCGGGCTGGTTATGGTAGGATACATTTTAGAAATTTCCTACTTAACGGGGGTCCGACTGTTAGCATTGGAGCTGCGCGAGCTACACGTCACACAAGGGCCGAGTCTACAGTGAAGGTCCCGCCCTTATGCCCTTATTAGGAACATGCTTCGTCAGAGCTGGGGAGGAGGAGTCTGTAAATCCGCCATGATTTCCCCCTCGAATGTGGTCATTATAGTAAACGGGGAGGAGTGAGGAATGACGGTCTATTAATAATATGTCTATGGTCGTCCCCCTTGCACAATCAATCAATCAATCAATCAATCAATCAATGGTTTTGTATAGCCCAAAATCACAACAGGAGTTGCCTCATAGGGCTGCACCGAACATTAAGGCAATAAAACAGAACAGTAAATAAGACAATGTAAAGTTCAGGCGAATAAAGTATCCAGGCAAACATAATGTCCAAATAAGCGTCAGCAGTAGGTGGCGATGAGCGGCGAGGGTGTCCCCTGGCCTTAGACTCTCCAGCACGGCAAGGAAAAACTCAAAAACCCAGTGGGAGAAACGAGAAACCTTGGGGAGAACCATAGAAGGAGAGATCCACTCCCATGGACGAACAGGCTATAGAGACCCAGGACCGATGGAGTCCCTTCGGCAGACGGGCACACTCTCAAACATCCTGGACTATTGTACATGTTTTTAGAGTTAGGGGAAACCGGAGTACCCGGAGGAAACCTACGCAGACACGGGGAGAACATGCAAACTCCACACAGAAAGGCCCCGCCCAGGTGGTAATCGAACCCCGGACCTTCTAGCTGTGAAGCACAAGCGCTAACCGCTGCGCTACTGTGCCGTGTTTTAGGCATCATATCCCCGTCTATTTTAAACTGGCCCACACTTTGAGACAGAAACTGGTTCGTCCAAAGGACAAGACTCTTTATCAAAACGTTGGTATTTTCATAAAATATTGGGGAAACAAAGGAGCCCCTTCACAAGAGGTTGTATCAGCATCAACAGAGAACTGCACTTCTTCCATTTTAAAGCCACTGATCACACCTTTGATGAAGAGTGAGTTCAAAAGTGAACAGGAATGGAGGTATAACATTTAATCTGCCTCCTATTATCTCCAGTCTCCTCAAATCGAGATCACAACAATGACCACAGGCAAGGAAGGGAGAGAGAGTCCAGCTTCCTGTCAGCCTAGTGAAAGAAGGTGTTCTTCAGTCGGCCGGACCTGGCTCAGAGACTCCGCAATAAGCGTGTGGGATCCCCTTTGAGTGTAACTGCCTGAAGCTCACGCTATACTGTATGCTTTTCCTCCACCGTACTTGAGTAATTCCACTCGCTAATCTTTCTGTAATTTGAGACAAAGTAACTTCCAATGCTCCAAAACCTGGCTCTTGGATAACACTGCGTATTCTAAGGTTATCTCGTCCCATGACAGTTTCTCCTTTCACAGGTTTTGAAATAAAGAACTCTTTCCTCGGGCGTTTATCTTTTACTGCTCTTCAAAGAATCAGCCATTACTTCAAGCCATCCAAGAATTCCTCTTTGTAGGCTCTCACCAAACATTACATTGATGTGGCTGTGATTTGATGTTCAAAGGCCAATAACAGAATAAAAATGTCCATGGGAGCTGATCACTACACTATGGGCAGTAAACAAGGTTGCAGTGAGTGAACTTCTAATATCTTTGTGCTGCTGCAGGTCTGTGTGTCCCAGCAGGGCCATGCCTGAAGCTGGCCAGGGTCCACGTCTACGGGCTGAGGCTAAATTGCTTCTAAAGATTTATGGACTAAAGGAACCACCTTTGTTCAGGCATCAGGCCTTCCATTTTAGTGACTTACCCGGTACTGTTCTATGTTTCCATTGAGTTAGCAACACTATAAGTAACACGTGTAAAGTGAAAGAACACGAGTAATTATGGGAATTCTATCTATCTATCTATCTATCTATCTATCTATCTATCTATCTATCTATCTACTCTGTATGTTAAGGTTATACTCAAATATAAGTTTCCTGAACATAATGACAGCTGTATTTTAAGTAAAATTTCAACATTTCTCTTTTTCTAGACAGTCTTTTATATCTGATTGCAACGGTCTCATGATATTCTACTCTGAATATCATGTTGGCTTTGTCTGATTGTACAGTGTACTAACCTTACCCTACATTAATTCCTTAAAACAAATCATTATCATTACTTTTATTTGACAGGCTCATGGTCCATAAAAGAGAAAAGACATTAAAAATGTAATTTACGTTGCAGGATCATTTTCAATAGTGCACACAAGCTGAACTATTTTCTTTCTTCAGATCAAACTAAACAAGTGCATCCGCAGAGAGCGCTGTAAGTAAATGAAAGCAGGACACATTTCAGCTAAAGCTGGTATGTTTTTCCACAGCTTCTGGTTGTGTTCTTCCCTGCCAAAAAGCTCCTGCAGCGCTCTCCTCACCTCAGATCAGCTCTGTAATTGCCAGACATCATGGCCTGGTCATGGACATTGCCAGCAGCTACAACAGGCTCTTCTCCCGCCTTCATCCAGAGCCAATTAGCCGTCCTCCTGCCTCCTCCAGCTCGAATGTCCTGATCAGAGCAGGCACAGAGCCTCCCTCCCTCCCTCTGTGCCTCTGCCATCCTGCGCAGCATCCCCAGCCCTCGCTCCTCCGCGCCCAGCCGGGTGATTTCATTTGTTTGGTAATATCAGGATTGGCATGTTCAGCCCAGCTTCACTCCAAAGTGAAATTGGACAAGGGCATTGGAGCCTCACCATGTAAAAGTGCTTCACCTTGACAGCTGCTTGAGTGGGCAGCGGCTTGCATTAGAGCGCGGCGGGGCGAGGGGGAGGGTGGATGTACCTGAGTGGAAGGCAGACACCAATTCACTCCTCTCCTTTTCCTCAGGGAGTTACGTGTCAGGAACAGAGCCAGCGTGGAAGACGGAGGCTGTTTAAAGCCGAGACAAAGCACCAGGTGCTGCTGGGGACCAATCTGCTCCACAACAACGTGCTGGAGCCTGTCCAATCTGTCCAATCAGCTTCCAGGGAGAGCGCAGCGGGACAGCAGCTCAGTGTGATGCGCCGTGTCATTTTTTCTGTCACCGTAGGTCTTTACCTTCGATCTATGACATTTAGATCATGCAAACTGCTGCTGTAAATACATCACTATTACGATAGCTATCAGTAAAGCCAACATTTGAACATGTTTCCCTCATATATGGCAGCACAAACAAATGACCTGTTTATGTTTAAGAACAAAAATCATTACCCTATCTTTAAAGTTATGTTTTGAACAATAGAAAATGACTTACGGACCAGTACCAACCACACAATCAGGTTACTTTCCAGTGCCACGCAAAGTTTTGTCAGTAAATTGCCACAGACCCCAAACTTTGGCGAAGTGCAGCCCACATCGAGCAATCACATACCGAAGAGTGTAGGGGTTCCACTCGACTAACTGGATTTATGTAAATGCCCTTCTCTAACTGACATCCCCCGTCGTCTCGCAGGATTTGAGTGTCTACAGGAATTGTATCATTAACTCAAATGGTAACAGTCCAGGATCTATTATACTATCATGATCTATTGTCTATCAACTCAAATAATCTCTGAAAATTAGCTACAAATCATTGATCAGATTGAGGTTTTTTTGTGTTTTATATAGTACAATGTTATTTTGCATTTAATGGTAAAACTGTAAAAAAAATCACTTGCTATAATATAATCAGGTCTGGGTAAACGCCATAAAAAGTTCATGCACAAAGCTGGGAATCCAAATTTGACAGGCTATTTATAAAACCAAGCTTTTGTTGAAATGGTTAAATCCGTGGACTGGAAACATTGCTGAGGCGACAATATTCAGATGAGTTTCGTGAAAGTGATGGGAGGCAGGTGGCCATCATTTGCGACTTTGTCACTTTGTCAAGGCCTCTGTTGTTCCAGATCAGTCATGGCGGCCTGACGGACAGTGATGAAGTCGGTGTCTGTGTGTTGCTGACTTCGCTGTTCCTCACTCCTCAGAGCCAAAATGTAGTGTTTTTATCGGCTACAATGTGAACATCCCCAGCAGAGGATGTTCTTCCTGCATCACCTTGTGACACGCTGTCGCCGCAGTCCGGGACAGGTATCGACTGCAGCGCGTTGTGTCTGCTGCTGAGAAGGTGATCGGCTGTAGGCTCTCATCTATCCATGATATAATCTCCAGGGCCCTGGGGCGTGCGGGTCGGATCAGAGCTGACCCTGTCCACCTTGGACACAAGCTGTTTGACTCATGAACACTAAATAACTCTGCCATCAGACTCATGAACACTAAATAACTCTGCCATCAGACTCATGAACACTAAATAACTCTGCCAACAGACTCATGAACACTAGATAACTCTGCAATTAGATTCATGAACACTAAATAACTCTGCCATCAGACTCATGAACACTAAATAACTCTGCCATCATACTCATGAACACTAAATAACTCTGCCATCAGACTCATGGACACTAGATAACTCTGCAATTAGATTCATGAACACTAAATAACTCTGCCATCAGACTCATGAACACTAAATAACTCTGCCAACAGACTCATGAACACTAGATAACTCTGCAATTAGATTCATGAACACTAAATAACTGCCATCAGACTCATGAACACTAAATAACTCTGCCATCAGACTCATGAACACTAGATAACTGTAGTCAGACTCATGGACACTAGATAACTCTGCCATCAGACTCATGAACACTAAATAACTCTGCCAACAGACTCATGAACACTAGATAACTCTGCAATTAGATTCATGAACACTAAATAACTCTGCCATCAGACTCATGAACACTAAATAACTGTAGTCAGACTCATGGACACTAGATAACTCTGCCAACAGACTCATGAACACTAAATAACTCTGCCAACAGACTCATGAACACTAGATAACTCTGCAATTAGATTCATGAACACTAAATAACTCTGCCATCAGACTCATGAACAATAGATAACTCTGCCAACAGACTCATGAACACTAAATAACTCTGCCAACAGACTCATGAACACTAAATAACTCTGCCAACAGACTCATGAACACTAGATAACTCTGCAATTAGATTCATGAACACTAAATAACTCTGCCATCAGACTCATGAACAATAGATAACTCTGCCATCAGACTCATCAACATTAAATAACTCTGCCATCAGACTCATAAAATCAGACTCATGACACAAATAACCTGCAGTCAGACTCATGAACACAAAATAACTGTAGCAGACTCATGGACACTAGATAACTCTGCCAACAGACTCATGAACACTAGATAACTCTGCCAACAGACTCATGAACACTAAATAACTCTGCCAACAGACTCATGAACACTAGATAACTCTGCAATTAGATTCATGAACACTAAATAACTCTGCCATCAGACTCATGAACAATAGATAACTCTGCCATCAGACTCATCAACATTAAATAACTCTGCCATCAGACTCATGAACACTAAATAACTCTGCAGTCAGACTCATGAACACAAAATAACTGTAGCAGACTCATGGACACTAGATAACTCTGCCAACAGACTCATGAACACTAGATAACTCTGCAGTCAGACTCATGAACACTAGCTAACTCTGCCATCAGACTCATGAACACTAAATAACTCTGCCATCAGAGTCATGAACACTAAATAACTCTGCCATCAGACTCATGAACACTAAATAACTCTGCCAACAGACTCATGAACACTAGATAACTCTGCAATTAGATTCATGAACACTAAATAACTCTGCCATCAGACTCATGAACAATAGATAACTCTGCCATCAGACTCATCAACACTAAATAACTCTGCAGTCAGACTCATGAACACAAAATAACTGTAGTCAGACTCATGGACATTAGATAACTCTGCCAACAGACTCATGAACACTAGATAACTCTGCAGTCAGACTCATGAACACTAGCTAACTCTGCCATCAGACTCATGAACACTAAATAACTCTGCCATCAGAGTCATGAACACTAAATAACTCTGCCATCAGAGTCATGAACACTAAATAACTCTGCCATCAGACTCATGAACACTAAATAACTCTGCCATCAGTCATGAACACTAAATAACTCTGCCATCAGACTCATGAACACTAGATCGTTCTGCCATCAGAGTCATTAACACTAAATAACTCTGCAGTCAGACTCATGAACACTAGATAACTGTAGTCAGACTCATGGACACTAGATAACTCTGCCAACAGACTCATGAACACTAGATAACTCTGCAATTAGATGAATGAACACTAAATAACTCTGCCATCAGACTCATGAACACTAAATAACTCTGCCAACAGACTCATGAACACTAGATAACTCTGCAATTAGATTCATGAACACTAAATAACTCTGCCATCAGACTCATGAACACTAAATAACTCTGCCATCAGACTCATGAACACTAAATAACTCTGCCAACAGACTCATGAACACTAGATAACTCTGCAATTAGATTCATGAACACTAGATAACTCTGCAATTAGACTCATGAACACTAAATAACTCTGCCATCAGACTCATGAACACTAAATAACTCTGCAGTCAGACTCATGAACACAAAATAACTGTAGTCAGACTCATGGACACTAGATAACCCTGCAGTCAGACTCATGAACACTAGCTAAATCTGCCATCAGACTCATGAACACTAAATAACTCTGCCATCAGAGTCATGAACACTAAATAACTCTGCCATCAGACTCATGAACACTAAATAACTCTGCCATCAGACTCATGAACACTAAATAACTCTGCAGTCAGACTCATGAACACAAAATAACTGTAGTCAGACTCATGAACACTAGATAACTCTGCAGTCAGACTCATGAACACTAGCTAACTCTGCCATCAGACTCATGAACACTAAATAACTCTGCCAACAGACTCATGAACACTAGATAACTCTGCAATTAGATTCATGAACACTAGATAACTCTGCAATTAGACTCATGAACACTAAATAACTCTGCCATCAGACTCATGAACACTAAATAACTCTGCAGTCAGACTCATGAACACAAAATAACTGTAGTCAGACTCATGGACACTAGATAACCCTGCAGTCAGACTCATGAACACTAGCTAACTCTGCCATCAGACTCATGAACACTAAATAACTCTGCCATCAGAGTCATGAACACTAAATAACTCTGCCATCAGACTCATGAACACTAAATAACTCTGCCATCAGACTCATGAACACTAAGTAACTCTGCAGTCAGACTCATGAACACAAAATAACTGTAGTCAGACTCATGAACACTAGATAACTCTGCAGTCAGACTCATGAACACTAGCTAACTCTGCCATCAGACTCATGAACACTAAATAACTCTGCCATCAGAGTCATGAACACTAAATAACTCTGCCATCAGTCATGAACACTAAATAACTCTGCCATCAGACTCATGAACACTAGATAACTCTGCCATCAGACTCATGAACACTAAATAACTCTGCCAACAGACTCATGAACACTAGATAACTCTGCAATTAGATTCATGAACACTAAATAACTCTGCCATCAGACTCATGGACACTAAATAACTCTGCCAACAGACTCATGAACACTAGATAACTCTGCAATTAGATTCATGAACACTAAATAACTCTGCCATCAGACTCATGAACACTAGCTCGTTCTGCCATCAGACTCATGAACACTAGATAACTCTGCAGTCAGACTCATGAACACTAGATCGTTCTGCCATCAGACTCATTAACACTAAATAACTCTGCAGTCAGACTCATGAACACTAAATAACTCTGCAGTCAGACTCATGAACACTAGATCGTTCTGCCATCAGACTCATGAACACTAGATAACTCTGCAGTCAGACTCATGAACACTAGATCGTTCTGCCATCAGACTCATTAACACTAAATAACTCTGCAGTCAGACTCATGAACACTAAATAACTCTGCAGTCAGACTCATGAACACTAGATCGTTCTGCCATCAGACTCATGAACACTAGATAACTCTGCAGTCAGACTCATGAACACTAGATAACTCTGCAGTCAGACTCATGAACACTAGATAACTCTGCAGTCAGACTCATGAACACTAAAACAAAAATCCTAGTTTGTATGTACCTTCACTGACAATGACAGTAAAACCTTTTTCTGATTCTGATTCTGAAAGCGTATTCCTTTTATTTCCTCGGTCTATAAACAATATCTACACAGCGGGCACCAAGACTAGTAGAAAAACCGTCTGCACATGTGTGAGGCGTAATCATTGTCTACAACAAAAGAGTCAACAATGAATGAATCAGTGGTGTTGTTGGTGAAAAAATGAGGGGGGGAAAAAGGCCTTAAGAAATCAGTATGAACCCACACCTGCTCGTCAGGCGGACAGAGATGGCGCGGATAAGAGGCAGGAGGCAGGCGTGTGGGTGTCAGATGGAGCAGAAAAGTGCGGGATCTGAGGACACGTTCATTTCCTTGTCCAGTGGAGGGAGACCGCCTCTTCGGCCCATCTGTGAGGGGGGGGAGGCACATCGCGGGGACCATAACAGATCACAGCCCATCAGCCGTGTGACTCACACCTCAACACCACTCCCGACTGCCATTCATGAACTCCCATTTCCATATCATTAGACCTGTCCGCTTTGGTACAGATCAGTGTTAGCTCCTCAAACGGGCCGCGCCAGGGGTACGAATTTTTATCAACATTAAGCTAACACGCTGAATAAAATATGAGGAATGAGAACTAAATCTGAGGCTGGTTTGATAAATCAATAGGCTTAAAGGGAGTGCTTTTACGCAGCTGGTCTTTTCTTGTTTCTCAACTGAAAGAATGAAGGAGGTGCCCCAATCTTCCTGCGTGTTCACAGCTCATTACCCACACCTGGATCAGACCACAGGGGAATCCTAATTTAAGTCACTCGTTAGCAGCGTCCTAATGCGTCCTGACAGCAGCAGCAGAAGAGGAGGAAGGAGAGGCGAGGCAGGATCGAAGTACAGGGGCAGGGAGGAGACGGCGTCCAGTCGTCTCGACAGCAGCGAGAAACAGGAGAGAGAGGAACAGCACTTGATTGGGATATATGGAGCGCTTTCTGATCAGATAGTTAGCTCCAAAACCAAAACAATTATAATATTATTATAATATTATAATACTATTATATTATAATAAAAATCAGAAGTTTACATACACTAAGATTACTATAGCTTTAAACAATTTGGGGAAGCCCAGACGACGATGTCATGACCTTGGAAGCATGCAGAAGTGGTGCCATGCCATTGGTCCGACAACCCACTAGTCCGACGTCTCATTATTTTGAAAATTTACCATTGAGCCAAGGCACCATTAGTCCGACATCTGTCAGAAAAAAACAGGCCCATTGATCTGAAGTCCCGTTGGTTCGACCATAAACACCCTAACCCTAATATTAATTAGCATTACAAACAATCAAACGAGCTACGCTGGTTCTAGTGTTCCATAAATGTCATGTGAAAGAGCTATTGTCTTCTCTTCAGCGGACTTGGAGCAGGCATAAACTCAGAGGATGCCTGCGTAAACTCCGAGCACATCGCCGCTGTTTATGGTCGGACTAACAGGTCTTCGGACCAATGGGTCAGTTTTTTTTCTGACTAAAGAGATGTCGGACTAATGGCACCCCTATTCAGTGGGACATTTTCGGAATAATAAGACGTCAGACTAATGGGCCGTGCCCGCACAGGTCTGGTTCATCTTTGGGTGCAATTTCAAGAGGCCTGAAGGTGCCACATTCATTGGTTCAAACAATTACTCTATATACGTAAAGTATAAAAAAGAAAATGTCCAGCCATCATACAGATCACAAACAAGGCGGGTTCTGTGTCCCAGAGATGAACGTGCTGCGTCTGAAATGTGAATATCAACCCAAGAACAAATGCAAAAGACCTGGTGAAAATGCTGAAACTGGTAAGAGTTTGTCATTATCCAGAGTGAAACATGTACTGTACCGACATGGGCTGAGAGGGTATTCTGCCAGCAAGAAGCCCTTACTCCAAAAGAAACAAAAAAATGCCAGATTGGCGATTGCAAGTTCACACAAGAGACAAATCCTGTGGTCTGACAGAAAAATAATGTAATTGTTTGGCCATAATGACCATCATCACGTTTGGAGGAAAAAGGAGGAATCTTGAAAACCTGAGAACACCATCCCAACTGTGAAATACAGGGGTGGCAACATCATGCTGTGGGGTTGTTTTGCTGCGGGAGGGACTGGTGCACTTCACAAAATAGATGACATCATGAAGATAGAACACTATGTGAAAATATTGGAGCAACATCTCAAGACATCAGCCAGAAGTTAAAGCATGGGGGCAAATGGACAATTCCCAAAGCAAACTGCCAAACTGGTTACAAAGTGGCTTAAGGATAACAAAGTCAATGTTTTGAAGTGGCCATCACAAAGTCCTGATCTCAGTCCAGTTGAAAATGTATGGGCAGAGCTGAAATGGCATGTGTAGGTGGCCTACAAATATGGCTCAGTTACATCAGTTCTGTTTGGAGGAATGGACCATGACTCCTGCCAACTATTGTGAGAAGCGTGTGGAAGGAAATCCAAGTGGTTTGACCCAAGTTATACAGTTTAAAGGCAATGCTACCAAACATTAATGAAATGTATGTACATTTTTGGTTTTGTAAAAAGTAATAAAAAAACGTGTAGAAAATTCTATCTCTCATTCTTCTGGCATTTAGCAAATAGAAATAGTTTAGAATATTCTAATTTACCTAAAAAAGTAAACGTTAATTCTGTTTTTTTGTCAGACAGTGAGAAAAAAATGCATATGTGTCTTTTTATATAGTGTATACTGTATGTAAACAGTAGGTTCCCACTGTATAGTAAAGAACGCTAAACTCAATTTTAATGTTGGCTTCATGCTACAAGCAAACAGCTAGCTTGGAGGGCTGTTATGTTTTTACTTCTCGTGGGCAATCTGCTGTGTCTAAACATCCATAAGGACCCAATTTTAACTACGCTTTATTTGTTTGTGCTAAATATATAAATATATGCTCATAGTCCAAGTGAAAAACTATTATTTCCAAAATAGACTTCTTGCTCTCTCGCTAGGTCAACACACCTAGCGAGAGAGCAAGACCTTGCCACCCTTCCACTGCAACATTGACCATGGAAGGGTGGGTTTTCAAAATAAAGCATTCGGAATAGGACCTAAAGGACGTATTTTTTTCTCAAATGTGTCATGAAAACCAAGAAAAAAACGCAGTTAAGTTATTGCTTGAATTCGATTCTATTTATTGGCTGAAAAAGAGCCATTCAGAAGAATCCAGTCTTGTCATAAACGTCACATCACTCGAGCGCAGGCAGCGGTATTACACAAACTGTTCTTATTTCTTGCTTTGATTTCCATAAAACCAGCATTATCCTAAATCATCCCTGCTCTCTGCTGTTGGCCCTGTATGCATAAACCATTAGACTGCTTTGCTAATGCACAAAAACTAATGAACACGATGTAGTTTCTAGTGTACCGCGCAACAGGAAATCAAATAAAAGCGCGTTGACTAAATAAATCCTCTGGTGTCTGCTAGATCTGCCTCCAGATCATTGTATGTTTCGCAGCTGCACAGCGTCAACAAACAACGCGATGCCGGCATGCTGGGTAATGGATCAGGAGAAATTACCAGGGGAGTTTGAAGTAAATTTGACTTGTGAGAGCGGGGCGCGGGGGAATTTACACCTCAAAATGGGTTTGAATTGAAACAAGGTCAGGAAAGGTTTTCTCGGAAAGCAAATCCCTTTGTCTGCCCAATATGTTGAAGGGTATATCCTCTATTACCTCTGAATGACAAGGAGCAATGTTCACAGCTGCCGCAAATCCCATTTCACTGGCTCCGGTAAAAGGCTTCACGAGATTTCCATATTAGGCCACTTACGGCATGTCCCATGTTTAGGAAGTGAAAGTCAGTGAGTGTCTTTCTCCCGCTGTAAGTCAATAGTGTCACTTATTTGAAGGAAAAGGCTTCTTTTCAAAGTGGGGCAAAAGATCTTGTGTCACTTATTAAAAGAAAATAGAATGTGCACCTTACATAAAAGGGTTAAAGTACTTTTGAAAATGTATTTGAGCACTTTAAGATCTTTAAAATAATAAATATTTACATTTCTAAGCGCACAAAATGCTTGGACATGTCCTCCTTAAGTACAGAAAGGAGGGAAGCGGCGTACATAACACTGGAAACAAAGGAAATAATTCGTAGTAGAGGCGATTTGAGGGCTGAAAGCGGCCTAGATAAAAACAAAAGACACCAACACACACAGAGGAGCCCCACCTCATGACATCAGCAGGTGGAGCTAGTGTTCAAGCTCATGATAAGGAAACTAAGGGTTTTTTCACACACTCCGCCCCAGCGAGCGGTTGTTTAGTTCGGCCCAAAATGCTGAGGTTGGCAAACACGTGCTGGGTAATCGGGAGAGTCGGGATGTTTTCCGGTTGGGCTGTGGTGTTTTAGGTCAGAATAAATGTAATTAATAAATAACAGACTTACCAATGTGCTATTCCAGGCCTAAAGGCTTTAACTGGGCTGCAGCAGGAGACTGGGCTGCTGTTCCAGATATAAATTAAGTAACACAAGCGTTTGTCATGTAGAAATCTATCAAATACTGACTGATCTATCAAAATCAGAAAAAACGTTTGCATCAAACTTTTGGCAGGGAGATACCATTTGAACTAAGAGGGGTTTTAAGCGTGACACCCCTCCGCTTCAGTTCAAATTGGTGCAGTCCAATCCAGTCAATCCAGTCAAAAGGCAGGTGAAAGGCAATAGCGTTCAATATAGAAAAGTAATATATATTTTATCTACATAGTGCTGACTGAGGAGTTGTATCAGGCTCAGACTGTGTGTGCACCGGCCCATGTGAAAAGAGAAATTGTAAGGAAATTGTTAACGTCGTACTTGAACCTGCAACTTCTGGTTAATGATGCCAGCGCAGTATAGTTGAGCTATAACTCCATAACACCCATGGGCCGTTCTAAACCATTACATTTGTTTGTAGATGTTTTTTTTCATTCGAATAGCAAAAATCTATAAACGTCAAATCTGGAGTTTGAGCGTGAGCCGTGAAGACCATTGTGTCACCGCAAATCCGTCCAAACCCCAAAACAACCGAGCGCATGCGAGAGGCGGCAGAGCGGGCGCGGGATCAGCGAGTTCATTTCGATAAATATGTGAAACTTTCCCAAAGCCATTCATTAGCCCTGACCTACTGTATAATTCTGGCTTGGCAGGCTGTCGGAGCGGCGCACAAAAAGACATGATAGGGGAAGAAAGAACAGCTGGTGACAATGTGCTTCACACTGGCATTTGCAGATGAAAAGGGACCCAGTGACTTTGTGGGCGCTCCCAAAGATGGGTGTCAGGCGCAAAGGGGAGAGGGATAATGAAGTCGCACAGTATTCCGGCGCTTCTCTTCATTTAGAAAGGCCACTAACCTTTAACAGGGCGACTTGGAACCCTTAATTTTCTAAAGTCAAAGGGCTCTGGTGTTCCTTCCCATTGCAATCGTAGGACTCTGTGGATTACTAAAACAAGGAAAAGGTCGACATTATGAAAACGGTTGCCGCTGTCGAAAGTCATTGATACTCATTTTAAGGTTAATACTGTATTAAGGGAAGTATGAAGTTATTTATCTATTGATTCCCGCCATCATGGAGAACACTGCGGAGTCTCGATCTGTATCTTGTCCTATACTATACCCTCCCCTCTGCTGTTAATGTAGTCCCAGAGCTTATAACAGTCGCTAGTCGCACACAAGGCCTCTGTACTCTGCCTGATTGGTAATATAATATTAGGCAGCCTGGAGCATAAAGATACGACTTTTAATTTGGTTTGTTGATGCATTTCCAGGGCTAAACAAATAGATAGCGCCGTGATATTAGACAGGAAGAGATGGATTTTCTGGTTACCTTTTTTTTATTTTTACGGTTGGCTTTGTGGAGGTAGCACGTAGCAACAGGGCGGTAATGAGATTTCTAAGCTGAAATTACAGCGTGGGGGAGGATACGGCGAGGTAAGATTCATAAATAAAGTGAAGCTAAAGCTGTTTGTGCTCAAGTTTAGCCAAAGAAAGTTGATCTCATTTGCCTTAAAACTCCATTTTAGGTGCGGTGTTTTAGGTTTGCCGTGGGAAATACTTATTAATGGTGATAATGCGCGGTTGATTGCGCCTGGGCTTGAGAGCGGGATGTTTTTAATGCTAAATGCTAACTTTGCAGATGGAGAGAAGGGAAAACAAAATTGGAAAATGACAGGGAAAACACCGCCTTAGATTTGTGGTTCTTAAACACTGGTTTGTTGCAGAGGTTGTACGAAGTTCTAGTTGAGGCTTTTAAAAAACGTCCCCAAATATTTCAGTTAACCACTTGCCTGCCATCCTCCACCTGTTAGTCATCAGAAACTGCAAGGTCTTAGCTTTCGATTGAGGCATTGCACTGGACTGTAGGCTGTAACAAAAACTACAAATAAAACAAATAAAGCAAAGCAAATATAGCGTTGAAAACACGACAACAAATTGACAAAAAGGAGACAAAAACGCAAAAACGTGCAGGAAAAGCAACAATAACGCAATAAAAAAACAACATAAACATGACATGTCAGTTTAGTTGGTCTTAGCTTTCAAATGAGGCGTAACACTGGTCTAAAAGCGGCAAGCTCCAGTTGATTAAAGGGGGGTATTATGTAAAATCGACTTTTTCAGGCTTTATATCATGTTATTATGTCATTCCCTCATTAAACACATGCCTGGAGTGTTGCCTTGGCTCATTCACATATTTTTGAGTAATCAGTAAAAACTTAGACGGCAGCCATTTTAGGTGTAGCTATGCCTCAGTCCTCCTAGGAACGCCCCCACCTCCTGGAGACGCCTCTGGACCTTTTGTCACCAGTCAAGCCACCAACCACTGCTCCTCAGCTCAGCAGAGCCCCCTCCCCGCACAGTAGTGTTGTTTAGATGCCACAGCAGTTTGCTGAAGGGGGCGTGTCGGAAAGCTTCTTAAAGAGACAGAGGCCTATTTCAAGACGTTCAGTACAGCCATTTTGAGAGAGCAATTTTATTCAAGGCAGTTATTTTAATTTACTGCATATACAGACCAACAGAAGGTTACGTCATCATTGTAGTATGCTATAGACTGGTGCTATGTGATTGAAAAAACCATAATACCCCCTCTTTAACTTTTAGATTTGGGTAAAGCTGAACTGGAGAAAATGCGCTTGGTTAAGGTGGGGGTTTAAGAGGTTAAAAGTGTGTTTGGCTTTATCGCGCAAAAGCAGTGGTTCCCCAAATATTGTCTACACATTAAACATGAGAAAGTTAGAAATGCATTTACACTCATAAACAGACTGTCAGAGTGTCTTGCCCGAGGACACAGCAACACTAGTGGCTGGAGCTGGGGTTTGCACCGTCGACCTTTGGATTGACCAGTGGCCACTGTCGCCCCGTAGTCGTAGCATTTTCTCTTCTGTCCCTGGCCTGGCCCACATTCCGCTTCGTCCTTGGCCAGTGTTCCGCAGCACACTTCGGCAGGTTGACCTCTTCCTCTGCTTAGAAGGCACTTTCCAGCTATTAGGCTAATTTGTTCTGGGCTCCTGCTGTCCTGTCCGGCACCGCGAGCCGGGTGCACTTTAGAGAGCATGTAATTAGCCGCCATTCTCTGGACTTGTGTCTGTTCACTTTGACAGATGTTTTCAATGATAAAGCAGAGTGTGTTCAAACTTTAGCCATTAATGTCTGGGAAAGTGGAGTTTAGGACAAAAGCATGGCTAAAATTGTCTCTGATCAACACTAGGACCGCCGTTTGAGAACCACTGGAATATGTAATTGCGGTCTTTTGCCAACTGCAACAGCTGAAAATGCGATTTCGATTGCTGTGTTGCCACTCAGTTTTGCATTTCTAACTCTGAAGCAGGAAGCGCCGGAGAGCTGACATTCAGTGTTATTGAGAGATGTACATGCGCGCTGCTCGTGGGAGAACACTTAACCTTTTCACTTAACCTCTTAATGTGTTTCTGTATCCAGTCCGGCGGAGGGCCAATTTAAAGGAGGGTCACCCCTTGACATTCAGCCGCTGTAATGGCGCCCGTATCTCAACACGGAGCGGCGGGCGCGCGGATTAAAATGAGCGTGTGCGTGCGTGCGTTTGGGAGGAGAAGGGGGGGAGGTTCAATGTCACTGGAGCACAGGAAATAGCCTTCTTATCTACCTGCCGACGCCATCCGACTGGACACAATAGGAGCATGCCAAATGAATCAAAGTTTAAGGGCCCCTGCCACAACAAATAACCCCATTACCTTTGTGCGGCGGTGACTGATGGCTCCTACCGACTTTTCACTGTTAATAATTAAAAGCGCTGGAGCCGCTGTCAGCATTTCATGAATCACGTTTTATAGCGTGAGAGTAACCAGGAGAAAGGGCGGCTTTGTACTCACCTGAGCAGGAAATTACAGACTAGGCTTTAATCTTTTAATTTGGTTATAATTATAGCTTCTCGCGTGTTTGCGAGGCATCACTGTAGTCAGTCGGTGATCGCTATGCTAAGCTTTTCACCAGGTTGGTCCCTCTCGTTTAAAGCATAATGTATATTTGTGACTTGTTTCGTTCATGCAAATCCTGCACCAAAATGAATGTATCAACAACAGCAAACGCCCAAAGATAAACGTTAACCCCCTAAAAATGCCAGGTCTTTGATGCTACTGCCAACAAACGTGAACATAATTGTGGTTCAATATGGCTCTATAAAACACAGCTGTAGGAGTTATTCAGTGGCACCGAGATAATTTTGTATAATTGTTTTTTATGCTAATGTTGCATAGCACAAAGATGAAGGAGGTTTGTTTACCTGCCAAATGGAAACTAATATAATAAAAGAGTGTATTTATAGAAACTCATTTGCTGGCCACTCGACAGACAATTCACTAAATGAATTGCTTTGTTAAGTGACTCTTTAAAAAAAAAAACAGTTCAGAAGAGTCCTTATCGCACCAAACGCGAGTAATGAATGTTGCGACAAAGTCAGCACTGGAAGAAATACTCAAGAGTCGTCAAAGACATGTGCTTAAGATAATTTGGCTCAAACAGAAGTACAAGGCAAAAGTATAGGCTCTGTAAAGGAATCATTAGCAATTTGTCACAAAATAAAAATCTCTAGCTAGGACCAGGAAAGTCCCACTAGTCCTGGCCCCAGAGAGAATCCTTCTGTACGAACATGGGAGACAGAGACAAAACTAAACAAAATAAAGGTAGGGTTGGTTGATTTAATTTTGCATTTACTTTTTTTTTCTTGTGTTATAAATAAAGTTAAGGCGTGTCGTGATCTAGGTTATAAAACCTACACTGAGCTGTACAGATCTTGTGTTTGTCCTGTGTTGGACTATGGTGCTGGGGTCTGGGGTTATTGTAAACAAACCCACAGTGAAAAAGTTCAATGCAGAGCTCTAAGGTATTTTTTAGGTGTACACAAAAACACCCCTAAGCTTGCTCTGTACGGAGACATGGGTTGGGAACCATGTGAAGTGAGGCATGTTTGTGACATGGTTATGGAATAGGTTTATCAATATGTCTGACACAAGACTGTCCAAACACATCTTTAATTGGGACCTGTCTAATAGATATGGCTGGAGTGCGCAGATGGAGAACATTTTTGTTGATGCTGATATCCAGTTTATTTTTAGAAACAAGTTGAGATGTAATGTTGGAGAAATTACAAAAGTCTACTTTGAAAAATATAAACATAAATGGTTAAATGATGTCTTGTGTAAGCCAAAGCTGAGAACTTATATTTTGATAAAAGATCATTTTGGTCCTGAGCTCTATGTGACCCTGAACCTGCCCAGAGGTCAGAGGTCAGTTTGTGCTCAGCTGAGGTCTGGGACTCTGCCCCTGGCTCTGGAGACGGGTCGATTCCATTCGGTACCAGAGGAGGAGTGGTCATGTTGTTTGTGCCAGTTAGATGATATTGAAAACGAACTGCATTTTGTGTTTTATTGTCCTTTATATTATGATCTGAGAAGGCAGTTATTTTGTAAATTGTCTGATGTTGCTGTACATTTGTTTGAATTATCAGCTGAGGAGAGGCTTAAGTATTTGTTCAAGTATAAGCCATTTTATTTGTCTACGTTTTTGTTGAGCGCTTGGCTTCAACGTAAGAGGACACTCTTTGTTTAATGTTAATGTTTTTCTGTTGTCTGCCTGCATTTTTCAGTCTTATAAGCCCATGCGGGCTGGGCACCTTTTAGGTGCAAGACACCAAATAAGAAAATAAACTAAAACTAAACTAAAACTAAAACTGTATGATCTAAAATTTGATTATGCGTTTGTTTCGGTGCTTGAGACAACGATCCAATCAGAAAGCGGATCCTATGGCAAAAAAAACTCAAAATGACTCACTGCAACTTCCATAATCCCAGCACCTGTCCCCAAACAATGTATGAATTATAAAAAAAGATCATTAATATCATTGACTGGGTCCATGATCTCTCTGTACAACCCAAGAATCTCCTCAAAAACAAAATAATGTTACCTGCCCCCACCTGTAGGCCTTTAGAACGCTGTGATGTCACCTGAAACCCAGCAGTAAGCTCTTTATTAAATATTAAAGGTGCATTATGCAACTTTTTAGGTGGGGAAAAAAAAGTAGATTCGTGCGTAGTGTAGTGACCCAGAGCCTGTGTGAGTGGTCAGCATGGCACCTTTACTTTCGACCACAGTGGCCTCTACAATGCTCAAAGATCACTTGTCTGGTTGGTTTTCTGGTGAGAGGGTCCGTCAGCAGTGAAAAACTTCCACACTTAATGATCCAGTCCTAGAAACTGCTGTGAACAAAAGTAAAGGCGCCATGCCGACCACTCACACAGTCGCTGGATCACTACAAGGTCAAATACGCACAAATATAAACTTTTTTTTCCCACAAAAAAAGTTGCATAATGCACCTTTACGCAATCCACATGCAAGATCACTTTAAAGATTTGACAGTGTCGCTGATGCAACACAAAAAGAGTGTAGAGCTAGAGCTACATTTCTGCTCCACATATTGACTGAAACACAACTGCTGGTTTAAAAAAATAGAACAACGCTTTCTGGATTAAGGCCTCAAGTTCAAGTCCTGTTGTGCTGGCAGACACGTGTTTATCACCACAGGCAGCCTCTGAGCACCACACCTCCTAGACCGCGCAGATCAGCTCGTGACAACCTGCTATAATCACGGCCTCGCTCCTGATAACTCCAGTCTGTAAGTCTGACCGGAGCAATCTCACACTTTGTCGTCGTAATAAAGAGACTGTCCCATTTGATCATCTACAAGTCTGCAAAACAAATTAATATTTGTGTTGTCTCGTCAAGATGCTGAAACTGATCTCCCAACTCGAAAAACGCTCTCCTCGTCCGACGCACGTTCCTTTGGCGGCGCGATAATGGCCGCGAGACGGGAGTAGAAAATGAAAATAATGAATTGGTTGCACATGTTGTCACGCAGGGCTCCCAGAGGCTGCCGCACGCCTGACGGCATTTACACGCTATTGGTGCTTCTCTGTGGGTGACCCGTGTCAAAGAGCAAATCTTCTTCTTTTCATCTGACTGAATGTCTAATTACAGTTCAGTGAATCATGCTATTTCCTGCCATTGATAGGACTTCTCGCTGAGTCATTCACCAGCCCGTCTAAACTGCACAAGGAGCAGGAAATCAACAAAATTGTCCACATCAGATATCTTTGGATGTCGCCTCTATGGTGCCATCTGTTTGGTTTGTGCGATTTGGAGAGGGTTTTTTTTGGGTACCAGTACCATGACTGTTTCGGTGAAGCTGGTAATGACCCCGCACAGTTGAAAACCAATTTGTTTAGATTATAAATTGGCATATCTCACACATTTTTCATCAAATTTCAAATTACTTTTATGTTGGTCCATTTGTTTTTTATGTTGGCTTTATTGAATATGAAGTGAAGAGTGGGGAGAGATGAGTGTCTGCCGTATTGCTTTACCAACAGGGCAATCGGTGGCTGCATCTGAAACCATTAAATTGTAGCCTCTAAGTACTAACACTAGCCTTTCATGGGGTCAACTGTTAGATCTCTATGCAGTTAGTGAACTAGAGCTTCAGCAGCATTTGCCCAATTCCACCGTCCTTACCCAGGGGAAGGGGAAGTGACATCACCAACAGCTGTTCTTCTTCTTCTTTAAAGTTCAATGCAGGCCAAACAAAAGCGCATACCGCCACCTACTGTATAGTGTCCAACAACAACATAGTGTCCAAATAAAGACATTTAAGGCAAAAAAAACAACAACATCCAAATGATCCTTCACATTTCCCTTTATTTCATCTCAACAGCGGTTTCATAAAGCTACAGCATGCAAATTACCCATGCGGCTTAAGTTTCTACTAAATGAAAGCAAAAGCACAAACTGCCTTCATTTAAGCCATTTACTGAGGAGGCTCTTTAAAACCATGTGACTGTGCTGTGGTGACGACAACATGTATTTTAAAGTTTGGCTTTTGCAGAATCTTATTTTTTTTAATTATTATTTTATTATTAAATGTGCACCTGTCAATCAACAGTGGTTGCGCATGAATCACTCGAGGGTGGGGGCGAGGGCGGTGGGGAGATTGGCGCAGTGGCTTATGGGATGGCACATGGCTCCTAATCGCCGGTAAGGGACCACCAGAGGTCACTATGCTAAAGTGGCTATGATAGTTAGTAGGGGTGTGTATCGCCTAGTCTCAGGCGATACGATACTTATCCCGATACAAGGGTCACGATACGATACGATACGATATATCCCGATATTGAAGAATTAGACGATTATTGCGATTTTTTTTTACTACTTTGGAAACAACTATTCAGTAAACTAGTCCACCTTCATTAGATTTGTATCAAATACATTTGATCTATCCATCTTATGATATAAATGCTTTTCACTAATGTGCTTGTGACTGTGGTGTTTATGGTGATTATGTACCTTTGAACGGAAAACAGATTTCTTGGAAACCTAGTAATGAAACCAATTACTGGGGATGCACGTTTTCTAGTATTTCTATAGTTGGGAGTCCTTGGCGATCAGTAACTATTATGGGTTTCATCCATTAAAATATACAATAACTCAGACGGGGCATTTAAAATTGTGTCTACTCCACAACGGGTGTCACTCGTAGATCAGGGACATAATGACACGGGCATCACGCGCAGCAGTAGCACACAACTGAAGCAGAGGGGAAACTACATACAGCAGGCTCTTTTTAAACTTGTGTCGTAGTACTGCAGTGGCGAGACACAGGTTTAACATGAGTATGCTGTATTTACTGTAGTTTCACCTCGGTTTCGTTTAATTCCGTAATAAAATGCTACGAAGATAAATCCATGCTACGAAGATAAATCCTCTCCAAATGCAGCGGCGACGCACTCAGCAATATGCACAAAGCTGTGGCTCTCGTAATAATCCAGGTCTCTGTCTTTGCTGTAAAAGCCAAAGCCAAATGTACAGTTTTAAAAGAGCCCCGTAGCGTCTCATAGCTCATTCTTTTCCATGCTAAGCTCTTCCTGTGTTTCTCTAACTCTCACTAAATTCTAGTGTTACTCAAGCGGGCTGCGCGGTGCGCTGCCATCTAGCGGGCGGGAGTAAAAGTGCAGGACCAAAGAGAGACGCTGCAATGAATATTTCCCCAAAAATAGATGTTTAAATATCGATACGGGCGCTTTTGTATCGATACGAGAATCGCGCGACGTAATATCGCGATATATCGGCGAATCGATATTTTTCAACACCCCTAATAGTTAGCATACAGGCCACTTTCCCTATCTCCTTCCTAACCTACAACCCAATTCGGATGCTTCTTATCATGACGCAAATCTGGTTTGGCGTAAGACCCTTACCAATTTACTGGTTTCAGATCGGGCAAGTATCTTTTTTTAAACTATGGCCATTGATAATTTGACCACTAGATGCCACCAAAATCAAAAGCTACGTCCAATACAATATGACATGTTTCTATAAGATCCGTTCACGATTGTTTCAAAAAATGTGTTGTAAAAAGTTGTAATTTTGCAAATGTAAAATTGTGTACGCTTTATGCTCCACAAATGAAATGACCTTGTCTAAATAAACGTAAACAGACAGTTCCTAAAGTTGCCATTCCACCGCGCAACTTAGTGAACTCTGTATTTCTTAATGTTAGATCTATATCTACAGACTGACTGAGCTTTAAATCTGTGGAGTTCGTGCATTACTGAGGTGCCCCTGTGTCTCTCAGTGTGTAGCGTGTCTGTATTTGAGCTGACAGCATGGCTCTTGTCAGTCCACTGTCTGTCGCAGGCTCCTCTTTGCTGAGCTCGGTGGGAAATGAACAGAGATCTAGAGACTATTCTGTCACGTCACTCACCGCGGGAACATATGCTAAGTTCTCCCAAAAGTTTCAGGGACATTTAGGTCAGCCTTGTTTACCTGCACTGTAGCTGTGAATTTACATCTAAATTAATATAACTGCATTCATTACTATGGTGGAACATTTAGGCAAGCACACACTAAAAGTTAGGAAAGAAATTGACAAGTTTATTAATGGTCTGTATGACATCGAGTCGCCTTGAGTACAAAATGTGTGGTATAAATAAAGTTGCCTTGCCTAGATACTCAGTTTTCCTGGATTCAAAAGCCGGTACATGTTGGCTTTTGAATCCAGCTCGCCATGTAAAATAAAGTATTTCCAAGCAGCAATCCTTCAATAAATAACATTAGATTTGCTTTGACAATAGCCTACAAACGCCGTTAAAGGGGATGTATCTTTTATTTTTTTACTTTTTTTTAAACTTTGGTTATTCCTATCTATACTGCTGAAGCGCTCTGATCTTATTTCCTGGATTTTGTTGCATAATAGGAGATGCTCTCCACATTCTTAAAGCCCATAAACCATCATCAAACCTGTTCTGAACTGTCCTGCGCTCAAACTGTGTTCATCACAGCAACATTTATTAATTGGCAGAATGTTAGCTAAAAAATGTGGCTTGTACCATAGTTTTGATTGTAGATAATTTACTCTACTGCCAGCAAGGGTGCTCCAACCAGCATACAAGATCCCTAAAAGAGCAATCTTTCCATTTCAAGTTGAATTTTCGTGCACACACATTAAGTATCATAAAACTACAGTATAAAACATAAAACTTTTTTCACATTCATTTTAGCACACAATGAAATGAGTGAAAGAAAGGTGTTGCAGGCGCTGCATTCTATACAGTATGTCCATCTTCACCAAAGCAATGACTCTAATGTAACAATAACCACAAGGTTCTTGTAATGAACAAACTGCCCATAAAGATCACCCCAGGGCTGCCCCTTTAGCCCCCTGCTGTTTGCTTGTTTGCTGAACACTCCACATTGAGATATCTGGGTCAATAAGGAGGAGTTACACTGAACTTCCTAATTAAAAAGCCTTTAAGTTGTTCTCTCGTTAGCGCTAACTACATTTAGGATACAGTTTGCTGCGCAGCCCCTTTTCACCTCAAAGAATTGTTTCCTGAGGCTATAGAAGTTAATGTGCCTGGCCTCTACTGTGGGCACTGAGCTGTGTTTACTGAACAGAAGACACGCCAAAGGGAAAGGGGCTGCTAACCGGTTCTTCTAAATGTCCTCTACTGCGGAGAATGCAGAATGTAAAGTTTATCCTTACGTTTGATAGAATGACATTGAGTGTGACGTTTTTCTGATGCAACAATGATCTTCAAAGTTCTTCACAGCAGCTGTCTGAAATGTCTCTGCTTTGTCCTTGTGCAGTCTTTTGAAGGTTTTTGCTCTTTTCAAAGTGACACCACTAAATGTAGGAAATGCCACATGGAGACTTACTTGTGCTGTGGTATTCGGCGCACAATGTGTTTAAGTACAGCGCAGGTGTGTTTTGATGGGGAGGGAGGAGAGGGGTGTTTTAAAGGAACAATCATAATGGAAACTAAGAAAGGAAACTTTTCTAACAAATAAATTCTCAGATAGTAATTAAAAAGAGTTTTGACATTATCACCAAATGTCTGTGAAAAGCTTAATACCAGCCCTTTACCCACTTAGAAAACCCGGCAAGTGACTTTTTTGTGTGTGCAAAAAAACATACTGTATCACTTAAAAAGTACTTTTTATCATTAGTTCAGCTCCTTGGAAATCCTTGAATCAACTAGGACACCATGAGTTGTTTGTTAAGAATAATTATTTTACTAAGGCAGACACTGCATAATGAAATCGCCACAATAAACATCGCTTTATGAGTCACTGCTGTGGAGGTACCGACAGTCTGCCCTTGACCTTACTCACATGAACTGCCACTTTCTTTGGTCTCTTGTTTATTTTCATATTCTCAAAATGCAAATGCTTTGGTGTTTATAAGCAGTTATTCGCTCCACGCCTCAGTCATGTGTTCAGGTGGCGCATGGCGAGATGTGAACAACTCGTGTATCTCGTATCTTTTTGATGCAAGAGCAGCTGTCAACTCAAGCGTGATGCGGCCCCTAATTAGACGTGATGGTTTAATCAGCCTAACGAAGCGCGCAAGCTCTCCATCGGAATGAGCCAACAAGTGGGAATGGATAGAGACCTCCTGTGCACTTAGAACGGCAAGAAATTGTAATTTTAAAGGAACCGTACTGCCTTTGCTCTGCCCGATCATGTCAGATCTTGGAAGCATTTTGTTCTTTCTTCATAGAGAACCTGAAGTTTTTTGTTTTGAGATTCTGCATATTCAGTCCATCTCCAGAGCTGATTATTTAAATTGCCATCCTTCAGTCCCTGCACTTACTGCTGACAGAACTAGTATTACATGAACAGAAACTATTTTTTATGTTTATGTTATTTAAAGTTAAACATCATGAATTATGGTAAAGCAGATTATCTCATTGTATAGATCCAAGAGTTTGAGAATAACGCAGTTTTTTACTTTCTATAAGTGCTTTACATGTGGTAGAATTGACCATAAAGCTAACTTAACTAAAAATAGCTACAGTAAGGCTCCCAAACTCTTTTTAAAAAGCTGCAATAATGCATAATATCAGACCTTTCAGTAGCTTTTTCTTAAACATAATCAATAATTGCAGATAATGTTGTCAGCAGATACCAAAGAAGAATTGCATCTACGCGGCCAGGAAGTGATTATGCAGCCAAGTTTGGAAAGTGTAATCACGATTCAGGAAATGTCTCAGGGAATGTCCTTACTTATAGCGATTTAAATAAATTCCATTATCAACATGCTGATGCGGTTTCTGCTTCGCGCCGAATAAGACCTAAGTAGCAAAGTAAGGCGGAAATGTAAAATGGTGTCCTGCAGAGGTGGAAACAATGAGGGAGGGGAAGGGTGCGATATGGTAATAGATTCACCGCACCAGCTAAAGCAATTTCCAGGCCTAACGCCGTCCAGACCAGCTGATGATTAAGAACACGGGTGGGGTCACCTTGTTCTAACGCGCCTCTGCCTAACCCGAATTAGAGACGCTTAAGGATTCATGACATGCATACAGTGGCGAGAAGCGCTTTAAAGTACGAATGAGGACACACGCAGTTAATAGGGCCTTCCAAGATAGCACAGGCTTGCATATGAGGGGATAGAACATCATATTTGTTGTTTATTCTGTTGATTTATTACAATGTCTGGAAAGGGGTTTTGGCATTTATTTATTTTTTCAGGTTTCAGATAAATTAAGCCTTATAGGTGAACCTCTGCTACGCCTCGTCTGGATTGGCTGAATCTGTCCCTCTCTTGGATTGGCCAGGCCTATCACTGCTCCTCCGACCTGGCATTTGGTCACCTGTGCGCCGTGCCCAGTAAAAGTGCTTGCATATCAGTATGACGCGCGACAGAGTGCAATGTCTCGAGTTAAAGTATCTGGATCCCGCACTGATGGTAAATAAACTTCAGACTCCAGCAGATTTTTTCATCTATCCTCTTGGACACCATTGTTTTTTCTCTAACAGCTGTTATGGACTTTCAGTGGAGGATTTGTCGCTGATTGGATCAAGTGTTTTGTTTCGCCCAATCACAACACTGATAGTAAAGCAACTAAATATTTTGTTATATGTAGAGTAGCGTAGATTTTTTTGTTTGTATGAAGGTGGCATGCCTTACCTACTCGCAAAGTCAAAGAGGCAAAGTTAGAAGACTTGAGGAACTTCATGATATGAGGCAATTGTTTAAAATTGTTTGTTTCTTTCCTTCACCCGCGTGTAGCCAAAATTGTACATTTGACTGTGCCACTCGTACTCCTCTTTTAGGTTTGTGTCATCATTCCAGTTTAGGGACTTTTAAGAAACCAATATGATATCTAACTGAGCTACGAGAACGTCAACATAAAACCATAAATTACAAGCTGTTCTCTCCACTGTAGCCTGTAATCACTGATGGATGACGCAAAGAGAGGTCGGCGTTTTTGTTTGGGTCGTTTTTTTTCCCTTTTTACTAATGAACAAGCACATCATTAGTGAATGGCCTGCAGGGAATCCAGGCATTACTTTAAATCGGTTAGCATCCAGAAATAGCCACCATAGCATATAGCAGCACAGCTAAAGAGGCTGGTCTTTAATTGCGGTGTCGGTTGTGACCTCGTTGGCTCGCGCGCCGTGAAGGGTGGCAGAGACTTTTTCATGTCAGTTAATGTGTTTATTATCATGCTTTAGTAAACGGGGGCTATGCCGTAATGAGCACAGATAGGAACAGCGCTATCATTACACGCCGGGGCCCTGGGCAGCAAATTAAGTGCGAGCAAGTGACAGCGAGGAAGAGGCTCGAGTCGTGTCGCAGTAATCCGAGATGGTGTTGGTGATTAGCAGCAAAGGAAGTCCAGCGGGAGGTGGGTTCGGCGGGCTTAAAACTACTCTGCATACATGTACAGTCATTTCATTTCATCTATTGTGGATGATGGTACTGAGATAATGTCGGAATCAGGATCATTGACAAAGTAATAAACATTTTGTGTAAATTAAACCATAGATTACTACTACTTTCTGCAATATTAATGGCTGTCCTACTGGGCCAAACTCTCTATCACTATAACTTTGAGTCCAAAACCTCAGTCATGTGTTTTTTATGGAAACCACTTTGGTCTGCCAAGGTGTAGTTGTAAAATGCTATAGAAATAAACTTTGATTGATTGATTGACGGCACTGACTTAAAGGGATATTTCAGGATTTTTGACATATGGCCTCATTTCCTAGTTATCGAGAGTGTTGTTGATGTCTGGAGATATTTTTTCTTAAATTCATGCAGTTCTTATATTTGAAGAGTCTAGTGGTGCTAGGCTAATGCTAGGCTAACGCATTTCTATGGTATCTGTTAGCCTGAATTAAAAACAGTCTGGCCCACTCCACAGTGCACCTGAGGTAAATCACTTATAACACCAGACTAACCATATAAATGTCTGTGTTAATAGAATCATTTTAACCATTTTGCATTTAAAATAACTTATATTTGAGCAGCATCAGCTTCGTGGCTGTAAGCTAACGCAACGACAGAGTGATCTGCGAGAAAATAGTCCCTCAAAATGCGGTAATTCATGTGATACAAGGTCAGTTATATTTCAAAAATTATTCTATTAACACAGACATTTATATGGTTAGTCTGGTGTTAGTCAGGCTAACTGATACCATAGAGATGCTTTAGCCTTGCCCTAGCCTAGCGCCACTAAGCTCTTCAAATATAAGAACTGCATGAATTTAAGAAAAAAATATCTCCAGACATCAACAACACTCTGGATAACTAGGCCCAATGTCAAAAATCCTGAAATATCCCTTTAATCTCGCAGGACTACGGCTAAGCATCCGGATGTGGACTTCATCCGGCGATCTTCTTCTATTTAAAATGGACAAAGTGACCTGTCCTTTGCACTCATACTATAATTGAAGTCAGTAATAGGAAAGCTGGTCAAACGGGCCCCGTCCAGATCATTGCTGTTGAGCTGACACAACAGTCTGTCCACGTAATCCAGCTATCTTATTTGTAGAAGTTTGTGGCTGTTTATTTCCTGTAGATGCAACTATTTTGTACCAATCTTTCGACTCTATCGCAGCCACTAATCACTACCTCTCCATTAGCTTAACCTTTAGCGGACAAGACTACAGCATTTCCATTAGAAGACACATCCTTCATCTAACATCCAATTTCCTGCGCGCTGACCGACGGCGCTACAGGTTAATCGTGGGCAAAGCTAACCCCCAGGTATATCTCCTGCTTTACAGTAGTTAAGAGAGTAATCAAAGAGCCCTATTACTGCCCACTCACCTTCCCTAAACCCCGCGGTCGCACCTCCAGCGCGCCAGCCTCTGCTAATTGAGCCATTAAAGACGCCTTGAAACAGATAGCAAAAACAGCAAAGGACAGTGGAATATATAGATGGATATTTTCGAACAGGTCAGCAGCAAACAGTGTAAAAACGTTGATAAAGCAACAAACTAAAAGCTGAGACATCAGTTAGAGCGAGTCCGCAGCAGCTCTGTGTTGCGTTGTAAATACCTTTAGCACTATCCCCCCAAAATCGAATTACATTCAAATGCACGTCTAGCAGCACGCCCAATGTTGATGTTTGTTTTGAATAACATAGGGGAGGTCGTGTTTAGGGCCAGCAATGTTGTTTTAGGAAGGGGTGAAAGATTGAAAGAGAGATGGAAGTGCAGGGTAACCAAATAGAGGCACTAAAGGGAAGTGGTTTATCCTTTACTAGATGGGCTGCAGCAGTTACAAGATCAAATGGACATTTGTGAGAAAGATTGAATTTAAGAGCTGTTGATTTAATCACAGGCTGATCAACAGCGTTCACACCATATAACAGCTACATTTTAGCTCCTCAATTTAACACAGCAATGGTTGAGCTACATCGATTTGCAAACTGGATGGGACTGGCCAAAATGTGACTTTTGTTTCCTCCAGTACTTCTCTTATATCAGTTTCATAATAGCTCTGTTCTGAACAGACGATGAGGAGCTCCAGGTCCACGAGTCGCAATGACTGCGGAGTATGGCCTAATCGTAGCTCAGCCTTCTCATTCAAAGGCATCAAAGAATGGAACAAACTCCCACAGAATCTATAACTTTCCTTAGATCTGAAGGACCTCGCAATACAGGGAAAGTGCTATTGGAAAACCAGTCGTGTCAGCATAGATAACTATGAATGTAAAAATGACCTTTAGTGATGTTTTAGTGTAGTAATTTTAGCATGATTATATGTGGACTGATGTGAACGGTTCAATTAATGAATTAATAGTTGTATTTGAGTGGTTAAATACATTTCGTATTGTACATTTTGTATTGTAATTCACCTGCTCAGGGACTGCAGATGGAAACTAGCTCAAGCTAAATCTGGTGCAAAGCATCTTTAATTATGTTTTTGGCACATTGTCCTTGTTGAAATAAAGTAATAAACTAAACTACCGTAAACTAATATAGACACATACTGTACATAGAAAAAATATTGTATTTATTTATTTGGTAATGATGTAATAATAGCATTGGACACACCAAATGCAGTGTTTTTAGTGTTTAGTGTCAGTACTGTATATAACAAAGGGTAAACAATACACATCATCAATATACAGAGGGAACCAGATGTTTATACTATATAAAAATACACATATGCATTTTTTTTCTCACTGTCTGACATGAAACCAGAATTAACTTGTACTTTTTTTTTAGGTCAATTAGATTTTTTTTTATTATTTCTATTTGCTAAATGCCAGAAGAATGAGAGATAGAATTTTCTACATGGTTTTATATTACAAAGCCAAACGTTTACACACACTTCATTATGATTATTTGGTAGCATTGCCTTTAAACTGTATAACGTGGGTCAAACGTAGTTGGCAGGAGTTTTGGTTCATTCCTCCAAACAGAACTTGTGTAACTGAGCCAAATTTGTAGGTCAGGTCAATTTGTAGACATTTTCAACTGGACTGAGATCAGGACTTTGTGATGGTCACTTCAAAACATTGACTTTGTTATCCTTAAGCCACTTTGTAACCAGTTTGGCAGTATGTTTTGGGAATTGTCCATTTGGAAAAGTCATTTGCGCTCATGCTTTAACTTCCTGGCTGATGTCTTGAGATGTTGCTCCAATATTTCCACATAGAGTTCTTTCTTCATGATGTGATCTATTTTGTGATGTGCACCAGTCCCTCCTAACAAATCTTTAAAAAACTCTAAAGAAAACATCTCTCATCTCTCATTCTTCTGGCATTTAGCAAATAGAAATATATTTTTAAAATTCTAATTGACCTAAAAAAGGAAAAGTGAATTCTGGTTTCATGTCTGACACTAAGAAAAAAATGCATATGTCTCTTTTTATATAGTGTATGTAAACATCTGGTTCCCACTGTGCATTTCATACAGCGTTACCGTGTGTGCAGCTCTGATTTGACTTCAGCCACTGTCTCAGACCTCTGTTAAAGCTGCTCATGTCAGTCTGCAGTCTTAAGTCAGTGGGCAGAGAGTTCCACAGTCTGAATCCATTAGAGGAGAAACTGGACTGTCCAAAAGATGCTGTAAATTTTAGGAGAACACAGTCTCCACTGACCGAGGCTCTGGCTGAGGGTCTGGGGGAGCCAAAATGTTGCTCCAGACAGTTTTGAAGATAATTCTCCATCTATAATTGTTAATTAACCACTAACTTAAAAGTACTGTCAGTTTAGTATTTCCACTTTTTGTCCTCCCTTCTCATGGGCTCCTGTGGCTAGACGTAGACAACCAATAAACCAAACAGTAAAAACAGTCAAAGTTTATTCCGGATCCGTCCTCATAACCCTTTATAAATACAAGCGTTCTCTGCATTGTTAAAGCAGGCCGCGCCTCCTTATCACCCCACACGACCCCGCTGCTGTGCGTCTGAATATTTATCAGGACAGCACGCCACGCACCAACCTTTGCCGCGCATTATCTCAGTGAGAAATTCATCTGTTATTCCCTCTCACTGCTATAAATGCGCTACAAAGCATTTTTGACCCAATAAAAAAACAATAATAACGCCCCGCTTGCAATTTCTCCCCTGGCGAGATACAGAGGCTGCGGCCCACTCCTTTGGTCTGATTATCGCTGTGCCATTCTCACCTTGAAAGTCCGGCCTTACCTACACTATTGACTCACGCGGGTTCAGAAAGTTTCCGGACCTGCTTTATCGTGGGCATGGTGCAAAATCGACTTTTTAGAGCTTTATACCATGTTGCAATGTCGTTTTCTCATCAAAAACGTACAAAGACCTGTGTTTCCAGCCATTCGCGCATCTTTGAGTAAACTTTAAATCTTCCCCAGACGCTATTCAAGCGGCGGTAGATCCCAAACAGCACCTCCTGTGGTTCTCTGTATCCAGGAAATCCTTTCCTCACCAAAGAGTAAAAACGCTTGCCTTAGCTTTACTACAGTTTTTTCTTTCTTTCTTTTTTGGCTCTTCTCTTTATTGAAACAGCTGCACAGCGAAGAGGAGCAAGGGGAGGGCAATGAGAGGAGCTTATTTTTCATTTCTTTATTATTCTTTTTTGAATTGGTATTATTGTTTCTTGTTATTACTACTGTTTATAGCCTTAGTTGTAAATTTCATTGTGTCATTTTCTCATTTGCTGCACCTTGTATTGCAAGTGTACAGCACGTTCGGCAGCAATGGTTGTTTTTAATGTGCTGTGTATATACTTGATCTTATGGGGCGACTGCTTGAAAATCAGGAAGTGAAACTACTCAGTATTTCATTTTTTAACCAACAAAGTGTAAGATAGTGATAGTGTTTGAGATGATAAAATACCTGCAAAAAGCAGGTTTTTCATTATTTCAGATACTATAATCCTATACATATTATATTGGTAAAACATTATAAACTGATTATACACTGAATACCCTATGATAACAACATATTAGACGTGAAGAGTGAAATTGAATTTGCGCCTTCACAGTTTACTGTTTTTGCACAGTGTCTGCAGAATAAACTTGGACGTAGCAATGACCGATGCTGAAAACAATTAGCCCAGTGGAGGCTACGACTGTATTGTAAATACTGGCAGGCATTACAGGCTGACAGATGTGAAACAGGCTGATCAACTCATCCCTGTGAAAGAAATCAGGATGTTAGGAAAGTCAGCGACTAGTTTGGACCGCAACTAACAGATTAAACATACAAGCTCTTTTTTCATTTGAAAATGGGAAAAACAGCGCCTTTAAGACCTATAAAGCGCCTTTAAGACCTATAAAGATCCATCTTTATAGGTCCCAATGTCCAAAAACAGTTAGACTGTTTTTGAACATTCACAAAGTGGTCAATTCCATTTGCTACAATAATGTACAAAGCCTCTAAATAAGCCAGATATGAATACTGACTAAAACCACTGTCAATTTGGAAAAGTCTGGTGAGCGTGATTAGAAAACGCGCATAACAAGTGATAACCGCTCCGATGCATGTTTTCATTTGCCCTTTTGCCATTTTGATAGCTGCTGTTTGAAGTGTAATCAAGTCTGTTCATCATAAGATCGAATCCAAATGCCATCAATATGCATTTCTTCCCTGGCCGCTGTTGCTGGCGTGTTCAAGCGCACAGGCAAAGGAAATAGGATATTGATGCTGTTGGACGGGTCGAACCGCGCGGATACTTATGTCCATTTGAAAGACAGGCGGCCGGTGAGGCGGTCAGGTACAGGCCTCGCTGTGGGCAATGCCAAATTATGGGCAGTCACCATCGCTCCTGTCGACGTCAAGAAGCTCCACTGTCTGCTGTTTGGAAGATGATGCAACAGGATCCGCGTGCAAATAGCATCCTTAGATATATAACGTGTCCGCTATCATTTACAGTAGCCTCAGAAGAATACAAACGGAATGTCCCGCATTACTTTTTTAGTCAAGATTAGTCGTTTTAATCTTTACACACGTAAAAAAAGATCATCACTTATCTTTCCCCGGTGTCTTCCGTGATAAATATTCATCCTGTATCCGATTTAGCAACAAAAGTGCACCCTCATTTCTGTTTCACCCTCGACAACATCCCCTATATCTGTACCACAGACCCACACTTTGCCAGACAAGCTCCTCCGTGCTCCGTTCTTAGAATCTGCACAGTTAGCATCCTGACTTTTAATATATTCAAAACTTACCCCAACTTTTTTTTTTTTTTTTTTTTAACTGCTCCACATTCCCCTCACATAGCTCCCTCCCTCGGCCCGCTTGTTTGCTCTTGTTTGCTCAATGATATAGAGAAAGATGCGTACCTAGACTATAGCGCCCCGGATCAAATGCCTTGTTTTTCTTCTCGCGCTTAATAACGAGCCATAACGAGGCCTGACGGGGAATTAATAAGAATTAAAGGAGGCCATAGCGCGCCTACAAACTTGTCTTCATTAATAGGTAAGTGACAATATCATTTTGGCGGGCGCAGTCTTTGCCAAGAGGCTGTTAGAAAGGGAGCGCGCCTGCCAATGAGTTATCCCGTTGTTTTGCCGCATGATTAGGCTGTGATAAAGCTTTATGACAGAAGGCAGGAAGGCGTATGCTCAATGAAAAAACGGCGCAAACAGCCTTAGTATCGGCTTATTTGAATTCAGAGCGCCTATCCGCCCACTGAAAATCTTTTTTTCTTTCTTTTTTTTTTTTTGCAGAGCGCTACTGTGTGGCTTTTCATACATAGGTGCTCCACTCGGTATCGATTCGGGCGCGTAAATGGTGTAAGAGTATAGGGGAAGGTGGAGAGGCCTAAAAGCCAGGCTAAATGCGTTAATGCCGGACAGGAGCGGGGCGAGTGGAGCCGGGATGATCTCAAAGCGCGGCGGTGAGGGCCAGTGTAATCCCTTTATGAAATTAGCCGAGTGCACTGGGAGCCCTGGACCTCAGCTCTCATAATGCCGCCATTCTTTTTAAACTGACGGCAGTAATCCTATAGTTACATAAGTGTCTTGAGTGGCTATTGGTCTTTGAACTTCTATATATTATACCCCAATGAGTTTTAAGGTCTTGTCACACAGTCACTTTAAAAGTTAGAGATTGAATTGAAAATTGGTCGAAAGTATTAGAGGGTTTTGTTGCAATGGTAAAAAAGGAGAGAGAATTCATAAATCCTGTGCCGAGGCGTGCACATGTGTTGCGCAGGGATGAGTGAGAAATGCAACACATTGAGGAAATGAAGCAGGGCGGATGTTTTATAAGAGAGAGAAAGAAAAGGTCCAAAACTCGTGCATTTGGGAGTTCTTTCTTGTCTCCTTACTCCTTAGCTCTCGTCTCTGTCATCAAAGTTTGCAGCGATCCCTGTACCAGTCAGAGTCCCAGACCGATGTATTATCTGGCCCTCTCAATAAGCAGCCTCAACAAAGCATATTGGTCTTTAATTAAGACAGTTACTACTGCTGCTGATGTGGGACTAGGATCATTACCGGGACAGTCTGGGCTAGATTCAAGATCCCAGACCTTGAATTCAGGACTGTCTGTGTGGTAACCCTAATCTTGTTATTTTAGAGAGGACAAAAAAATACTTTTCGTATATTAATCAAGTCAAGTGAAGTAATTGTACTTATGTAGCACATTTCAACAAACCTGGCCTTACCTACACTATTGACTCACGCGGGTTCAGAAAGTTTCCGGACCTCCTTTATCGTGGGCATGGTGCAAAATCGACTAGTTCGAGCTTTTTACCATGTTGCAATGTCGTTTTCTCATCAAAAACGTACAAAGACCTGTGTTTCCAGCCAGTTGCGCATCTTTGAGTAACTTTTAAATCTTCCCCAGACGCTATTCAAGCGGCGGTAGATCCCAAACAGCACCTCCTGTGGTTCTATGTATCCAGGAAATGCTTTCCTCACCGCAGAGTAAAAACGCTTGCCTTAGCTTTACTACAGTTTTTTCTTTCTTTCTTTTTTGGCTCTTCTCTTTATTGAAACAGCTGCACAGCGAAGAGGAGCAAGGGGAGGGCGATGAGAGGAGCTTATTTTTCATTTCTTTATTATTCTTTTTTGAATTGGTATTATTGTTTCTTGTTATTACTACTGTTTATAGCCTATATATATCATGTTCTCATTTGCTGCACCTTGTATTGCAAGTGTACAGCATGTTCTGTCTGTGTGGTAACCCTAATCTTGCTATTTTAGAGAGGACTAAAAAAATACTGTTCGTAGATCAAGTCAAGTGAAGCAATTTTATTTATTTAGCACATTTCAACAAACCATGAAAGTAACAGAGAGCAAGAAAGATTTGCTCAAAAACAACATGCTGGGTCATTAGTTGTAACAGATTATATATATTTTATTACACAACACCCATTTCCCAAACCCCTCAAGGGCTCCCTGTGCACGTTAGTTTGGATTTTCAAAACGATTCTATTTGTTCTCCATGCTTTGACCCCTCTGTACCAACATGATTCCCCTCTCGCTCACTGAGGCCGACAGATCAGGCTTCACTTGATCTTCCCAAAACAAAAAGAAAGCTGAGAGGTGGTCGTGCCATTTCAGTGGCTGCTCTAAGATATCGGAATGAACTCCCTTTGAACATCAGACGACTTTTTGTATATTTTGCATTTGTATAGAATTTGTATAAACGTTGGGGACACCACTTTAATCGACTGTGTTGTTTTGAAATAGATCATGTTGAATTGGACTGGACATCTGTGAACAATAACTGCATCATTTTACATTTTGAAACGGACAGAAATGTACTTTCATGAAACGCACGTCAGCAATCCCAATGTCAATATATATTTTGCATTATTCTGTCACTTATTATACACACTTCTTCAGTCATTTCCCCTCTGTTCATAGACGTCCCCCTTTCCCTCCCCTTACTCCAGCAACTACTCCTCACCCTCTCCCCATACAGTCATCTGTCTTTGTTCCCCGCTGATGTCCCGTTATATATCAGAGGCCGAGATGAACGCGGTTAATAGACTGTGACACGGCCATTAACTAGCGCTGTAATAGAAGCGTAATGGAATCAGCCTGCCGTCTTCTCGCCTCCACAGGTAAATGTTTAAAGACCGGCACCTGTTCCCGTGTTGTTAGTTTTAGCTTTTATCTCTTTTTTTTTTTTTTTTTTGGGGTCTCCGTTTCTTGCTTACCTTCTGCCGCCGTTGTCCTTGAGCCGACATCAAACGGGCCGGCGAGATAAAAGTGCCCAATTGTCCATTTTCCGAGTGATACTGGCCAGACAGATCCACTGATGTCTGCTTTTAATGCCCCTCGTCCTGGGGATACACAGGGAAAGAAAAGTAGCGACATTGTTACCCTGCCCACACAATCCTATCCTACTTGTGTATTCCCGTATGAAATTACCCTATTGATTGGCGGGGGGAAAAAAAATGGCAGTTTATGGTGTGGCTCTTGAGTTACAGGAGATAATGGGAGTCATGTTATGCACCGGGGCGGACAGAAAATCATTGGGAAGGGGAGAGTAGTCATATCTGCAAAATGATCACATCCACGGTAGCGCATCAGCAGCCCAGTGAGTCAGTGGCCACGCGTGAGGCAATTTTTCACCATGTGCCTCGAATTATTCTCTCTATTTATGGAGAAATCACATTATCACTCGCCCCTCAGACCGCGTTCATTTGTTTTACCGGAGCTTGTCTAACCATATTACATGCTTCATATATTGTCTATGTTCCTTCAGTAAAGCGAGGTATTAAACGGTGCTAGTTGACAGCCTTTAAAATATTGAGGCTATTTCATTTTGTCTTCTGTCTTTGCCCGTGTCATGCAAAATTGGCTTTTTTGAGGCATTATCTTGTTACATCTTCATCAAAAAACAGACCTGAAGTGTTGTTTTTTCGCACGTGTATCAGCTAATAATACATATTTACTGTAGCGTGTCTCCCTCTTCTGCACTCAGAACGACAGTCCACACTTCGATAAACGTCACACGGAGAAATCCTCCTCTCTCTCTTTCTTTTCCTATCCGGTACCTAACTGTGTCTAGCAAGGGGGAAGGAAGTGCGTAGTGGAAATCATTAATTTTTTTCGCTCTTTTTAGACGTTTTCTGGCAGACTATCAGCATATATAGTCTGCCATCACACACAAATAAAGTCAAGTCAGCCTCGGGTCCAAATTAATGTTTTGTCACGGAAGATTGCTAGAAGATTACTAGAAGTAAAAAACGCCACTCAAATCTAGCTGTTAGCAGGTAGAATTATGCTAATGTTAGCATTATGGTTAGCATTCACTGTTGATTGGTTGGATGGATGGATGGATGGTTGGTTGGTTGGATAGATGGAAAGAAGAATAGATAGATAGATAGATAGATAGATAGATAGATAGATAGATAGATAGATAGATAGATAGATAGATAGATAGATAGATAGATTTAAAATCAGCATAACAAAAATGAACAACAGGATGCTTATTTGTGGCTGTTCATGGTGGCCTTTCTCAGAACTGAGCAATTATAAAGGTCAGGCAAGGCCAATTGAGAGAGTAGTTAACTTTCTTTCTTTTCCCCTTCAAACGTGACCATTTGTGGCAAAGATATAAATGATATAAAAACCCTGAATAAAGCATACTGTTGGACCAATTTAATGTGGAAGATAACTACGTAATTACTATTATTATTTTGTGTAATTTGTTCATTTGAGTAATTCCAGGAGCTATAGCTATAGAAGCATTAGTGCATTGGCCGTTTTGAAACCACATAGCAGAACATTCCATGTTTTACGTTGTACAGCTTGAGAATGACTCACATATAGTGGGTTACATATTATGCAGAGTGGCTTTATGTAGTGTCCGCAGTATTTGTCTGAGAGCAGCATGACAACACTAAGAAGGGCTTTCTAACAATTGCAAGTTCTCACACATCCTCACAATTTCACACTACATACAAAGTAAAGCTTACTTTTATAATCATTGCCATAGTAACTATACACTTCAGATGACTCACAGCTCCACATCACTGCTTATATAGTTGGCATGTCATGCCTTTATTCTTTATTACATGCTTCTTTTATAACAAGCCATGACCTGGTTCTCCATGTGCCTCCTATTCTTCATAATTCCAAATGTAAAAGGGAATAGCTAGAACAATTCTAAATAATACATTACAGTTTTGAGTTGCTTCTTGCTTTTTAAGTTTTTGTGAAGTTTCTTTCAAACAACATAATTATTGGGCTCAAAACTCCCACTTCGAGCCTCATTCGAAGTTTTGAAGTTCATACAGTGCTTTGCTGAAGTTATTATGCAACTCCCTCTAACAAAAACTTAAGATACTTGAAGTTCTGTATGTTTTCCTTGATGCATCGATGAGTGATCTAGTACTGGACCCATTGTAATAATTTCAGTGCTTAAATTGCCATCACAGCAAATAATTTCTGCTTTCAATTCAAATGACATGTTTTTAGAGAGACTATGATGCATATTAGAGTTTTAAAGTGGACAGACATGTGTGATTGTGGCTTATTACTCCAAAGTACAACTCAAACCTCTTAATTAAGTTTGCAGACGAAACAACAGTGGTGGGTCTCATTAGCAACAGAGACGAGTCAAACTACAGGAGTGAGGTGAGCAGTCTGGCCATGTGGTGCACACAGAACAGTCTCTCTCTAAATGTGCAGAAGACAAAAGAGATTGTTGTGGACTCTCTGAGAGGTCCAGCATGCTCCTCTAACAATCAACGGTGCTGCAGTGCAGACGGTGACAGCATGAAGTTCCTGGGTGTGCACATCACAGAGAACCTTTCCTGGACCATGCACACTACATCACTGGTCAAGAAAAGTAATCAGCGTCTCTACTTTCTCCACAAGTTGAGAAGAACTAGAGTCCCAGCCTCTGTTATGTGCAACTTCTACAGAGGGACTATAGAGAGCATCCTGACCAGCTCCATCACTGTGTGGCACTTCTACAGAGGGACTATAGAGAGCATCCTGACCAGCTCCATCACTGTGTGGCACTTCTACAGAGGGACTATAGAGAGCATCCTGACCAGCTCCATCACTGTGTGGCACTTCTACAGAGGACTATAGAGAGCATCCTGACCAGCTCCATCTCTGTGTGGCACTTCTACAGAGGGACTATAGAGAGCATCCTGACCAGCTCCATCACTGTGTGGCACTTCTACAGAGGGACTATAGAGAGCATCCTGACCAGCTCCATCACTGTGTGGCTCTTCTACAGAGGGACTATAGAGAGCAGTGGAGAAGATCTGTGGAGCCCCTCTCCCCTCCATTAAGCTCTCCCCTCCATTAAGGACATGTACTCCACCCGTCTCACCCGCAAAGCCGTCAGAATCACCAGGGACCCTACGCACCCATCACACAGTCTCTTCAAGGTAATGCCTTCAGGGAGGAGACTGCGGAATCTACGGGCCAGGTCCAGTCGACTGAAGAACAGTTTTATCCACCAGGCTATGAGGAATCCGAACTCCTTCCCTTCCCTGCCCTCCTTGCGCTTTAACCCCCCGCTCCACACCAACGACTTGAGAGAATGAACATTTCGATTCATCAATGAATAAAATATTTGAATCTTAAGTAAACGGTCTTGGGTACATCACCATTGATATTTCATTATTTCAGTTTTCAATAAAAAGACGCTTTGGCCCTCTACAGGAGCCAGTGCGAATGACATGAGATAAAACAGTAAAAAGCAAGCTTTCCGTTTTAGCTAATGGCATGCTACCAATTCAATGGCACTATGATGAACACACGTTGAGCACAGAACTGCTCAGAATGATTCCAGTAATAAATGATGGACTTTTGCAGCGCAGTTCTGGGTTTGATCTATTATACAATAAAAGTCCAGATCAGCGTACTCCGATAAACAGGATAACTCAAACTTTACTATAACAACATTATTTCCTCATGATGAGATCTTTTACTTTTAGGAACACACAAGTGGCTTTTGCTTGTCTGACTGCAAAACCGGTGATTTGTGTGGCTATTTTGACATACGTGAAAGGCCTGCTCTAGTCTTTCATCCCGGTTTCCCACAATTCCTCATCCACCGGTGGATCCTGACCAAACCCTGTCAATCACGCCCCGCATCACTGTGTGCGCACGGAGCTCGCAATCAATCTGCTCGCACGTCCGCTAAACCCTTATTGATGGCCGCGCTGTAACGAGATCCGCCCTTGACCGGCGCTCGCGGCTAAAGGCAGCAATGTTTTAAAAATGAAAAACCGAACATAGGCCGCACACGGGTTATCGAGCCTTTCGGAGGCACGCTTTGTATAAAAATAACCCCTCTCAGGTTACAATATGAGTGGAAATGTGCAGAAAAGATAAGATTCAGCGCACGACTGTTTTTAGTGGCTCTGGCCTTGAAGGGCGGTATTGAATGTCAGCGGCTTGTGAAGCAGTTGATGAGATTTTTGTCAGAAACAGCTTGCATGATGGGAAAACGTATCTCAGAGAAAAGTTTGCGAGCAAGCGACATGACCTAGCTCGAGGGGTGAGCTTGTAAGGTTATAGGGAGGATGACAGTAATGCGTTAGCCTTTCTAGAGAGCTTTTAGACGCGCAGTTGCTTTATCATTTCATGCATCATTCATTCGCTCTCCGTACTTTGTGACGGTTTAAGCTACTACTGAAAAACAAAACCACCGACTTTGCATGTTGAACGCTCCGGTGCCTGGTCAGAGCAGAGGAGGCCGCCACGCTAACCGGAGCGTATTTGCGAAATGATTAAGGCGGAATAAGCAGCATCCTGTCCAGCTGAGAGCAATCAAAGTGTGATGTATGAATTTGGTCTGGCGCTGTCTTCCTCGCGCCTCCTGATTAATCGCATTCACCTGTTTGCAGGCCCATGGCGTGGGACGGGACGCGGCGTCATTACCTGCTCTGATTAGGACTGAGTGAGAGGAGATGGCCGACGCAACCTCTGCACCTGCTGCCCCGGCCGGAGGAACCTCTACAGGTAAAGTTATGAGGCAGCATTCTGTACGTAGCGGTCAGGATATGGAAACAAATGCAAGTAGAAGGATAGCTGTGATGATTTAGACCTTGCAAAATGTCAAGTACACGAACGTACCAGTAGATGGAGTAGAGCAATTAATTAAAAAAAAAATCTATCCAACTTCAAGACATATTCAAGGCATATTTTGCGAATTTCAATATTTTTAGACATACATTTAGCAAAGGGCATTCAAAAAGTAGGGGGGAACAGTAGTTAATTTGATTAACTTTTAGAGCTTTTAATCGTGTTACAATATTGTTCTTTCATCATAAACAAACCCGAAGCTGTGTTTCGACTCACTTGCGCATCTTTGAGTGATCTTTAAATCTGTTTGCAGCGGCAGCCCACGAAAATCTCCTTCTGAGGTCCCACGTATCCGGGGAAATGCTTTCCTCGCCTCTCCCATCTCCTGCTAAGCTTATTCCTCTCATCGCAAAGTAAGAACCAATGGCCGCTGGCTGCTCTGCTTTACGACCGCAACACTGGAGGCCGCCATTGCTCCGCCATTGCTGAGGTACCGCCATATAGCCGCTAGTCTCCCATTGAAAAGCATTGGACTTTAGACACGTTAAAAAATAGAAACTAGGCGTTAAAGTTGTTTTTAACGTGTCTAAAGTCCAATGCTTTTCAATGGGAGACTAGCGGCTATATGGCGGTACCTCAGCAATGGCAAAATCAACTTTAATGCCTAGTTTCTATTTTTTAAACACTTTCTTTCATTACTGGAACGTGTGTTTTGTTACCTCCATATAGCCGCTAGTCTCCCATTGAAAAGCATTGGACTTTAGACACGTTAAAAACAACTTTAACGCCTAGTTTCTATTTTTTAAACACTTTCTACGGCTACATATTCCTCCTGTGATAACGCTGGGTTAGTCACAAAAAAAGAAACCCCTTATGCCCTTTTTAGGAACATGCTTCGTCAGAGCTGGGGAGGAGGAGTCTGTAAATCCGCCATGATTTCCCCCTCGAACGTGGTCATTATGGTAAACAGGGAGGAGTGAGGAGGAGTTGTCTATTCTTTTTAATGGTCTATGGTAAGAACACTCGCCATAGCTTCACTACAGCCACACGGGACAAACAATTTTTTTCTCCCCCTCTTCATTGAAACAGGTACACAGGGAAGGAGAGGAAGATTACTGGAACGTGTGTTTTGTTTTTTTTAGATCAATATTCTATTTTCTAACCCATAATGTATAAGATAGTGATAAAGATGTGTTTGAGGTGATTACCACATACTCGCAAAAAGCATAATAATGACCCGCTCTTTGACAATATCCCTCGGCCATATTTGTCACGAGCTTTAATTAGCCGCACAGATTACTTTCCAGGCAGCACCATCATCGTCGCCCTCGGTGTCTTTATTTGCAAATATGTCTCCTCTGTGTTTATTCATGGTAAAAGTCAAACTCTGTGCCGTAGCCCTCTGTCTACAAGCCTCCTCCGTTGAGCTGAGAGCTAAATCAGCCTCGGCTTGTCCTTCCACCTCCTGTCGCCTCATCAGTGTTACGAGTCATTGCCCTCCGGAGCGCAATCCACCACGGCTCTGCTGCCTCTGTGTGTGTGTGTGTGTGTGTGTGTGCGTGTGTGTGTGTACGCGTGGGCCGTTTCCGTGTGTGTTTTTGTGCAGGATTTAGTGACTGGTAAATGATGTCATCCACAGTGCGCACACTCAAGGCCCCGGCTCGCTCCTGTCAGAACTCTTGTTAGTGAGACAGATGGAGAATTACTGCCCTGAAAATTGTGGTTACAGCGCATTCTCTTCACAGGTGCCGGGCGGCGAATGGTTTCTACTCAGAAATGTAGTCAGCGAGTCGTTCTGTACTGTCCCCGAAAAAAGGTTGAGGTCGTGTTTATGTGAAAAGGTTAGGTAAAATACTGTACAAGTCAGGGATATGGGAAACTGATTTACAAAACAATATCAGCATTTTATCATAGAACAAATATGTGATGAAAAGATAAAGTGCTGAAACCCAAACCATAAATCAATCGTCTAAAACATCTGATTTACTCTTGTAGTGACGTATGTGATACAGAATCAGCACAATTATCTACTTTTAACGCTGTCATGACTGGGTTTATGTTGTAACACACATGCAGATATAATATTTTAAAGAATATATATCCAAACAGATTATTATTATGTGACAGACACCCATAGTGATACATGCAAGTAACTTTATTGGTGCCACTTGCGCCAAATTTCCCTTAGAAATAGATCATAGGGCTGTAGATCGCATTGGTGTGTTCAGCCCTGTCAACGAAGGAATGGAGGAACCCCGCCTACAAGGACTGGACGTTCTTTCGCGGTCTTGTCCCGTTTGCTGAGGGACTCCCATCAGCTGTGGGTCTCTAGAACTTGTCCGTCCATGGGAGTGGATCTCTCTTTCTGTGGTTCACCCCGAGGTTTCTTTTTCTCCCACTAGGATTTTGAGTTTTTCCTCGCCGTGCTGGAGAGTCTAAGGATGGGGACCCACACCGCTCGTCACCACCTGCGTCTAACACTTATTTGAACTTTCCCGGATACTTCATTTGCCTGAACCTAACATTGTCTTGTTTATTGTTTTGTTTCATTGCTTTAATGTTTGGTGCAGCCCTGTGAGGCAACTCCTGTTGTGACTGATTGACTGAGATCACAACGTTATCAAATAACAACGGAGCCATATTGAGACCTTTGGTTTGGAAAATGGTCGTTTACAGACCCCAAAAACACCGGATGCTGGATTGGTGAAATATTTTTGCGTTTAGTCTTTCAGCTTGACTTCCTGTGGACAGGGCCTGAGCCAACTTGCATTTCACATGAACTCTTATATAAAAAAATGACTTAATGGTTTTCTGTGTAGTTTAGTGTAATATGTGAGCAGTAGGGATACAAAAATAGGTTACAATTTTTTTAATTTATAGTACTTTCGCAACGTCAAACCATTGGAAACAGAATTGCGCGGGATTTAATGTAGTGTTTATGGGCAACGGAAAAAATAAGTGTAAAAGAAGCATCAAAACAGGCAAACCATGAAGACATTTCTTTTGTCTTGAAGACGTGAAGTGTGCGTGAACGTTCAATGCACATAATGTCATAGTAATGTCATTGAAACTACACAAGACTTATTTATGTGTTTGGAGGATGAAGCAATTGTATGCATTAATCGATTATGAACAGTAAAAAGATTCTTGTATTCATTTAGCACTTCAGATATTACTTTAGTTTTTAGTTCATTCAGAGCATTCGCAAGCGTAATTTTCAACAGACAAAAATGTAATTAAAAGCCCCCTATTGAACTTCATATTCAGGGAGCGCAGCCTCACACAGTTTCTGAAAAGGCTTTGATCGTTTGCCTCTGTGCTGCCAGGCCAGTGGCACATTTACATCTAATTCACTGAGTACACGCCGCTCAATGTGTGACTGCTTGCTTTTCACTATATTAAAGCCCTCTCCTCCATTCTGTGCCAGCAAATCACTATGTACACAACTCTGCGTGTCGGCACTGGCATAAAAGCCACTACGTCTTGTCCTTTATTTTGTATTACATAGGTGCATTACATATAAGCATGTCCCGCATCGCCAGCACTGTATAAAACAAGCTGCAGTGTCTTGGCACCAGCTGTACACTTCTTATTTCAGGCGCACGGACTGAAGGGGTATGTTTTATGCAGACTTGGCACTTTCTATCCTCGTAATGATGCCAAGGCTTTCTAGACTGCCTCCCCGCATCCAAAATCCTGCCTACGAGGAAGACGCCCTACTGTAAATATTGAAGGGTCCATAAATAAAGCGCTAACAAGGTTCAGCGGTTCAGGGGAAGTCGAGGCGGTGTCTGCACGCGCTCCGGTTTGCAAATCACACATACGTTGAAACAATAGGTTATGAGATAAATTCTTGGGATTATTAAAACTATTTTTTTTCTTTTTGCTTAAAACTATACATTTAATCTTCAAAATGTGGCCACTGGGCAGCTGCCATCTTGTTTTGTGTTACAGAGAATGGAGTGTGTGGGGAAAAATTGGTCTCATAATAGTGAGAATAAATGCAGGTGGCAAAGCGAAGATCGGATATGTTTATAGAGGCATATATATTATTACCACTAATATTAGTGGTAATAATAGCAAAAAGCTTAGCTCAAGCTACACGTAAACAAACCTGTCTCTTCTCTCAAAGAGCTACTGGCAGTATTCACGTTTACTGGCCCCACAATGTGAAAGAGGTGTAAAGAGGAACCACTAGATAAGCTAAGAATTGAAAACAATGAAAACATAGAAGATGCTTGTCAATATTGTATTGACAAGCATCTTCTATATATAATATAGAAGATGGTCAGCAATGTTTTAATGCAACTCCAAAATGATCAGAGTTTACCCAAGTTCAACAAAAAGTGACAATGAGACCGAAATGTAAATGTGGAGATCCACATGCAGCTTGGTTTAAAGCTAAAGTGGAAGAAGTGGCTTTGCAAATTAGCCTGTAATAAATCATTTTACAAAAGAGACAGTTTTGTTTCTATGATTGGAAATATTACAAAGAGTAAGAAATGGGTACAACACATTCAATTAGATCACTAATTATATCATTATTATCGGTCTCTCCAACCCTCTTCATTTCGGTATCAGTATCAGACCCTACAGATCCATATCGGTCGGGCTCTACGGACTTCTAAGCTGCATTAGAAAAAGACTTGCTGCCGTGTCTCCTCAGAACCACACATTAAAAGAAATAAATAAAAAATTGCTTCTTCAAAAAAATCCTTCTGAATTTTCACACCCGTTGTGTAAATTCACGCCTGGCGAAGGTGCGAGGCAGGTGCGCCTCACAGAACCATCTCCTCAGCAGCCGTGCGCGGAGCTTACAGGCTCAGACACCTGCTGTTTACGTTAGACACCCTCAGAGCAGAGAGCGTATCATTACGGCGTGTCAGGGCTTTCACTGTAGGGCTAACAGACAACCGAGGTTCACGGGAAGTGCAAGTGTGGAATATAGTGTAGTACCACAGGCAGCCGCTAGGGGATGTTTTGTTCCATTCAGTAGAGAGATCGAACATTGAAAAAGCCCATTTCTGGACGTCTTTTGAGCCAAAGTGCCTCTGAAATGTGCTTTTCTAATGTTGGATCTTATTCTGTCCTATTACATCTCAGTGGTATTCCATTTATTCTGAATAATCTGCTTTTTCATTTGCAAATTCTTCGCACAAAAGAAACCATCAGAGGGCTGTTATTAGCGATCCCCATTCAAATAGTTTAGGCACATTTTAAACCATTCAACATGTCCAAATAAATGAATCTTTTCGGCTGGGTAGCTATTCTCCAAGCTTTATGTGCAAATAGCTGTAAAATGTTTTTCATCCGAAAGTCCATTGTCTGCGGTGTCTTTGTCCACTTCTTTTACATTGGTACATTTTTATGCGGACAGACAACAATCGCGCGCAAATTCCCCTTAACTTGCAGCGCCTGCTATCGCTAAACTCCGCAGCCTCTTGAAGACGCTCGGGCAATTTTCAACACCAGCAACTTTAGAGTCTATAAAAATGGATCTGTTTGTCGTGGGGGCTGACCCATTTGGGACCGGCCGGCCGTGAAATCGCGGCGAAATGGCTGTATATCAATCAGAAAAACAGAGATTGAAAGATGACGGAGGGAGAGAAAGCGATTGGAATAAGTGGATTTAATAGAAGAGAGGGGGAAAAAAGAGTCTTTAATGTGTTCATTGTTTCCTCAATCCTTTTCAAGAAGCTGCCGCTCTCTAGCTCTTCTCTCTCTCCGCCGGAGAGAGACAATATGCGTTTCATATTGTCAGATATGAAACGCAATCTGCTCCCCTACATGAAGTACGAGTGTGTAATATCTTGTAGATTCTTTATGCGGGTAATGATGTACTCGCGGGTGACAGATAATACTTTGTCTTTCGCTCGAGTACAGGCAGAGGCAGTGTAAATAAAGAGCCCAACCATTTAAAAAAAAAAGAAAAAAAAAAAAGTTTGCTGCCGCTTTCAGACGGCGAACAAAAGCAACTCCGAGGCCGCAAAAGCTGCCACCAAAACCTTGGCAAACGTCACCACAGTCTGAGTCTTTTTGTTTCTTTTCATCATTCACAACCAAGCAATGTCAGATAACTCATATTAGTACTTTTCTTTCACAGCCGTTTGAGGAAAATGGTTTACGCTCTTGTATTGCCCAGATTGCATCATGCGTGTTGTTCTTTGTTTTCTGCGTTTGTGTAATATGAGCTCTTAATCTCCAATTTGCAACCGGAGAGTCCTTTTTTTTTTGTTCACCTACATTTAGAAAGTTATGCTTTGCGGGGAAATTGGAATCAGATCACTCCCATTTGTCAGCAATCAGCCGTTGTTCAATCTAATAACATGGAAGTGACACGTCAATTACAATGAAAACGCTGTATTAGGTCAAGTGGCACAAACACTCGTAATCACTCCCCCGCAGTGGCATGAGGGCTTCGTGTTTATAGCAGGTGCGCGTGCACGGCTTTGTGTGTGGGTGATGTAGCGAATATATGCAGTTTATAATTTATATGCAAATACTCACACACTAAGAATCCGCACAGTTAAGTGACCTTCCTAGAGAGAAAGATTATTCCCTGGTATTGTATAAATGGGTCTTACAGTGATACAAACTGTGGACTGTTGCCATAGCAAGCAAGAATAGGACCAGTTATATAAACAACGCTGTCTTCTGCATCTACTGTAATGCAATACTTCACAATATTTGGAAGGTTTTCTGTAAAAGGAATTTGCAATATGTAATTCCTGGTCAGATTTCTTTGAGCTTTGAACACCAAAAAACAAGAGGACGTTTGAATTTCACTATCCCCCCTCCCCCAATAATAAAAAACAAAGTATCCCATAACTCAAATTTAAACCTGGCTCTATCTATTAGATCTCGTCACCACAAATTTTGGTGCTTTTTACACATTAAATAAATTCATATAAAAGCTGTAGTGCCGCATTTGTTGGCTGAACGCGTGCTTATGAAAAAATGTTAAATGGCAAAACGTAAAGATCCAGTCGGATATGCCAATCCATTTATTGTGCAAAGGATATGGATATGAAAACCGACAAAAATTAAATACCTTACAGATTAAGGATAGTTTGGATATATTTCTATGAAACTAACTGGCGTACCCCATCCATCCATCCATCCATTTTCTTCCGCTTTATCCGGGGCCGGGTCGCGGAGGCAGCAGTCTGAGCAGAGATGCCCAGACTTCCCAATCCATGCACACCTCCTCCAGCTGTTCTGGGGGACCCCGAGGCGACACCAGGCCAGCTCGGAGACATAGTCCCTCCAGCGTGTCCTGGGCCTTCCACGAGGCCTCCTCCCAATAGGACATGCCTAGAGCACCTCCAGAGGGAGGCGGCCAGGAGGCATCCGGAACAGATGCCCTAGCCACCTCAGCTGGCTCCTTTCGACGTGAAGGAGCAGCGACTCTACTCCGAGCTCCTCCCGGGTAACTGAGCTCCTCACCCGTACTGGCGTACCTCTTAAAGGAAAGGGACCTCTCCCAGAGTGCCCCCAAATGGCTCCACCAACAACAATAAATAAAAGGAAACTTGCAATACATATTTTTCTCATATTTATATCAGTAACCTACAGCATACGTTTTAACTTTATATCTATAATCTATCTATACATTTGCTAATTTTTTGTCTGCATCATTTCATCATGTGACTGAAACCATAGGTTACTAGAGGGGAGGACCCCCCAGACCCGCTGTATAGTTACTGTATAAACTTGGGGATCTAATGAAACTACCAGAAGTGCCTTTGTATTACCTCATTAACAATAACGCTTCAAAAGTTTTAAACTTCATGCATGTTTTTGTTTTACGTGATGTCCACCACCTCCAACATTAAATCACAGGCTTTTCAAAATGTTGCAATGTCACGGGAACATAACCCCCCAGACACTCAAGGTGTGCATGCAGATATATACAAAATAAAAAAGATTGAATTCTTCAAACTTGCTCATGACAAAACCACAGTCAGCGCCATTCAGCTGCCTCCATAAGCAACAGCAATCTTCATAAAGCCCAAGCTCTATCTACCGAGCCACATTTCAACAGCGCTGATAACCTGACATGTTTTTTGTGTTGACGCAGGTCCGCAAACAGTACTCACATTATCATGACCCCATTCCATTCTAAGCACTCATGAAGATACAATACATTTATTTAGGCTAAATCACTGATATGGGGAACATACACGGTTGTTCAGAGGATTGGGTTTGCCTCACAATATTGTTTGAGTTGCTTTGAAACGGTTTCTTTAGATGAAAGACTCTAGAGGGCGGGTAAACATTTAAGTAATTTTTTTGGTGTCAGAATTTCATTTATAAAACGGACCCAAAGATTAAACGCAAATCTGAAAATAAAACTTCAAATAGTGATACTGACCACTTTGAGTTTTAACTATGTTCTTCTGGGAGCCCCTATTATGTTGAATCAATATTTAATCATTCACTCGGCGAGGGCATGTTGTTGCCACCTACCTGTATTTCCCTGCCTTATTCATAGAAACCATTGAAAGGTCAGTTCCATCTGCACTTCGACCAAAACAACATCTTTCTCCCACTTCCCATTTCTCTAAAGAGCCCATATTCTACTAATGTCACTTATCGGCTCGTTTTGATTTGAGGTGATTTACTGAGTAAATAACTGACGTCTGCCTGTCTTATTCGAAAGTGCCTGAATAATGCAATAATGGAAACTTATTTGTACATTGTGAATAATGCATAATACAGTATAAAAACCTCCGAACAACCGCTATAGATCCTATGGGCCTCGCTGCTCACCCAGCGCCACCTCCATAATCTCAAATGAACCGTGATCCACCCGCCACCTCCGGCGTCCTCTTCACTCTCTCTCTCTCTGTTCGTCACTAGGCGAGAGAGAGGGCGATCGAGAAAGACAGGGGGAAGAAAGAGAGAGACCTGAAAATGAGTATGCCGGCCCAGATATAATTGCTTTCTTGTCTTTTTCCCCCCTTTTTTTGGTTCTCTTCCCAAATGGTGGACTGATGGCTGTGAGTGACTGTGGTTATCTCCACCACGGCGCCGCTATCTGCTGAGGAAGCACATTAATGAATAGTGCATTAAAAGTTTGAGCCCTCGCTTTAAAATAAAAATAAAAACACACACATACACTATCCCCTCAGCAACTACTGTAATTTAAAACCCGCAATAGGCTCCAAGCAATTCAAAATACGTAAAAATAAAGGCTTTCAGGGCAATGTGAACAGAGTTTCCTTTTATTTCATCAAAAGGTGGGAAAGTAACATTTGCCTATTTGTGTTTATAGCCTAATTGATTAATTTCACACTTCTCCAGTCATTTTACAAGGACACTGTTTATTTTCCCCCTTCCAGGGGTAAATCTATATGAGAGAATATGCATTCAGGTAAACACAAAGGGACTTGAGAAAGGAATATAAACTAAACAAGACAGGCAGTGCAGTTGAGGTAAAAGAACTGGTTGTTCTTTTCTGCAAAGCTGAAAGATTCCATTGTGTTGGGAGTGAATTACAGCGTTCGAGCAGTACATGGAAAAGATTTTTTTTTTTACAACAACAGTTTTCTTTTGTATTGCATTTTTATTCCAAAGCGTTAAATGATGGTGTGCCTTGTAACTCTATGATGCAGCAGAAACATACAAAAAAATATGTTATTGCAATTTGAATCACATTTTGATTAGCTTTCCTAGTGGATAATCCTGTTAAAATCCAATGCATTTTGCTACATTGTTGTTTATGAGCAATTATAGCCAGCAACCAAAGATGATGTGCGGTGAAAACTCTTTTTGAAAGCAAAGCAGGGCTTTTATTTTTCAGTATATTTGGAGCTTCTTGCCACTCAAATGAAGTTCTGAATCAACCACTCTGCTCTGAAAAACATGTATTTTAGTCCCTTGTAAACAGGATATGCCCTTGTGCCGCAGATGCTCTCACGTCATTGTGGATCTTTGGTCAAAAATATGAAGCAGCAGATGTAGATCGCACAGTCCCGCGTCCTCCGAGTTTAAAAGCAATCTCTCCAGTGGAGATGCTTTTGCCTCCCAGACAGATAGATATTGCCAGTAATGCATTTCTCCTGATGCACATTTTTGTTGTTCAAATCTACTTTAGCTACTGGCACTTTTCCCAACAGCGCTTTATTAGTTTCAGCATTCTACTTACAAGGGACACAGACTCTACACTCGGATCCTGGACAAGTACATGTACTTGGGCAACACGTAAATCCTTAAGTAACAAAACTAAAACTTCATGCCAACGAAAGAAAATGTATCAGTTTTGGTTCATTCAAACAAGTGACCACTGGACTTGAAAGTGACCCGACTGTGAGGTCTTTTTGACACGTGGCAAAAGACCTCACACCACCTCTGTGTGGCACTCAGCTAAACCCCAGCTACTGTTGACTGGCGGCCCGTCCATTACGTGGCTAATTGCTGTCCTATCAGGCCAGATAAAACGTGCTATCACACTTAAAGTCTGCATGGCTGCTCCAGATGATATAATATCCTCCCGTGTGAGGAAAAGAGCAGATTTTATTGGGTTTGCCGCGAGTACTATGAAACTATAATTTAAAAACCACCACTGAGGCGATTTTGACAAAGTAACCATAGAAACGAGCTAAGTGTTCGTCTTTCTTAATGGAGAATTGACATAAGCGATGTCATCTTTCCTTTACGGATCTCCGGTGAAGATATAGATACTACCACATCAAGTAACTGCAAGCTCCAGTCTACTGGTGCCTTGGCAGTGGAGAGGCTTGCTCAACAAGGTTGACCAGTCACTGGTCTAGGTAGGGCCTGCCATTGGACACACCCCATAATTAACACTACCCAACGTCAACCAGCAATTTGGAACACAATGGAGAGTTTGCATGACTATAACTACTAGTTAGAGTCTATAGTTATAGTCTACAGTAGTGCTCAAACCCGTTTTAAACCAGTTTCACAAAGTTACCATGGGAACCACCTAGGTGTTCATCTATCTCAATCAAGCTCAGTGCAGTGTTTGTATGTTCTCCTCACAGAGGTACTTTGCTCCCTGTAGGCTATCACACGCGGCCCCAAACTGCAAACTCCTGCTCATTTAGCTCTATAAAGATTTCAAGCCTGGCCTCGCATCGCTTTACTTACGTCCCTCCCCGCAGTCATTTAGCCTCGCGTTTGCCCCCCGCCTCTGTGTGCGCTCCCGTTGAAATTGAAGGTAAAAAGAGGGGGAGCGTGAGTAGATTTTCTCGACGGCCCGGCTCGTGTGAAGTCGAAAAGACTGTCATTATGCTGTTCAGTGGAGCGGCAATATCTGGAGCTGCTGGGGGACATTGGGGGCCTCACCGGAGCAGACCTACCCCCCCTCCCTACCCACTCTCCACCCCCCTCCCTCCACCTGTCTACCTGTGTGGCTCTCTCTGGCTTTCTACACGCATCCAATACTGTACGACCAATACTCCATTACTGTCGGCATCGGTTGTTTCATATGTCGGTATAGGGCTTCTGTTGTGGAGATCACAATGGATTTGTTTATCTGGTTCAGTTAATGTTGAGGATTCTTCTACCGCATGTGAAGCACATACAGAGAATCAAAGTCGTGATACAAGTTGCCACAAAAAAAAATGTCAAAAGATTTATTTCCACCCAGTGCTGTATTAATCTTTCACAAAGATCATGTATTGATTTTGGGAGAGTGTGAGCCTTCTCCAGCACATCCCAAAGATCCTCAATGGGGTTAAGATCTGAACCCAAACTTCACCAGCTGCAGCAATCCCAGATCCATTGTTAAATCAAGGTGGCGACTATATTCTTTGGTCAGGCAAAATACGAATGTCTAGCTTTTTACACAGTACAGTATCCCCCTCCATACTGGCTCTTTTTTTTTTTTTTATGTGATTGTGTTTTGTGTGTCCGGGAGCTTTGGGGCTTTCTTCACCGAGGCAGAGCGGCAGATAATGGAAGACCCCGGACTATCTCAAGGCTGTCCTTCTCGCCCTGACTGTGAAACTCACACACACAAATGAACCCTCTGTCCTTGGCACCCTTCATGTTTTAACTATTCTCAGTCGGAAAAGTGCGATACCTCACTCATTCCTTATCAAGTCTTGACGATCCCTTCTTGCTTTAGTCACACTTTGACAGTTGTTCTCAAGTGCAGTAGCTTAAAGGCACACTGCGAAACATCCCAGTATGTTGCTGTATGCAATTTGGTTACATGAAACCGAAACATAAACAAACAAGGCAGTGATGAATATGCCCCTAATGCGCAGCTAGAAATGCTATTTTTGCTGTTCGTTATTGAAAATTAAAGTATATGGAAGAGGAGCCAATATGTTTAAACCCCGTGTTTACAGAAATTCTTGCAATTACCCCAGAAGACCTGAATAATAACGTTTAGGATTAATAACTTTGCATTTCGGGTATAGCCTTGGGAAATTGGGAATATTCTTAGCACTTGAAGAATGTGCAAATGAGTATTTCAAGATGAAAATAAGGATTTCCTACTGTGGTGAATTTAGCTTAATTCCAGAAAGATTATAAGTAACAATAAATTAAAATGTTTAACATGGTCACCATGTTCCTCAACCAGTGATTAATTTATGTATGTTGTGACTTGTTGGTTGCTGTGTCATTTGTTTCTTGCGTTTATTATATTTAATCCAACAAAATAATTCTGAAATTCATTTATTGCCTCATAATACAGTGATTAATACTGCGCATTTTACATTATGATATTTTTTCTCTAAAAAAATATAGTTATCTGAGCTTGCCCAGAGTCTTCTCCGAATGATTGACACAGAGCCTTCCAAGTAGAACTTACAACAGAAAGAGACCGTGCTTGTGCTGTCAATCGCACAGGTCAAATTGCCCTATACTGAGGAAATTGTCAAATCCTTTTCCTCTTACTCATCTGGAAATTGAGCCCCTATAATACAGTGGGATTTTTTTCTTTTCTTTTGTGGGACATGTAAAAAGCACACAGACATTATAAACCGTAATTTTAAGGTTTAAGATTGACCTCGTGGGGAATTTTGTCCACTACTTTTGACCCAATCTTCAGCGTCAGTGGGACAAGCCGGTGCGCTATGAGCCAAGTTCATGGTCTGCATCACCTAGCTGGAGGTTAAACCTTTGGTGCATGTTTTGGGTTGACCCGAAAACTGCAATGCCTGGAGGACACCCACACAGACATGGAACAAGCAAAATCCACCCAGAAAGTCCTCATATGGTCTGAGAATCCAACCTGCGAGTGTCTAACTGTGACACATAACCATTCAGCCTTGCCACAATGAGCAATACAGTTAGGCCTGTATACTGCGAAAAGATAAGAAATGAGCAACAGAAATCCACTGTCAAGAGTCATTAAAAGGATTGTGAAAGGGATGCAAGAAAAAGTAGTCTTGATTCAACAAATGATGAGGAGACATTTGTTGCTAAAGGACAGATCGACAAATCAATCGGGCTAAACGCAACAGCCAAAAAAGCTCGAGGCCTGGTTTGTTGTGTAATCCGATTACATTGGCGCCATCAATCCACTCGGACCTGTCAGTCTCCCTGCTCGTTTATTAGAAACACTTAGTAAAATGAGGATTAGCGGATGACGCTTGCTCGCGGCTAACGCTAAGTCAATTGTTTATCCACGGGGGCAGAGATTAATGGGATGAAGTGCCTCAAATACAGCTAGTGTGGGACATTTAGTGAAATTAAAGATAAAACAGGCCTTGTTAGAGCAGACGTTAATTCATTCTGTCCCAAGTGGTAATCCTAATCCAGTGTTTCTCATCTCGACGGCTATAAAGCTATTCAAAATGAAACTTAGCATAGTATAGGCCAACGCCAAATTGTGAGAAAGACATAAGTGTGCCCACCTCTTAGTGGTTAAGTCTGGAGAAGAAGAAGACGGATGGACTTTAATGTACTTTAAACAAGCAGAACAATGTGAAGTTTGTCTTGTGTCAATTATACCACTAGCCAAATTTGCTAGCGGTAATATAAGTACAATTTGTTAGCATCAGGGTACACATATTCGCATCCATAGCCAACTGTTAGCCTTGTTAGCGTGTCTAATCTTGATCCGCATGCTAACGTGGTTTTGTTCATACAGTATTAGGGTTTTGTTTTTGGTCCCTTTTGCAATAATCCACACACCGTAACAACCCCAAAATATAGCTCACTTTTTAAACTCGTCTCTGCCTCAGTCGCTCGTAAGGATATGGTATTTTCTAAATAGATTTTTCTTTATTTTTCTCTAACATTGTGCGTCATTGGGAGGGTCTGCATGGGACTCGGCAAATTGCAGCTATTAAGGCTTCAGTGAGATAAATGAGACATTGTATGTGAGCTGTGGAGACAATGACAGAGTGATATTAGATGCCATTGAGGGCCACTCCAGCGCAGCCCGTTTTACCGTAACCCTTGTTCTAATAGAGAAATGGAGGTCTTCCATCGAGATATATGTCTTCAATAACAGTAATTGTGTTATTAGTCCATTTTATAGAGCTGATTAGGTCCGATTGTCCCAAGGCTTAAAGGCTATACTTTTAAATGGAGCGGTCATGTTTTTTTCAAGGTGCTAATATCTACTGTATGAATATCACCATTATGTGTCATTTTACTTGAGGCTTGTCTGGGAACTTTTGCAATGGTGGACTGTGCTTAAGTAAACTGTATTTTCCCAGGCTTATGTCAAAGCTTTATAGTTTCTAAGTTTTAGATTATACGTTTTAGTGTATTTGAAGAATGTAGATCTGTTATCTGAACCTGAAGGCAGCAATGGGCGACTCTAGATCTTGAGCTACAGGCTAATTCATGGTTACGATAGTTTTAGGATTAACTTGCAAGTTTTATGTTGTTGGGGGAAACTAGACCATATGGAGTTACAGTAAAACACAGCCAGACAATCGAACTGAACCTGTGAGTCTCGCCTTGATGTGAGACAATAGTGTTAACCGTCTTGTTTGTCACTATGGTCTAATGTAGGAACTAAAGTGGTGTCTCAACTTTCAGCTTTCAACAACAGACTCCTTGTCATTGGCACATGTAAAGATGGTTGTCATGTAATTAAGGTCAAATCACTACCAAGCATCATGGTACGCTTGTTTATAAGGCAAACATGTACTGTACATGCACCATCTCTGAAGTGCCGATCACGCACGTCTGCACTGACAAAAATAGTTTTGACCAGGTCATTAGCCCATTCAACTGGCGCTATATACCGTCAATTCCAGACTATTGAGCGCACCTGAATATAAGCTGCACCAACAAAATGTATAAAGAGTTTTTCTTTTTTTGCTGTCCATGAAGTTCCAAGCACATCTGAAGTGCCTTCAGGCTGTCATTTGATAGTCGCACATCGCTGGACCCTTCATAATATTTCAGCAGTGAGAGAATTCAACGCATTTATTTTGCACTTGAAGCTACGTTAGCTACTGTATAGTGCGGGAGGGGATCCTGCTGCCCCGCCCCATTGTGCAGTAAACACTGCAGACAGAGGTGGAGGAAGACAGCGACACATGACACAATATTCAATATGACTATAAAAATCTACAAAATAGGCGCACTGTTGTATATGCCGCAAGGGTCAAAAGGTGGGGAAAATGTAGCGGCTTATAGTCCGGAAATTACGGAACTAACAAAAGAGTCATGCGCAAAATGGACCCACTTCATCATTTTAATAAACTAATTAAAAGCTAATGCAAAATTTACAATGCTCTCTCCACAGCGCATGTTTAATTAAGCAATTCTCCACTCTCTTGTGATGCTTAAGAGAAGAGCGAGCAACGTGCAAATAATTAGCCACACATAGCGCACTACTACCCACTGAGTGTGTGATAAGCCCGTACTGGAGTTTCAGCAGTCGACACAACATACGGCTCTACCTCCTGATCATTAATAACAGAGGGGTCCTGCTGTGTGCAAACTACTGCTGCAGCACCAACACAAGTGTGGGGACTATATTATCCCCCTTATTAGATTGTATTACACAGGCGGCTGGCATTAATAAATAGTTGACCTTTAGTTGTATACAGTAAAGACCAAACCATGCTGTGAAATATAGATTTAAAATAGTGTGCACTGCAGAATGCATTTTCAATTTAATTTATAGGAAATCTGTTTGTTTGTGGTATATTATTTAGCTAAATAACAAAAATTAAGTGTAATAGCTTTATCTGTGGCGCTTGGGAATTAAATTAGGTCCTGGCTGCCAAAACTGATTTGAGAAGGGATAAGGAAATGTATCCAATAAACCTTCTAAAAATACAAAATAACTAGGAACAATTGTAATGAATACAAGTTCCTTGGGGCTCCAGGAATAGTTTAAGATTCAGTATTTGGGTATACTTTTACTTACTGAGAAATGTGTAAAAGATCAGTTTTTGTCTTAACTTTGCTATCAAATATTGCGTTTGTCATGCAGCCCAACTTTTTAAGTTATATTCTGCAATAAAAGTGTTTGGAAGTACAGTGGGTTGAAAAAGTATCCGTACCCCTTTTTGACATTTTGCCACGCTATGGACCACAAACATTGAGTAAAAATGTTATGCGAAAGACACACACTAAGTGACATGAAATTTATACATGATTTTAACTATGAATCCTAATTATTAACTTTAATATGAATTAATGAATTAATGAACGAACAAATGAATGAATAAAATCTGAAAAGTGGGATGTATCTATATACCTTTCTTTTTAGTGCAACCAATTGCCTTGAGAAGTTGCCTGATGATTTCTGAATGATCACATGTTGACCCAATGACTAAATAGAGTCTACCTGTGTGTAATCTAATGTCAGTTCAAATACAGCTGCTCTGTGATGGTCTCAGAGGTCTGATAAGATACTATTGGGGAGCAGGCAGCATCATGAAGTTTAAGAACAAACCAGACAGGTCCGCGATAAAGTTATTGAAGTATAAAGCTGGGTTAGGTTATATAAAGATTTCCAAGCTTTGAACATCTCTCAAAGTGTTTTAACAATTAGTACTGTCAAACAACATAGATTAGATAAGAGAGGGACAGTCAGACCGTCCAATCAAAGAACTCTAATCCATATCCCTTGGAAAAAGATTCCATCCACTCAAACACAGATAAATCTCAAACATGTTGTACTCAATGTCAGATTGTTAAAAAACAAGTCCTTTTTAATATAGCCTAGCTATCTGTAAACTCCGGTCAATTATCTTTTCCTTATGTACATCTGGGTCTGATCTCAGTGGCTGCGTTTCATCGATTGAATTCCAACCTACCATTCAGCGAGTGGGGAGGCGGGTCTTGTAGGTGAGGTTTGCTGGTTGTAGTTTGAAAACAGATCCAATCATTTCAAAGGAGTTCATCCCTCCCACCTGAAAACGGAGCTCAATTGTGAAGTTCCAGACCCTCTGTACGAAATGAGTACAAGGGTATGGTAAGACCAGGCTATTTTTAATGAACAGTGTTGTGGAGAATACTTTAAAAATATATTCCATTACAGAATACTGAATACTTGACTGAAAAAGGAATTTTGTAACGTATTCCGTTACTCTGGCCAATCAGAGTAGTGTATTCTGAATACTTTAAATACACCGTAAATTATTGTAGTGTATACTCTTGATGTAAGATTAAATACATGTAAGTTCATTGCACTGCCGTTTATTAATGCTTAATTTGCTTATTTACCACGAATTAGACAAGAAAAAAGTGCTTAATGCTCACCGGGAGAAAACATTGTATCTGCTGTCGCAAATGTGCAGCCGCTCCAGTCTGCAGATTATAACACTGGCAAACCATGGCACACATGGGGAGCATGTTTGAATGCTTCATGGATACGTTTTAATCTTTATCTTATATTGGGAGGACTGTCTTTTTATGAACCTTTGGAAAATTGCTGCATTACTTTGCATTCCACTCAACAGAGGAGTTTGGGAAAGTGTGACAAACTGCAGCCTGTAGTAGCTAACCGGTAACTTGGCTTACTGCTACTGCTAACAACAACCAGCTTTCATTCTAAATGATTGAAAACACAGCGAGAAGGTAAGTAATTTGCCATCTTCTACCTTGTGTGTTCACTCTCCCCTCCTCCTCTGGGCTGCTCCTTGTGTGTGTTTCCCCCGTGCGTGCGGCGTTGCGCGCCCTCGCATCAAGTCGTGCGCGCGCCCGGCAGCGCTTGCACTTTATTTAGAGACTAATTTAACATTTTCTCTTTCTTATTAATGACGTGCGGTAGGATTGGATGATGAAATTTTAACAACGTATGTATTCCCTTGGTATTAGCAAAGTAACTGTATTCTAAAAACCCTCTGACTAAAGAGTAACTGTACCGGAATATGGTTACTCAAAATGTGTATTCTAAATACTTAACGGCGGTACATGTATTCCGTTACAACACTGTTAATAAATAGTTTTATTTCCTCTTACAAACTAGATTTTATGTTTTTAACTGAAACATGGCTCGACAAAAACACTGGCAACGCAGTTTTGATTGAGTGTAGTCCATCTAATTTCAATTTTGTGTCTGAAACACGCCAAAACCAAAGGGGCGGGGGTGTTTGTGCCATATTCAGGGACAATATAGTCATCCACAAATTGTCATTTGAGGTTTTTCCATCGTTTGAGTATACTCTCATACTTTATATGACAATTTACAAACCACCACAGAATTGTTTCATTGAAGATTTTACTGAATTACTTTAATTTATATGCACTGATTTTGATTGTTTAGTAATTTCAGGTGATTTTAATGTGCATGTGGATGTGACCAATGACAGGCATGCAAAAGAACTTAGTGCTGTTCTTGAAATGTTTGGTTTAACTCAGCACGTGAGTGAGGCGACTCACAACAAAGGTCACACATCTAGTTCATCTAGATATTACAAAAGGTGTTAATATATCAAATTTGAATGCTGTTGATCTTGCTTTATCTGATCAGTGTCTTCTTTGACCTGTCTGTTTTTTAAAAATCACCACTTCCATCCAGTGTGAGACCTCCTTGAGAACTGTAGGGAAGCGCCATCTAACCCCTGAAGTGGCTGCAAGTTTTATTGATGTTTTAGACAAACACCCTCCCTTGGTTTTACCTGCACCCTGTGATTTTATTGTTGATGATTTTAACAGTAGGCTTCAATCCGCCCTTGACCTGGTTGCGCCTATAAAACTAAAACATGTACAAGATAAACCCACGCCTCCATGGAGTAATGAGGAACTCAAAAAACAAAAAAGAAATTGCAGGGTGCTGGAAAGAAAATGGAGGAAAAATAGAATTACAATAAATTACCAAATCTACGCCGAACAGTTAAAAACATACAATAGAGCCGTTAGAAACTCAAGAAATTCATACTTCACCAAAATCATATCGGACAATAAAAATAATACAAAAGTTCTTTTTTCAACCATTGACAACCTTCTTCATCATAATCCCAAAGCTTTCCGTGAAACTCCCTCAGATTCCCTTTGCGAAGAGTTTGCAGACCACTTCAGGGGGAAGATAGACACTATCAGATGTAATATTTTATCTACCCAAAGTAACACGGTTTTAAATACATCTGGTTGTCTATTTGTTCCAGAGGAAACACTGCACAGTTTTGTCCAGGTTAATGCTGAGATGTTTGACAAAGTTTTCTCCTCAGTGAGGCCCACCACATGTCTTTTAGACCCGGTCCCAACCCCGTTTTTTAAAACATTTTATGGATCTTTTAGAGACGAGCTTTTAAACATGATGAATTGCTCTCTTCAGACTGGGGTCTTCCCTGCTGCCTTTAAGGGGGCGGTGGTGAGGCCTCTACTGAAGAAGAGCAATTTAGATTTTAATGATTTTAACAATTTTAGACCGGTATCCAACTTACCATTTTAAGCAAAATTTTAGAAAAACTTGTTTTTATCCAACTTAGTGATTTTATAAATGCACATAACGTCCTTGAGAAATTCCAGTCTGGCTTTAGGGTAAACCACAGCACCGAGACGGCCCTTTTAAAGATTTTAAACGACTTTAGATTAACTTAAGATTCTAAAAAGTTGACAGTGTTGGTTCTACTGGATCTGAGCGCCGCCTTCGATACAGTAGACCACACTATTCTTTTAACTCGTTTAAAACACATCGGCCTCTCTGGTGCTGTTCACAAATGGTTTACATCCTACCTCACAGACAGGACATTCATGGTAAGTGTGGTTACCTGCTCCTCTAAGGTCCATAAAATTACATGTGGTGTGCCCCAGGGTTCCATTTTAGGCCCAGTGCTTTTTAACCTGTATATGCTCCCTCTTGGTGATGTCATCAGGAGACATGGAGTCAACTTTCATAGTTACGCTGATGATACACAGTTGTACATCTCCATGTCTCCTGATGACACCAGGCCAATGGATGCACTTTTTAACTGCATTTTAGATATCAAATCCTGGATGGCAGAAAACTTTCTCCAGCTTAACCAGGACAAAACTGAAGTTTTAGTCATCGGTCCTGAGGCCCAGAGAGAGAAACTTTTACCCAAACTACAGTCATTGTCTTTTAATCCTTCCTCACAGGTGAAGAACCTGGGTGTGATTTTTGACTCTGAGCTGACTTTTATTCCACACATTAAGAATATCACAAAGATAGGTTTTACCATCTAAAGAACATAGCCAGAGTCCGCCCCATTCTCTCTTGGGCCAACACGGAGACGCTGATGCATGCTTTTATCACCAGTCGTATCGACTACTGTAATGCCCTGCTTTCTGGTCTTCCCAAAAATAGTATCTCAGGTTTACAAAATTCAGCAGCTCGTGTCCTGACGAAGACCAGGAGGCGGGACCACATTACACCGGTTTTAGAGTGGCTGCATTGGCTCCCCGTGTGTTTCAGGATCGATTTTAAAGTTCTTTTAATGGTTTTTAAATGTCTTAATGGTCTTGGTCCTTCTTATCTTTCAGAACTGCTTTTACCTTATGAGCCTTCACGGCCCCTTCGCTCCACCGGCAGAGGTCTGCTAGTTATTCCTAAAGTCAACAAAAAGACTCACGGCGAGGCGTCGTTCCAATATTATGGCCCTCGCCTCTGGAACGACCTGCCGGAGGAGCTCAGGACCGCAGAGAACGTTCATGTTTTAAAAGCAGGCTTAAGACCCACCTTTTTAGTTTAGCTTTTAACTGATATTTATTCTTGCTAGGCCTATTTATTTAATTGTTATTCATATATATTTATTTATGTTTTCTTTATGTATTTTACCTCTCGGTCTTATTTAGTGGTCCTTATATTCTTATTTTTACTTTACTTTTTACTTATTTTAACCATTTTTATGGTCTCCCAGTTTCCTCTGGAGGAGCCCTCTGCCTCGGGAGCGGTCATTGGCTGTGGCTGCTGTGGTGCTGTCCTGTGGGTGTCTGGATGGAGGTGTGGTGTTTCTACCGCGCCTCCTCCGGGCGTCCTGTGCTGGTGCCCTGTGGCTGCAGCCGAGATGCTGCTCCCGATGCAGACGGCTCCTTGGATGGTGTTTCCTTACCTGTTTTATCTGTACTCAGCCTTACCTCAGCCTTATGTCCATTGCGTCCATTGTTTTACCTTGAGTGTGTGTGTCGTGCTTGTGTGGTGTGTCTCTGGGAAGGTGGGTGGGGAGAGTGTGAGTGCGACAATGTGTTTGTATTTGTGGGAGGAGGTGGGTGTGAGAGAATGTTTTTAAATCTGTAAAGCACTTTGTGTTACATGAAATGTATGAAAAGCGCTATATAAATAAAGATTGATTGATTGATTGATTGATTGTTGCACCCAAACCAGTGGTTGGGCAACAACACAGTTTATGGAAATGATCAGATTTGAAAATCCCCCATGTTCTAATGCTGATAATCTGTTGGACTCTTATACATCAAGCGTCTTAAATGTTTTGGATACTATTGCTCCTGTCAAGGTTAAAATGGTTAACAATAGGCAAAAGGCACCTTGGAGAAGTAAAGATTCGGTCAGGGCACAGAAAAGGGAGTGCCGAAAAGCCCAACGCAAATGGCGCAAGTCAAAGCTCCAGGTTCATTTTGAGGTATACAAAGAAGTGCTTTGTGAGTTCAACCAGATTTTGCGTGGAGAAAGGGAGAAGTACTTCTCTAAAATCATCGCAAACTGCAGAAACAATTCTCGTGTTCTGTTTTCCACCGTAAACAGATTAACTAACCCTCCAATTTCACTGAATTTAGAACTAATCTCTACATCTAAGTGCAATGAGTTTGCAATATTTTTAAGACAAAGTCCAAGGCATTAAAAATGCCATAATTTCCACAACACAAATAGCAACCCTGCCACCAGCTAGACACCTTGAGCTGACACATTTCACACCTGTTACTGACAAAACAATCGAAGAGGTCATCTCCGGTCTGAGTTCATGTACATGCTGCCTTGATGAATTACCCACTAGATTTCTGAAGTCTGTGCTGACCAGCTTGTTACCACAACTTGTTCAGTTAATTAACATCTCACTTGAGACTGGAGCATTTCCAAAGGCCTTGAAAACTGCGGTCATTAAGCCTCTTCTAAAGAAGGGCAGCCTTGCTGCCAAAGTAATGAACAACTACCGGCCCATATCAAACCTACCATTCTTAGGAAAAGTCATAGAGAAAGTAATATATCAACAGCTCACTTACTTTCTCCTAACAATGTGTTTGATATTTTCCAGTCAGGATTTAGGCCCCACCACAGCACTGAGACAGCTCTGATCAAGGTGACAAATGATATTCGCATGAACACCAACGCAGGTAAGGTCTCAGTTTGAGTTCTGCTGGACCTGAGCACTGCCTTTGACACAGTGGACCACAGGATCTTACTTCACAGGTTAGAAAACTGGATGGGAATCTCTGGTACTGCTCTAAACTGGTTCAAGTCCTATCTCGAGGATAGGACATACTTTGTCGAAATTGGCAACTGTGTCTCAGACAAAATTGCCATGACCTGTGGAGTCCCCCAGGGGTCAATCTTGGGACCCCTCTTATTCAACTGGTACATGCTTCCATTGGGTCAGCTAATATACAGCAACAATGTGTCGTACCACAACTACGCAGATGACACTCAGATCTACGTGTCACTGACGGCAGGTGAACGTGGGCCTGTAGATACACTCTATCACTGCATCGAACAGATCAGTTTGTGGATGCAAAACAACTTTCTCCAACTAAACTCAGATAAAACTGAGATAATTGTTTTTGGCCCACAGACACAAAGAGAAAGTATTATCAGTCACCTTCAGTCTCTCTCGCTCTAAAACCAAAAAATCAGGTTCGAAATCTAGGAGTAATCATGGACTCAGACCTGAACTTAAACAGCCACATCAAAGCAATAACTTCATCACCTTTTTACCATCTGAAAAACATTGCTAAGATCAGAGGAACGGCGTCAAAACCAGACTTAGAGAGACTCATCCGTGCATTGTCTCCAGCAGATTAGACTACTTTGTCTCCAGAAGGTTAGATTACTGTAACGGCCTGCTTACTGGCCTCTCTGAACAAGCTGTTAGACAGCTGCAGTACATCCAGAATGCTGCTGAAAACAGCTGTTTATGATGTTTTATTGATTTTTATCTGTTTTCTTGTAATTTTATGCAATGTGAAGCACTTTGAATTGCCTTGTGCTCTACAAATAAACTTACAGTTAAATACACCATCCAGGAATGGAAAGAGTATGGCATCAATGCAAACCTACCAAGTCACGGCCGTCCTCCTAAACTTACTGACCAAACAAGGACAGCACTGACCAGAGCTGTTACCAAGGAGACTATGATGAGCCTGGATGATTTGCAGAGAGCTACAGCTCAGGTGGGGGAAACTGTACAAAGAACAACTGTGTACTTAGTTGTACACTGCACAAATTTGGGAAGAAGACAGGGAAGATGGTTCGAGTTGATGGGAAGATGGATGGGGCCAAGTACAGGGCAATCTTGGACGAAAACATGTTGGAGTCTGCAAAAGACTTGAAACTTGGGTGCAGGTTCACCTTCCAGCAAGACAACGACCCTAAACATAAAGCCAGGGCAACAATGGAATGATTGGAAACAAAAAATATACATTGAAAAAAATAAAAATAAATATATATATAAATAAAAAATACAGTCTCAAGATGTGCAGTACTGGTAGAGACATACCCCAACAGACTTGCAGCTGTAATTGCAGCAAAAGGCAGTTTCATAAAGTATTAGCTCAGGGAATATAGTAGCTACTTTTGCACATCCCACTTTTTATTTTTTTATTTATAAAAAAAATTTCAAAATCATGTATACATTTCACTTCATGAAGTGAAAGCCAAGACATAATATTCACTGTATGGTACATAGCCAGACAGCCGCACATGGCATGAATCACCGAATCATCTTTCCAATTCTGAATCACTGAATCATCTATCCAAACACAAATGAACATCATCCCTCACAAAATTATGACAAATGACTGCACACTCGAACTAGATACATGCACAAGAAGCTTTCTGAGGGAAATCGTGTGTCAAATGACTCTCTGGAGACCAATTTTCCGTTAGCGCTGGAGCTAGCGACAGGACTTTTTCAGAGCGATGCTGGTTAAGGCCATTCATCTCTGTCCCTATTGTCAGTCATAATGAAGTTACACTTGTCATTGTCGTGCACTGATTTAGCCGCACCAAATATCTTTTTTTCCGTTGAATATGTGCCTTCCATCTCTCGCGCTTTCTTTTTTCTGGCGCAAATCTTCTCATTACTCTTTGCCTCCCAAGCATCGAAACTCTTCTCCCTTTGGGATTTCTTGAGCAAATCCCGTAGCGGAACCCAAGCTTCCAACTGTATGTCTCCAGTCAAAGACCAGTGGTGAGATCAGTGGTGGCCTTATTTTTCATCTTGCGCACTAAAAAGATGATCAGTTTTAAATGCTAGCTCGACAGACGCAGTGACCGTTGATCAAAAGGGCTCATTAACATTTCAATCTGCCGGCGAAGAGATAAGACAACAGCGGTCATTTGGAGATGGGCCTGTCTGTCTGTCAGATGTGCGGACGGTCAGTAATGATGGCGATATTTCATGCACGCTATCTGGATCTGCAGCACGTGTGGATCTTTGAAGCCGCGGGCTCTGATGCATCAGCGCTGAGCGAAAACCGTCACTGGTGGTCAGATTCTGAGAAAATGAAAAGAGTTTCCACAAGGCTTCAGGTCAGTTTACGGCGATATGTCCAGTCAAGAAGAAGAGTCGTGGTTTGGGAGTCATTGCTTTTGGACAATTGGGTTGAATCTAACAACTATCTGCTTTATGTTCTTGTTCTAAGGACGTGTTTTATCACCTTATGATGCATTACAGGAATGTTAAGTCTAATAATTGGTTTTGATAAAGAGTTTCAACCATGAACTAGTATAGCTGGGGAGTTCAGGCCTCTCTGATTTAGTTCCATTTTTGCCTTGTTTTGGCCCTGATTTTTGTAACTATTACATTATATGGAATGTACGGTGTTGAATTTAAATGCACACTGTGTAACATTTTGGACTATATTGTTGCCATCAGTACAAAACATGCTCCTAATGACCCAGAAAATGCTATTACTGCAGTGGGTAATCAAAGAATGGATTTGGATGAGAACCTAAATTAAATCTCCAATTCTGCTGACTTTAGCCAACATCTACCCACGCCTGGTTAAATTACAGTCATGTCTTAGGAGAGGTGAGCCGCTCACAGCAAAGGCTCACGTTTGTTTGTACATTTATGGGGTATTTTTCAATGAAGAAAATATCATTAAAAAAATGTCATAACATAAATGCTGGTATTTGAATTTCATTTATTTGGTAAAATTGTACGCAGTGTGGCTTTAAATAATCACAATATTCAAGATGGATATCACAAGAATCAACGATAATAAACCCTAGAAGATAATGCGAATTGTCAATTGCATTTTGTGTCTTGTCCTACCAGATTGAATAAAAAGTCACCACAATATAAAAGCTGCCAGAGATAATTGAAATGAAATGTGCCTTGAAAGCTTAATTAGTCGACATAAACAAGTTTGCAAGAGGGCAGCACAGTCAAATGTATTGATATTGACAAAGTCTAACCGTAAAATGCACTCTGAACTTAGCTGCAAGAAATAGGTTTCGTTTATTCGCCATGAAAGCGGACATTCTTTATGTACTGTTGAGTTTTCTTGTGATGCATGTCCATAAAATCTTCAGCTGGCTATTTAAACAAGTGTCTGCTTCCATTCTCCCCTATAAATGTCAGCCTTGCCGCGGTCCGCCAGAGCTTTAGGGACGTGTTGACGGTGGGGTGGCCTGAGTTATTGAGTCTTCCCTTGTTTGAACGCCAGATCACGCCCTTGTAATTGCAGCCATGAAGACAAGGCCTGCCATAAATGCCACGCGGTGCAGTGGGGGCAGGGAGCAGAGGGAGATGAGGGATAAATGGAGAGAAAAGGTGAAAGAGAAATATCTACAGATTTGTGTTCTGGCCATGTTTTGATGCCGTGGCTGTAAGTAATGTAGATATGATTGTGTCTGATATGTCAACTAGATTTATGTTTGCTTCAAGGCCACTCGGCGGTGGGTGGTATGCTTTGCTGTTGGCTGGTGTCCAAACCAATTCAAATGAACTGGGGGGACAGTAATCTGAAGGTCATTGGCAAAACAATGTGAATTTCAAAGTTTACACACATCGCCGAGCAGTTTTCTTTATAGCAGGCACCAAATTAATATCCAAATTATTCGTGGAAAAAAGGCAATATTTGTTGTCATGGTAATATCTGATGTTTATGTAATGAGGGAACTAACTTCTCTACACGCACACTAATGCCTTCTTTCCCCATTGATCAGTATAATGCAGTACATTTACACACAACATTTCTCTGGTGCTGCAAACGCATCGATTCTAAGATAAAGGTGAGTTGTAGCATTTCTGTTTGGAGCAAATTGTTGGATGGATCCTTGCCAGTGATAGGTCAATAACCCATTTTTCTTACGTGTGATTGGCCAAAGTCTTCTGGCACAGCGAGGCTTTCTAAATCCCCACAAGCCCGAAAGCCGACATGGCGTGGGCTTTTCTCATGAATTACACAGGCGCTTGCTACTGCTGACTCTCACGCTTTAGCCCGGTCTTCACCTCCTCCACTTGTAAATCTCACTGTGTGCATGCATGCTCTCTGCGCTTATCTTCAAAACATGCATTTATGTATCACACTGCGATATATTCAGCAGAAGCAGCGCAGAAACCAAAAGCCTTTATTTCTCCAGTGTCTCGTATTGATCTCGGCACTGATGTGTTACAAGCTAAAGGCTGTGGCTCCGTTTTAGAGTCTTGAAGGATGTGCGGGGGATGCTGAGGGCGGCCCAAACTGTCAGCTTTTTTAAAACAATCAAAATGTTTGTCCCTCAAAAAAATTCTTAAGCAGTACTTCTCAATCAGACTTCCATTGTCAATAGGCCAACAACACGAGAGATAAGTCTTCACATTTTTTTTTGAAAGACCATCTTCCTGGATGTGTTCACTTACCATAGTTTAGCTTCACAACATCTGAACTAAAGATAAGCAAGGGCGTTTAGTGGGGAATCCTCAAAACCCCAAACTTTCAGGCTGTTGCCCTCAATCTGTTTCAACTCATCATGCTGTGTCCACATGGGGTGGTCTATTTTTGAGATCCCATCTATTATAAGAATAAACCAAGCACTCAAAGCCAGGCTGCATGTTCTGGAGTGTGCAGTTTAAAACATGGGACAATTTACTTTTACTTTGGTGCATTTTATAGAAATGTGTAGCAGAAAGTAAAATGTTTCTCTTCCAAATGTAGAGGAGTAAAAGTAATAAGTTCACAACAAAAATACTGCTGAAGTAAAGTACTGACCCTCAAAAATGTTCTACACTCATTCACAAAAAGGTGTGCGACCAAAATCCACCACTGATTGCACCTAACCGTAGTTGCATGTCCTTTTTCAACCCTCCAACTTAAAAGTGACCAGACGCATCAACCTAATCAGTTTCTCCATCTCAGTGTCTAATCAATCCCAGTCTGGATACTGTAGCGCGCCTGCGGAAATACGCCCTGGCTCTGCGTGGATCAATAGTGGGATTGAATGATTGAGCACTACTAATCTAATTGACCCCTCTTTCCATTTGCTCGGAGGCCCTGGATAGTTTCTCCTTGATTTCCTTAATTCAAAGTGGACTACGCGACAGAGGGCATTAGTGTCTGAGAGGTTGATTGTGATCAGCGGCCGTGCAGTGCATGACGCTTGGTTCGGATTTGTCATTTCGGTCAGGCTTTCTGCTTCCTGGTACTTGGAGCGTGTTTTCCATTTAGGGGAGTCCTGTAAAAAAAAAATAAAGATCAAGACGGATTTACAGAGAATCTCCCCTGGCCCACGATCTGATGCTTCTAGACGCTCCAGGCAACTTCAAGATGATTGGACATTACGTAAAAGACTATAAATGTTCAAATATAAATGGATTACTGGTAGCATTACCTTTTGATCAGCTTCATTTAGGGCAGATTGACACGCAGCCTACACATTTTAGATTCAGCCTTCCTTTCAACAAGTCCACCGACGAATCCCGAAGTTTGAATTACTCTGTCCATATTACATTTTACCAACACAATTCCAATCTGTGCCACTTCAGCTGCGTAATCTGGGTGTCTTTCATCCTCTATCTCTAACCCGAGCCTTTAGCATCCCTCAACAGCCCACCACCGGCCCATCCCACGTCGGCTAATACCCCTCTCTCATCCTCTGGCTTTCAGGTTTTCGGCTTGCCCTCCACGGACGCCGGGTGAAAGGAAATGAGATGCGCCAGGAGGCCGGAGTGAAAGCCTTTTTACTGCTCTAAGACGGTCCACAGGTATTAAGCTGCTTCTTGGGCCTCTCTGGTTAAAAGCCCAGGCGGAGAGAACAGGACAGAGGGGGGAAAGGTGGGGACACTCACCCATGATGGAGATTACTGATGGTGTGTGGCTTTGGAGGAAAAACACAGACAAGGGGATTTAATATTGCGCCTTTATGTTTTTTTTGTTTGGGACGGCTATCTAAGTTGCATCTGCTTCCATTCACAGACTTCCCCTTTAATCCTCTGCCTGCCACTATCGCAGGCTATCTTTTCTCCACAGAAATGTTATTCTTTTGGTAAACCGCCAGGGCTGTTGTCTCGCTCTAAGCGGCCTTAGCACTTGCACTGGGCCCCCAAAGCCAATAGGGGGGCCAAGGGGAAAGGATGACTATTTGGTCACGCCGGTGTTGTGCTTAATGTCTTTTACAGTGCAGGGTTCAGAAATTTCAAAGATCTCTAATCATTTATATTCTATTGTACTAATTATGTTCAGATTACGGATGTATAGTTTTGAAACAATATGGAAACGTTATAATAAGAATATACTGCGTGAAATCATACACACCACATCAACTCCTTCACTCTCAGTAAATTTTGTTGTGCTGTTTTTGACATTCATAAAAGGTTGAGTCATGAGTAAATAGTCATTTGCACATATTCAGAATCAGATATCATCATGATAACAGGAATAAATAGAGGGGTGTGAATGTAAAAGGCCGAGTAAACCACCAGAGGCAGGAAACAGAGCGCTGCCACTGTTCTCTTGCACTGTAAGCCCCGGACAGAACAAACTAGTGTCTATTACAACGGGCCCTTTGTCTTCGGGCACAAAGACAGGACCTCTGTTTGCTCAAAGGTCGGCCCGAAGAAAGGGCTAAGGACGAATGAGGAAGTAAAACGTACAGCAAGTGCGTCTGGTTATTGTTTGTTTGGCAGAGTTACCGTTAAATTACAATTCGAATATTCCTGTTTTTCTCCCTGATAAATAAAACGTACAGCCAAAAGCTAAAGTGCTCAGCTATTAGCATTCGCTCTCCTAGCTTAAAGCCGTGGACAGATGACATTACTACAGTCAAGGGGAGCAGGCCAGAAGTGTGTTATCTATTAAGGACAACAGGTCAATGCTCTGAACATAATCAGAGCTGGATTTAGTGACCCTGGTCTTCAGGGAAATAAGACTCGTATGAACTTAAATCAATACTGTATGACCGCTGAAAGGTGGAAAAATCACAGATATAGCAGAGGTCGACGCCTGCCCGACAGCGTTAGCAGTTATAGCTGGTATATATATTTTATGAGGCAATAATACTTCAAGGTGTGTCGTATTTTCGCGCCGACTGATCGCATCCTGCGCTGCTTATATTACCGCGAAATCCTGTAAGCTGCCGTATAAAATCGCCAAACTCATGTATGTACGGTAAGGTGTGGGGATAGCGGAGAGGGCAGGTTATTTTAAAACATTGCCTCATAGTGGTTTCAGTTGTTATACACCTTCCCTTAATGCGCGCTGAGAACTATTTCTGGATACCAAGGTTGAAAGAAGGGGGGGGGGGGAGCTGGGCCGGGGGTTTTATCGCAATTTCGCCCGACATTTGATAAGGAAAGTGGTGGGGAAAACAAACGCCCCTGTCTAGCGCCGTACCCATTCAATAATGCTTCCATTGAGTAGGCGAACACAGCACCCCGCCTTTTCACTTTACCCCGAGGGGAAAGTACCTCGCACGGCGGCTATCACTAAAAAGGTCAGGTCGCTTCAGTCCCGTAGAAACTACAGGACACACACACACACACACACACGGGCCGCGTCCTCTCATCTTTGTTACAATAACATTTGCAGCGAGTCGGCGGGGGACACAAGCTCCAGAGGTGCGGAGAATGTCAGGACAACGCTCTGACCTTTGATGGGCGTGAATATAGATGGGTGTCTAACGTTGGGAGCGTGAGGCACGAATGCAACCGGTGTCTGACGCATTTACCGTGGCCTTTCACAGAGACTGCAGCTGCCACCGTCTTGATTCCTCTGTAGGTAACATTAACGGCTTTGTACACCCATGTTTGTAAAGGTTGAAATGAAACCATCCGTCTTACTTACGGTAATAAAATTGATACAATCTTTTTACAGATCTTATAATAATAATGAAATTTAAAGAAATGCTTTCATTCCCTATTGGTGGTGGTAAGTTATCTATGTACAGTACCTCGCAATAGTTGCCCTGGGATAGACACCATCATCACCATCAACCACTTACTCACACACGACATTCACACTGTCATCCTGGGTGAAATGTCGGGATTGGGGACACAACAACTGTCAGCACCAGTCGGGATTCAAATCACTGATCCTTGGAATCTTGGAATCTGTAACTAAACACTTGAAACACTGGACTGATGTCATCCCAAGTGTTCATAGGAAGGAAGTGTTGTTGAGACTGTTGCCTCATAGAAGGTCTTTGATTGAGGCCTTACGGTGTGGAGTTTCCATTTGCGTTTCATCTGGGTGCTTTCACACAATAGCCTATTCCAGAAAAAGCTTTATACTACATTTTGTTACTTTTGTTGGACTAATGGGTCATTGGTCACATGGTCAGCAATATAAATTATCAACTACTGGCCCCATTCATCACATTTTAGACCAGAAAACAGCCTTTGGACTAAAAAATAAATAAATAAAAAAGATGCAGGACAGAATGGGCTAAATGACTAACACAGTCCAAGTCATGTACTTCATGTAACAAGCAACATGAATGAAAATATAAAACTAAAACTAAAATAAGGAATTTATTTTGTTTCATGCGATCAAGACAGCCATTTGTAGAAATACAATTGTGTTTTATCACCACCGAGAAATTGCTCTCAGAAAGTTTCATGTGGACATTTCCTGTTGGACACAGTCTCCTCGATCAATATGAGCAGAATAGTGGGGTTGATCCCTGGGCCGGCTGCCAGCAATCTCTGTGTGGAGTCTGCCTGACCTCTCAATGTTACCGTGGATTCCCTGTGGCTTCCACCCTTTGTCCCAAAACATGCAGGTGAAATGGAGAAGCCAAAGTACCTCCGGGGAGACTGTGAGAGAGAATGGGTACACTACGTCCTCACATGCCAGTCCTATGCTGCCCATAGTTGTTTTTTAAACGTGAAATATACAATGTTCAATTTGTGTGTCGAATACGCATAAAAAGCCGTAAAAGGTTTGCTTGTTATTGCATTATTTTCCTCCAATGTGCACTCAAAGCTCTTTTCCACGAAGGAACATTAGAGGCAAGGTGGGTTGAGTGTCTTGCCCAAGGACATTAACAAAGGTATGCACTAGTGTGTCGAAGCGCAGACATCTGGGTTTCTGGAGACATTACAATTAACAGACAATGTGGAACAAGGTGTGCTTTCAAGTTTTATATCTAATGTGATTGCAAATATATAAAATTTTTAGATACTCAAAATGAGAGCAAGATTTCCCAAATTGCATATAAATTACCAAATGTCAAGAAACCACTCTCAATACTGCATGGCCTGGAGAATGATACAAAAAGCATATTCTTTACTCAAGCCTGGTTCCACACAATACAACACAAAGCATTGGCGATCGAAATAGCCCTTGTAAAATATACGAATAAAACCTGTTATAAATGTCCATTGATTTGTCATATATGGAAGTGTGGCAGGCCATCACTGTTATACAAGATGGATCATAAACAACATCCAGTAAAAAAATATATATATTTGCTGTTTTGTACCGCTTTATGGACCGATTGCACCATAACTCCGTGCAGCAGTGTCTGAAAAATCACACTTTTATGGACGATTTTTTTTGTTTTACGCCATTGAATTCTAAGCCACTCTACTTCTCCAGGCTGAAAAACAAAGATAAGTCTCTCTCCCAGCGCCTATGACTGGTTATCCCCCTGTCCAACCACAATCCGACTTAAACCCAAATTCTCTCCCAACATCATTCTCATGCAGCCATTTTGTGTCTTTCTAGGAGATTTTTCTGACAGCACCTTCGAGACGCGTGGTCCCGGTGGGAGGAGGATGAAGATGGAATATGTTGAAAAGTAAAAAGGAAGCTGAATAAGTGGAGATGGGTATAGCCAAGTGCCAAGTCAGCAGGAGATGAGATGAGAATAGGATAAAACAGGCTGCAACTGGTGGAGGTTATGCGCTATACACAAAGATCTAAATGTTTTAAAATCATCCACAATGTACAATTCTGTGAGCTTTGTGCACATGTGTTCGGTGAAGTTGACTAATGTTTGCTATAGTTCCCCCTAAACAGGCAGATTTCTATGCCGACATTCAGTTTCCATCCCAAACTCTTTACTGAAAGCTTGGTCCCTGTTGATCAGAGGAGAGAGCCCTTTTCATGAATATGTCTCTTGTTTTCCGTCAGTGCAGTGAGTCAGAGATGACCAGACAGACACTAGACACCAGCATGAGTCACTGCTTTATATTGCATAGCCAACCGCTCAATACGGTCTTCCCTGTCTTTCCAAACATGATTGAAGCACATAGGACAGGCTTCCATATTTGTCTAATCATTACTTAGTTTGATAAAGCCAGATTATTCACAGTGAAGTGGCAATTTTATAAGGAAAAATTGTGTGGGGGGAGTAGTTTGAATTTTTAATAATCGTCATTATGTACAGTTACGTCATGTTTACCACTTCTTTTTGGTTGCTTGCTGCTACTTTTTGTTCAAAAGCAGGAGTGTCTGGAACCCAGCCAGAAGACTCCCTCAAATCCCTTACCATCCAGAAATAACTTCATAACTTAAAAGCGTGTTGTGCTTCACCAGTTGATTTTGGCAGAAGATGGTGCTGTCTTTCCGTGTGCCATGTGATTTTTAATAGCTATTTTCCATGTCTCTGAACCAGGGTAAGCCGCCAGTATAGGACGGACCGTGTGTTTCTCTCATTGGTGAATTCGTCACTCACGCTCCTCAGAACTCGAAGAGATAACGTCGAAGTCTGGATGGTCAGGCAACGTTTGTCTCATTGTGCGCCGATTTAAAATAATCAATGTCCAAAAAACGTACAATTCCTTTTCACCATAGCAAATGGGTATAGTCCAACCTGCCGTACGCACTTTAGAATCTTCAGCTCTCCCTTTAGTGCGTTGGGGCTAATTGAGAGATTGCCTGATGATCATGAGTGTGGACATAGCCTTAGCTCCCACAGATGGTATATGGAACCATACATCATCCTCCTAATTCTGTTGGCTTGGATTCATCTTCATTCCCCCCCATATTACGACTTAATGGCCTCAGGATCTGCCTATTTATTTTAACTTAGCTCCCATATTTAACAGAGATTTACTGCGCTGCTTCTCCACCACTCCCACTGCATTACCAGACTAAATACGAAGCTGGATTTTAACAGAATTTGAAGGCTATTTGCATCTGTGTAGCGCCATATCTCCGTGGAGCCAACCCACGCAAAGATCCTACAAATATTCTCAAAAAAAAACGATTCTATCGGTAAAACTGGTCATGTACAAGCGGGAGAGATTTGTTTAGCTAAAGGGGCATGACACGAGATAAGAATGTTTCCCTATTTCGCGCACACGGTTACAGTCATTCATTTAAAGCAACATTTGCATGAAATTGAGTATGTGGCGATGTGGGAAATATTATTTGTAATGAAAAGTTGTTGGAGTGAAGCTCGGAATGAGACCTACTGGAAGAAGATGTATGCAGGGTTAAATTAGTTTTGAGATTAAAATAGGCAGTGGAAATGAATAACAGCCGAGAGACATTGCTCATTAAATAAACAATATGGAAAACGAAGCGTAATTATTGTCATTCTATATTTATATTAGTTTGCATATTGTTGAATAAGTAAGACCTTCACTAATTACCTAAATGCACTCAATAGCAAGGGTAAAAAAACTATATATTGTTTATGGCCAGTCGAGTTCTGGTGGGCATGATTGGATCAACCAACTCGAGAAAAGCATGGTCTAACTGCATCCAAACAAACATGGCGGCTCATGCGAAAACTAAAGGATGAAAAAGAACTAATAAAAATCACGTAGAAGACAAGGGGCCCGATCTTGTGTTTCTGAACGCAGGCTTTAGACTAGACGTTTGCGCTGACGAGGTGCGCTCTGTGTGCTTGTTGCAATCACACCACGCCTCAGTCGACCCCTTCTGTCTAAGTCACGCCCCCCCGGCCTGGCCACGCAAGCACTAACGCACAGTTTGTTTGCACGCAAGATGTCACGCTCTTCTGCGCTAACGCTGTTGTTGTGCCAGGTAGAAGATCGGGCCCTGAGAAACACTTCTGCAGAATCAAGAGGCGAAAGGACTAAACACTGGTAGAATGTTGTTGTTCGACATCCACGCAGTAAAGTCGAAGTGCTCCTAAGGTGTTATTACGCCTTACAATTACCCCTTTTTATCCGCTTAGAAAAGTGACATGTTTAATTTTGTGTGACTAGACTTGGATCGTGTAACCGCTCACATAACCGTATTTAAATAGGGAAAACGTGGAAGAGCTTGGTCGCTTCTAACTTCACTCCCATTTGGGTCCATGAGATGAGGAGGGGAGGCTGAACGCTAACAACAAATTCGGTGTTTTTGCGTTACTGAGCGCACGCGTAAAGACCCGACAGTTACGCATCGACTCGTCTAAGCTCAGGTAAGAACATATGTCATTATGCAAAAACAGTGGCCTCTTCCTTTAATCAGAGATGAGAGAGGGTTTAAAGATTGTTCTGAATGATGGCAGTGGCGCACTGACTAAGACCCCATTTCACCCGAGAGTTTTATGATTTAGACCGACCTTGAGTGGTCAGCCTAACAGCATAACAATACATTTACATGACTTCATACAGTCATTCATTGATTCATTCATCCAAACTCACACATAGAGACCAAAAACTTTCCCAAACCCTCACACAACCATGCAAACAGTATACCCATGCGTCACCAATGCCTTTCTTTTTCAGCCCCAGGTGGAGGTTTCCTATCCACTTTTCTTTCTCCTGCAAACACTCCTGTGTTGTGAGAAGCTGTACATTGAATATCAAACAGTATCTCCCTTTTAGCAGACCAATAAAAGAAAAGCGCATATGAAAGTCCAACAGTGAGAGACGGTTTTCAATGTATCAGTGCTGGCTGTCCAGGTCAAGGTGTTTTACAAAGCGTGAATAATGCATAAATATTTTTGTTCCATTGTAAGATTGGATACAATATGGTAATTTCAGCCACAGGAAGGTCTAATGATCAGTTTTGCATTCACCCCAGAACTAAACAACACAGAAGCAACGCACTATCACTTTATCTATCTACATATTTTGTGACTCAAAATCACTCAGACAACACTTGACCCTTGAAAAGCGCTCATGGCCTCAGTTTTACATAATCTCTCTGTAATGACTTGTTTGTCCTCCTTTATTACAGAAGGCGATTATCCTTGTCACGGCGCATTTACCGCGACTAGGGAGAACTTACCTCCGACCAAAAGAAACAGATTCCTGAGTCTTTTAACGGTGGCCACAGTCCAAAATAAACCCGCGCTCCTACTCGAGCTCCTTCAACCACGTCTTGAGATTTAATTATAGTCCCGTGCAGCAGCCAAAGGCGGACAGCAGTGGGCCTATGCACCTAGTGACCCAGGTATCCGCCCTCCCTCTCAGCGCGGACCCCAAACAGTCATTTAAACAGAGCCAGTCTTTCTGCCCACGCTAAACAACATATAGTATACCTAGAAGGTACAGTAAGTATGGTGCGCACTCCAAGAGCAAGGCAGATTTTTTTTAAACAGCTAATCATAGCAACAGAGAGAGGTAGGGCTTTTAAGATGTTTTAGGAGATGGCCCGCGGGAGACTGGATCACCACTTAAAGAGCATATTCAGCGCGCGGCTCGGGCTTTTCCAGTGTTTTTAGTTTACATGAGAAAGCACTTGGGGCTTTGCGCAGGCTGCCTTTGCTTTTGCTTTCCTAGATTCATCTCGAAGTCTTGAGGTGAGATCCAAGGGCAAAGCACAAGCGTTATGTGAACTCAGATATGATTAGAATAACATTAGTTCAAGATAGTTGCAATAGCTTCTTTGATCGCCGCAGTTTTCAAGGCAAGGTTGAGACCGTTATGTTCAGTCGGGAAAACTGTACATAAAGTAACCGTGATTAAATGAAGTACAGAGTCATTGTGCAAGTAACAAATGCTTTTTTTCCACATTAAACTAGAAAAAAGTAGCCTATTCATTGATCTTGACAAATTGAAACAGAAATAAATAAAAGAAAAATACACACTTACAAAAATAAAGTCAAGGTAAACTAAAGGTAAGTAATACATGTGCAAATGTGCAAATTCTGCAAAAGAAAAGTTAGTAAAGTCCTTGAAGCTTGAAATCAGTGAATATTTACAGTTAAGCCTTTATACTTTTTCAAAAGCAAAAAAAAAAAAAAAAAAAGAGCTAGTTCATTTTAAAACGTGAATTGTCTAGTCCAATCCTATTCCTTACTCCTGATGATTCACTTTCCCAACGCATTCCTAACAACCCGATTCTTCAAGGGGATGAGTTTATATGCACGGTGACATCTTTCAGGGAGAACTGAGTGACCGAGTAGTGCTACTGCAAGGGGGCAAAATGGACTTCGCTTTACTGCAAGTATTAAAATAAAATTCAGTATTGTTATGTTAGCATTTAGCACGTTGTTGCTCCCGTAATGAAACAGTTAAGGTACGCTTAAATACATAACATTAAGCTCAGCATTTAACGTTTACCTTATGTTAATCAGTACCTTTATTTTAGTGTTTCCAATCTGCATGTTTAAAAGGAACTGTGCCTATTTTTGTTCATTCTCATTATACAACTTTAATTAGTGTTGTTGACAATAAAACTGCCATCTATAGGTTAAGTTACATCAAAGTATATTCCACCATATTCATTTGGCTGTGTGCAATTTTCCTAATGAATCCAGCCTCTCCTCTTTGTTATAAAAAGAGCCCCTGAGGCAGTTGTTGAACACTTGTAAACACTAGCGCTCCTGTAGCCGCTGATGTGTCAGCGATGCTGAGATGTGTTTTAATACCGCAGGTTCTTTCTTAAGAATCCTCCACTCCCAAAACAAATATTGCTTTCTCAGACGCCAATTATGTTTATCTGCTGTTTCCATTCTTATGTTTGCATGTCTCTAATATGCAATCAGGCACAATGTCGTCTTTGCTTTGTGCTGACACCCAGCAACAGTGATAATTGTGTAAACAAAACGCGTATCATTCTTCTGAGCAATCTAAGAAAACAAATGAGAAAGGGCAAGGTTTCAAATATCGATGTGGCTTTATTTACATGTACACAGATTCAGAGGCGGGAGAGGTTGAGAGGGGATTGGGGAGAGAAACGGCATGATTATTGGGGTCAAAACAGATTCAGCATGTTGGCCTATGCATAAAATTGAGGGATATCTCTTGCCATTTGTGTTGTTGAAAGAGCACATAAACAAATGAATTTACTCGCATGGATGCAAAAGTAATACAAAGATAGAATAGCTTGAAAAGAAACCATGTTTAGTTTAGTAATCACTACTAATCCTGTCACTTCAACTTTACAAAATACAGGTCCTACTTCAGGAGGAGGCAAGTAGGCTTGATAGTACTGTAGGCTATTTCCCCCCAAGTCAAAACATGTGGAACATTGGGGAAACTCGTGGACAGTAGTACTTCTCTATCTCTAACTCACAGTTTATACAACGGCAGCAAAACCTTCCTCCTTGTCAACCTGTAACCATGAGGCGTGCCAAATTTGAAAGTCTAAATAAATTTCAGAAGCACTAATGATGCCTCGACCTTTAATTCCCCTTTGCAAATGAGGATTTATTGTCAAAACAGACTTTTTCAGGTTGTCACAATGTTGTCAGAAATGAACTTGCGCTCTGATGCAACCGATCTGTTAGTCCTGTAATAACCCTGAGTGATATAAACAAGTCTTCATTAAAAATCACACTGACGTGACCCTCAAAATGACATCTCAGAAGCAAAATAAAAGAGATTGATTGAAAAGACTAAGCCATCACAAAGACTTTTTAAGCATTTTTTGTTGAGCAAAAAAGTAATACTGTTACTCATTGACCTCCACCAAGGCATTAGCCACATACAATGGTAGGATAAAGCGCTCAAGGCTGGAGTTTGTCCTCTCCAACCTAAAACATGTAAAATGTGCTAATCCTCCAGTTACTCTTTTTGCCCTATAAAGGTATGTTGTAAAAGTAGTCATTCATGACAAAATAAGCCAGATGCACAAAGTTTGCAATGCATTATGAATTGCTGATGTTGTGTATGGTCAACCAAAATAGTCAATATGTGACAAAAAGGGATACACCTTTTTCGTCACATTTTGATTGTGGTGGTCGAATACCCTTTAAGTCAAAATCTGACAAAATTAGTAACAATTAGGTATTGTGCTTTTAACATTGCTTTCCTTATATAATATGGCAAAGTGACTACAACAACTTAATTTAAAGCAGTACTAAGTAACTTGTTTACCTTGATAAATACTTTTCGTAGTCCCTCTGGGGGTAATACAAGTGTTGGATGATTTGGGGGGTCTTTCATCTCCCCCGGTGTCTCTGGCCAGAAAACCACAATTGCAACTTTCCTGCCTCACACATTACACACTAATGGAATCACGAAGAAGAAGCTAACAGGCTAACGGGCAAAGCTAACTGTGGGCTAGCGCCACTTAAACAGTATTTACAGCCAAGTTTGAGTGAAAAAAAAGATCTCCATTGTGTAATTAGATGTACACTATCCCTCTCTCCTTTTGTCTTTTATGTCAGCGTAGTATTTACTCTCACGGACATTTAATGAGTAAAAAAATGCTAAATGCGATGACACCTGCAGTGGCGCTTATGGCCTCTAGGGGGATGAGTTACTTAGTACTGCTTTAATACTACTACTACTAATAATGATAATGCATTAGTCTTATATAGCGCTCATATTGCGCTTATATAGCGCTAATCCCTGTACCTTTGTTCTTACCACATACAGTAGTGTTCAAAATAATAGCAGTCCAACATGACTAACCAGATTATTCAAAGTTTTTGGTATAAATCATAGAACTATATGGACAAAAATTTACCAGTAGGTGCAGTAGATTCTTAGAAACACAGACAGACCCAGCATTCATGGTATGCATGCTCTTACGTCTGTGTAGTTGAATACTCAATTGAAAAGGGTGTGTTCAAAATAATAGCAGTGGGGAGTTTAATTGGTGAGGTCAATCATTCTGTGGAAAAACAGGTTTGAATCAGGTGGCCCTTATTTTAGGAAGTCAATACATGTTATACATGCATTTCACTTTGAAATCCTGAAGAAAAATGAGTCGTTCAAGACATTGTTCAGAAGTACTGTGTTCTTTTGTTAAAAGGTTGATTGGAGGGATTAAAACTGCTAACATGATCTCCAACACATTAAAATGGAAAGCAAAAACACAGAGATGCAGAAGAAAAATGGAAGACTACCATTCGAATGGATCGAACAATAGCCAGAACTGCAAAGGCTCAGCCAATGATCAGCTCCAGGATGATCAAAGACAGTCTGAAGTTACCTGTGAGTACTGTGACAGTTAGAAGACGCCTGTGTGAAGCTAATCTACTTGCAAGAAGCCCCCGCAAAATCCCACTGTTACAAAAAAGACATGTGCTGAAGAGGATACAATTTTCAACAGAACACATCATCTGGCCGAAAGAGAAATGGAGAAACATTTTGTGGACTGATGAAAGTAAGATTGCTCTTTTTGGGTCCAAGGGCTGCAGACAGTTTGTCGGACGACCCCCAAACTCTGAATTCAAGCCATAGTCCACTCTGAAGACAGTGAAGCATAGTGGAGCAAGCATCATGATATAGGCATGTTTCTCTAACTGTGGTGTGGGGCCTATTTATCGAATACCAGGGATCATGTGTTAGTTTGGATATATCAAAATACTTGAAGAGGTCATGTTGCCATATGCTGAAGAGGAAATGCCCTTGAAATGGGGGTTTCAACAAGACAATGACCCCAAACACACCAGTAAGCAAGCTAAATCTTTGTTCCAGACCAAGAAAATTAATTTTATGGAGTGGCCTGCCCAATTCCCGGACCTTAATCCCATAGAAAACTTGTGGGGTGACATCAAAAATGTAGTTTCTGATACAAAACCAAGGAATTGTGGAATGTTGTCAAAGCATCTTGGGCTGGAATACCTGTTGACAGGTGCCAGAAGTTGGTTGACTCTACGCAACACTGATGTGAAGCAGTTTTAATAAACTGTGGTCATACAACTAAATATTAGTTTATTGATTCACAGGAAAGCTAAATCCTATGGGGAATTTCTTTTCTATGTAGTACATATTGAGCTTGTAAAGACATATTTTTTTGAACAGCCCAATGTTCATTTTTTAAATGTTCTACAAAGTACTTGAAGAAATTATACATTTCTCTTCATGTTTTGATTTACAAAACCATGGGCATCGAAATAAATCTATTATGAAGATTTTGTGCTTAACTAACGTTATTAAACACACTGCTATTATTTTGACCACAACTGTATGACTTTGAAATGTATTTTCATCATTATGCTGCTTATGTTTAACACATCATTCATGACGAAGAAGATAACACAACAGCTAATCACTGTCAGAGACGGTCTTGCTATATTTAGTTTGTGCACTCAGCCGACTGCACCCATTTTACATGCAATGTTATTATGATGGAGACACACCCTGGCACTTTGTACATGGATCAAAGTCTTTTCAGTACTACGCTGACATGTTGCCTGCACTGTTTACAAGTAGCAGAGTGGCAAAGAATGCTAACAAGCAAGTGTTAAGCTGGCATGGCTATGTGACGTAATGCTTCACAGTGTATTTAACAATTGTGTACTGTATGATCTTTATCCGCCTCAAAGCCTGCATGGCAAACGGTAGAGGGAAGGTATCTGACTTAAATCCTATACTAAATAAACATGTATCCGTGACCCTATAAACGAACAAAATTGTCGTTTGAACTTAAATCACCTCCTGCCCCTGCCTAGACTGGACTTTGTAGCGCTGAGCCCGTGCCGCGATATAATAGATAGGTACACGGATTGTACTATCTGCTATCCCTGGCTATCTCACGCTCGACACAGTAAGGAGTGGGGGACATTAATCTGCCGTATTTACGACCAGTGCAGTAGTCAGCTATCTGTTAGGATGCCCTCCCTCCCATTCCCTCCCCATCACCTCTGTGCAAGGTTAGTTGCTTTTAATACTCCTGTCACATAAGGTAATCGGCGTCGGACAGTGTGTCTCAATAGGCTTTGGGATGGGATTTTATAAATGAAATGTTACCATAGAAAACAAACAAACATTAGCTATAAACAATATAAAAAGAAGAGAAAAGAGCAGCCACTGCAAGTACATATATTTAGTGTCCAAATACATATTATAATCTTCATTGGTTTGGACAGACCACGATTACATGGTGGAATCGACTATTATTTTGTGTTACGGTATTAAAAAGTGGTGGCGAAATTCAATCATTTTGATGTTATTGGTGCCAAAGGATTGGACTAATCTGCAAATTTGTGACCAAATCCCCACAACAAATGATAAGGTTTTAAGATTAGAACACCATGAACGCAACTTATTGTCAAATTTTGAATGACTGGATGAAACTGGACACTGGAAATGCCCAAGTTTGAGCAACGTATAGGGCGGGTGCGCTTTTGTGCTTTGTCATGATTTACGTGGCTTTCGGTCAATAATAGAGAGAGAATGCTAATTCACTGCACTTGCAAATTGTCATCTCGCAACAGTCCGGTCCTATTAGCGGGTCGGAATGAGTAATGTAATTTGACGGCATGTAAAATGAGAGATTGAAAATGTGCTGACACTTCGGCCAAGTGGTACATAAGAAACAGGCGAGATGATCTGATTTTTTGTTGGTGAGCATGATTTGGGATTTGGAATACTCTATAGTCACATGAGGTCATGATCCGGTAAACTCCACAAGGCAGGCCCAAACCTGGATAAAAAACAAAACAAAAAGTCTGGGATTGGTTAAAGGCTACATTAGTAACTTGTCACTAACGGGTGTGATGACTGAATAAATGCAATGTAAAGCTCTTTGGATATCTTGGAAAGCACTGTAAGGGCATTTTTGTTTGGAGTTTCTTAAACCGTGTGCCTTCAATGAGGGTAGCAAACATGATGCTTTGCAGTCACTCAGAGCAGTACAAAACAAAAGCAATGCATTTTATGAATAAGTAAATCTTATTGATTTGTATTGACCTTTTATTTACTCAATACTAATCTAATAATAACATCATGAAGCAATGATGTCGTAACTAGTTCTGTTGAACCAATTTTATGTATTATATTATTATATATAACCCCAGAGGTGGGAGCCATATTACATAGTATTTATTTATTTATTTTTTCATGCACGCAAACTTATCTTTGTTGCACATTTTAGCTGTATTGTATCTGGTGAATTCTGTACATGAGTCTATTTTCTCACCGAAGCAAACTTGCCTTCTTACATCTATATAACGGCTCTCATACCTATTCCTGCGGCCATGTTCTCTGTCCATATAAAAGCATATGACTTGAGACAAGCTGTGGTTAGAGCTGCAAACAGGAGGCTGTTGTGAAGAGGCACTGACCCATCGTCAGCTCTGATCCATGACTGCTCCACATCAATACACATTCATCTGCGGGCTACTGTAGTACTGCAGAGGCCGAGGCTATACTGCGGGCTGCAGACAGGCAACAGACTTCACTTTGTCTACACTATCACTGCCACCCGACCCGGGACATCTGATGGGAGCCCTCCACACCACCCCTCCTCGTTTATGTGTGTGATTAGTGTGTGTCTAAAGCGCTCCAAATGTCAGGGGTCAATGATCTATCCTATACACCATTCATTAGGCTGTGATTTAAAAGGAAAAGGGTTACAATTATATGTCACTCTACAACAGTCTATTTTGGACATAATGGACAATGTGACGGAGGAGACTGGGCACATTGTTGTCAAATTTGGCTACAATTGCTTATATTTGTTTTTTTATGATGAATGTTGTAGAATTAAAGTGATTTTATATGACTGAAATGTAACTACAACTTTATTACACATAGGCTGTACTTTCTGAAGTTGTGATTGTATACTTGTTACTTGCAACACTCTTTTAAAGCTTGTAGCTACTAGCGCGTTTATATCCAAGTCCACAGAAGACAGTGCCGTGGTGTTGATTTCTGGCAGCCTTTAAAAGTGATTGAAGCTGTGATTGTTGCTGAGTGGCAGCGGCGCAGGATGGAACCAGATCCCCAGACTGATGAGCGCTCTAATAGGCCTGTCTAATGTATCATCGATGGACTGACTGCCGTCTCGGAGGAGGCGTTCACTGGGATTCTAGCAGATGAATTTCAGTGAGCAGAAGTACAGTTTGTGTGGCTGGAGTGAGGAAATGCGCCCTCTAGTTGCGCTAAATGGATGTACAGTGAGGATCGGCCCAGAGCAATACACAGGAGCATTTCTCATGCGCCCACTGTCCTCTCTCTCTCTCTCTTCCGCTCTCAGCCAATCTGCGCGTGGTGACGCTGCGCAAAGGCTGGATCCTAGTCTCCGTTTCATCGTCGTATTTAACACACCCACCACCAGATTCACACATGCTACAGCGGTGCATTCTCCCGTCCGCCTGTCCGCGCTGGGATTTAGCTCGAGCTCTTACCTGGGTGGCCAAGAGTACTTTTTTTCCGGGAGGAGTTTCCCTTTTCAAGAAACATGACTTGTGCCTGACCCGTTTTTCCGGTATAGCAGTTTTTTACAGCTCCAGAGCTCTATGCGCGCAGTTCTCTCGTGTCACTTTCCGTGGCTCCTCGCGCAGAGAGAGACTGGGCAGTAGGATGTGGCTGTGGTGCGGTCCACGGCGACCTGCTCTACCTGGACGTTTGCGGATGATTTTACGCGCGTGAGAGAAATCTGAAAACAAGTAGGCATCCAAAGTGTGGACCCTGAATCCTTTACTCAAGACGGCCAGCGAAGATGGCTCCTATGTGTTCAACGTGTACTTTATTAGATTGGCATCCAGTGTGATCAATATCATCAGCGATGTAGTCAGCCTCTTCATTTGCGTGCTCATCATCTGCAGCAAATACTCGCATCTGCTCAAACGCGAGACCATGAAGATGATCCTGCTGCGTAAATTCCGCGTCCTCATTCTCATGGTGTTCCTGGTCGCCTGCTCCATGCATATCATGATCGACCTGCTGCCCAAACTGGAGCGCAGCGGCAACAGCGGCTGCTCGTGCTCGCACACGCCGAGCGAGGAGCCTCAAAACTGGGCCAAGCAGAGCTGGCCAAACAAGCACACGCTGCGGATCCTTCAGGACTTCAGCAACGAGCCCAGCTCCAACGTGTCCTCGCACTCTCTGGAGAGGCTCCCCGGCGCAGGGGACAAGAAGCAGTCCCTCAGGAGGATGGAGCCGTTCGGAGCCGACAGGAAGCGTCCCCTCATCCAGGACGCGGGTGTCACCAAGAACGTGGCGCCCAGAGGGTCAAGGTTGTCAGCCCTGTATGATCACCCGTTATATAAAAGAGCCCTGCCAACGCTCACCGACGAGGACACGCTGTTTAACGTCAACACGGACATCAGATTTGACCCCAAAGTGGCGGACGAGACAGAATGGTAACCTATACAATCATTATCCTTTACTGGTAAACATGGCCATTTATTAAGAAACCATTTCCCCTTTTAGCACCTCGATTCAATTATTACTGTATTATAGTGGTTTACAGTGTTTCCAGCACCATTGTCCATTGGCTTAACTGTCCACTTTCGCTTCCCTTTTCATGGTCATCGTGGCTGAGCACCTCTCTCTCTCTCTAATCCTCTTGTGTTCATGGAAGATTAACAATAGATCAAATGCACAGTTAAGGTCCAACATCTCCTATGCACCATCCCGTTTATAAAGTGTGTTGCAATGAAAGCCAAAATAACTCTCCTTCTTACATATGCACGGCTCATCCTTAATTTGTCCCAGCAGCGCAGCCTCCAGTTTATCTGTCTGCAATCACATCAATTTATCAAGCTGTTGCACAACACCTGGCTGCGTTACGTGAATAAATCAAGCCTCTAAGTCTGTCTTTCTTTCTTTCTTCGCAGGAATGGGGAAGGTGCCGTGAATGAGTTTAGTCCAACCGGAGAGCTCACGGCGGACTCTTATCCAAACTGGCTGCGCTTCCATATCGGGATTAATAGATACGAGCTGTACTCCAGACACAACCCGGTCATAGATACGCTCCTCAAGGACCTGGTCACCCAGCGGATCACGAGTGTGGGTGAGTGAAGGCCATGGGGAAAGGTTAAAGTCACACCTCGACAGCACATGCCAAACTGCTGGAGGAAAACTGGGGAAGAGAAGCTTTGAAAAGTTGTGATATTGTGAAGCGTTAAGAAGTACTTTGGTTGGATTGTCTGTATCTTAGAAAATAGAACTCAAAGTTATGTAGTTCCATTTCAAGTGTCCAAGTGGACTTTCAGGTTTGAGGGTTCCTAGTACTTCTTACTTCCTGGTTTTTGATGGACAAGTCTGCTTCCGCCTTCTCCCGTCTCGCAAAGCGTCTAAAAATCGTAAAACACCATAACTCTCCACCATATAACAAGGAAAATGATAATGATCCCAGACTTTAATATTAAGATTGAGGTCAGGTCAGGATCCTGTGGTAGATTACGACTGTCAACGATCAAAATGCAGATGTTTTGATCACGTTTACGATGAATGACTCTGTAATCACTGGGCTTATCCACAAAGTTCAATCTCTTCTCTGTCGGCACAAATGCATTAAGGTGAAATATTTTGATCAGTGTGGTATCAAAGAGTGTTGACATATTATTCAGGCTGCGGAATATGAGAACATTTGCATTTTAAGGTTACCAAGCTTTTGTTTTGGTCTGTCGGCAAAATACGTAAATCTCAGTCAGTCAGGTGCAAGGTCTGTGCGATTTTGCAATGTATTGTGGTTTCTAGACACTACAGTAAGTCAAGGCAGCACTGGTTTCTGTGGAGATTTAAAGGTAGGTAGGTACCAATGTTTTTTTTCTTTTTTTGTTTTGTTGGATCGTCTTGCATTTTGGCTTGATTCACTCCTGAAATTCCAGCACACTGAAGGTCGCTCCACTTGCTGTAAAGTGATTGCAGATTTTAAGTGGATGGAGTGAGTATATTAAGAGAAGACGTGCACTTTTTGAACATTCTGAAAAAGGTTGCGTAGATTCTATTCGTTTTTCTACTTTAACAATGTACTGGTGTTGTTGTGTTTTGCCTATGCCACAATAATAAAGCTGGAAGAAAGCATTCCACGAACTCAGCATGCAAATGACTTTCCACTCCGAAAAGGAAAGAAATAGGGGAATTTGCACATGTTAGTGGAAGTGTTTTTCAGAGGACAACATAAGTTAAAGATTAACAACGTGTACAGCTGTATGGCAAAAACATCTGAATCTGTTTTTTGTTTTGTTTTTATGTTTGATTTTTCTGCTTCTAACATCAGATTTGGCCTTCACGATAAACTCCTAATGGCTGTTAGTCTATGCCACTTGTCAATACTCATCAACTAATGAAAAATATGATATACTGTATATATATATACATACACATATGTCATATATATACAATATGACGTATACTTGATCTTTGAATATATAAAGTGTCAATTCAAGAATGCTCATATGTGCAATTAGTCAATTAATTCTAAAAGTTTGACGAATAGAGGTACAAAAAACAGGACCTGACACAGCTCCACTCCCTGGCTGGTCAGTTTAGGAATTTCCTTCTCATTCTATCTTTATACTTAAGAAATAGCCCTGGTCTCCCTCTCTCCAAGTGGGTAGAGGAAGCCGGTCTCAGCGTCTGTATCCAGCTAAATACATGCTGGCTCCATAATTACAGAGCTTTCACACAGGCCCCAGGCAGAATACCAATACGTACCAAGCCAACGGTAGATGCTTATTATCTCAACTTAAGAATAGTGGACGGTTTATACATTGGACCTGCCAGTATTTGTCAATGGAGACGTGCAGCACAGGTCGATTTGACTAATGATTGGCTCAGGAGAGTAAGTTAGCCAGCACTGCAAAAGCCAATACTGTAGGCTCTTGGTCATCCAAGCCCATTGTTGTAAAGACATTCAAATATCGCCGACTGAACTGGGTTGCTTAAGTTGAGGAGGTGTTACCTCTACCTTAAGAAGCTTCTTCTCGCGTTTGTCAGATGTACTTCTAGTTAAAGAGTAACTAAACACCAAATCAAGTTTTTTTTACTGATAAACTGTCTCAATGGGTGTCTCATAGTGTTGTCTACTGGTCCCTGACATTATTCTGACATTATAGTGCAAACATGTGTTAAATCCTAACTTTGGCCTGAAAACGAATGGGTTGCGCCCCCTTCAGGGTAAACTCTGCTACTAAATTAGAATTTCCTGATTGACTGGAGACGTGTCCACGGCCTCCACAGAACGTCATAAGCCGTACCAGCTCCACACATTGTCATCGGGTGCTGCCCATTATCCTGCCCCTGTACCTGTGGTTTATAACCAAGTCCCTCCCACGTAATCTGTCTGCTGTGATTGTGCCAATGCAAATGACAAGGTCAATCAAGGCCCACACACTCACCCCCCCCATGTCACCCCCAAACTTCAATACCGCCTCTTTCACTGCAATTTTTGACTTTTGTTGTGGGTGGGGAAAGGCTTTGGCACGCCCGTTTAGGTACTCTTTAAACACAGCAAGAAGTGCAGTGGGTGGGGTTATGGCAGTCTTGACCACTCCCCTCAGGAGATTAAAACTTCTCAACCCAATCATCCCAATCAATGCATTCCAGTTTGAGAAGCTCTACTAAAAAGGTTATCTAGGCCAGCCACGGTGGCATGGTGGTTAGTACTTGTGCTTCACAGCAAGAAAGTCCCGGGTTCGATTCCCACCTAGACGGGGCCTTTCTGTGTGGAGTTTGCATGTTCTCCCTGTGTCTGCGTAGGATGGAAATTAGCCTAAGGCTACAATCTGGTGTGGCGTGTTCATTAACATGCACTGTCCCAACCAAATAAATCAATACACTAAACTAAATGAATTCACAGTCTAAAATGGTATACAGCATATATAGAATATCTGTCAAAAGTTCTCGACAAACAATTTTATGAGGATGATTACAATTATGTATAAATATTACAGTAAAGAAAAACAACTAAATACAAATATTTTGGTCAATAGTTGGACAAATGCCAATATTCTATGTAATATTTATAAAGGGAAAAAAAGAGCTTTAAACTGTTGCCTTAAGTAACTCAAAACTAAATATGTCAATTCAATGTTTATATTGATTAATTTGAGTAATTCTACTTTTTAAGAGCATGAATAATATTCCATAATTTAGACAATCATTGCGTACAGAAAAACAGTCATTGAGTACTTGAGACAGTAATGTGGTTACAATTTATAAACAACAAAAATACATTGATTTTTGGTATCCGTGTTAATAACAATTTGTTAAATCTACTAAAATAATTGGATTAATTTAATTCCAATTAACTTGCTGTGTATTACCTGTAGAAGCCCCAAGTGTAGACACTGTTATTTCAGGTAGGTTGAACCCCATATCGATTGCTCGTCTTAGTAAACATTTTTCTTGTCTCAACAATTCCCATATGTAAAAAAAAGAAATAAATGAGCGGATTGATTGTGCAGGTTGTACTACTGGCAAAAGGCCACCGAAAACATTGTTCCTGATCGATCCGCGGCTGCTCGGCTCAGATCTTTTTTGGAAAAAATTCAGGCTTGTGCAACGTTCAGAGCAGCGTCCCGCGAGTGCCTTCAGAATGCATTACCCGGGTGGAAGCATGAAGGGGACAGGGAGAGAGGGAAATGGAGGGAAAGTAAACAGCCATAGGGAGAGAGAATGGTACAAGCGCTGGTCGTCCTTCACCTCCTCACTCTCCTCGTCTGTCAAACAAACAGCGGTGGCGCAGTCATTACAGATGGCATGCACACCAACATAGACAAACATGTAGACAAAACAAGAGCTAGCTAGAGCTTTTATTTCATTTATTTGGTATTGAAAAATATTTATTTGTGCGTGGTTCCAAACAGCAACAGTATATTGCAAGAGCAAACATAGCTGGTGCTGGAAGAGACTTTCAAATAACACAAAGTGATGTCAGGCCAACTTGTGCTCACGTCTTTACTCTAGATTAGTCAAAGCTTCCAACGTGTGGCGAACCTTCCTGTCCATGTTGTTGATAACGGACACATTTTGACCTCAGTCTTCAATGCAACCCCAAAATGGTTGTTACGGACTGTTTGGTGTCTTTTGACTTTGCCACAGTGCCAAACCACTTCCCCTATAGCAGCCATAACAAAGCTCAAGGTCGGCAAGCAAATCATAGGCTCCACATTCAAAGTAGACATGACACACATCAGAGGGGGAATTTGTATAAGTCCTGTATATGTGTTTTTATTATATCCTGGTGCGACTCTTGACTGTCTAGGCCTCGGACAAAATGGCAGTTTACGACTATATTTGTAAGTGCTTCTGTAAATTTGTTTCTGACTTTTTCTATTTCCCCCCCACAGCTATGAAGTCAGGAGGCACTCAACTGAAACTCATCATGACTTTCCAAAACTACGGGCAAGCCCTGTTCAAACCTATGAAGTAAGTTCCACCACATTATCTCATCGTTACCCTTCTTCTACAAACGCATTCCCGCTTATTGGTCCACAGGAGATTTCTGAAGCACAATTTCCTTTGTTAGACGATCATCTAAAAACGCCCTTGAACCATTCGTCTGTATAGTCTCCTCTCTGGTGAAATCAAATAGCTTTTCTTCTATGGACAACCTTGATTTTTTTTTCTTTTTTTCCCCTGTTGGTTTTGCTGTGTCAGAGTGGCATAGCTGCCCACTATTGGCTTTTTCAGATGACACGACATCTTTCAAAGGCAGTTTTTTAAATCGGAGGTCGGTGCTCAACCCAAAGGCATATCATTTTGTATTGATCCGGTGGTTGTGGTTGCTTTAAATGGCTTGCTGATGTCTTGACATTTGTTTTGCCGCATGAGAATTAGGCATGCTCAGGTATTGTGTTTTTAAAGTAGCATTTTGCACTTGGCATTGGTGATAATTTCAACAAACACATCTTAATTAATATGTTGGTGATAATCCTCCTTTATTTTTCATTTAATTACTTTTCATACTTTTTTTTTTGACATGACAGTTTAGGGTGAAAATGTGCAACAACCCTAAATGCAAGAGAGTTAACTATCGGCTCCCTGTCCCCCTTTTCCTTTTTTTTTTTTTACATTGTTTGGACCATCCAGAAAATAGGCTATTATGTAAAGTGTTTTTAATTAGCATACGCCATAAGTGTTGCTAATTGAGAGACCAATTTTGTTATGACCATTTCTTAAACCAAAGGACAAGCCATTTAATCTGATGTTTTTATTTATCACAACAATTCTAAGTGCATTAAATTGCTTCTTATGGTTGTAGTAGAAATTAATTATCATTGGGTGTGAGAGGTGTAATTGTGCTTAAGTACTTCTAATTTTAAGGGCAATAGAGATTAATCATTAAACCATTTGCATAAAAACAGGTGGTTCCAAATGCAGTTATTGCTCATTTTTCAAACACATTTTTAACTGAAAATGTTAAATTGCGGTGGGCCTCATAAGCTTTTTTTTCTTATGAATCCTTTTTCCAAATAGACTGTGCTTTTTCTGAGCTGGAGATACTACAAGCTGCTGAACTCCACCTTCTTGTCTGGTATGCTGCGAGTCAGCAATTTAACTGTGGGACTTTTACCTGCATTACTAACCTTTCTAACAATAACAAGGCCATGCCGTAATTAAACTAGTATGTGAAGTGTAATATGCAATCAGTGTAGTAAGAGAACTGATTAGAGGGGAACTAGTTGAAGTGGTCATCTGCCGGCCCACCCACTTGCAGCAAAAATGTGGAAAGTACAGAGGGTGCTGTGAGATGAAAATGAATTAATAAAGTAATTAAATTCTCTGAGCCGGGATTATAGTATTGGCTGCATGGGAATGGTTACTTGATGATTTTTATTCCCCCAAAATTTGGTCTATTACTGATTTCAAAAATTAACATAGGCGGACCCAAGACTGATCCTTGAGGGATACCCGAAGTTCTAAATACTCTCAATGTCCCTTGAAAAAAGTAAAAAGTATACTAACTTTTGACAATTTACTGATTTATACTTGGGCCTTCTCAATAGTTTATTTTTTATTTTTTGGATAAGACACAGACCGACTTACTATAAAAAGATCAAAATCTGATCGAAAAAGGCTTGTGTTGGGATCTTTACGAATTTTTCATGCTCAGACTTCCCAACCGGTATTAGACACTCATCTTACATACCATTTTAACTTGGACCTAATCCTTCTATCACAGCTGCGTTCCTGATATCTGCTCCGACACATTGCTTTCTACCATTTCTCTTCAGAAAAGAGCCAGGTGTAATTGCTTGGAGCTTTGAGATGCGTCAGCGCCTCTGTTCCTGCTTCATCTCCTCTTGAAGCCTCCTCCAATTATTTTATGTGAACATTTCGAGCGCTGCCTGAGATACTTAACACAGATGTCTCATACAAAGCAACAGTCATTTTTCGTGGTCAATAAGACACTCTCGCATAACTTTCCATTACAGACACCACTACATTGCTTGATACGGTATGATGGCTTCCTATTTCTTGTCACTTTCTGGCGATAACACTCCCCTCCTAATCCGTCCCTGATTGGTGGATTTAAAAGTCACTCGGGATTTGTGGTGGTGATTTAATTGTGGGTTAATGGTTTTGCACACTGACTGTAGAAAGGTGGTTTAAGTCCTGTATGATGGCAATTTTTCTCAGTAGGAGCAAAGGATGTTGTAATTAAGGTATATTCAATGTTGTTACATGATACAAATTGTGGGGGATTGGGATTAGTATGTTAATTTAATTCTTAAACTGCAGGTATTACTGGCGATGAAGGAATTACACACTGGATAAATTTGAGGGAGAAAAAAAGCAGGCTGGAAGTGTGATCAAATGTGGATTTTCTGAATATGAGCAGTGTGGCCAGAGCACTTGCTAGTCAGTCATGTGACTTTTAGCTGACATCATTTTGAGGACTTTTGCCTATTTGATTGAGAACAGAGATAATTTCAATAGCTTTTTTCAATGACAGCTATCGTAATTGTACTATTGTGCGAAACGTAAGGATAAGTAGGCACTTCTCCTGCATAGGCCCCAACAGAAGACAGCCCCAGGGTTCAATATGGAATTAAAAAATATCTCCATCGTCATTTGTCAAACTAGGGGCACCCACAGAACTCCAAATAAGCAAGTGTATCTCTTGGACCACATATAGAGTAGGCATTTTTGTCCAAGGGCAGTTCAACACAATAATCTGACACAAAAAGGGGAAATAATGGTTCACAGTCATGAACAGGAGAAAAACTACTATTGAGTGATCCAGTAAAATAAACATAGCTAGGTATTCACTTGTAATATAGGATATTACAATACATATATTACATTACATATATAATAATTTGCAGATTTATGAAGTAGTTTTCTCTAGATCTTATGCAGTTAAGAGTACACGCTTGAAAAATGCTATAGTTTTCTTGCTCTACAAGCGTCAAGCAAACAATGGATCAGTGGGTGAGTATTTTTTTTTGACCTTGTAACTAACATGCTTTTGTCATGTGTGCAAGTCTGAGATAATAAGAGGAAGAAGGAGAATAAAAAGATGTCTTGTGCATGTTTGCATGGATAGTTTTCATAACTTTTGATGTAATGTGGTTCATATTTTTCTATAAAAATACTAATGGCTTTTAAGAGATTACACAAATGCACATTGTCAATATTCAACCACAGGTCACTGATTTGATCCCCTTTGGACAAAACACGTAACCTGCCGGTCGCTTTTGCATTAAAATTGAAATATGGAATGGTTTCAATGGTTTAATCAGTTTATGAGCATGATCATAGGATAGCATTCTGAGCCCGTCCTGGAATTGTCGATGGTTGTTGTGGATTGGTTGTAGATGAACCAGAATACTACAGAATGGAGGCAACTCTCCAAGTCTGAACACTCAAGTAATCTCAGCCTCCCTGCTTACCAATCTGAACCAGGCTAGAGAAATGTTGAATGACATTTTGCAAAGAGGCGCGGGACGATGGGGGTTTGGATGTAAATGCGTTTCTTTGACAGTAGTAGTGCTCGTCGGGAGGCGCCTCCGTGTTTGATAATCCGCGCAAACTTCCGAGCGTGAGGAGTCTGGATCCGTGTCCCGCCTCAGTGCGCTTGACTTCAGCACTACAGAGAACCAATGTGGCTGCAATCAAGGTCCTTTTATAGGCCTTATACATACTTCTATGCATTATTTAGGTTCGAACGTTGTGATTACAGTGCATAGGCCATAAGGGGGGAAGCAAAGTTCATTACTAGTCTCCAAAGACTTGTAGAGGTGAAGCTATGTGAGACATGTGGCTGTCACTTTTTAGCACCAGTGACATATTCAGATTATATTACTACAGTATACAGATTTTTTATTTAATGTCTTACTTTTACCACCACTGTTATTATCATTATTCCCTTGGCTTTGAGTACACTTGGCCTCCGCTCCCTTTCTGACTAGAAATCTACTGGACAAATTAGCCCAAATATCAAGTAAAGGAGCTTAAAAGGGGATAAGTTCCTGACGGTTGTGCGCAGTCACTTTCCTCGACACGCATCGCTTCAGATTCCCAAATCTGCTGGTGTCCTCCTGCCGCGGTGCATCAAAGAACACACAGGGCCACAGATCAAAGGTGGATTCCAGCAGGGCGCTTAATGCTCACGTGAGCCAGGCAATCAGGAACGCGCGGATTTATAGGTAACCAAACCGTCCACGTCTAACACCCTTTTCCTGGTCAGTGCATTAGGAAGCATAGCAGGGTACATCGCAAATACTTGAGCAGGTTTTCTAATAAAGTGAACTTTTATGGGCCCGGAATCATTTTTAATGTCTCTTGCATCATGGGAAAGTCTTAAAATACCACAATATTATCTGAAACAATAGCTTAGTGGACAGATTTCATGAAACGCGTTCTACTAAATAAGTTTGTGAACGACTTTGCACTTCCTCCTGAGTGACAAAACATGTATTTTGTACTTTTACAATCTTGCGTGAGTCATATTTGTTCCCCTCTGTTCTAAAGACTCTCCCCCGTCTTTTCCTGCTGTTTGTTTTTCTCCCAAACTCGACCAAATGCCAAAAATCCATTAGCGCCGTTGTCGTATCGATCCCCCAGGTACGCGGCCTTTCTCTTCTCATCACGCAGACTATAATCACTATCTTCTAGCTTTTATTTAGTCCAACCTGATGTTGTGTGGGAGAGCCGACCACACCTCGACATTAGCTCAGCCCGGTGAATCAGCCCCGAAAGGCTATTTGCGGTGCGCTTTTCCAGACGCCAAACAAACCCGGGCTTAAATAAGTCTGTCTTACGTAAGGCCATGCGGGGAGATGCACATCAATAACAATGAAGTCAGATTCAGGAAGAGCGCAGAGTAGTGTTGTTACTTTCAAATAGTTAAGTAGAAGTAGCTCTAGAGTTACTGGTTGCCATTTTCTCTGTGTGCGCCCAATGATTGAATTATGAACTTCTGAATTTCTCTTAAAATGAAGAGAAGCCTGCAAATTCGTAATCCAAAATGATATCTCAAAGGTGTAAAAAGGAAAGAAAATGGCACTGCTGTATTCTAAAACTTTCCCCACTGTTCAATTCTGCAAAACGTTCTAGAAGGAAATGAGACTTCGCTCTTCCCACCTCTGCACTCAAAGTGAAAACACACAGTTTTAACCAGAATAACATTGGTTTTATGAATCATCAAAATAATTGCGTTCGTCATAGGCTGCTTTCCTGTTGTGACGGAAGCCAGCTGTGAAAATAAGGACAGATTTTACCATAATGTCTGCATATGTTCCATGTAAATATTTTGCATTCGTCTTTGGAGTGCATGATACGCTGACAGACATCTGACTGAAGTGGCATAGCAACTGTAAGGATTTAACTGTGTCAGGAGAAAGGTTTCAAGCATGAAAACCTATTGGTCAGACAGGTGATGGGTCAGATTGACAGGCACAAAAGACTATAAAGGCTTCATTTATGAGTAAAAGTACCAGTTGTTTATGTTTTATCATATCACCTAATATTGTGATATCGACAATTTGATGATGTTTTTCTCCAGCTACTTTTATAAAACTACTTTGCATGTTGGTTGTTAATATGCAAAGAGAAAGCAAACTATAGGCAGCTTTTCAGATGCACGGAAAAGTCAAACCCACACACTATATATAAAGCCTCATTCCGCTGCTGTCAATCCTGTTATGACACCTACTGTATGCCTTACTGCTCCAGCAAGTGTTCGTGCTTTTCACATATTCCTACTTTTGGGGGAAAACAATGTGCATGCAACTTACAGAAGCCATATTTCACAGTTTACAAGACTTAGGACATCGATTCCCAGGGCCACGTTTTTTGTTGGGGCCCAGTGCGAGACGAGATGCTGTTCGGTGGCCACTGTGTATTTAGAAAGAATAGACAACTCCTCCCCGTTTGCCACAATGACTATGTTTGAGGGGGAAATCATGGCGGATTTACAGACTCCTCCTACCCTGCTGTGACGGAGCATGTTCCTAAAAAGGGCATAAGGGCGGGATCGTCACTGTAGACCCGGCCCTCGCGGGACACGTAGTTCAGTTGCAGCCGTGCCCGCGCCATTAGCTCTAATGCTAACGGCCTGTCAAACAAAGTCCGGCCCTCATTAGTACATGAGAAAAAATTCTTACGAAAACCAGCCTGCTTTCTTTAATTGTGACTAACCCAGCGTTATCACAGGAGGAATATCTAGCTGTAGAAAGTAAAAAAAATAAAAAATAGAAACCAAGTTTTAAAGTTTTTAATGCGTCTAAAGAGTAATGCTTTCCAATGGGAGACTAGCGGTTATATGGAGGTACTACAGCAATGGTGGACCAATGGCGGCCCCTAGTGTCGTCGTCACAAAGCAGAGCAGCCAGCGGCCATTGGTATTTGCTCTGTGTACTTACAGGCTACTCTTTTGCTGCCATTTGAGATTCACTTAAGTTCATATTTTTGAACGAGTTCACCATCAAGAGCAAAGAAAGCAACCTATCTTCCATTTAAAATTATACGAACTAAAGCTTTGTGCGCGAATCTTGTCCACAATGACTTTGAATGAAATACCTCCTGCTGCTATGTGTACCACTTTGTCCGTTCCTCTCCTTGCTGCCGCGCTTTTCTCAAGTACAGAAAGTGGCCACAGTGTGTCCAAGAGTCGCTTGAGAAACCCTTGAGTTTTGAAGAGGGTTGTTAGCCTGGCGTGCAAAAGGTGTTTTTTTGTTTTTGTTCTTTTGAAAAGGCACGGCCCCATTGGGAAGTCTAGCAACAAACCCCTCGGAGCGCTCCTTCAAGTCTGAGTAATACTAATACGGAGCATGTGCCATGTTCTGTCAAACACTCCATACTCAAGTATGGGAGTGTTTTTTTACACTGGGTAGAGCTCTTGACAATAATATGTTATTTTACAAGCACATTATAGTAGTTTGTCTCCTGTTTATGACCGTGTGTCCATTTCTTTAACCTTTCTTGCCCGTTAATTGTGATTTTCCTGTCAATGTACTTCATCAGTTTACTTAATCACGACATGTTTGGGTCGGAACCGCCGACAAGACCGACAGGTATTGCGATGCGAAACTATGACTTGCGTTTGAGAACACAATGATAGAGATCTAAAATACAAGGTTAGGAGGTTTACATCTCTTTTTTTCCCCCGCAGAGGACAATTGCAGTTTGCCATCTGCTAATTCCGACTATCAAAATTGAGATTTTGATTCGACTGGCATTAATTGCGCCGCCCTGCTTTACTACATTTCTTTTTACATTATGTGCAGCTAAAAAATATCAATCACCTGTTTCCAGTGAATCAGCCTCACGAAGCCAATTAGCTGATGAGTCAGTGATCGATGTGACAGAAAGAGTAGGAGGAAGGACAATGATTGATATGATAGAGCTCTTCCGCTTGCCTCTGTCTCCCACTTAATTGCATTAGTTGTCAGTCAGTTCACTCCGACTCCTGTCCCGTAGCAATCAATGTCAGCATCCCGAGTACAGTTTTATTTTTATATATGTATATGCCCCTCCCCTCCCGCCCGAGCGATCCATATCCGCATTGGGATTGGTCGGGAACATTTGATTGAGACCCCGGGGAGACGCGGGATGATGTTACCTAGTTTGTGTCAATAATGTATCGACAGTAGGGCGAATAATAGCCCGGGGCGAGCGGCTGCGCTCCATGTGAAATATAAGCAGCAGCGTGGGGCTCTGGGAGTGGCGGAAGACGGGGGCAGAGATGGAGAGACAGAACACAGAGAAATGTGTTCATGAATCGACTATATGGGACAGCTGACAGGACCAATTCAGCTACTTTCAGGGCCATTTCCAGCTTTGTTTGGGGCTCCCATGACAGTAAAAGGTAGAGAATTGTAAAACTAAAAATGTACAATCAAGGTGTGAAGTGTACTTTGGGAATACAGTGTCCATCCAACGTGTTATTGGCAGGGCAGACACATTTTTGACCCTTTATTGGTTTTCAACATATTTCACAACTTGTTTTTTGAGATATGCGGTCAAGATTTCATATGAATAACTAATCGATTTTTCCTTGACCTGCCTCTAACATCGAGTACATGTCCACACTCTGTTATACTGTTATAATGTTGAAGACTTCAGAGTTTCCTTATCCACTTGAATCAAAATACCGGTTGACACTTTCTCTTCATCTTCTTTATCCTTTCTCTTCAGTTGCCTTAGAAACCGTCTTTGTCTTTGTGTTGAAACTATTACTACCAAATAGACACAAAACAATCTTTTTATCAAGTGTTTCTTTTGCTACTTAATGCTGCACAAGACAACATAGTGCCAAATTATTATTAGTGCAATGTAAGGTGATATTTTCATTTGTGTGTGTGTGAAACAAAACAAATATTGTCGTATCATCGCAATATACAACATTGAGATGTTCCTCACATCTTGCAGCCCCTGCTCTACTTGATTGCCTTGATCCTCCTATGAAAAATGGCTTACTTGACTTTCCAGAAAATCGAAATAGCCGAAGCTTCCAATTTAAAGATATGACGAAAAAAAGCATTGCTCTAATCCACTCAACTGTAACCCCATCTCGCATTATAACGGTCGTAATTGGGCACAGAGGTACTGCCAGTAATTAAAGCCAACATGCCTGCAGCAGCACGCCACAGAAACACATCAATAGGACTAACAGTGATTCCATTTGCATTCATTAACAGCTTTTTATGAGGCGACGAATCCAACTAAAGGTTACATCGCATACACGTGTAATCAGAAAGGCCCGGGCACGCTCCAGTCAGCACAACATTACAACTGATGAATACAATTAATATTCAAGGCTAATTGCACTGACAGTTAAAATATGCCGGCTGCTTTTGACGCGTATCAGGGTTTGAAAGGACGGATCGGACTGAATATGTTTTGGTCCAGGACTTTGGTATTTTTGATGAACATATACAGTAAAAAAAAAAAATGGTTGAATAAAGTCATAGTTTTCCAAAGAATTTAGATTTAATGCCTGTTTCCAGTTTAATGCTTTTTAATGACATCTTAAGGCTTTGACTTTGGTGCAATTCATTAAGTGACTTTTAACGCTTTTTAATGTCCCGCGGAAACCCTGATCTAAAGAAAAATCGTGTGCGATGCAAGAGACGTCGGTTTACTTTAAAATCATAGAAAGACAAATGTACGAAGCCATAATCTCAAAGTGAAAAGCAGTTAAGAAAAATAATTGTATAAATTCGTACTAAAAACCGATCTAACAATGAGCGGAAAAACAACAACAAAATATTCGTATTCATTTGTAGAAGCACTCCTTCTCTTCTCTTCGTACTCTTGCATTCTTATTTATTTGTTTCATTTTTTTAATGTAATAATTCATATTTAGGCCTGAGGATAGATACTTTCGATACTGGCTCCAGTATCAAAATATCAATGAATGCGTAAAGTCTTTCTGGCCATCTGTTTATGCATAGGAACATTTTCACACCCACATCGCACCAAGTGAAATGGTTTTGTCTAATCAAAATATTAAAAAACTTATGAGTCTGTTTATCACATCCTTCATTTAACATTCACTTTCGCGGCAGTGGCCAAATTGAAATTCGGTATTAGCGATTTTTCTGTTTTTTTTTTCCCGTTTTTGCACCACTTGAAATCTTTATTCCAAAATTGCTTTATAAAAACATCTATTTTCCTGTTCTTTATCCGAACAGAATGCAACCCGCCTGGACATCGCTCTGCCATAATAAATCCCACTGTTTTTGCAAACTCGCGGAGTGACCCGCGGAAACGCTACAATTCATTTCCCGGTCCTCAAAGCTTGCGCGCACACACACACACAAAAAAAAGCGCTGAATAATTAATCTGAAATTACAAGCGCTGTGAGATTGGTGATTTAGCAGCACTTAAGGCACCGCGCTGGCTTGTTTTGACTGCTTCCCCCTATGTTTCTAATTATTTCACCAGGGTATTATTCCTCGGCCGACAAATGAATGAAACGCCGTGCTTTTACAGTAAGTGCTTACATTAGGAGACACATTTTGTACAGTGGTGTTTGTGCGCGGTGCAGCCAAGAGAACCGAATGGAGCCCTGTGGCGTTGGTAGCGTGACCCCGTTTTCACCCCACCCCCCGCCCCCCTCCCCCATACGTAAAGCCACTGTGAAGAACCGCACTGCATGTGTATATCATAAGGATTTAGGCTAAATGGGGACAAGGCTAAATGTGCTTAGTGACGGTGGATTTTTGAAGTCGAAAGTGAGAGGGAAGTTGTACATTTTACAGTTTCTCAATGTGTCAGGTGCAACAGGCGCACACTAGGCAAGTTACGTAGGACCCCGCAGCTGCAAGGGCCCCGTACCTCACTGGGTTGGTCCGTCTGTCAATCAATGCGTTGTTATAGCGACAGGTCTAGTCTGATAGCGCTCGCTTACTCTCACTCTCCCCTAAACTTTGCCTCTTGTTTTCTCCGCGATACGCAAAACGAGACACGGACACAGAACTGAATCGACCACACTCTGATTCAAACTATCTTCTTGTTATCTCTCGCAAAGGATAGTCTGATGTGTGGATGGGTTGACTAATAGAAGTGAGCAAAGTGGCTGTGTTTGCCTCAAAGGGGAGCTGATCATGTGACTCTGATGTGCACAGGAAGTCACTTTCAGTAACTGTACCTCAGTTCTCTGAAAGTGCCATCAGAATAAATCTCGGTTCTATGATAAAAAAGAATAACCAGGCAGGTGCAGGTTTCATTTAGGTGCATTTTGGAACTTTTAAGTGAGAACAATCATTTTTATTTCAGTGTGTTTAACCTGCGGCTGTATGAGTGGTGAGCATGGCACCTTTTCTTTCCATCACAGTGGGCTCCAGGCTGCTCCAGGATTAATTGTTTGGAAGGATTTCACTACTGACAAACCCTCTAACCAGAAAACCTACAAAACCATTGATCCTGGAGTGTCCTAGAGACCACCGTGGTTGAAAGTAAAGGCGCCACGCTAAATGCTCATACAGCCAGTGGATCACCAAAAGGTAAAATACTTTATGCACTGAAAATATTGCAATCGGTTAAATCCGTGGTTCTCAGACTGTGGGTCAGGGACCAGAGAGTGGACAACAAACTACTGTTAAAATGGAGGGGAAAAAACAGTGTGGTCCTGAGTCCAGTCTGACAGTGGCACATGAATAGGCTGGTGGTTGTCAAACTGTGAGGCAGGGCCAAAATAAAGATCATTATGTGTGCCACCTGTTGAGATTAGCCTTGAGATGCGTACATTGGAGCCCGTTGGTGGAACCAGAAAGACTAGCAGCGGCTCTGTTGGCAATACAAATGCAAAGGGAAAAAGCAAATCCCCCCAAACAACTTCCTATAACAGCTCTGAACGTGATTTGGTAAAACGAACATTTTATTTGGTTTTGAAAAGGAGCATGTCCAAACTTTTCAGGCCACGACCTCCATACCTGCTGTTTGTAATAATTTCAAGCCTATATAAAAAAATATTTAAATACTTAATGTTGGTAAAGTATTTGACTAATATTCACTACCCCTGACTTTAGTGTGTCTTTATCAAGCATACACAGCTCTGCAATTAAAATAAAAAGGTTACCTCGACTGTAAGCTCCAGCCGGCCATAGAAAAACAGTCATTGATGGAGGCTTACGCTAATCTGTGGTCTGGAGAGGACTGCTCATGAACAAGTATCCACTATAATAATCTGTTAATGTCGAGCTGGCGCGCTGCCATCTTTAGTAATCAGCCATCATGATTTATGTACACACCGCATATTAGTAATCCACTGATGTTTTCCCTCGTAATGTATTAGAACGTGCCGTGCCAGTTTTAATCAGTGCGGCTGATTAGCATAATCGTTAAGTTTGACGTGTCTTTTAAAAACGCTGGGATGCGCTGCTTTTTTCCTCTTCAGCATCGATTTTTCTTAGCACTCATAACTGCTGCTGTCAGTGCAGCAAACCAGGCGCTAACAGCGTGCAGATCTTAGCACCTTCAGCCAAAGTAAAACTATCATTTGTGCACTGTGTCTATTCTATATTTATATTTTCAGAGTGTTAGGCGAAGGATTTTACCTGTTTACAACAGCTCCCAATTTTGGGGGGCCTTTGAGTGATACAGGTTCCAAATTACAAACCCCACTCATAAGGGATACATTATTATTATTTGTACAAATACAATGTTAATACTGCCACAAACACACACACACACACAAAGTGCATATATGCAAAAATTCCATCAAAGAGAAGATTTTCCATAATGAAAAGCAATTTGGACATGGCGGGCCTATTGAGCAGACAACTGTATCATTTCTACTAATTCTGCAGTTGAGTGCGTTTTAGACCCTCATTTTGTATTTTCCACAAACTTAGTCAAGTAGTGTAATTATTTTACAAGAGAATAAATGCCAGTGGCAATCCAATTTAAGGCATTTTAATCATTGTGGCAAAATAAATGTATTGATGTTTTAATAACAGTATTTGTCTTGGTACTTCCACTCTTATAATGTTATTGTTTATTTATCTTTAATCCAACATTATTACAAATTGTCACAATTGGAGAATATGAAGAATAATACTTATGTACAGATTTTCTGCCTAATAATTCCAGTACATGCTAGTCTCTTGTCACACCCTACTCCACAATGTCACAGTTTTCACATTGGAGTTGCCTAGGCGACACTGGCTGGTCATGTTTCTTACTGTTTATATAATGAAAAGCGCTGTCTCTCTCGCTCACTCTCTCGTATTCGGTTACGGCTAATTCCCCGGGCCCCTTAGACCTTCCAGGAGCCAGCCCATGTCTTGACGATGCTATCAGTCAAACTGCCCCTTCAGGTGGAAATGTTATCGGTGCCTAATGCTGTGCTCCAGTATGATAACACAGTGTCGAAGGCAGCAGAAATGACAAGCCCTCATCCAATCTGCATATCAAAGCCCCGGCTAAATTCCCCTGCCATCTGTAAATGCGCACGCCGCTGTGCACGGCAACACGCAACTGCAGCAAAGCTGCTGTGGCAAATGCGCCTGCCATTCCCTACTCCGCAGTCCTAGAGACAACTTGTTCCAGGCCTCTCACAAATCATCACAGATAAAATTTTCCACGAAGAAATAATACAAAATAACATAAGATAATTACGATATTTTAGATTTAAAAAAAATAAAGCATCCACTAACTTACTCTACTTAACTTTCACTGATATTATCTGTGGAATACTGTAAAGAGAAAAAATACTTCAGCATGCATCAATGCAAACACACATTAATATTTTAACATGAAATTCCACGACTTTGCACAACACGTCTTGTCTAATTACAAGGCTCCAGAAACATTTCAAAAGCCTGCTCCAGATTTGGGTTTTGGCCTAGAGATACCATCTGCTGCATTGTCTTTTTTGCTTTTGAAGAGACTGACAGTCAGAACACCTCAGCCTCTGGAAGGACAAGGGACGGGGGCAAGCATTTATTAGTTTGGCCCTCATTCAGGTCTGAGAGCCCAAGTCACCGTGGAGCTGAAAGCAGATGCAGATAGTGACTGGAAATGAGTCTCTAATGTTTTCCCGTGGAGCCTTACGGACACAGGCAGAGATAGACTGCGTGCACTTCGTAAAGACCACAGGTGTCAACTCTATAAAAACCTCATGGTGACATATAAAGCTGCATTGGCCTGCTATGTTAACCTTTTACACTATCCATTTCCTGTATCCAACCAAAACCCGATCTAACCCAAACCCCAGATGAGTCACTGTTTACTGCCGCGCTGTCATCTTCCTCTAAGGTTTCTGGTTTTGGCCCCAATTCAGTCTGACTAAAATCTCCCTACACACTCGCTCCGCTGCTGGACTCTCTTACTACAACTTCCTGTGGATGAAGTAACTGAGTTTGTTTTGATTTTTTAAACATAGAGCCCAGTTGGAGTATGCGCTAACAGTGAGCCGGAGAGCTGCTTGGGTTGTGTGCGAAAGGAACTGGCCCAGATACAATCCACTTCTTTAGAGAGACTGTCATCTCGGGGAAAAACAATATTTACACTTGGTGGGATTATTGGGGCTTATGTGCGGCTGAATAAAAGAAAGTTGTCAGAAAGTCGAAACGAAATGGATCTTGTGCGTTAAGTTGGTTGTTGGATAGAGAGACTGATAAAAGTCTTGGCAGGTGGTCTGATATGGGTGATCAAGTCAAATTGGAACGTGTTAACATAGCACTTATCCCGATTGGAAATGGCATTTTAGCTTCTGTTGTGTTTAGTTTAGCATGCTGTTTTGGCATGATTCTGTAATTGCTATTTAATGTTTTTTTTCAACCGGAGATGAGCTTTGTCTCTGAAGGTTGGGCTTGAGCAAAACAAGACAAAAAATACAATATTCAACTCTCTTATATGTCACCTGGCAGCTGATGGATTTTGTGGCCGAATGGCTGGGCAAAACAAAAGCCATGTTCTTCTCCAAAACTAATGTCAAAACCCCAACTTCAGACATTTTCATTAAGGGTGAGAAAATTGACACTGTGCCTGAGTTTAAATATCTTGGGGTCACACTGGAGTCTAATTTAAATTTCAAAATACATATCAAGATCATGATAAAGAGGCATCCAGGATATTCATGCACACTCTTATTTTCTCCTACTTGTCTTACTGTATCACCTGTTGGGGACAGGCTGGAGAAACCGCTATTAGACCTTTAGAATCCGTGTACAAGCAAGCCTTAGAGATTTCTTTGATAAAAAGCCATTTAACCCCCTTGTAACATCTTGACAAAATACAATTTCTTGAGCTTTGAAAATTTTAGAACTTTTTCATATCTATGTTTGGTTTACAAGATTCTGAAGGGCTTTCCTGGCTGTTTACAAATATTTGTGCGAAAGCGCTTTATGAGTTCTTTAAGGCCGTTTTCACACATATTGGAGCGCTTTGTAGTTCGTCCCGAGACCGCCCTAGTTCCAACTGCATTTACTCCAAAGTTTGTTCAGTCCATGTTCACACGCGTCCGCACCAGACATTGCAACATCAGCCACATAACAACGATCAGCTGTTCAACGAACTTATTCCCATAACAACAGGCACGTACATGCACACTTCCCCGACGTTACGCGGTGGTCCCTCCTCTCCTTCGTGATTAAATACAGTGAGGGTGATATACGTGAAGCGAGGAGAAATGCACTTTAATCGGCTCATGAAGAGGAAGGTTTCACTGCAGCAGGAAGGGAAAGACGTACCTTGATGATTTAAAGCTGATCCATTTTGCCTCGTCAGAGCAGTAATCCAAACGTCCTCATGCAGCGCGTATTCATTCTGTCTTCGCGCAAAAAAAGAGGCATCAAAGCGAGAGAAGTTTGGCCCGAGGTCCGCCGCATTCACACCACACCCGCTCCGAGACCACCTGTTTCAGCCGCACTCGAAGCGGCTGTTTAGGCTGGTGTAAAGTGCTGCGGTCGGATTCACGCTGACCCAAAAGCGCGCCTCTCGGGCTGAAAGGCCCTTTGGGTCGACCTAACTAGAGCCTGTGTGAAAACGCCCTAAGATCCACTAGAGTAGCTTCTCCACATGACTGCATTGTACCTTTTCGTCACTCCACTTTTGGTCAATCAGCTTTCGCACTAAACTGTGGAACAAACTGCCGAACAATATAAAGACATGCCTGATCATCAAGCGCTTTAAAACTTAACTCAAAAAACATCTAAAAAGTAGCCAGCATCGTACACACTAGCCATGCCAGCCCTCCCTATGGTACTGACTTTGTTTGTTTGTATTTGTGTTGCTGATGTGTCTTGTCTGGTTGTATGAGGGGAGGGCGAAGGGTTTTTATTGAATCTGTAATGTTGTATGTGATTTGACTTTCTTGGTCAACCCCTTGCCTTGTGAATCTCATCTTGTTTTCATTATTGCACTGTTCCATTATTTATATTGTACAGCCCCTAAAAAGTCACAACATGTTAGCATATAGGCTATTACTGTCCTCTATCCTTCATCTGGTATCGCTTTATATCAACCTGCCAAAACAAGGGACTTTCTTGCTGTGAGGTGTCAGCGCTCATCCAAAAGTTGTTGTTGAACTTGTACTACAAAAAGCCTCTTTCTTGGTTTATGTATGTGACAACTAAATGATCAAACGGAAATCATGGAACGCATTGCTACACTTTAGACCTCTGAGCCAGTCTGAACTTCTAAAATGATCAAAGCGAATTACATTATTATTGTTTTTTCTCATAGGCATTTGGTGCTGGAACAGTCTTGTACCATTTTTACAGTAGCATTTTACCAACAAACTTTCCAAGATCCTTCAACCTCCGACGGCCATTAGCGCCCCTTTCTGCTCGCCACGAAACCGATCCCCTTTACAAGTGCCAGTTAGTGTCGGGAGGAAAACACCTTGGGGGGACCATTAGGCCGTAATGAAGCAGGAGGCAAAATACCATGTTCAGCCCTGGCTTTTCCCCGGGATTCCTGATTGTCACCCTTAATTACCGCACCACCGCTGGGTCTTTGCGGCGTCACTTTTTCCAAAATCTAATTTTCCTCTCCCACCTTCCAGCCGATGGACACTTGATCTAATTAGGCTCCCCTTTCTTCCAGTGTCATCCTCAAGGGGAGACGCGAGCAGGACACGGCCATATTGTGATACGTAATTAGCCAAACAGCACTGGGCAAGCTAAGGTTGTGAGGACGCCATCGCAGCTGTCATGGCTTCCTGTTATAGCCGTGGATAAAACATCTGTTTCACAAGATTGCACACTCATCGTCATCTTGATTTAAAGAGCCTTCATTACGCGAAATCTTCATTTTTAGCGCTTTTTAATGTGTTACATTGTTGTTTACCCATCAACAACATACCTGGAGAGCTCACATTATTTCTTGCTACCTGCTGTCACAAGGTAGTTTCAACGTTTGCAATACACGTCAAGCTATAGCGTGGAATACGAAAGTGAATGTGTCCAAAATTGGTTTAACAAGCCTGAATATAATGTGATTTAAACTTCTCCCACAATTCAATATTCAACTTTTTTTTCTTTCTTTTTTTTTACTCTCTAAATGTCGCAGTCGTTTTGAAAAAGTCAGGAGGCAAGATAGTCAAAACAAGTGATGCAACCAGATACAACGATTACAGAAGTGGGCTGAAACACTCAAGTTTAGACATGAAGAGGTGCCGGGGTGCCGGATGGAGCCGACAGCAGCGACGAAGTGTCTCAGTTCTGAGTAAGTTATGTGTCAGGCCGTGACAGTGTGTAATTGTCATTCACTTTTAAATGGGAGACTTTAAGTGCTGCACCAAACAATCTCAGAGCAACTTTAGATCTGGCTTTTAGGGGTGGGATGGCGCCAAGGCAGACTTTTACTCTACTCAAATACTACGCTGATTATATGAGAAATTATATCTTGGCTTATGTGTGAGGGCCTTTTTGTGGATCTAGAGCCAGGTTCATACTCAGGAAAGAGCTGACGTATTAGCATAGAGCATGATTTTTTGGGGAAATTGTAGCATCTGCTTGTCAGTCACTGTCCCGCCATCTTTGTATTTGTATTTATGTTTGCAACTGACTCCCCTCCAATTCAAAGTTCTCCCTCGGGAGACAGAATAATAAATGGATGAATGAATGAAAAGTAAAGCTGCTAATTGACAAAGGTGGACAGAAAGTACATTTACTCAAGTACCGTACTTAAGTTTTTGAGGATCTGTACTTGAGTAGTATTTTTGTTTAGAACTCACAACTTTTAGAAAGATAGAAATATGACGTTTTATTTCACAGCATTTCTTAAAGGGCCCAAAGTAAAAAATGTGTTTGGCCGTGCTTTCTTTTTCTCAAAATATAGAAAACAGTAGGTGGCACTGTGCAGATGTACTGTCAAATGCCAGTGCAAAGTTTTCAAAGGTTTGTCCCCGTCGTGCTGCCGTACAGTTAGTGAATTTGGGCATATTTTTTGTGTTTTTGAAACCGCAAAGTTATTTTTCCTAACACAATAAACTGATTTGTACTTTCTACTTTGAATACTTCATTATTTTCCACAGCAGCTGCTTCAGTACTTTCACTTACGTTAAAAACTTGACAGAGCAACTTTTACTTGGTATATTGGAGTAACATTAGACCAAGAGTATCTGTACTTTTACCCAAGCAATGAAACCACGTACTTTGACCGCCTCTGCTATTTGATCACGCTCTTCTATGCTGTAAAATCGTAGCACAGGTGGCAGTGGGTGGCTCATAATGATTGTTGAATAAAAGCATTGTTGACACAGCGTATGCATAAGAAATGTAAAATGGAGAGAATTTTACTTAATTGATTCATCCAGTAAAAAAGTATGGTTATACTGTAGATGCCTTGTTGACGTAAAAAAAAAGAAGAAAAAATGGAAGAAATCTCCTATCTGTAATAAATAAATAAAAGATATAACATATAACAACTCCAATCAAATCAGTGGAGGAGCCGATTGTCACATTTCATTCGATAATACTTACCCAAACACAAATTGCCGGCCCTAAAGTGAAGTCCAATATTGGGATTATTGCAATGTCCTGGCCCCATACCATCGCTCCCCAGTGCTACGATTATTAATGTCAGTGGGGTGTGGATAAAGCAAGGGTACAGAATAGGCCATATGGACGGGCTCAAGCAAAAGGATTACAGTTTGTTGTTGTTAGCTAAAAAAAAAAAAAAAAAAAAAGCGACAGAGGGAGAAACAGTGACTTGAGCATTGTTAGGAGAAAACAGCTTGGCAAAATGGCACGGATTAGAGCGGGTGAGAGAGGACCGTGCCGCCAACTGTGAGGCTGTGTGCTGTCAGGCGGACACTGTTGTTCTTGAGGAAAAGTCATGGGATTGTTCTTTTTCTTTTCCGACTTTGTTACACGGTGATGTGTCAGATTTGTATTCAGTAGTTTGTTTTTTTTTTGTTTTTCACCTTTGTTTTAGGGCTTGTCGCTGCAGTTTTACTTCACCTAAAGTTGTCTGTGCCAGATGCCCTCCCATCACGGCTTCTGTCTGAGAGCTACAGTACCTCTAGCAGCGAGGGGTTTGTGTGTACGTTTTAACTCAGTAGCGGAAAGTGAGAGTATTTTATGCCCTGTTTGTCCAGCGCTTATTCAAATATGAGCTTTGACCAAAGGCCTGTCTGAGGCGGGGGGGGGGCGTGGCTTTGAAGGGCAGCGACGATTGGCCCATTTTCTCGACTCTACTACACAGTCCCGGCTATTCACCTACTGCACGTCTCTCCCACTCCTGAATTTAAAAGTCATGATTTATTAGTTTGGGGCGGAAAGAGGGGGCTTTCATCTGCCACATAAGAAACATTAGGCGCGGTTTGTTCCCCTTATTCAAATGTGGCCCGCAGTTAAGCGCAACAGACGGCTTGGAAATCCGGGCATTAAATTGTAGAATGACAAGCGACATGTTTTGCTCATGTTTTCTTTATGGCCTTGAATTAAATGTGCATGCGCCTGTCATGGGGGATGCATTTTTAGTGCTCGGCAAAAGTGGAATTGCCGCGCATGGGAGCTCATGAGCAAGTTGGTTATTATTTTTTTTTAGCGGCGACATGACAACCCTCTTGCTTTTGTGACTTATAGGCTGACAGAGAGATACTGAAATTTGAGATCCTGGTAAGAAAAGAGGCTGGTCGGAAAACTGCTCAGTAGAAGTTGAACAAGGATTAAAAGATATGGCGATTTATTTGGCGCCACTATCTGATTTTAGCACGAAAAACATGTACACTGCGGTCGCCTTTGGGACAGGACTCAGATGGCGAAAGAAAATCAAAACATCTTAGCAAGACTTTCCGTGTTCAATAAAAAATATTGTGCACACTTTCATCTTTCTTGCCTGTTTTGTGGCGTTGTCATTAGATTAGACTAGGTTGGGCAGCACGATATTAGAAAATATGAAATATGTTTTAAAATCTGCATTCAGTTCAACGTGCATAAAAAATAAAATGGTTGGTTGAAATGAAAATGGTTAAAACATGTTCTTTATTTCCCAAAACGACTGTGGCCCTCCTTTCCCTGAACCATTCTAGATTAGCTGTCACTCTTTCCCGCTGGCTTCGTTCCTCATTCTATAAACCTCTCTCCTCTCCCTCAGTCTCCTCCATTCATGCCATCCAAAGGCTATTTCCTGTTCCACCGCTGTCCCCTTTCTTTTCCCTGACATGTTTTTTTTTTCCACCATCACTCCATCCCGCCTCAGGCCACACCTCTCAATCTCACACACCGAAGTCCTCCCTCAAATTTTCTCTCCGTGTGGTAGCAAAACACGACTGGAAAAAAAGAGAAGAAAAAAAAAACTAGCCCGCCCTTAAATCTTCGGAAAATCTGAATCCGCCTTTATTGTTCCCGCTCTTGCAAAACTTGTTTTTTCCCCCCAGCCCATAAAGCCTCAGAGACAGCCTTTATAAAAGCTTAACAAGGTCAGTCTTCTATGTTTCTCAATGGCAACACAATGCAATAGTGCCACTCTTTTATTCCTTTTACTGCTGTTACGTAACAAGAAATGGCCGAGTCACAGCGTCTCAAAATCTATGTACAGGTTTACGTGCTGCTCGCTAAAGTGGACACGTGAGGCGTAATTGTGGCTGCTCTCTTTGCATCTGGCATCACTGTGTTCCAAGCCACTCACGCATCTTTGAGTAATCTTTGGGTCTTCACCGGTGGTTATTCTTAGCACCGCGGCGGCAGCTCCCAAAGGGCTCCTGAGATCCTACATATCCAGGAAATGCTCTTTTCTCTTTTTGCAACAGCTGCGCAGCAAAAAAAAAAGAAGCAAGAGAAGGTGGTGGGAGGGGCTTGCGGTGAAATCACATGAAAATCAGGAAGTGAAACAATTGGATGTTTTGTTTCAGCTTTTTTTTTTTTTTAGGTCAAAATTGCATTTTCGACCCAACAAAGTGTAGGATAGTGATGTTTGAGATTATTACCAGTTGCTGCAAAAAAGGCAATGGCATGCTAACAAATCAATGGCGATGAAGGCAGTTTGAGTGCAGAGCGGCTCAGAGTGGCACCGGTGATGGTTTATTAGCTTTGAAAATGCAGATGACACTTCTGGATTATAACTAGCAACAAAATAATAAGAAGGAATACAGCGTTTTTGTTGTAGAAGAAAAAACAACCATCAGTCATCAGGATTAATCAAATCTGCGTGAACTAAATGCAGGCAACAGTGTTTGTTTTGAAGTTATAAATGCAAATGTATTTAAAAAAAAGCTGCTTAAGGCGCACACATGATGGGACAAAATATGCTTGGTATGTTTTTGAGGTTAGAACAATAAAAGGCTCCACTCTTTCTTCCTGTGTGTTCATGCCAGTTTCTCCCAATAGCTCCAGGGTGCAGTGTATTTATAGGTGCTGCATATAAGAGCACAGGTAGCCACCTACTGTAATTCATACCTCACTTCTACTGTGCTACTTTAGTGACGCAGTGACTTGTTGTAAACGTTATGTAGCGATTGAATCCTTTCGGGTCAGTTGTAAAGGTGGAGGGTGTGCAACCTTTGGCAAAATCTGTCACACTTTTAATCAATCTTTATTCATTCATATTGTACACAAATCAAGAAGGTGGCGCCGTGGAGGTTACTATCCAATGCTTCTACTCCGTTCATTTGTCCTTAGATATTCCCTTCTGTAGGCTTTTCCCTACACTTGGCTCCCTATGTGTATTTATAGTGTATTTACAGGCTCTGTTTTCTATCTGATTATCAACAGCCACCACGCGCCCCACCCACCAATTTAGCCGGCAAGCCCAGGGATTTGTCCGCGCCACAGGGCCTGGCAGCCGTCACTCAGCGGACCTCCAGCTCCGGCATAGGCCTCTTATTCACGGAGCTCCTCACCAGGCCCAATCCATTTACTTTTCATCACCGACTCGAGGCTTTCAGGGGTTTACCATGGTGAGGGTGTTTAGCCGAGAGGCAAGGAGTACGCACATTCTGGAGTCAAATGAGATTGTACTGAATTGACTGCTGAATGTATACTGCTACTTACAAATACTGGTCCATTGCTATTACAACTACTACTGTTGATACCACTAATTCAATCATTACTTGGAAAGGTTAAAAAGTTATTAGAGTAAAAGTACTACTGTTTTTACCACTACTAGCCTTCATACTACTAATATTGCAACTTATTTTACCTCTACAACAATTACAACCTGTTTAGTACAACTACAAGAACCACTACAACACAACTGCTTCTATTCTCCTCCGTTTAACACTGTCTTTCGAATATAAAGAGAGAAGCGAGTTTGGCTTTGTGACTGTAGCATGTGTTTCCTTGATTTTGCTTAAAGTCACTTTACAGAGCTCTTTGTTGCTACGTCACAAAATCAACTTAACTGTTGTAAAACTAAAAACATGCCACCAATACCAAACATGACCCTAATGATCAGGTAGACACCAAAAAAATGACTTCATATCAAATTAAAGCATTTGAAATAGGGCCTAATGTTACAGAGTGTGGCTTTAAGAAACAACACGTGTAGTTTAAGTCAGTATAATATTGTACTAAAAAATGCATTTATACAACAACCTGCAATAGCGTATAATCCCTTGGTTCACACAAAGTGCTATTTCACAATAACAGCGCTGCGCCCATAATGTTTTCCCCCTGCTCTGCTTTTCATGTACGTATGACTTTAGCTGTAGAGTGTGAAACCGTGATCCGCAGAGATTTGTATGTCATAAATCAGACGCGTTACATGCCTATGGAGGCATGTTGCTAAATCACATCCGTGTGCTTTTATTTATCTTTTTGCACAATTTCCCCGTCTGCGTCTTTGCAATCGCATGTGACTCAATTGGGCAGACAGACAAACAGTAGCTCTCACAAGTCGAATCCTGCAACGCTGTCATGCCACTGCCTTTTTAACCAACAGGCTAAGTGTGTAATTTGCCTAATTGTCTTGGCAATAAATTTCTACCCAGACATGAAAGAATTCAAGGGAGGTGGTGTGGCTGATTACTGTTAGGAGTTTGCAGACCCGTCTATGGTGTGCCACATCGGTTATCAGACCTCTGTTGAGCGAGAGGCAGTGGGGATGAAGTTAAGCGAAATCGTGAGCAGTAGCCACAACGTTTCTTTTTTAAGAGTTGGTGCTGTGGCGTGACTCAGAGATACAGACGACGTGGGAGGTAGACAGAAAGAAGAGTGCTCAGAAGGAGCCGCTTCATCCTGATTTAAAGAGGCCTTTTGAATGTGTGGTTTTTCATTTGAGTTCAAAGAAATGACGAAAGGGTTTTAATCAATGGCTTTCTGTAAATGCACTTTCTATATTAAAGAAATTGTTGGTGGTTGTTTGACAAAACGTCGTAAAAGCTGCACAGATAAGACAGCAAATAGTAAGAAATCAAGCATAAATGAAGAAACTGTAATGGAGCCAATACAGTACCTTGGCGAACACCTTCCTCGCAAAATTCTCAATGCTCAAAAGATGGATATGGATAAAAAAGAAGATTCATTGAAGACTGCTACCTGTATTTTGTTTAGACTGCCTTTGTTTTAATCAGCGTTCTAAGCTTGTGTTAATCTCGGCACACTGTGCAGGCAGGGATTCCCATAATGCCGCTTTTAGAGAGATTTCCTGCTGCCCACAATTGACTGATCTGCCACATTAAACAGCCTTCTTCCCTCGGCTAATGTTGATTAAAAGATAGGCCGTATTGTCCTCAAATGAGCGGTCATAACAAATCACTGCTCTTACCATTACCGGCATCCGCGCTATTTTTCCACTTACAAGTCCAAAGCCACAGGAAATGGGGGGAAATCCATTAGCCTTATAGTTGCAGGCACCCCACGCCCCCTCCACTTATTCTGAAGCCCATCCCCGAGCCTCGCACTGCCCCGTGGGCCTGTATGACAACAGCACAGGAAATGGCCAAGCATTAATGGCAGCTTTGATTACTCTCCTGTCACTAATGTAGCCCACATGAAAGACAAGAAGGGAGCGATGACTTCAGCCCCAATCAAAGGCAATCTCCTGGCATCTCCCCGTAGTCGGGCTATACTTGGTGTGCCATTTGGAGCGCACCGAGAAGCCCGGGGCGTCTTCATGATGCAATCTAAACAAGACGTAGGCCCACACCTCACATCTGTACGTGCATAATCCTTAAAGACACTTTTCCTCACAGATGCTATCCTCCTTTACCTTACTCTCACTTCCTATTACGGCTTTGTGTAGCATGGCATGTAAACATAGCCATAGAGTGCTACAAAAGCCAATGTTAAGATTACGTAGCCATTCATTTACACCGGGCAAACTAGCTTGCAAGATGCTTAAACTAACAAATGGCTGAAATGATCTGAAGAGTCACAGCAAAGCTATACTGCAAAGGAGCAAATCATTCCATTCCACTATTTTAGGAAGGTTTGTTTTTGCCCACATTTGTCAACAAGGCTATTTCTCGACTGAAAACCTGCCCTTATTTGCTTGTACCCATTCAGCCTAATATCAGCCAATGCGATTAGCTCCCTGAAACGTTAGCATAAGTTAATTTCCAATTTCCGTATGCGGCGCGTCCCTCGGGGCTCTGGTGAGTCATATAAAAACCTGCCCGTGTCGTCGGAGCTCAGACATGCTGTTCTCTATTCCCCTCGCCGTCGGAATCAGTGCCCAGCGGAGCCATTTACATGTCAACAAGAGTAACACGAGACTGCCATGGCATTGTGCACTTGCCCCATTGTAGCAGAAAGACTAGAAAGGGAGTCTTGAGCGGTATGGGCTACAAATGGCGTGTCGTGGGGAGGAGACCGTGCTGCATTTCCTTAATTGAGTCGCTGCAGTTTGCTTAAATGATTGGCGCTGGTGAGAATTTGCTTAGAAACTAGTCCAACAAAATAACATGTGGACTTTCAGCCTGCGTTATTGAAACATTTTGATACGCCCAAGACTTTACTTAATGAAAATGTTAATGGTCATTCCGCCTCCACGGGGTGCCGGGCCGGTTCACACGTGGATGTGTGTTGAATGACCTGTGGTATTTTATGGGCGAGTTAATACGGTGAGACACAGGCGCAAAGGAGGAGAAAACTATTACAGTGGTTGGAGTCGTGCTGCTGATCTGATTGACCTCAGTGTGACGCCTGGGCCGCGCCGAAATGTCCGCTTGTTCAGCTGTTTTTTACACGTCTCTCCTCGGGGACTGTTTGCGCTCAAATCGGAATAGCAATTATAATGACTCCAATAATCACGTTTGCTTTTATATAAATTGTCCCACGTGCGTCGCTCCCTCCTTCCCACGCACCCGTTTTCCGATCACAGACGTGGACCCCTGGGGTGCTCTTACCCCGCGTCTGCGAGTTCATTCAGTGTCAGCCATGTCCTTATTGACTGGGCCTTTTTTTTTTTTTTTTTCGCACAATAGCTACAACACATGTCAGCGGATCGTCTCTGCCCAGAAACATGGACGCCTTTCTTTCGCCCCCCCCCCCCCCCCTCTCATAATTCTATTAGCACGTCCCATTCAGCCACTGCCCGATAAGAGTGCGACAAAGAGAGAGTAGTTCTAGTGGGGTTTGGATGGCTCTGGGCTGGACGGGATGCTTTGTTCTTGGTAGTGCTGCTGACGTGTAAGACCAATATGGGGACTGAAGAGCTTAGCAAAAGGCCCAGTGTCTGTGATGCGTGAGTGCGCTATTCTCCGGTGGACGATCTTTGACCTGTAGCGATTGCTCACACACATGGCGACAGCGGCAGGGATAATCGTGCTGCATTGGGGAATATGAGAATATGTGTGGGGCGGCGCTAGTCTACTGTTTATATTTTTGGTAATCTGGCATTTGGCATGAACTTGGGGCTGCTTTTCTGGCTAGATTCAGGATGCTTTGAATAGTGAGTAACCAATGATATAGACAGAAGTTTGAAAAATGTAGAAGGGGGAACACTATGTATATTACACGATGCTAAATTACTTTAATTTTTTCCTGGTTTGACTTGATTACACGACCATAATATAATTTCATTTAGCCCCTCGCATAATATCTGGCAAATGCACTTTAATCACTGACTGCACAAACATGATCAAGTACTTACTGAAGTATTCTTTTCAAATATATCAAATTTTCCCCTGACAAAATTCACGTTTCTTGCTCTATACAGTATATATAATCAGTATAACTGAATAGCCCAACAAGCACAACAAGCCTCATTTTTCTTCTTTTTGTCAGCTTCAAGAGGCGACTATGATGGGGAGCATGTCAGGTGGAAGTCATAGGCCAAAGATGTACTTGTACACCGTGCCATTGTATTACAGTCAAATACATCACCTGAACACAGCCTTGCGTGCGCCTTGTTGCCGCAGCTGATAGATGCATTTGCGAGGACCAGCCTCCTTTCTCCTGCCTGTCCTGTCGCGCTGCCCACTGCGCTCTTCTGTTGCCATATCTGTTCCTGCTCTTTTCCAGGCTATTTTACCCCCCCTGTTCCTTTATCCTCGCACATCCTGCCTCCTGCATTGTGACCATCAGGCTGTGGGCACAATACCGGCAGGCTCTCTCCGTAATACGTCCTAATAAATCCACGGCACGCTGTGAGAGCAAAAAAAAAAAAGGGGAAAAAAAGAGGCAGGATGAAGGAATCGAGGTGAGAGGAAGAGTGACAGAGGACGACTATGAATAATGAAAAGCTTGGTGACATCCCCCCGGCTTCTCACAGGGCTGTTTTTGGTTAGCGGCTCTAGAAAGCAGGGGGCGCCATGGGGAGAATGGATAGCGGTACGGGATTGATGAGGCAGAGGAGGGTGAAGTGCAGATAATTAGCGCTAATTGTTGTTCGGGGAGGGACCAGACACCGCTCGCTTCAGGTTTCATTCTCGGGCCGAGCTGCAGAGTTTCTCCTGCGCTTTGTGTATGCAGAACGATTTCATATTAGATTTCACATGATGGCAAGACGGCCGGGCATTTCGCAGAAAATAGTCTAATCCATACGGGCGGCGGATAGCGATTCCTTTCATTATTGATTTATGCATTAAACATGCAAGGTGGGATACTTTGTGCAGATGGTGCGTATTGAGAGGTTCTCAGTAACAATGAGACTTTACTTTTAAGATAGAACTTTTGATTGGACTTCTTAGTTTTCCTTGAAGACACGCTGAAAGCAATTTGAGAAGTTTGACTCGCAAAGAAAAACCTAGCAACTCATTTATTCTGATTATAGTGTGATTTACAAATTCAAAGACATCTATGCCTCATTCAAGACACGCTGCCAATTCACAAGATAAAAGAGCAACCCAGTCCAATGATATTAATTGCCAAATAATTACTGCGCAATCAACAGTATCACAATGTCTATAACTCCCGAAATGACAAAAAACAGTAATTGCATTTTGCATGCATGATCCTAAATGCAATTAGCCTAATTTGTGATTGAACTTTTTCAGACTTCATCTTTCCACAAAGGCAAATTGCTCTTTCACAGTCGCTTACGTCATGGCACAAAAATAATCACAGCAAAAAAATTTTTTTTTAATAACCTAAAAAGATACGTAGGCCAATGCTGGACTGAATACAGTATGTGCTAAATACTGTATTTTATCTTTTAATTTAATTATTAATAGCTTTGTATTTGTATATTTTATACATTTATGGGCATTTATGAATGGAATGAGAAATAGAATGTAAGCCAAACCCAAAAGCAGTGAGAGGCGTGAGCTGTAAATTCAGGAATGGGTCGAAAAAAATAAGTTGTGCACAGTTGACTGCCCAAGGTGGAAACGAGCGTGAGGAACGTGGGATGTAGAAAGGGCGGCCATGACAGATGTGCTCTGTATGTGAGGCTTGTGTTGATGCATAGGAGTTCTATAGGCGATAGAAATTGGAAATTGTATTGTGGTGTTGAGGAGAAAAGAGATTGGGTGAGGACTGACGGCTTAGCTATCTAAATTGATTTGTGGATTTCAGCTCCTAAAGTTTGAAAGTGACACAAGGTAACTCGTATTAATTTTATAAGACTCTTGCTGATTAATTTTCTCCAAAGACTTTATGGCATGTTTTGGATTGCTGCTGGTGTACATACCTGTTTATCATTTTCAGCATATTAATACTAAATGCTACAGCGCCCCTTTTCTTTTTCAATGGTTAGAAAATTAAGTTATTGTTTATTGTTTATTGTTTATTTATTTGTTTGAGCAGTTAACCTATGACATACAGTAAGAAATGTGCACATATGATAGGAATAACTTGATCACTTGATCCTACATTGCAACAGTGTGCATACTAAACATGGTATGAGTGTTGCAGAATAATATCATGGTTGACTTGCGTCTAATTGAGCTAAAAGTTAGTATAATTCATTCATTAAAAGCCTTTGCTGATGCAGTGGGCTTCTCATGCTGATTGTGAATTTAAATGTTTAGGAGCATTTCATTTACGGTCTGTGATAAATAAAGACTTTTGGTTTATAGATGTTGCATTCATTTATTTATTTATTTACCTATTTCAGGAACAGAAATAAATAGGTCTAGGAGAGTTGTTCTTGAAATAAGTTACTGAAATTTAGGGCAAAAAAAGGGACTTATTTCTAGATTACTTTTTGCAGTGTGGCTTTCCAAACTTGATAAAGCTATAGTAAGAGCCTAGAAAAACTAGAGCCATCTTAATATATTTATTGAGTCATTACTTTTCCCTTCTCTGTGTCATTATAACCACAAACCGCGCCAGCACTGCTCCCATTCCCCCTCTATTATATCACAGCTCGGCCATCGCACTTGCACACGACCGGTTTTATTGCACTTGAAAGGAGCTGAGCTTTTATAATGTGGCTCTTCTCTTAAACAAACTTTTCCGTCTGATTGCCTGGCGGTCAGTGGACAGCGGCGAAGGTGTTATTAGTAGGCGCCGTGTTTGATCACTGTTATTTATTTGCCATTCAAGTCGGGACAGCCAGTATTCTGCAGCAATCTGTGGGTCTGCTTGTTTAGCTTTTCACGTGGGATTGTCTCTGCTCTCCCCCGTAAATTCCAGCTGTAGCACTTTAATTAAATCTATCTTAAGACCTCCTCTGTTTAAAACGCAGTGGCTTCAAAGAGGGAATCCACACAATCTACTTTCTTTATGCCTCTGGCTTGAGCGATGAAACATGCTATCATGTGCCCTGTGAAAGGTTCCCACAAACGTATTTAGTCACCGGCCATCTTCAAGCCACATCAGCTGGTTGCAGACGGCGATTGCGTCACCATAATCAATTATCAGTGGGTGGAATTGCTGCATATTTGCCCTGGAGATGCTTTGCTAAACTAGCCCTATTTGGACAACCTCTCTGGGATGATTAGGGACAGGCCTGGGTTAAGACTGATTGCTGTGCCCTTTATGCCAAGCTATTCTGGCCTTGCTGAGTGCATGCCTTCCCCTCCGCATTGATCCATCGACCCGCTCTCCAGTAAAATGTCCAAAAAGGTGAAGCTCCTCTACACAAACTGCACACGCATCTGCCGACTAACAATCTTGTTGATTTTGATGACAAGATGGATGCGTCCGGTGCGAGCGCTCCCCAGGTCAACAATAGCCCGGGCAGGACAGCCATTGAAGGGGCCTTTGTAGCCTTTGTGACAGCGCCGCAATCAAGCCCACGTAATTGGAATTGAGCGGCTCGTCCGCATGACCGTGCGCAGTGCAGGAGGGCTAAGATAAACGACTTCTGTTGTTTTGGGGTAATGGGGAGCAATTTATAAGCGGTGGGATCAAAGGGCAAAATGTAAGAGTTAAGTGAAAATTTGCTTGGAATTGGTTAATGAAGGCGTCTTTTATATGAAACTTATTCCTGCAATAACATGTGTATACTATGTTTGCGACCATTTGTACGTAACATTGCAGTTTTGCACTTCTATTAAGTAAAAGACGGTTAACATGTATCTTTATTTGACACATTATTGATGTACAAACAACTAACTAAATTAGCCATGCAAGTGTGCAAATAAGTGCGGCATATATACAGAACATTCCTGCCGCAAGTGCTGTGTGATCAATTTCCGGCTTTGACAGTTGCTGCAAGATTCTTCCCACTTGTTGTTACCCCTTTTTACACTATGCTGTCCTGTCTAAACCAGCAAAAAATAAATGTATCGATAATCCCAGCAAATTCAACTAATGTCTCTTGTGGCATTAAAAAAATGGCATTCAAAATTGTGTCTGATTTTGACACTCAAATCCCACATAAAATCCATCTGACGTAATCTTGCTCTTCCTTAGGCTTTTTAAACCTTGACATAGAAGCTTGAAAAAACACACCCTATACATCAGTACATTAAAGATTATCTATGCATTTGAGAGACAATATGATTACTTGGTCAACACGCAGGCAGCCCTGTACATGTCACTGTAATACATATCTGTGAGCCTGTGATGGCAGCAGCTCCTTCGTCGATGTTACCACTCAAAAAAATGAATGGATGGTCTCAGATTATGTCTTTTATGCGTCGCGAGGAAATTCATCTTCTCTCCTTCCCACTCAGCTCAACGCACACGTGTGTAATCCACCCCGGCTTTAGAAACGCAGATTAGAGAACTGTTCTGAAATCTGTTCCCGTCTTATATGGCTTATGAAGAAATTCAATAATAAATGTGTGCATAGATGTGGGTTAAACTGAATGCATGTTCAGCAAGCATCCACAATTCGGTGAATGGAAAATGTGATTTGAAGATTTTTTATATTTTATTTGATTTTTTAAACAAGCACGTTTTTGGTTAAATTTCCATACGTTTAGCAGGAATTAGCATCTGTATACAACTACACCTTCAAGTCCTCTCACTCTTTGAAGGAAATTTTTTTTTGAATTGCATCGCTTCTTGCTTAGCTGAACTGCATTCCCAAGCAATTTTTAATCAAAGGCAATTTAATTAACTTGGAGCCCTTCCTGCTTTCCCTCTGGCTTTGATGCATTTAAAATGACATAAGAAATGATTGGCTATTTCCAGGGAACAGAAGTGCAATGGAAAAGATGCTAAGTGAATGTGTCTACAGCAGGAACCTCAAATGCACCTGAGCTGTTGAATGTGATGAGGAAACCTGGGGGAAGCTGGAACAATCATTAAATGATTTAGAGAAATCCAAGCAAAACAAATTGTTTTTCAGTTCCCAGATGAAAAGGACTTTTTGTTTTGTTTTACTTTACTACTATTTTTTTGGGTAAATGTTCCAAACATTAGTACTACAGTACAGTACACAATGGTAAGAAATTCATATTTTTATTAGAGCCAGCTCTATGAAATGTCCTTTTCATACTGTGTCAGAATTCTTAACAACTCAACAACAGTAAATTCTTGGAATCGGTGTAAGACACAGGATTTTAAAATCACTGTGAATACTAATCTATCACAGATAAAAATTTATATTCTCCATTAAAAAATAATAATAATGTATGTCTGATTATATCAGTATAAGACCACAGCGGATATCATGTGGACTCAAGACTTTGTAAACAGAACCGCACAAAAACACAAAAGGGCCTTTGCAAAAATCACCTTCGCGGGGGACCATCCAGGTGTGTGCGCTCTCCACTCTCTTTTTTTTTTACTGTGTGACAGCTGCCATAACTCCCCAGGCGCTCCTCTTCACCCTCCTCTCTTTTCTCCCTTACCCCACAGAAAGAAAGCTATTCCCTTCACAGACACATTCAAGTTCAAGGTCTGGCACATGATAAAGGTATAGGAATCTTCACGTGTGACAGTTTGAGTAACAAATGGTGGCGGAAAAGCACTTCTAAACCCTGGTTGTGCTCTCTAGAAATGAGCTTTTAAGTATTCCAAGATGAGTCGTTTAGATCGCAATAAAGACAGCGAACATGTAATGAATAATGCAGAGAGAGATGATTGTGTCAAGAATATATGGTGTCTTAAGTTAAGTCTTTTCCTGGGGCTGGTAAAAGCAGGATAAAAGAAGCCCACGCCTTTGCAAAAACACAACAGATTTTTATTCCTTCGCTGGAGCCACTTCAAAGGCGTTGCGTTAGCGGAGAATGGTCCTAAATGAAAATCAGTGAGACAAACAGAGCTATTAGAGCTTCGGAGGAGGGCTAAAACGGCATGAAGAGGAGGGAAGTGGGGTTGTTCATGAGAAGCTTTTAGAGACATGTACAAGGAGGGGCAGTGTGGGTGATATTAGGCGACGAGATTTGCATTGTGGTTCTTTCAGTAAAGCCATATCTTCAACTATATTTTGCAGGTGACCAAAAGTAGCAGAGTCAGCTCGATAAGACATTTATAAAGTAAATTATTTGTCCCTAAATTAAGAAATAACTTACATTCACTTTTATCCTACTGTACATTCGACATTTCTCAACTCGCCTATAAGTCAGCTGTCATTCTCTTCCTGGTAAATATCGCTGGCAGATAAACAGAGCGTATGAAGCCATCAACATCTGAGGCACGCACTAGTGGCTTTGACAGAACACTGTATCTGTTCATATTGTATGTCCTCAGCGCTCCTCAACACGCCCAACGCAACACTGCTGCCAGGATGCTTCTGTCAGAGAGCATGTCTTTATACAGAAACATGAAAGCAACTGGGCTGGAAGGTTTTAGTGAGTTTCAATTCACCAGGCACTAAGCCAGGTACAACATGATCCACTTAACAATGTGAATAAGTAAAGTGTCTCACTGGAACTTTGGATTGTAGTACTTGTTTTAAGAGTTGCCTCAGTACATAATCAACAAAGCCACTGAAATTGGTCCAGTTGAGAACCAGTGGCCTAAAGAGTGGAGTCAAAAGGTTGTGATTATTAGAGTCAAAGAAATAAACTTGGATGTGTTTCCCTTTTCCAACCCAGCATGCAATGCAAGAACCTTAAGTCAACATTAACTGAGTTTCTTAAATATGTTATACTTATATAGTTGTCTTATTCCTCTTTATTCTTTTTTTTGTGATGTTGTTTCTGTAAGATTGGTCTATTTACAGCCATGTACCCTTTTACTTCGATATTCTAAATGCCATCTTGGTGTATTACATAGCCAGCTCTTACTCATAGCAAATAGCCTGTCACAGCCCTCCATTTGTGCAGACTTATACATAAGATTACAGTGGCAGTGACGTTAAGCGGCAGTGTGTATGGTTGGGGGCAGGTGCGTCTGTTGGTAAAAGCTTTTCGTCCCAATTCATCAAATGCCACTGCTGTAAAGGTCAGCCTTCGTCACGCTTGAGATAAAACAATGGAAGGCTCGTCTCATCTGCCATCTCCCCACGGCGCCGCAACCGATTCTTCTTCTGTGGGATTTGGTATCTATACAGGGCTTACCTTCTGCTCACAGCTCATCGCCTCCCCCTTGAGGTTTTCTTTATTAAGCAAGCTGTCCACACGTTCTCATTGGTGTGTGTGCGCGTACATTTGGGGCCTAAAAGGTTTTGTGTGTTCCTTTGACGGATGGTGTGTGACAAGTCTGTGGAGTCAGCCCTTTGGTGGGTTCCAGTGGGGCTGGAAGATGCCCTTGTCCCTTTTTATTTTACAGCGTATCTTTTTACTCACGGGGCTATGCTCCCCCCCCTCCACTCCCCTGCATATGTGGCCTCCGACTGTAGCTCCTGGCCCGCGCTGATCGATTGACAGTTTGACTTTGAAACTAGATAAACATCCTCTTCCCGCCACGGTTGCAAGCTCGCGGCGACAGTGTGACTTTTGGGCCATGATCCATCACTTGTGTATACTGTAGATAGTGCGTTCAATCTCACTGTAAAGTCGTGGCGCTGTGTTGACAACTCAAGAAGAAAAAGATAAAAAGCCTTTTGGAAATAAAAGGCAAAGACCAAGTATGTTTTGTGAGGCTGGAAAAAACTTCACAGTGAAAGGATTTTTGCATAACACTGAGCTGTCACAACTTGGCGATTGTTCATAATGAATGAGCCGGAGCAGCTAGTATCGACTATGGTGTCTGACAAACGAGAAACACAGATGTGATGTTGGGAGGGCGACCAGACACGCTCAATGTATCAGAGCATCCAGATATTTCAAACAGGACAAATGAGAAAGACAGGCTCACTCTGTTAAACTATTAACGATTTGAGACGTCGATAGCCGACTGAAAAGCAACGATTATACTGAATATCAAGCAGAACATAATGCAGTACTTTCTTAAACTGTAATATTCTCAGTAGAGTGTTCTGACCTGGCAGATCTGGAGACATGTTGAATTGAGGGATTGGCAAATTGCAAAGTATACTTTTCCTTTGCGAACGATAAACTCTATCATATCTGACCAACCATTTCACCAAATCTGTAAAATAGTACAACCATGCAACCAATAGATTATCATTATCTACAATCCCATCTTTCATTTCCACGGCTGCAAATAAAATGTGTTTTGCTGTTATGGACAAACCCAGGTAAACATTCTACGTGCACTTTACCCTCTACATACTTGCCCTGTTTTCTGCCTGCTCCCCTGTACCGGTGGCTGCCGCCGAGGCCTCTGGCTGGAGAGAAGCAAAGCCAAGAATCTGTCTGGCCACACAGTGTAAACTATGTGTTTACAGCAGGGCCGGGGTCACTGTGGGCATGCTCAGTTCAGCTCACCTGCTCATGCTGATAAAGGACCTTGTTGTGTGGACAGACAGCCGCGAAGCCAAATAAAAATATACTGTTTCATCAAACGACTGGCGTGTGCAGTGGGTTCAGAAAGTTTGCAGTCCTGTTTTGATTATTTCTGTTTTATTATGCAGCGGCCTAATTCTACAATTTTATGTTGGTAAATATCTCAAATAAAGTTTAAAATCTTCAGTAAGAGACTTTACTGTAACAACATAAGAACAAATACAAGAGTACAAATACTTTTTGAATCCCCGTAAGCCTTGACGTTATGAAATCACATCATCTGGCATCATCTGCAGTACATCGTCTTATCATCCAGCACAAATCCACAGTAGATTTGTAAATATTTTAGAGGTTAAGCTCACTCTTGGTCCAAAGAGAGCAGGGCCTTTCGTATCGGCTCATATCTCTGCCCCTCTTTCTGTTTTTCTTGCCGCTTACTGCTTGCTGTGTGCTCAAACATTTATAGAGCCAAGAAAGCTGTATTATGCGGTCATGAATTTATGCATGCTTCCTCTGGGTGACGTACTGTCGATGCCGCGGCCGCTGCCTCCCTCGTAACAAGCCCCTCCTAATGGTTTCCTTGATTAAATCCTGCTCCGGGTTTTTGCCGGAACAACACAGGTACCGCTGTAATGTTACATAACGGCTTCGGGTCCCGCCGCTGCATGCATCACTCTTTTGCCTCGGAAAAAAAAAACATTTACATGCACTCCCTTTTGTTCCTTCTTTCATCCTCCTTTCTGTTTCTTTTTCCCCATTGTCCTCTTCGCCATTCACCAGGGGAGTGTTGCCATGCTCTAAATAACTTTATTGACATTTGAATTGGATGAGGATCACAGTAATTATCATGCCTTCCTGCTTGCTGGCTGGGAGTCAATGCAGCTACAGAAAATGTATCTCGAACACTAGAGAAAAGCAACCAGTCAGAAATGATCTTACATTTGTCCAGCTTAACAGGTCGTTTTCAAATGCACAACAATGGCGATATTTTTGTGGAGTCCTGACTGTGAACTGAATCTTGAACTCCAAATCGTGCAGTAATTGTAATTGTTAGGAAAAAAATGCCACCAGACTTTTAGTTACAATTGTGCAGCCTTAGCAGACGGTGTAGCTGCAAAATCAGCACTGTAGTATCCTGCCATATGGTCCCGGGCATGTGGTGGAAACATGTGAAAAATGCTTTAAGGCGGAATGGCCGTGATTCGTGAAGCGCCTCATTGTTTGCGCTAACAAATCACCATGGCGACAATTCTTGTGGCTCTTCAGCATCAGCGCGATCCGGTCCCAAAATAATGACACCGAACTCTCTGTCCGATTTGGATCATCTCGGTTATGTCACGCAGGGCTAAAAATACTTCACAGTTCAGATGAGTAAGAGGGTTTTTGTGTGTGTGTGTGTTAACAGCCAATGGGACGTCTGGAGCCCGGCAGGTGTTCTGGCGAGAGGCGAACAAAGTCACAAGGTTGAGCCAAGAACCAGTTTCCGACCACAAAAAATATGGCTTTCTGTGAAGCTTTCATTTGAGTGGGGAAAAAAAATTTAAAAATTGGCGCTCAGTTTCTTTGCATAAACTTGGGCAGCTGTGAGCAGTTTATGAGTTTTTCTTTTAATTAAGTGTATGGGTTACGTATAGTGTTGTGAAAAAGCAATAAAATTACAGAGGGGGGTCTGACTATGTGCCTCATGGAAAGCATGGAAAACAGCCTTAAGCTAGTTGCTCAAATTTCCAGTCGTTAATCTGCAATAAATGGCTAAGGAAGCAATATAATAGTTTAACAAATCACCTATTACCAGATTTTTAAGCAACAATTCAGAGAGATAATTGCAAGTTTTACTTTCTCCGTGGTAATTGCTTGTTAGTTTACGGTTGAGAAGGAACAGATGCAAAAAGAGGGGGAAAATGCGATAACAATATTTTACTACAGTTCATCAAATGTAAAAATGAAACATACTAAATAAGGACCAAAATGCGGCTGAAATGGAACAAATCAGGAAATCGTGACTAGAACAGAAGACATTTCTGTTTTAGGTTGGTATTAACTATTATAAACCCCAACTTTACCTTGGAGCTGCTAATGATTTCTCAAAGCAAACCAATCTGTTACTCGCTAAACTACAGACAGAACAGTGCATGCCGTCTTATATAATATGGCCTCCGAACGGAAAGATGGATTTATTTGCCCAAGACAAACACTTCCCACATTTGTCACAAAATAAATCCAAGAAGTGACTTTGCCCAGGCTTGCTCCGTCGATAACATGCTCACAGTCACTTTATATGCCAGTCTGAGTGATATTGGCCTGTTTGGAAAGGGCTCGGTGTAAATAGACACCGCTCGCCGCGTTCAAAGTCACTATCATTTTATTCTTGACATCGGGGGGGGGGGGGAGAGAAAGAGAGGGAGAACGCAGCGTGTCCCCGATTCCAAGGCTGTCCAAAAGATACCATCTTTTTACTGGCACGGGCTCGGCGGCCACACGGGCGAGAGAGATGACGAGACCGGCCAAGTTTGGGAAATTAACAAAGGAAAGGTTATTGTAGGAGCGGACGGTGTTTTTTCAAAGGGAGTTGATCTATGACTTGGCGCGGGATAGGTCTGTTTGTACGAGAGGTTTGACACAATTATGTAAAAGTGCGTCGGCGATAGTTTTCAGGCAGAAGAATGTAAACAAAAGGACTATCATTGTTTGTTTTTGTTGTTGTGTGGCTGAGTGAAAACTTGTGTCTCTAAGTAAAACGGTGGTAAAGGAATGGACAAGAAAATGAGTATGTTTGCTAATTGCGACCATTAAAATTCGATTAGAATTAGAATTCCCTTACAGAACAAGAACTTCAAAAAAAAAGTTATTGTACGTATAGGGAAATTAACTCAAAAGGTCAGGCCAGGGCTTCCTCTTGTCCGTCACCACCTTCCGCTAACTTCGGTTGCGAGCAATTAGGCTGTGACACGAGGCGAGCGATAACAATAAGTGGAGGAAATTGAGGGATTGTGACTGTGCGTCTCTGGGCTCGACGTTGGTTTAGTTAATGACTGGTGCATATGTCGGGCCGTGCAGCTGTGCAGTTACAATCAGCCCCGCCAGCCGAAGGGGAGGGGAGAGAAAGGCAGACACGCTGAGAAAAGTATTAAGCCTCAAATTCCCCACACACAAAAAAAAAAAGAAAAAATTGAAGAGAGAGCTTTCTGCCGAAGTGGAGGCGGTGAGATACCGGATTTTGAGTGCTATAAACACGAGAGAGACATCCGGAGGAATGGGGAGAGAAATAGAAGTTGCCAAGATAGTTCCCATTCTTCTCATCCTCCCTCAACTAGCTGAAGCCCAAATGGTCGCGGTCCAAAATCGTTGCGCTCAGCTGCCTTCCTGGAAAGTCTTGTCAATAGAAAGAATGAGGACAAAATAACTAAGAAATGCTGCTGCGCCGGACAAAGGGACGGGAAAGCGACGCTGGGCTGCTCCGCTCTTTACCGCCTCCAAAGGTTTATTGAATTAGACATTAACATATTTTCAATACCGCCTCTTTTCACCTGCACTTCCTTTTTGACTTTGGCTTTTCACCCCCGGCCCGTCCTGGCTGGCGTTCCATCAGCGGCCCGGTTTAAGCCTCTTTAAAAGCCGCTGCTAAAGAGCTTTAAGGCAGAATGTGTGTAGAAAGCACTTTTTTGGGGGGAACAGGATCACAGGCGGGATAGAAATAGGTAGAGAGAGGAGCGGAAGACAAGACGCTGACCTTGAGTTGTCAAAAGCTTCTACGATGTCACAAAACAGCCATTGTAACTTGGCGCCCAGGCAAGGACAGGCATTTACAGTGGATTGGTTATTGTGCACAAAGTCTGTGGAGAGAAAGTACACAGGTGTAAAAAAATATATAACAATAATTCACTGGCGTATAACTTTTGCCATTTGCCAAGTTTGGAACAAGTTACTAATGTTATTTTTTTCTCTGTGTTTCTGTAGGCAAACTCGTGAGCAGGAAACCCCTCCGGACTTCTTCTACTTCTCTGACTTTGAGAGGCACAACGCTGAGATCGCTGCTTTTCATCTGGACAAGTAAGTTGACTGTGCACACTGCTACAGTAGTGGATGCCACTCTGTGCTCTAGCAAACAAAACATTTTAAAGAAAAGAAAAATTGTACATTGCCGTGTGTATGTAATGCAATCAGTGAAGAGTTACTGAAACTAACTACTTAGAGTAACTACTGAGATTGTCCTGATCAGTTCAGTTGGTGATGTGCAGGAGTCTTCCTCATCACCTCGGAGCACACAGCTCTCTCTCGGCCCTCAACATTAACGTCCTGGAGCGTTTTGGTTCCTCTCTGATTGCCAAATTGCCTCTTCGCTCATTAACCTCAGGGGGATGGAAAACCTGTTCAGCTCTGAGCCCAAAGGGCAAAACTGTTTTACTGCAATAAGAAATGTATTTGTTTTAATACAGTACTTCCCATAGTTTATGCAAATGAAAAGATTTGATCATACAATGTTGCTTGAGGACCACCACATTCACTATAGAAAATAATGTCTTGGTTACTCACCAATAAATCAGTGTATTGCCGGGTTGCCAAGAAGTGTCTGTGTACAGTATGAATGAAGTCAGTAGCACACACCATTTCTCCCTGTGCTTGAACGCCTTGCTGTTTTCAGATTGCCTGTGTGGTTATTGGTACATGTGCTCCTCCTTTGTGATTGTGTCCTTCTGCGCAGCATGACTCGTGTGCAGAAAAGGCACTGGGCTCTGAGGCCATGACTCATAGAGAATGAATGCTGGACTCCAGCAGCCTCTGACTGAACAATAGTGCAGGCTGCCTGCTTAGCTAACTGCAGACACTGGCTTTACAAGGCCACACTTTAGGCCACAGCCGCCTGTTTATACTGACCTTATAAAAGTGTGTTTGGCTGGACTGTTCCTGACGCCGCTGTGGCCTGTTGTTTTATCAGCTCTGGTTCTGTGCTGTAGCGTGGAGCTGGTGTTAGTGTTGAAGGTGAAGCTGAAGTCACACACGTGTGTTTCACACGGATACAGATGTGCCTCTGCTCTTCCTTCAGGCACAATGACACACTTCAACTGCACTACAGCCTTTTCTTCAACAGTCTGTCCCACATCTGCTCGTCCTGCTCCAGGAGCATATGTGTGGGTTAAGAGGAAGCAGAGCAAACCAAAGGCATGAAAGGCCCTGTGCCCATTCTAAATATAAGCCACGCAGGGTTTGCCAAAAGCACTGCTTTATTTTTTCCCTTATTTTGTCTGTTCTAAATTAGTGGCTGGCTACAGAGCTGCTGCTGGTGCAGAGGCTTAGGCTACAGTGCCTCCCAGGGGGCTGCAGACACATCAGGCTCTGTTAAAACGCCATTCGCAAAGCCTCATGTGCACGTACACACTGAACTGTCTTCTCCAATACAAGCGACATCGCATCATTAATTATGTGATTGGATTTAAATGGGGAGTGCATTTGGTATTGCTGCATTAGGCAGAAACGAGACCTCTGCACATGCTGTGTTACAAGGCTCCATTCATCCAGAAAATATTCTTCCATCCTCTTCCGTCATGGGGAGTGAGACTTTCCACTCCCTGAGACTGTCCCATCGCTGAGACTGTCCAGACTGTCCCCTCCCTGAGACTGTCCCATCGCTGAGACTGTCCAGACTGTCCCCTCCCTGAGACTGTCCGCTCGCTGAGACTGTCCGCTTGCTGAGAATGTCCAGACTGTCCCATCGCTGAGAATGTCCAGAGTGTCCCCTTGTTGAGACTGTCCCCTTGCTGAGCCACATACAGCAGTAAGACCTAAGTCCACGGGACAGGGGTCTAACAGAGAGCAATGAGGAGGGCAAAGGAGGCCGTACTGTTGTTGTTAGCATGGCTGCTAGCGCTGACCCCGCACAGCAAACAGCACTCTCCGATGTCTCTGTGTCCATCCGTCTGTCTCCTCTTTGCTCTGTCAGTCTCTTGATGCTCCTCCTCTTCCTCACCTGCTCCTGTGTCCCTCGGCTGTCAGCTTTCATCATACGCGTCCATCCGTCCTCTCTCTTCTGTCTCTGTGCCCGCAAGCCCTGGCCATTAGGGGCTGTCAGGGAGATCAATTTTTAAAGAAGCCACGGTGATGTTCGATCTCGGCGGGTCTCAAAACAAGAGTTAGGCACGCAAACAGCATGTGGGGCACAAAGCACATTTTAAGTGGAAAAACATAAATATAAAACTGTATTGAAGCTTTATTATAAACTATATTCACGTTTTAATATAGACACTGTGAGCCTGAATCACAGCTGATGTTCAGTGGCATGAGATTGCCCTCTGGTGGCAGATGTATGTACTTTACCCATCCACATTATTCTTTAAATGTGCCCCAGTGGCCTAATGGATAAGGCACTGGCCTCCTAAGCCAGGGATTGTGGGTTCGAGTCCCATCTGGGGTGGGCTCCCTTTTTCGTCGAAGGAGAAACTAATCACAATTTAACTCACTACTTTGCTCACTGTGTGGAATTTTGGCTGAAAGGGACTATACCCGATTTTTTTTCTATTAATGGAACACTTTTTATTTTGTCCTCCTTTGTATATTGTAAACTCAGACATTTGTGGGTGAACACTGTGCATCTAATTATAAAGCATTTGTGTCAATTTCATGAACTTATAGGCGAGTTTTCGGGCATTTCTGTGAAAGTGACCCAGAAAAGTGACCCTGCAAGGTGTGAAACCTGTGAAGAATCGGGATGCTACAAACAAACATGTTAGGAAAGTTAGGGATGAGTTTGGACCAGAACTAATATTCTAATTTAGTGGCTTCTTCTTTCATTGTTCTTAATCAAAAAATCGGGTATAGGGCCTTTAAATTTACATTGGGTTTACAAAAAGTATTCAGATCAGTAATGTTTGTGCATTGTGTTTCCTTGATGTAAGGCGACCTTAAAGAGAGTAGATACAAGTTGGTCATTTTATGCTCACTACTGCCACCTCAGGTCTTATGCGTAACTGCAGTCTCTATATTACGCTCGTGCATGATGGCACTTGAGAGGCAGTTACGGTGAATAGGTCTGGGCTCCTTCTACACATTAGGACATGGCTGGAACGTGTAGGGGGATGAAAATACTTAGTTTTAACATTTTTAAACTCTGTATAGTCCCTTTAAGTGGTTAATATAATAATGTTATTATTATTATTATTATAGTAATAGTGAAGTATTACTGAAATTAGTACTTATTAGTGTTTTATTCTTTAATTTCTAAGCAATTGTTTACCATCTATGATCACTGATTCGTCGTAAAATACATGAATACTGTAACACCTGAATACTGTAAATGCCTGGTAAAGGGTTAAAAAAACACAATATTTACTTTGTGTCTAGGATCTTGGACTTCCGTCGTGTCCCTCCTGTGGCGGGCCGACTGGTCAACATGACGAAGGAGATCCGTGATGTGACCCGAGACAAAAAACTCTGGAAGACCTTCTTCATATCACCAGGTATCTGACAAATCAAGTGACTACATCAGCCACATTGCAGAGAGTTCATCTTTAAGGGCCTATTGTTTTGAGCTTCGATATAATTCTTAACTCCCACAGGTATTACTTCACTATTACCTCACTACTTTTCTATACAATAGCTTTTTTTTTTGCGATATATGGCAAAAAAAATTCACAAAAGGTGAATGATGCATAATATGTGACCTTTTAGTGCTTCCAACATGCTTAAGGTAATGCATAAAACAACAGGGGGTCTGTTTTAGAATGTGGAGCATCCCGTGTCCTCAATATTCATTTGCACAAGATTAGTTTTATCAGGGGACACCGGCGCCAAAACATGACAGTTCATAAGCTATGCAACTTTTTACTTTGCATATTATATATGGAATATCCTCACAGGATTAAAAGTACTGTGGATCTCAGCAATTAATACAAAAAGCCTGGGCCAGTGTAATATCATCTATCTTAAAATGCGTCCCAAACGGGCGTATCATCTAATAGCAGTATTTATCACGGAGTACTTTTTTAGAATGCGTCTTTGCTCTCATTTATAAAGAACGTCTGTGTCTTTGCTTATACAGCCAATAATGTGTGTTTCTACGGCGAGTGCTCCTACTACTGCTCTACTGAGCACGCTCTGTGCGGCAAGCCCGACCAGATCGAGGGATCTCTGGCCGCTTTCCTCCCAGACCTGGCCCTGGCCAAACGGAAGACCTGGAGGAACCCGTGGAGGCGCTCCTATCACAAACGCAAGAAGGCAGAGTGAGTGAACAGACAAGCACTGGGCTAGTGAGACAAACTTTTCAGACAAAGCAAAGCCTCATCTCTGAACTAAAACATTGCTAAATGAAACCAAGAAGACATTTGCTATTACTGGTCATAAAATCTAATCTAATCAAACTTTTAGATGGGAGGTGGACCCAGACTACTGTGAAGAGGTCAAACAAACACCACCATATGACAGTGGGACAAGACTGCTGGACATTATGGACATGACAATCTTCGACTTTCTGATGGGTAAGATGTCCATACAAACCTTTTCATTGGACCATACAATCCAAAACAAATGCTTATGTTACAAAATCACTATTGCAGGGAACATGGATCGTCACCACTACGAGACCTTTGAAAAGTTTGGGAATGAGACCTTCATAATTCACCTGGACAATGGGAGAGGCTTTGGGAAACACTCTCATGACGAGCTGTCCATTCTGGTGCCATTGACACAGTGCTGCAGGTGAGCAAACTGGGGTTGTTTATGCCTGAAAATACGACATATTTCTGGCTTTCATTTCTAAGTCTTAAAGCAAATCTAAGCCAATAGCCAAACACATGCAGGTCAGGTTGGCCCACAATAGCGGAGCGCTCAGTCGCAGCAGCTCAGGTCTCACCCAACACCTGAACGCAATTTTGTTGTACAATTGTACAATGACAAATAAAGCACTTACTTCTTACTTACTTACTTATAGTTTACAGCGAGATTTGGAGCTTGCTTCTAAGTCTACAACTAAACGTAAGAATCTGTTTGATGAACTGAACCTTGATTTTAAAACATATGTTGCAAATCTAATTATGCAACTCGATATATGTGGTTTGATGAGCTTTATAGAATAACTTAACTCAGAGTCAAGGATCCTTGTCCTTGTCCAATGTTGTAATTGGCCAAAGCTTCCGTTCTGCATTTAAGCTATTCTGGAACATTCCATGATAAACCCCATACTGTAATTTAGAAAAACATAGATATCTCTTTTATTTGTGCTCATCAAAGCCAAGATGGCTATTATTTTTAGACGAAACTTTATACCTCAGCCTGTATATATTCTTAAGAGACCAACTCGTCTCCTAAAGTAGCATACTGCAATATGAAGTTGATGATATATAGACTTTGGTTTTGCAGAACAGGGTTATCACTGTGCTCTGTGGCCACTGACTTCTCCCCCTGCTGCTCTCTTTCTGCAGAGTAAGGAAGTCGACCCACTTGCGTGTGCAGCTGCTGGCTAAAGAGGAATATAAGCTGTCCTCGCTAATGGCAGAATCCCTGTTGAGAGACCGCCTCAGCCCCATCCTCATCCAGCCCCACCTGGACGCCATGGACCGGAGACTGCGCCAGGTCATTACACCACATCACATTTCAATACAGTCTCCAAATGTATACTTTGTATTATTATATGGTCCATGATAATGGTCAGAATAAGATGAAATAAAAAAGAAATCTGTTATGGGCTTAAGTAGAAAGATACACTTTCATGTTTTAAGGGTAGTCTTTTCGTAGCATCGGCCTTGAGTGTGTTTAAATGAATAAAGATCCTCAGAGACATTCTGTGTTTATTGCTGACCTTACTGTAGCTCTCTCCTCCATTATTCATCCAGGTTTGATTTGGTGCTGTGCTTCGTGTCTCTAGGTGCTGAGGGTGCTGGCTGAATGCATTGAAAAGGAAGGCTACAGTTACGTGGTGGAGGATGACCTCCAGGGAGAGCCAGGCCCAGAGCTGGGCCACAGCGGCCCCCGCAGGAGGTAGCTGACTGTGGGGTCTGACAGCGCCAATTGAACTGAAGCCTGAGGGAATGAAGACTGGATGGAGCACACCAGTTTGAACTGGACTCCCTTCCTCAGCACAGATGAGAGCATCAGTGCTGCGACTCTCACAGGGACTGCTGTGCTGTCACCTGCCTGAGGTGAATACAAGCTGTCTGGACCTGCACGCCTGCTGGATAGGAACTACACAGTGCAACGACTCTATGTGCACTACTGCTTACAATGCAAAGAACATTCTGCATTTGGGGATTGATCTTGGACAAAATGTTTGACTCCAAAAGCACCTGGTCATGACTCTAATGCGGGACAGTACCACAGATGGCACTAACTGGTTCATCGCAACAGGACAAACCATGCGAGTCTCACAAGAGGCGCCCGCTGTGCTTCTTGTCCAGGACCCTGTGTTGAATTCAGTGAATTCTGGGGGACTTGTAAAGAACTGCTTCTTCTGTCTGCAGCTGAACTGTGTGTTTCAGGATGGTTTTGCCTAGTGTTTTGGGGATGAACAGGGAGAAGGGGTTCCAGTTGTCTTAATAATCAAAACAATTATTTGTGGCAGAAGTGTCTTTTGTTTCTGAGCTGTTTCAGCTCAGGGCATCGGTACTGGAAATTCTATTATTTGATTGGAGTGCAGGCCTACTCCAGGATTGTCTAATCATTTGCCCATTAATGTTCTGTGTCCTTGAAAGAGTATTTATTAAAATTCATATTTATTTAAAATTAATTAAGCAGCAGCATACAAGATTCAGTTAAAAAAAACAAATTCATCAATGCAAGACAGAGGTGTACTTCCTCATCTGTCCACAAGAGGGCAAAAGGGGCACGTGCTAAAGCAGCTGCCAGATTTGTGCCTCTTGAATCAATCCTACAGAACTCACCACTCTACAAACGTTACACCTGCTTTGACACAGTATCAAAAAGGTCAAATGAGCACGTCTATGCCTTTGTTTACATCTTTTCTGTTACTAACTACTGTTTTCCTTTATGTTAACGGGAGAAGGTTTATGGCGCCAATGTGAGACAGAGTTTTTATATGATGATTTCTTTGTAATATATTTGATGTTGCTGTTGTGGAGAGATTATTTTCCAGGATGTATATTTCATTCATACCAGCTGAGAGCTTAACTGTTGTGGGCAGTTGGGTCTTTGGCTGAAAGTTAATATATATACTGTAGGCAAATCTAGTGCCTGTGCAATGATAGAAATACTTGAATGTCTGGATCCATTCCTCCCAGGTACGAGCTACAGAGACAGGCGAGAAATACATGTGTGTGTTTGCCGACCGCATCTGAATTTGCTCCGGTCTCCAAAGTCCTGTGTCGATGAAGAGTGTGCGGGAGTGTGGCTGGATTCTTTGTCGAGAACAGTAGATGAAGTGTTGTCAAAGTGAAAATGCTTCTTTTGTTTTAATTCAACTCATTGTTTCTGTGGATTTCCTCTTCCTTTTCTTTGCATCATGGTTAAAGTGCAATAAACAAAATGAGCTGAACTGTGGTTGTATTGCGTTTTTATGAACTTAAACATAATGTTAATGGTCCGTATGTCAAAATCTAAATCAACACTAATATTATTGTTAATAAGTAGGGCTGGGAAAAATATCGATTTGATTTAAAAATCGAGTTGGTAGGTCAAATCGATTCATTTTTTTAAAAAATCTTCTTTTTTAGATATATATATATATTTTTTTTTTTTATATATATATTTTTTTTGCTCTTTGCCCCCCTCTCTCACGAAGGCCCTGCTGTATAAATGTGCCAAGGAGAACAGAGCCCACCTCAGGATTTTTGTTTTATTAGCTCAATCGAAATACACCAATAGCCATGCTGCCTTTGCTTTGCCCAATCCGTTAGACCTTGGAAGCTAAGCAGGGAAGGGCCTGGTCGGTACTTGGATGGGAGACCATTTGGTAACACCAAGATGCCTGGTGAATGTAGTGTGTGAGTGAGTGGTTGGTTTTGGTCGGAGGGGCCGATGGCACTGACTGGTTGCCTCGCTTCCGTCAATCTACTCCAGGGCAGCTGTGGCTACAACAGTAGCGTACCACCACCGAGTCTGGAGTGAATGAATAATGACGACAGTGTAGCGCGTGTATTATTAATACAGTACAAATAATTTGGATGTTTAACAATCTTTGTTGCACACTGCACAGTGACTTTTCAGTTAGAGAAAGGGTTGCCTTTGCAATTTTGTTTATGTTGATGCACTTTCACTAAATACAATAAATATATATATTTAAAATATATTTACAGTTTGCCGTTATTTTGTGTAAAATGGGGGAGAAAAAAATCGAATCGAATCGTAAATCAAGTTTTTATTAAAAAATCGCAGATTTTTCTTTTGGGGGGGGGGGGGGGGAATCGCCCAGCTCTATAAATAAGATAACAATAGTACTGTGGATAAGACTGACCTCTGCTGGCCGAACATATGAGTGAGTGGCATTTTTACAAAAAATGATAATTCAGTTTATTTAATTTGTTAATTTGCATTTGTTATAAATTATTATTACCATTAATTTGAAGAGATTGTTCATAAATTAGTCATATGAAGAGCATCTGTCAACTATGTGAAGTTGTACACAGACAATATTCTAGTTTGATTGCTCCATTTTAGTATACAAGTTATAAATCAAATTAAAACAAGACATCTGTTCACGGCATATCTTGAAATTTGACACAACATGAACAATTTCTATCAGCTTACAGTGCCTCTCGAAAGTACTAGTACACCTTGAACTTTTTCACATTTTGTTATGTTACAACCATAAACATAAAGATTTGATTTTGAATTTTTTACTGAAAGTTCACACACAAGTAACAGACAACTGTGAAGTGAAAGCAAAATGATACATGATTCTGTTATTTTTTCAAAATATAGAAAGTGAAAAGTGGGGCGTGCATAAGTATTCATACAGCTTTTTCGGAGTGCATTAAATTGCCTTTATAACATTCCTAATGACTGCAGAATGTTCACACCTAACCATTAAATAGAGGCCACCTGTGTGTAATCTACTCTCAGTATAATTCCAGCTGTTCTGTGAGGCCTCAGGGCTATGGTCAGAGTGTATTGGTCACTAAACAACATCATGAAGGCCAAGGAGCACACCAGAGAGGTCAGGGATAAAGTTGTGGAGAAGTTTAAAGCAGCGTTAAGTTATACAAAGATTTCCCAAGATTTGAACATCTCACGGAGCACTGTTCAATCCATCATTCAGAAATGGAAAGAGTATAGCACCACTGCGAACTTAACAAGACAACACAGGCATCCACCTAAATTAACAGACCGAAGGAGAGCACACCGGTTATAAAAGCTCACAGTAGGATAAGCGTAAAAATGTTAGGACCCATGGTAAACCGTCATGTCTCATGAGCCGTAGCGTATTAGTGCCACAAACAGGTAAAGACACCCCCTAAAACACAACAAGGCAGCGGCAAGTTCAATAATCCAATGTGCTGAGAGTCTGAGACCAAATGTTCATTTTCACATGATGATTGTATAACGTTGCCAAAGGAAGAGTCCCAAAAGAACCAGGTGTTGGTGTGTTTGCCAAAAACGAAAGGGATACTGTGCAAGCACGTGGCAATCAGCTGATTTCATTGGTTCATTTGTTTCGGACCTCTTTGTAATTATAGTGAATTCATCAGACAGAGAGCAGAGGAAATACAATTTTATTATAGAAGATCTGTGAAAACATTCACACCAGTTTGTTCCTTTAGATTTGGCTAATAGTAACGTTCTATTTATTGTTTTAATATCATGTTATTTGTTTTTACATAAGGGTAAAAGCATAAAGATAAAAGATAACATAGGTTTTCAAGTAAAACAACCCTTAAATAAATATAAAAATGTCCATATAATCTTGTTTCTCTGTAAGGATTTGAGAAACACTGTATTTTTCTTCTTTTAAACATCGTGAGTAATCATAAAATCACATTATTTTTCCTCACAATAATCGTGACTCAAAAATTTAGACTTGTGACATCTTTCCTCTCCAAACAGCCCCGGAAAGGTTACTGTGACGGTTTACATGCACATTTGTGTTTTAGCAGTGTGTGTAAGACAAGCATCGCAGGCACAGTACAGTAGCCTCCGCCGTGAGGGGCTGTAATGAGTGTGGCCGGCCGCAGACAGGACGCAGAGGAAGACTCGTCATGGGAGTGAGTCCTTATCAGATCGCACCACAAACCAACCTGAAGCACTCTGTGACCTGGTATGTGACTTCAATCACTCTGGTAACATTAGCCTTCTTCACAAATGATCTTACAGTGTCTGGGTAATCTAGTTTTCCTTTTTTGGCTTATACTTTTTAACCAATGTACACACTCAAATGCCAAAAGAAGGAAGAAGGTGTAGATAATGAGGCTAATGCTCAGACTGGGCAAAAAGTCAAACTCTATACAATGCCATGGTATGCAGGGAAATTTCCACAATATAAAGAAAAAATCAATAATAAATCTGTATGACTATGTATCAAAGCATCTCATCAATACTTCAGCAGAATTTTAGGTTTAACTTTCTGGAGTGAAGGCTTAGATCTGGATTTAATAGTAAACATTGCACATTTCTTTTTGGCTGCACGAAAGGAGAAAAATGAAATATTTGATAGCAAAAAAATGTCTATTCATGTATCTTCTTGTGATATGGATTGTGCGTCTAATATTGCAATTTGTCCGATGTAGCGCCATAACTGAAGGCACGTTTTACAAATAATAATACAAAGGGAAGTCACAGAGCCACTGTAATGGGCCTGAAACTACAGGGAGGTGCAGTGCTGACCTTTTGACTGCTTCATTAGCCAATCAGAAATAAACAGTCATGGCTTTAATGTCTTTGGGCCTGACTGATTGAGCTCCTATAGGCTACTGCTGCTGCTGTGCACCAATGGGCCCACACACAGAGGCCTATAGCAGACCCCGGGCTGTTTGTCCCGGCCTGTGTCGCCTCTAGAGACTCGCTAAGATCCCTTCAAAATACACATGCCCGGTTTTATGGACACGGAAACAATTTATGGCCATTATGGAGCATTATAGATAGCATCTACAAAACTTCCCGTCGCTGACTCAACGGAGGCCAGAGTGGACACACACACAAGCTAAAGATTTACCAGAGAGAAAAAGAAAACAAAGATGCAAAGGGCCCTGTTTGTTGGTTTGGGGCAGTCTGCATGTTTTATGTACAGTTAAAGAGATGAGGCTATAAAAAGAAGCAAAATAAAACAAAAAGCATAATGGACCACCCACAAATCTATGAGCGCAGAGGGAGAGAGGGATTGTCCAGTGCTATAGCCTTGGGATAAAGAATTAAGCTTCTACACACTATCACTGAACGTATATGTTAATTCAGTAACTTTCTGTACTCTTTTCCTGGTGGTGTGGCCGCAATTGTCGTCATTTCTTTGTCATATTTTTGTGCGATTTTGTTGTATCTTTTTCCTGTTTTGCTGCGTTTATGTTCCTGTTTTGTAGTGGGGGTTTTCGTCACTTTTTCGTCGCCTGTTTTGCTGTGTTTTTGTCGCTATTTTGGTGCATTTTGTCAAGAAGCTTTAAGATTTGGGTAAAGTTGAACTGGAGAAAATAGTTAAGGCGGGGGTTAAGAGGTTAACACAGCATACTGTGTTGAAATGGCTTTGGGAAAATACTGCAACTATATTGTTATCGCAGTATTCAAAACAGTTGTTGTATATCGTTATTTGTTCTCATGTTGTGCAGCCCTATCATCTGCAGTATCATCTGGTCAGTTCACTTCTACCTTATGCATTCTTCCAGAGGATTCTAAACTATTTTCTGATTTATTTAGGCATTTATTAGTTTATTAATGAATTTGTTAATTTATGCAGCAGAATATTTATTATTGACTGCAGGAAACTATTGTATAATAAAGAGACATGTTTGACCTGGAAATGATCTGATGAATAAGATTTACACGACTCTTCCATCATGTATTTTGTGTAAAGTCAATAAAACAACATAAATGTGAGATATACTGAGCAGTGGCTTTGCTTTAGATGAATAAAGCTTGATACATCTGTCCTGTTATGTTTTATATTTCATACAGAGTTGAATCATTTAGATGTTCAGAGAATCCAGTGACGACCCAATGAGGGTTAACCTGTGTTCGGTGACCCATGTGTGGATACATGTACAAGTGTAATAGGCGTCGGGCCTATACGGAAGGTGGCGGGGCGTCCTGTGTCGGGACGAGGAGGGGACGGACGTGGAGCGGGGGCTGGATGTGAGCTCACAGTGAGTGGCGGCTGAGCAGAGCATGAGGCAGAGCGGAGCGGCAGGACGCGCTGTTGCTGTTGCTGCGCTCGGGACAAACTCTCTGGACCGCCGCGCTTAAGAACTTCCCGATGAAAACTCCAGACATGTTCGATAACGCCAACTACCCCTTCAACTGCTTCAACTACGATGGAGACGGGTACCCTTCCTCCAGCACGGACGAGGACAAGAAAATGTGCCGACCAGCCTACAGGTACGCACACGTTTAAGCTTTACGACACTTATCTACTTTGCCACACTGTATTTATGTAATAGAATGCATTGTTTGTTTTCCACTGTATTAAAAGTCTACTTACCTTTTTCCTACTTACCTGTATTACATTTTTCAACAAGTTCCATTAGAAAGTTTGATATGCACTGTATTTATCCATTAAATCCACTAGCATGACTTTTATTAGATTAGAATAATTAAGCCTTTTATTATGTTAAAGATAATCCCATTTGTCATGTCAGCCATACTTTATAACTCAGATTGAGGAAGGCAAAAGATAAAAACAGACACTTTACATTTGACAGCACTATAATATATGTATTGAAAGGATGAATATCTTCTGAGTAAAAGTGCATTGTGTGTGTGTGTGTGTGTGTTAGTTACATCGCTCTGATTGCCATGGCCATCCAGCAGAGTCCGGAGCAGCGCGTGACTCTGTCGGGGATCTACGAGTTCATCATGAAGAGGTTCCCGTACTATCGCTCCAACCAGCGAGCCTGGCAGAACTCCATCCGCCACAACCTGTCCCTCAACAGCTGCTTCATCAAGGTACATCTGCAGGACACAATATAAAAGGGTTTACAAAGGACAGAACAAGTCAAGGATGTCCACTCACTCCTATAGTTTTTTTTTACTGTTTTTACAGTGATTAAAACTTTTATAACGGAGTGTTCATTTTGCAGGCAGGTAATATCTCTGCTAACTAAATCTCTACGTATAGCTGTTGACTAATAAAAACAAATTAAAGCAAAATTGCTCAAAAGAGACAATAGAAACAAGATCCAAGCTCCTGGAATAAAAATTTAGATATAATGTTGTGCTTTTTAATCACAGGTAATCAAGTTACTTTGGAAATGATAAAAAATATATATAGAGATCTTGTCACCTGTGTGATTTTCTTTCAAATAAAATGAATCAACAACAAAAAATATTATTTGAAGAAAATGTTTATGAGAGGTTTATGACAAAAAGTACATAAAAATAAAAACATAAAAAAGTATGTGGGCAGCATTTTAAGCCTTGCTGATGTTGTAAATCTACTTTGTTGATTTTTAAAAATATATATATTTAAATCAGAGCCTTTTTTACTCATTAAACTATTTTTAATGAATTGCCTTTAGGTTCCTCGCACTGAAGGAAACGAGAAAGGCAAAGGAAACTTCTGGACATTTGCCACAGGCTGCGAGTCGATGCTGGATCTGTTTGAAAACGGGAACTTCCGACGTCGCCGGCGCAGGAGGAACATGAAAATCGGCCTTCGCGATGCGGCGGACACACCCTTCCACCCCCTGGAGACTAACCACCATAACCCGCCCGCCCCCGTGTCCCGCCGGTGCCCGCCCGACTCACCCCTGCGCCCTCTCAATCCAGACGGGCAGCGCATCTCGGGACCTCAGAGCAACATGGCCAGCGACAACCCAGGGCAGGGCAAACCGGAGTCCGAGATCAAGTTCAGCATCGACTACATCCTGTCCACTCCGGACCCTCCGCTGCCGGGCTTCAGAGCCACCCACGGGCCGCTTCACATAGCACCCACCGGACCCCCATACACGTCCTGGAGCCTCAGCACCTCAACTTGCACTTCTGGACTCTGTGAAGGGGAAAGAGAGATCAGGACTGAAGTCGTTTCGGCTCATTAAGAGTCTGTGAGCACTGGAAAACAAGGACATACAAATCTGAAAAGACATACACAATCTGAAAAGTGACATTTAGAAGAAAAGTATTCAAGTCATCATAATCTGAGTATGAAAATCTAGGCTATGAAAAGTTACAGCGTTAAGCCCTGGTGGGACATTTTCTGTAAAATATGCAATGTGGTTATTACGGGCAAGTGCAGCGCTCGTGTTGGTATTATTCGTACGTTCAGTGTTGAGTGTTGATATAGAATAGGTTTACAGGGTCCATTGTGTGCACTATGAACTAAGTAGTAGGGCTGCAACAATGGTTGTTTTAGAAGCCGACTTATCAGCCACTACTTTTCATTATGCCCATAAGATTTAGAAAATGCAGGACCTTGATGAAAACCATTGTTAAAGCAGACTTTAACTCCCAATTATCCAAAAATCAATCACCAAATTAATAATAATACATTTTATTTATAAGGCGCCTTTCTGGACACTCGAGTTGCCTTAAAACAACTCATAAAATACAGTTAAAAACAGTATGCATAAATTTAAAAAAAAAAGGATTGATTTATTCTAATATTTGACTAGGACATAATTAATATGATTAGATGTTGCAGCCCTACTGAGTAGTAACTAACTATAAATAATTTATCAAAATATAATAACATAATATTGAAATGAAAATATTTTAGTGCAGTTTCTGTGTTTTTTATGATGAGAAATATCAAATTTGACGTTGAAGATTAGACAAGTCTGTTCATGTCCTGGTAAAATAAAATTGATATATTTTTTCAATACAATTATGCTCTTATTAAATGCTTTGATTTTAAATTGGTTTGATACATTAAGTGTAGACGCATTATTTTGTTTGAAAGATCTTGATCTCAATTTAATTTCCTAAAATAATGACAGCAAATAAAGTCTATCAAATGCCTCACATTCTCCTGATTTTTTTTTTTATTAGTATACAAATTTAAAAAATGAATGTAAACCTATAATAATAATATTAAAAATATGAATTTGCTATTATAGCTGTGTGAATGTTTACTGTTTAGTTCCCAGATGTTGGCGAAGACATCAATCATATGAACAGGCTTTTGAGTTATGACAGCACTGACTTACTGTACTTCTCATATGGCTAATTTCTTCATTGACCTTTTGAAGACTTGATTGACTGACACTTAAATTCTAATCCAGTCAGTGCCTGCCTATTATAACATAATGAGATTTCCATAGACTTAGAGGAGTCCAAACAAACAGAGGTCTGCCTTACATTTATTCCCTGCGCAAAGGAGATCAATCATGGCATGTTGCCGCGCTGTTGAAGGACATTTTTCAATTTAACCTTTATATTATGTGTTGACTACATCAGACTCGGGTTTCAACACACTTAACATGAGTGGCATTTAATATAGCATAACACTTGCAAGGTGAGACCAAGATGTGACCCTATTTAAATCCAGGGCCTTTGCCTAAGCCTGCCTTCCCCTCCCCCATAAACAACAGCTATGCGCCCACAGCCCTAACACAATTATAATTAAACACACCTTATGCCTCCTTTGCAAATGCCCCACATCGATTCAGGTTTTTAACATTCATATGTGGACTGCCCCCAGCAAACGTCGGCAGCGCACCGGCATTTATGGATCAGCAAGTTTCCATTAACAAAGTTGTTGATGTTGAATAGTGCGCTGCTGCCGCCATGACGCCGTGGTTATATTTGGGTAAATTAACTTAGCATAAAGTGCTCCAAGGCTACAGAGGTCTTTGAGGCGGTTAAAGAGAATGCAAGGCACCAGTCAGGCCCGAAAAGTCAATGCACATAGCAATGCGGTGGATATGTGTAGACGAGTGGCTGGTTAGTAAGGGCAAGTCTTGTTTTTCACTCTTTAATTTGATCTAATTTTTAATGGGGACTGTTCAAGATTATTTGCAATGTTGTCCCATATTCCAACAACTAACTACTAGGTCTTACTTTGAACCAGGCTGTGTCCCACTAATCTCTGGGTTTGCATGGGGCTGCCAAGTAGATCCTCTGCTCTGGCTGGGGGGTGTCTCTTCAGTTTTACTGCTTCTGTGAACAGGTGGAAGGACTGGTGAGTGATGCTCTAAGTCTTCTGTTCAGTTAATTAAAATAACAGTAAATGGTAAATGGTCTCAATCATACAGCGCTTTTCTACCTTCATTAGGCCCAAAGCGCTTTACAAGGAACCAGTCACCATTCACATTCTCTTGCATACACTAGTAGACATCTTCTTAAATGTCTAAAATGTCTTTAAATAAATTTACCATACCTGTCTAATGCTTTAGTCTTGGTTTGTTTCTGGTGTAGTCCTCATAGAGAAAACAATCAAAATGTGTTTTATTTCGTGGAGAATTGGCTAATCGGATTGGTATAGACCCTTTAACTGCTGACATCATCGGTGACATCAGCTGGAGGCAGGAAGTGATCAAGATAAATAAGATTAAACTAAAACTAGCGATTTTAAGTGTAAAACTACAAATGAAACATGTGGTCCTGTTGTAGCTTAAGGCGTAAGAACAAGAGGAATGACATTTGAGACGATAAATAAGGTTTATCTGATATTTCCAAAAACAGTTAGACATTTGTTTATCGTTACTATGACAACAGCTACAATGGAAATAGATAGGAATCCAACTTCCTGCCTCCAGCTAAGCCCGGAATGTTTACAAACAATTAAAAGGGTCTATATGGTTCCACTAACATTTACTTCTGTATAGCAAATATTTTACAGTGTCCATAATAATATTTCAAAATAGAAGTATTTAAGAAGAAACTGCTTCATTGGATACATAATTGTTGGCTTACTTTTCTAATACTGACTTGCTAGCTTTCTGATGGGCCTAGCTAGTTAATTAGCCTTTACCCTTAAAAAAATGTGTGAAATTTAAAAATAAATTCCGTACAAAAAGAACAAAACATTAATGCATTTATAGGCTACACTTAATTTACAAGTTTGCCTATAAGAACAAACTTCCCATGCCATGTGTTTATTAAATGGTAAATAGGGGCAGCTTACCTGCAGAAGGCTAGCTCTGCTAAATTAGCAGCTCAAGGCCAAAACACTGAGCAAATGAAAACCCACTGAAGTGCAACATTGATGAAGAATAAAGCATAAACACAAAAAGGTAATTTAGTCTGGTATGATGGGAATTAAGGTAAATACTACCGTGCTGTTTTGTTAATAATTGCTCCATATTAGCAGCTTCCTTGAGCTATGGCTAGTGCTGTACTGTAAAAGAGTCTGTGGGCCTTTAGCTCGCGGCTGTGCTAATGCGCTGCAGTAATAGCCCGCAGGCCTTGACATACACACGTCAGTGCCCTTTGCCATTTGCCGCAGTGAGGAGGCACCAGGTACCGTGAAGGCCATGACTGAGGGGCTAGAACTTCAAATGGCTGCAAGTCTGTGTAATAATGAGAAAATCAACACAGCATGTCAATCAATGGCACTGCCAGGCCAAATGTTTACATTTGCAGCTGAGATCCTGCATAGAGGTAAGGTGTTGGTCTGCATTTATAAAGATGCCCCTGCCAGAAATGTGGCAGCTGCCTACTGCTATGAATGACTGGAGGTGGCCAGAGGGTCTCAGAAATAAAATGGATAACAGGCAGTTCGACATTAAATTGTAAAAAGTGAATCTGACAGTCATGCAGTTTATTTACTATATTGCCAGTAGTAGGGTACAAAACCAGGATCTCCAACTTTTTTTTTTATCCATTCCTTACTCTTGTGTAACTAATACAGAGCTCGTATGCTTCAAAAAATAGTCCTGGTGGAGTAGTTAGTAGGCATCTAACACCCCCTTCCAGTGCCTCAAGCCTGATTCAAAAGTGCCAAAGAAATATAGACAACACTATTGGACACTCATTTATACAGTTTATCAGCAAAAAATGGATTGAGGGTAATTTGTCCTTTAAGCAAGATGATAATTCAACACAATTCAGGAAAATGACTTGTCTTTCCTCAATTTTACTAAATTGAAATGTTTGCAATGTGTTCAGAACAAAAAGATAATGCATCTAAAGTGTGACTCATTGAGTGTACAAAGAAATGGTGGAGACAGGAAATGGATGGAGAGCTACCGAGCCACATGAGATCCCAGTACTATAACTATTCAAAATGAATGACATTAAGGTGCCACTTAAATATTCTACTGTAAAATGCTCCTCAATGTTATATTTTGAACTCAAATATCTTATTGTCTATTGAAATGTCACCATGTTATTTGGTTTACTGTGCTGTGTTTGCCAAAATCTTGTAAATAGCTTTTTACTTACACACACAGCACTAATAGCTATTTCTTACCCAGGCATTACAGTGTGGAATGTCTTCAGGCTTAGTTGGATTTCCAGGTAAATCATTAGACGTTTTCACCATAAGCATGTTCCAAACTGATTATTATTGGCTAATTGGCTGCTGAGAGACATGACAATAATATCGAGATTTGTATTGGTTTATTGGTACACAGAACTCAAACAATACTGTGCTAATAATCTAAATGTATTGCATTGACAAAAAAAAAGATGTAAAATACAGTAAGAAATGACATTATGATGTAAACAGTATAAATTCTGTCGTGTTTTGGCTCAGATCTGCGTTGCAAAGCAGATACATTGCACACTTAATTGTACATGCAATGCAACTACAATGCACCGCAGCTCCAGCCTGTGTCTCGCACACAATGACCCAAAGATACTCATTTTTTCTGCCTTGTTACTGTGGATTTTATCCTCTTCTTCATTCAGCCATCCTTCGAGTGCAACCTTCGACCTGTATCTCACAGTGTGTGGGCCAGCCACCAGGGCGCGCTGCTTTGTAGACTCCAGATCCTTCTATTCTGCAAAGTTTATAAAGAATGGTTCAAGGTAACTATAAGGGGAAAGGCAAAAGTGTACAAATAGCAAAAGAATATGCTGTATTATATCGGCATATAGAGTAAATTGTTTTTAAACATTAATTTCAAACCAAAGATAACTTGTATTAGTTTACATTGTACATATCATTCAGTATGTACTACGTTAAACTACATATAGGTTAGTGTGTTTAGCAGAAACTTTAATCAAAAGCACCTTAAGTGAGTCTTGAAAATAATGTAAATGTCATCAACATAATTTTTTTTCAAACACTAAACATCAGTGTATAAAATGTGTTTACCTTTCAGAGCAGTAACCATCAGTATCCTTGTTTTGCCGTTGGAATAGCGCAGAATAACAAGAGTTTTATTCATTTGCAGGCGCACATGTGTTGAGAAATGGTGGTCGGCAGCAGTGGGAGCCTGCAGTCTACAGTGGAACACACCCCCCTTCTGTTTGACCGGGAAAATGCTCCAGTGACTGAGGCAGAAAGCGAGGGCCATGTTTTGGATGAGGCGATCCCAGACAGCCAATGGGGAGGCCCTTGGAGAGGGGCCCAGGGCCTCAGTGAAAGGCGCGCAGAGGCAAAGGTAAAAGGAGGGGTTTACTGCAGGTCACCTCTGCCTATTATGATCCGAGGGGGCGTCCAGGAGAATATGCAAAGGAGGCAGGCATGACTTCAGCAAGTCCATGAAAGATTCCACATACAGTGCAAAACCTCAGAGGAAAGACTTTGTTTAAAGCAGATTAAAAATGAAAGAAAACAATGTTCAATAATCGTCATCCTTAAATGTTTTGTAGTATACATAAAATATTTAGCTCATCTTGAGGTTGTGACAGAGAAACTGGACTTAGGGGGTTAAGGGAAGTTCTGTAAAAGTGTGTTATACAAATGTATATTTTGATGTGTTGACTAAAAATATATTACAGCTTCAGAAAGTTGCGACTCCTGTGATGTTACTTTATAAGTCCAGTTTTCTATTGTGAGATTATTTACAATTCAGCTCAGTGGTTCTCAAGTTGAGGGTTCGGAACTGAAAGTGGGTAACAGATAGCAGGCCTTAGCCAAATATGACTGTTGATAAATTTTGACATCTTCTGACTGCTGGATAGTTGTATAAACTGTTTTAAATTGTGGAGCGGCTTGACGTTATAATTTGATGCAAGCCATATACCTTGCAGCCGTTACACAAGTCCAGAAGCTACAGCACTATCACAACTAGATATAAAAATGGCAAGACATTAGACTTAGGTTCTAGTAGGGCTGGGCAGTTCATCGAAATTTAATCGTCATAGGACTTAATAATGGACAGGTTTACAGCCATTTCTTTGGCACAAAGTTTGGGAGTTTGGACGAGTCAATGGAAGACTTATGTGCGTTAAATGAGACTTGATGAAAACATTTAAGCTGAGGTTTGAAAAAAGATGCATCAAATTTTATGAATCAGCAAGATGCATTTAATTTATTATGAAAAAATAAAATCCAATCAAAAATCGAGACCAATCAACATGGGGAAAATAATCGTGATTTTTTTTTTTTAAATCACCCAGCCCTAGGTTATAGTAATCCTGAATATTTACAGATTTGTTCAACTAAAGATGTTCTGTTTCTGTATTTCATAGGTAATGAGCTGTAGTATATCAGTAAACAAAAGCAACTGTCTTTATCTGTGAGCCAATTACTCATTTACTGACAAAATAAACAAGACAAATATGTGCATCACACACACTGCTAAACGTTTTATTAGAGTTCATGCAGAAGTCAAACAACACAAAGAGAAATGAACCGGAGAAAGTAGCAGTCACACAGCGCCGTCGTCTCCTTCATACAGTGTTATCCAGTGAGGCACAGAGAAACACAAGCGTTCCCCGCGATACAGCATCGAGGTTACAACAAACAGTGGCAGAAGTTTTTTTTTCCTCCCGTTGAGTAACATAGAGTCACTTGACAGCAGAGCACACCGAATGATACCCAGAGAAGTATTCAACAGTATATCACGACATATGACCGTAGGCTTTTACGGAAGAGATCACGCACACACACATCGAACACCAAAACAAAGAAACGGGAAGGAGATTTCTCTTGTGCAATGCAGATGCTTTATCCAAAAAAGTTCATTTCATTGGTAGCGCCTATAGCTGTGTGAACCTAAAAGAATTTCTCCATGTAAATAGAGAGTTGGTGCCATTCTAATTCCCTTAAATCAGTAGAACTTTTTTTTTTTTTACTGAGGAGACATATCGAAACCAACAGGAACACCCAAAAGCCATAACAAAGAAACTACATTAGCCAGCAGCAACGTATAAAAAGAAACACTACGACGCATGACTAATCTCGCGCTTCCCTTTACATATTTTGTTTGTACAATAGAAGATTCAAATACTGAAAAAAGCACAGAATAAATTATTTCTGTATATTTTCTCTATAATTTCTCAGTAATTACAACCGATGTAGCGGATTTACAGTACAGGAAAGGTAGGTGTCAAAAGTGCACTCTTGTTTAAGCTAGTAGTGATTGTTTTATTATTGTTGGAGTAAATGCCTTATTTGTAGTGCTACGACTGCGGCAAGCTCATTCTGAAAACAAATGTCATGTTCGGAAAAGGTCGCGCCTTCAAAAAGATGTCAGCATAGGGAAATAAGAATTATGTGCAAAGGTTTTTTTTCCATAGTGAGGCTGAGGGGTTTTGTTATATTTGGGATATAATGTTATGGGTTAAAAGCAGCTTTTATATACAACCCAATTTCTAGTTTCTAATACAAAACGTTTCCTTCAGCAGCAAAATTTGGTCCTCCAAAAAAAAACTAAAAAAAAAAAAAACGAACCATTTCAGAGCAACAAAACACTTTTTTGTAAATCAAGATGAAATACAACACTGGAACCGTGTTTCCCCCAACACAAAATTAAGACCTTAAGAGCCGATAATGTAATGTCAGCCAACGACATACTGGTTTTGAGTTTAACCTCTTAACCCCCGCCTTAACCGAGAGCATTTTCTCCAGTTTGGCTTTACCCGAATCTAAATGCTTCTGGACTTGAGCTTAAATGAGTCATGGTAACTTGACCTATACGGTCATTTGAAAGCTCAGACCTACAAAACTGATCTACACGGATCTTTTTCCTTGTGTTATTGCCGTGTTGCCATAGCTTTTCTCACGTCATTTTTGCCACTTTTTAGTCCCACTTTCATCGGTTCATTTTGACGCTTTTTTTTTTCCAAGAAGCTTTACACTCGGGTAAAGCCAAACCAGAGAAAATGTGCTCAGTTAAGGTGGGGTTAAGAGGTCTAATGTAAGTCAACATAACATAACCCATAAGCTGAGCCAAAAGTTGATCAAATTAGAATTTGCGCCAGTTGACGTAATCAAATTTGATTCAATATGAACGTCTTATTTTGTCATCTCAATCTATAGAGCGCACAACGACGGCTGCAACAGCGCCAAATAAGAATGATCTGTTCAAGCTCGGGAGGGAGAAAGCGAGGGGTGAAATTATCTTGAATTCAGCCCCACCACTCCGTCATCTCACAACAGGTTCTCTCATGAACAGCACTGACGTTTACCACGATTTGACTCAATAATTTGATAATATTCCGTTATTGCCATATTCAGTTTGAAAATCATCGTATCGTTAATACTGACCGTTATTACATTATCTGTTCCTGCACACTTGCTAATCAAATCTCAACACAATCTCAATAAATCACTGCAGCTCGATTGTACGACTTAAACTTTCAATCAAGATGAAGAAATAAATTCCCTTCTTTAATTGGTTTTGAAATGATAAATGCTCCCTTTCGCCATGAGGTACATCCCATTATTGTCAAAGCAGCCGGAACCTTAGCCTGCTCCAATAAGCGTTCCCCCCCCCAAAAAAAGAAATCTACATAACTCTTCCATGTGCAGCTTAAATATACATATAACTCATATACTTGACATATTCTGCCATTTACAGATGTACAATAATAATAAGGGACTGATGTTGAACACAAAGAGTCTATGGATCTGAACCGCCATTTTGCGTCAGATGCTGCTGATGCATGCTCGGGCGATGAAGAAATAAATATCTCATCTTTCACTTTTTTTTTTAAGAAAACTAATCTTTCTTGACTATGGATTAGCTGCAACATGAAGCTCCGCAGTTCGCGCCAAGCCCGGGCCCGACTCTGTACACACACACACACACACACTGGTCAACTTCCTCACTGTCTGACACTAACTTGTCCAGCTTTCGGACTTTGGAATACAGTGCTAAAGGAGGAGGCGGGTGTGTTGTTTTCTTTTAGCGCCAGGGCGGATGATGCAGCTGGTCGGGGCCGTAGGATCAGAGGTGAGAAAAGGTCTACATGGCGAACAGCGCGTCTTCCGGTTTCTTGCGGCTCGGGTGTCCTGTTGTTGTTGTGGTGCGCCTGGGTCTCCAGTAGGGGGCGACGGCATTCCAGGGGTCATCTCCGCGGCTTTGGCTCTCTCCTCCAAGAACTTGTCGAACTCTGGGGAAGGGGAAATCAGTAAGAGGGTTGGATGTCACGCGATGCAAGATAAGCGAATGATTGTTTTTACGATGCGCTTTACCTTCACTTGTCACACCCTCTTCACCATCATCCCCTTTCTATTAGAAAAAGACAGATGTTCAAGAGTTTGTTCTGGCTTAATAAACAAGAAAAATTAAGTATGCACCTAATTATTGTGGACATTTCATTTTCATTGTTGAATTAGTTTAGATGCTCATTTCAGATTTCGTGAATATTAACACCTTACCACCTGAACCGAACGCATTTTCTCCAGGTTGGCTTTACCCACATCCAAACGTTTCTTGAAAAAAAGCGCCAAATAGCAACAAAAAGGAGGATGAAAAACGTGACCCAAAAAAAAAGCGACAAAAACACGACAGAAGATGAAAAAGCAACAAAAAAGCTTCAAAAAAACGTGACTAAAATGTGATGAAATACTGAAAAAGAGATGATTCAAAAAGGTGATTAGTTTGTCGGTCTTAGCTTTCAAATGAGGTGTTACACTGGCCTACAGGCTTTAAGCTCCAGTCAAGAAGCTTTTAGATTTGGGTAAAGCCGAACTGGAGAAAATGCGCTCGGTTTAGGGCTGCAACTAACAATTATTTTGTAATCGATTAATCTATCAATTATTTTTACAATTAATCTCTTGCCTGTGAATTTTATTTTTTCAATTTTTTATCACATAAAGTTAAAGTGGCATCGTCTGAAGACATGTTGATGGAGTATTGTTAGAGGCTCCAAGTGCTCATTCTGCTTTCTGATTGGATGAGACAAAGACAGATATTCATGAAATGTACAATGTACGAAACACTATAAACCCCAACTATAAAAACAAAGTAGGTTTTCATAAATACTGCATTTTCATGTAATTTTTGCTCTATTTGAGTCTGTGTGAACCAGTAAACGATTAATCGATTACTAAAATAGTTGTCGACTATTTCAATAATCGATTAGTCGTCGATTAATCGATTAGTTGTTTCAGCCCTAGCTCGGTTAAGGTGAAGAATGTTGACCAGGAAACTTAACTTTGCTCAAATCGAGGCCTGGCACAATTATAGCACTTCACTGAAGCTGCGCTGGCCAATACATTTAAGCAGAACTTGATATTCAGCCGAAGAGCTTTTTAGAGCCAATAAACAAACAAACTCTGCAGACAAGTTTACTTAGTCAAACTGAAAACTAGTTGTTTTTTCAGAGTCAGTCCAACTATACTCTTATTTATCAGCTAACTCTCCATGGGGTCAAAACCAATGGCCGCTGGCTGCTCTGCTTTGCGAAGACGACACTGGAGGCCGCCATTGCGCCGCCATTGCTGTAGTACCGCCATATAGCCGCTAGGCCCCCATTGGAATGCATTGCACTTTAGACACGTTAAAAACAACTTTAATGCTCGGTGCCTAATTTTTTGGAACTGTCTACAGCTAGATATTCCTCCTGTGATTACGCTGGGTTACACACAATCAGAGGCACCTAGGTAGGAACCTAGGTAGTATTTGTAACTTTTCATATTCCACAACACCATCAATAACAAACATTTTGGTATCATATTATCCATCATTTATCCTCTTATCCCCGGCCTTAACAGAGCACATTTTCTCCAGTTTGGCTTTACCCGAATCTAAAAGCTTCTTGAAAAATAAAAATAGCAGATGAAACGAAGATGAAAATTCTCTATTAAAAAAAAAAGAAGTGACAAAACAGCAACAAATGAGCAGCAAAAATGTGACAGAAAAGCGTTGAAAAAAATGTGACAAAAACACAACAAAAAAGTGATGACAACACGGTGAGTAAAAAGATCCATTTAGATCAGTTTTGTAAATCTTAGCTTTCAAATGAGGCGTTACCCTGATCTATAGGCTGTGATGTCCAATCAAGAAGCTTTTGAATTTGGGTAAAGCCGAACTGGAGTAAACACACTTGGTTAAAAGTAGGGGATAAGAGATTAAAGATACTATTGAATGATTTACTGCATATTTTTGACCTCTAGGACAAAGGGACACTTCAGATACTTTCGGCCCTTCATGTAAAAAATGTGGATACCCTGCGAGCTGAAGTATCAGTGGTATTAGACGGTCTTCAATATATCGTAGGCTTATCTATGCAGCAGCTTTATAAATGAGACCCCATTTTCTATTGAATGATCAACTATGTCATGCATTCACACACCAATGAAATGAAATCAATACATGCTCTTTTTACAATGGGATAGTATCACTCACTCCACAAAACACTCAAAACATTAGTCATTAATAAGATAACAGAAATTATTAGATGTTAAAAGAAAATGATCGGTCCTGAATGAGACACAAGCAAGTAAAAAAATCAATCAGAAAATGGATGCAGAAATAAAAATGATGGCGGCTCACCACATCCGTGCTCAGCCACTCCTCTATGTCATCCATGACAGAGGACTGGCTCACGACACCCTGCGGCGCAACATGGAGGACCGCAAAGGGTAGCCACAGGCAGGTAATGCCAGAACAGAAAGAAAACAATGTTCCAAAAAACAAAAACAAAAAAAACACAACACAACTTAAAAGCTGGAAACAAAATCGATGCAAGACACAAATGAAATGACATGTAACTTTTTAACCTCTTAATCCCCACCTGAACCCAGCACATTTCTCCAGTTTGGCTTCAGTCGAAAAACAAGGATGAAAATGCAACAAAAGAGCGACAAAAAGGTGACAAAAACATGACGAAAATGTGTGACCAAAAAGTGCGACAAGAGCGACAAAAACGTGACAAAAAAAGTGTAACAAGAGCGGCAAAAACGTGACAAAAATGTGTGACCAAAAAGTGACAAAAAAAGTAACAAAAATGTGTGACAAGGGCGACAAAAATGTGACGAAAACGCAACGAAATAGAGCAAAACTGTGACAAAAAGCGATGAAAATGGGGCAAAAATGTGATTAAAACCCAACAAAAAAGCGATGGAAAAATCTTTTCAAAAAAATGACGACGCGAGGAAAAATATCCATTTAGATGAGTTTTGTAGGTCTTGGCTTTGAAATGAGGCGTCACACTGGCCTGTAGGTCGTGTCCTTATAGATTTGGATAAAGCTGAACTGGAGAAGATGCACTCGGGTAAGGCGGGGGTTACGAGGTTTAACGTAACAACATGGCGATGGAAAGGCTACTACAGATACGGATGAGATTGTGAAGCAAGCAATAGCAAAAACGGGGATGTGACTGTTTACTGACTGTTTATGGACAGTGAAATTGGCGGTTCACTTCGGATAAGTATGAAGCTGCTTTCAGTAATAGCAAAAGCTAGGGCAATAAAGAACTTTCTCAATAGCTACAAAAGCAATGAACAAGTCCAATTATTAAAAAAAAAGGCTTGTGGCAAAGACTCACCGCTGCAGTGGGCTGTAGGACATTCAGGGTTGGAGGAGCGCCCGAGCTGTCTGCTGCTGTCGTGCTACAACAGGGCGAGGGGGAGAGGGGAGGGGAAGGAAAGTGTTTAGGGCACTGTAATGTCATGTTGACTTTAAAAGCAGAGAAGCAGAGAAATTAGAACAATAAAGCGTACGTTTTGGGAGGTTCAGGCGCCGCCCCGGTCCTGGTTTGTGCAAACACGTCGAAGTCGTCCTCCTGCGCTGGAGCTGGTTTAGGGTGGACAGGGAGCTCAGGGTGCTGCTCACACTGTCGGCTCCCATGTCTGCGGGAAAGAATAGGAACTGACTTTTTATAGGGGTTCAGACAATAAACGCAAATTACAAGGCCACTTTTTTTTAAGTAAAATTCCCATTCATTTGACCATAGAATAAAAAGGAGTTTAACCTCTTAAAGCTGGGGTACCGGATTTTTCCTGTTCAAACTCGTTTCTAGCTCGCACTGTCCCTCCTGCGTATTCAAATTGTTCAAAGAATGTAATTACATGCACATTTCACACCCATATACAGCATTGAGTGAGTGGTGACAAAATGCAGCAGGGGCGGCCACCCCAAGATAAATTCCATTAATTCAGATTAGACTTCTATCATCCATTGCTTAATAAAACTTTAGGTGAAGACAATACAACAAGGTCTGTGTTTTGCTGTGTTTACAACATACTCTGAGGAGGCAAAAATACATGTATTCTACAACACCAAAAAAAAAAAAAAAAATCAGGTACCCCAGCTTTAACCCCCGCCTTAACAGAGCACATTTTCTCCAGTCTGGCTTTACCCAAATGTAAAAGCTTCTTGGGGAAAAAAGTGTCCAAATAGCGGCGTAAACTAAATAAAATAGCGTAAAGAAAACGACAAAAGAGCGACAAAAATGTGACGAAGACGCAACACAAAAGCCACAAAAATGCAACTAAAGAGCAACAAAAATACACCAAAAAACAAGTGACCACAAAGCAACAAATGAGCTGCAAAAAAAAAAAGTGTCAAAAAGTGACAACACGGCAACAACCCAAGGAAAAAGATCCGTTTACATCAGATTTTTTTTTTGTCTTAGCTTTCAAATAAGGCGTTACTCTGGCTGTGAGCTCCAGTCAAGAAGCTTTTAGATTTACCTTGTACCTTTCATGAATAAATGTGGAGTATTATATGTATCATTCAAACACTTTGATACAGAGTAATGCTATATGGGTTGTAATGGTGATGATGAATAACGGTAATGCCAACATGGTAATGAATTCTCTATGGAGACAGAAATAATACACTGGTTGTAGCGTGTGAGATACTGTGAATGTTGACCTGGAATAATGCAGTGTCGCATTTGTTAATATGTAACCAACTCGGTTGATAGTTGTCTTGTAAGATGGTAAGAAATATGAAGTGTTGTTATTTATTAATTGTTATTTAAGTTTATGAACAGGGGTGGGAGTCAATAAGCTTGTCTTCTTCCCACTCCTTTTCGAGCCAGAATATAAATTATTTTACTTTCTTTTTTCTTTTATTATGTATATATATTCTTCTGTTTTTCTTTTCTTGGCTTGTGACTCGTTGTAGCTCGAAATAAAAACTCAAACAAGATTTGGGTAAAGTTCAACAGGCGAAAATAGGCTCGCCAAGAAAGCAAACAGGCACGCCCAGCTTGTTTTTTTTTTTCCTCCAATAAATTGCTTGGATGCCGTTCCTTACCTAGTCCAGCCAGACGAGAGGCCAGCGTAGCCGGAGATGAGGGCAAGTTACTGACCACGGCTGGAGACCCCGGGCCCAGGTCGATCAGGTTGTCTTCTGTGGCTTCACTCAAGACCTGGAAGAAAATTAATTGATATATGCACATGAAGCACACATACACACGGGCAAACAAGGGCAAAAGCACAAGCCCTCGGTACGAAAAGCGAAGGGGAATGCCGGGTTAGACTGAAGCCTCGCTATGAGCTAAAAGCAAGGTGTTACAAAACAAAACAAGAGCATGATCTTGTTCTTGAGGAAGGGAAATTAAAGCTAGTTTCTTATGGGGATGCTCCATAAAAATGTACAATTCTATTCACGTTTCCCTTGTGTCTTAAATTATAAAGAATTGTCTGGAACATCTGCACCTCTACTAAATCCTTATCCAACTCCTGATGTCACAATGAAAGAAAATGGTATAATTTTAGTATCCGGAGTCATTAAAGCAGGACTTTCTGACCCCACTGTATCACCACCCTGCCAAATTAGGTTTTAAAACTACTTAACAACATCCCCTCAAGAAATTGCAACTACAGCAGAAAAGAAAAAGGGATTTGGCGGGACCGACATATTTGCGATTGTCATTGGCTTTTCGCGGTCAAAACATGTCATATGGGAGGAAAAGGGACGCTGGCGATGATGGACCCCATATGATTACGCCATGTTTAGACGGTGACCGAGAGGGGAGTGTCGTGGTCAGCTACATAGCCTATGTACCATTCATTCATACTTGCCTGTCTCAGCTAGCCAGGACAGAACGGAAAAGAGCAGAGAGAGGGACAGACAGTGAGTACGGTTAGCATGCCTGTGCAGGAACAGAAGAAGGCATGGTAACTATGGAACATTAACATGCTTAATTAGACAGAAAGCAGAGTCGGCCTCTCAGGACAGATGGAGACATGCTTAAGTGATTATTCGGCAAACTAAAGCGCTCAACTTTTATAAACATGAATATAGTTTCATACTCGTGTGTTTTAATGTTTATGTTTGAGCTCACAGTGGCCCAGACAATGGAGCTCTGGTTCTAGAAGTAGAATTTGCGTTCCTTTTTGTCCCCTACAAACATGTCCAGTTTGTATATTCCAAGATCATGATGCCAAGATTCATCAGGCTCACATTGTGAAACAATGGTTCAGGAAGCAGGGGGTGTAATTTTCGCACATGGATCAGCTTCCACAGAGTCCAGATTTTAACCCCTTTGAGAAGCTTTGGGATGTGCTGGAGAAGGCTTTGCACAGTGGTCACACTCTCTTATCGTCAATACAAGATCTTGGTGAAAAATGACTGCAACACTGGATCTTTTGACACTGCAGACGCTTATTGATTCAATGCCCAGAGGTGGGTAGAGTAGCCAAATATTTACTCAAGAGTAACGTTACTTAATAAATTAATAATTTCACTAAAGTAGAAGTAACAAGTAGTAACCCAAACATTTACTCAAGTAAAAAAAGTCCTTGGAGATAATGTTACCCGAGTACTGTGAGTAACAGAGTGACTGTTTGTGCGTAAAAGTCTGATTCATGTTTCAGTTGTGACATAAATGAGAAACAAAACATGGAATCATGTAAAAATACCATAAAAAGTTTAAAAACTTATAAAAATAAATTATGAAGAATGAAATAACAAAACACAAAATACATCTATTTTATGCGCCAAAATGTCGCACAAAGATTAACTCAGTGTCACGAGTTACTCTTCTTTTTTTTTTTACTCGAGAGTACAGATTGTACTTGATTATATTGATTTGTATCGTTTGTTTTGCCTTTTCTCTTGTACAGCACTTTGTGATTTTATCAGTGAAAAGCGCTTTATAAATAAACTTTACTTATATTACTCAAGTAAAAGTAGTACTGTATGAAAAAACTACTAGCAAAAGTAGTTACTTCAAAAACATGCTTAAATACATGTACTTGAGTAAGTGTAACCGAGTACTACCCACCCCTGACAATGACACAGCAAATGTGTGCTTTATTAGGGCATCGGACCTTTTTTTGGTTGGTCAGGCGGTGTATGAGGCTCTATAATGTGAAAGGTTGTAAAAGCATTTGTGCTTTGGTCAATCAGCAGTGTATTAACTGTGGTTAACTGTCATTAGTAAATTTACTAAATTCAAAGCATGTACTTACATATTTATCTGATTCCAAGCTGTTACTATACTATAACCATTAAAATGCCAGTGATCAAAACAACTAACAATTATATATATTTTTCCCTTCCCTTAATTGTCCATATAAAAGCCTGAAACATCTGCTCTCGTGCTTCTGTTTCCTTTAAGCATGTAAACAATGAAAGCCATCGGACACACAGCAGCACTCGTAGCAGTTGTGTCATTAGCAGTTCATGCTAATGCAACGCGAGCTGTGACATGGGGCACACAGGCGCTAGTCCAACGATTCAAACCGCTAAATTCATGCCCAGAGGCAACGGCTGCTGACTCACCCCATTGTTGACGCTCTGAGCTGTGGACCTCCCAGACCTGAACCTCTCATACCTGCACAAACCAAAACAAAATAGGCACTCTTTCATTATTCAGACAAAGCATTGGCAGGTGCACGTGTCGAGGTTAAGACCTTTCGTAGCGCAGGAAGATGTTGTTGAGGTCGTCGTTCACATGCAGCAGTTCCTCGGTGACTGACTCGTTGGAGACACAAGAGATGAGCTCCATTATTCTCTGCTGCATCACTCGGCAAGTCCGGTTCAACTCCTGCAAGTGAGGGAAAGCGAGGTTTTAGAAACACAAATGGCAGAAATAAAGTGATGAATTAAGATGGTGAGAAAGAGGTGGCTGCTTGCCTGTAGTAACTCGTAGTCGGACGCATCTTCCTGCCCGGGGACCATCTCAGTCAGCATTTCGGACATCACTTTAGTGTTCCCACGCACAATGTCCAATTCACTGCGCAGCCTGCAAATCTGAAAAACATTGGAAATTGGAGATTTTAAAATGTCAAGTTTTTTCATAAACTAAACTAACTAAATATGTAGGTACACAAATACAATGACCAGCAATATATATAAGATGTGCTTTATTTTGGACTTCGTTAACTTTTTTTTGTTATCCAGGGCTCCTTATCTTTTAGTGGGAAAAAAATAAGTGTTGCTACAATTTATGTTTTAAAGATCAAGATTTAATTCAACTTGCACATTTTAGTCGTGTGAACCACGTAACAAAAATAGGAATTGTCGCATTTGAGAGTATGTTTGCAGAGGTCTAAATGTTATGTTGTTTAAAGCCTACTAACCTTGTAGTTTAGACTCTAAACTACAAGGTTAGTAGGCTTTAAACAACATAAGATTCCATGGAGAGGGGATATTTTGCTCTTTGAAACGGATTTTATACTGCCTAAATAACTGCAGCCTTTGTGACTTGCAAATTGCAACCATTAAAATTGCAATTCAGAATTGATTGTGATTAATTGCCGGACACAATTAATTCCCCTTTGTTTTTTTCAGTTTGTTTTTTTTCTAAAAAATGTGTGCGTGTTTTTTGCTGACCTGTCTTGAGATTGATGGTGTTGTATAAGCCCAATGCCCATCTCGACTGCGCATGCGTGAGTCAATCAGGCTCCTAATTTCGGCTACCAAACAAACCACTCCGCCATTGAAATGTGTGAGCGAGTTCAGGTAGCGGAGCGTGAACACTGAAGTATATTGAGCCATAACCGTGAACTATAAGGCTTACGGGCATTGGTTTACAGACTATAAGTCTCAAGTGACATTTCTTGCAAATATTTAAGTTGTCAATATCTTGAAAGGGAAAAGTCAGGGCGGCGGCTCCGTAGGCAGGAGCGGACCATCGCGGACAGGGGAACAACAGGACCTGGGATCAGCCCGACACAGACACACTCACTTTTTAAATCAGTTGAATTCGTCTTGTAATCACAGGGAAAAGTTCCAAAATGGTGTTGATGTTAAATACACTGGGTAAATTTCCGTCTGTCAAATTAGCGACCGATTAGCTCTGTTGTACCATCAGATCACTCGTAAAAAAAATTAAAATAAAGTACATTTAGATGGCATAGCCTATGTGTGTATGTGGATCTCTCTGGTCACAATTAAGAAAAAGATTGTCTACTGTCCACCTCCTTATTGACAAAAAAAAGAGGTTTCTATGTATTTATTTCTCATTTCAGTTTAAATCTTGTGAATATCGTGTGAATAACATGAGGCCACAGTTTCAGACCCTGGACTTTGTCCAACAGTCGCCTTCAAGGGTCAGAAATGTTTTTCTCACATAGTTATTCCATAGTTATTCCAACTATATGAACAAGGACTGGTCGTCACTTTTGACAGCATCTCTTCGTATGAATGGCAGTTTCGTTTCTGACTATCTCCGTACGCAGCCCCGGTTGTAAAAATAGACTTTAAGCTAATATTGTAACAGGCTCCATGGCGACGACAAAAACGCTTTAAATCATCAACTTTCCAGCGGTTAAAACGGTCCAAATCAGAGCTTTCTTCATTGCTTTACGCTAACTATCATTATTGTTTGGTAGCCAAAAGACATTCCATTACCCATAATGCAACGGGCGAGCCGAGATGGGCATTGGGCTTATTGAAGGAGGTACTTAAAAGGGACTATACAGAGTATACTTTTTTTTTTTATTATGTATTTTCCTCCCCGTGCATGTTCCAGCAGTGTCCTAATGTGTAGAATGAGCCCAGACCTATTCACCACAACTGCCTCTAAAATCCTGCAAATCCTGTCACTCAGAAAGTTGTTAATTGGGGTCCGAATTGCCTTCATGCACAAGCTTAATATAGAGACTGCAGTTACACATAAGACCTGAGGTGGCAGTAGTGAGTATAAAAATGACCAACTTGCATCTAGTCCCTCTAAGGAAAATAAAAATTGTCAAATGTGATGCAGGCCAGACTCTAAAGTCAGAATTAAAGCTTGGTATACACTTTCACAATCTTTGCCACTTTCAAATAGTAACACATTTTCAGATGATGTTTCACTAAAATGACTGCTAGAAGAACTAGCATTATAAAACTGTAACTCCTCATGTACTGGGTGGAAGGGAACCTGTTCCTGTGTGGGGTTGATGGTTCCAGCCGCGTGGACGTCTGGGACCTGAGCGGTGTCGTAGGCTGGTGGGACAGTGTGTGGTGGTGTGGGCTGGATCACTGTGCTGTACTGCTGAAGAGTGGAATCGCCCTCTGGAGCTGAAGCCACCTAAAATCAAAAAAACAAACTAGCTCAGAATATGTAAATAACATTGAGCTGTTCTCTCATTAGTAAGAGGTGATACCCTCTGAGGTGTTTGAATGGGTGACAATGTCTCCAGCTCAGAGTTTGGAAACTCGATGCCTTTCCTCTTCATCTCCTCATAAATCTGCACCACACCTGTGAGGTCAGGGCTGCTCCTGAACGCATCGGCCCAGGCCTGGTCAACAAAGAGTTAAACAAGAGGTTGCATCAGCACAATCAGCAGTATTAAGGCGAGGGCTGCACTGTAAATAGAGCAGAGTATGTCAGCGTGTTGTAAAAGAGGCTTGGTTTGTGATCATTTCTTTCGCCTTTGAACAATGTCAAGCCACAAACCACAAACCTTTTCGTAAAAGCTTTTGGGGTTAAAAAGACTCGGTACAAAAGAAAATCAAATCTATTTTTGTCACACAATTGTCACACTTTGAAAGGACTGAAGGCAATGAAGATTTAGTGCTTTCGTTTCTTCACCATGTTGCTTCAAACATGCAGGACAATTTACATCATAAACTTCAAATCAAGATGCAACAGCCTATAGGAAGTGCTTTTGTCATTTGAATGGCCGACAGAAAAAGAAGACCTGTTTTCTTAAAAGATGTCCCCTACAGTTTCCTCAAGTGATCATTACATCACAAACAAGAAACAATTAAGTGTATATCTTCTCTCCTCCCTCTGAGCTGCTCCCCCCACCTGAGTCACAACATTTCCCTGGGGGAAACAGGATCAGTCCACATGAGAGCGCCGAGTGGTTACCTGAGCCCTGGCAGGTAACACTCTACTGCCCTTCACCTGGGGCTCTGCCTGGTGACAACATGGACGGCTGCACTGCCACAGACTGTACTGTAACGCGCACCTCCACTGCAGATGATGTATTATTCCACCTTTTACTCTCCCGTCAACGGTATTTGTGTCAATCTTACATGAAGACGAATACTGCGATCTTATCTGTGATTTTACTACCGTTACCTGAATCAGGGCAAGAACTTTATCTTGGACTATTGTGGGCGGATTGTTCTTGGGAGAGATAATCTTGACGAGCACACCGTCGATAAAATCCCGGCTTGTGACCATTGCATGGAAACGATGGCCGCAGTTCTTCACACAGGTCTCCAAAACCTGATAACAGAAACATGAGACTAGTTATGAGATGTCGGAAGTTGTTCATCTTGCTTGGAACAAACTTAGCATTACTTTAGCGGACTCAAATAAATGAGAAAAAAAAGAAAAAACACATCTGGACTTACCGTTAAAGTCAACATAACTTCTCTGTAGTTCTTGTTTCCATTTAGCCTCTTTTTTACTGCTCTAATTGCATCCTTTGGTCTGCACACATTAAAAAATAGAAGGATTTTTATTTATAATAACTTTCTTTCAGTACAGTATTTCATATAGCTCAAAGTGTCGACTGTGTTAAAAGATACAGTGTATGTGACATTCAGTCCAATATACTATAAAAGGAGGACAGTATACAAAGTGGCGTGGTCAAAGATGACCAACAAAATTATACAGAATAGGACTGTACAATATATCACCAAATTATCGTTATTGCTGACACAATACAATAGCCATATCATATATTTTTTTCCTCATACATTTCAGTCGTAACACATAATATAATGCCAAAGGACTGAAACAAAAACAGCAAAGCCTGGTGTGATGTCTGACTTAAAGGCAAGGCCAATGGTTGATATAACAGCGGACAGGAAGTTGGGGCTTGTTGTAACTCAACAATTATTAACCCGCTTGTGTGAGGTTGAACCTTTTCCACAGCAAGGGCACTGAATCCACTTCTGAATAAACATGTGAATAAAAGTCAGAGCTCAAGTCTGGCTCAGTTTAAAAAGAAGCGTGATGAAGAGCGCTGAGCCAGACATGCCATAATTCATGACAGACTTTTTACAACTTTATAAAGTCATACACAGGCTGAACTTCAGGAGGAGCTTAAACACAGGGCAAGGTTAAAAGACCGGCGAGATAAGAAACACAACCCGCACAACCCTCAGACAGCCACTCCTTTTCCCTTTAGAGGCAAAAAGGTCACGACATGAATGAATAACAATGTCAATATGACAGAAGAAACTGTTCCCCGTGTGGGTACAGAAGGGTTAATGAATTTCACGCGGAAATTGGCAGGGTTTTTTCATTGTACATGCACTACTCACCCGTCCTCCGTTTCGTTTATAATGTCACATATCTCCATATTAAGGGTCCAGTCTTCGCTTTGCAGGGAGCCATCTGTAGCCCTCTCTGTAAGACATGTTTATTTTGAAGGAGATTAGGTTTTAAAATGGATTGACTAAAGACAAGCTGCTAAAATCAGTGACTTGTGTGTGGCAACGCGATCTCACAACACGGGAGGAGAGAACACTGAAAATACGGTTGATTGTGAAAGTTGAGGAGTTGTTAAGTGCGGTTTCATTTAAAATAGATTTAAAAAATCTATGGTTGCTGTTACGCTAGCGAGATGACTAGAATAACGCAGCTAGCGGCTAGGTGGCTAACATGGACGTAACTGAGCGGGGCGAGCAGGAAGCAATGGCCACAATTTTCAAAGGCATTTGCACCGATCAACCCACACTGCCACGCGTAAAATAACCCGCCACATACCGATACAATGTCCTGCCGGAGTACTGAAAGGATTCCCTAAAAGGAACTCCATCTTGCTCGACAACAAACAAGTCAGTCCATGGGATGAAGATGATACATGAGGAAACGCTTTGTCATGTCCCGCCCACCGAGTCATGTCATTGGTTAGAATCATCCGTTCTAGACGCCGATTGGATCACCGCGCCATCCACCATAAAAAAGTGTAGCGATTGTAAATAAAAGCACTACGCAGGCAAAGGTTGCGTCAATAAAAGTCCACCGTTTATGCCCTAATTTTAGATACGCAGTAAGTTCACTTCCCGATGAGCGCATAGCAACTAATAGTCCGTGAATAATAGAGGTAAGGGTTTTTCGTAAGCCATGCTGCATTATGTGGGATAGTCACTCACCATAGACATAGTCACCTTTGGAGCTGATAATAATGGAAAACAGACAACTGTTAATACGATTTTTTAATCATCATCATCATCATCATTATTTGACAGCTGACATTATACCTGAAACAATAAAGTGAAATACTGAAACTATAAACTAACTTTTACTTCATTATGACAAGAACTTTTGAGCCTACCCCATGTTATTGTTTATGAGCCCACTGTACATCAGTTTAGTATGAAATGTGCACAAAATTGCACATTCTAGCACAAAACATGAGTCATTCTCTGGGAACCCATGCACGTGGTCATGTCACAGACTACTGAGAACTGAGAAGTGACTGCAGGCTCAGTCTAGTGTCATATTTGGCATCTGCCACATATCAACACTGCGGGACAAATGGTCAGAGTGAAATTACTGCAACAGAGCATCTGTCAGTGAGCGACAGGGAATAAACATGTTTGGGTCTCGCCAGCCTGGAGGTCGAAAAGTCCAGAATCTGGTCACTAAATCGGTGAATACTTATGTTTCCGGTTGCTTTAATCTTGTAAAAGTTTGCGCTTTACAGATGACGTCTCAGAAGACAGTTGTACAAACAGGGCTCCAGCTGCAGTTCTTGCTCTCAGTTCATACAGGTCATAATCATGAGCCCACTCTACATTCCCCCACTGACGAATCTGAAAATGTAATAGGTAAAATACATATAAATATAAAAATTATTATTATTATCATGTACTAACGTCATGGGGATAATTTCTACCTGATATTCCTCCTCCAGTCTTGAGAGCAGGACTGCTTTTTCTACAGACACGTGTCTGTCAATCGTAGCCAGAGCAAGCACAACAGATTTAAGCTGATTGATCACATACTCCAGCCCTGCATTTTCAATGAGAAACAAAAAAGGAATTGCTGCATGTTCAGCCGTACTCTTTTGCAAATGTGCCATATAAGTCATGGACAAAATAGAGGGAGCAAATTCTGTTTATCTACATTTTACCTTTGATGCCATTAATCACATTTAGCACTCAACCATTTTTGTCAAACAGAATTTGACATTGGACAGCAGAAATACGACTGGCTGGTAACATGGGCTAGTGAATGCAGTCAAAAAAGTCAGACTTCATCAGGGCAATTTTGTGTAGATGCATTGGCACCTTTGGGAGCCGTAGCAGCGCTCACCTTTTCTATTTTCATAATTTTACATTATTCCATTCCATACATAAATGTATGTCCTCTGAAATCTTAAACAATTATAACTCTTATATATATACAAACCATAATTATGTATAATGATCATTTATTTATTAATTTTCTTTTTTACCTGTCAGCGACCAATAGTTGTAAGATTTGAGGTGTTGTCTAAAAGTATCTTTGGTTGCTTCAGGAATCTCAGGGCCCAAAATACTGGATGATGACCCAATAGTGACATTATATCTGCAGATAAAAGGAATATGAATGTTAATTTTAAAAACACTGGAATCTATACTTGAATTATATCTGCTTGAAGGAAACTGTACAACTGATGCATATACCTGCTCTCAATCCATTGTAAAACAGGCTCCCACTCATTCATCTGAAGATCGACTAAACCATAAGGCTCCTCTACTCTGTAACTGCAAGAAGAGCAGAGTCATTACGACTTCAAATAATATTACAGTCATTCCAGAAACAAAACCATTAAAAATACACATTACCATACTGTGTCAGTCTCGAGATACTTAAGGGCAGCACTGATCATTTGGTCCTCATCACGTAGTGTGGGATTGTCTATAGCTGTGTTGCATAGTGTGGTCTATAAATGTAAAATATAATTTTGATTAACTGTTGTTTGTGTTATTCCACACACACAATTAATCTACTGGCAACTAATGGTTTTTATAACAGATAATGACCTCACCATATGCATGGTGTAAAACTTAAGTATGTCTTGTTGAGCATCCCACTCTGTTGCCACAGCGATGGCCAATGCTTCATTTGGTAACGTGAGCAACTTTCCCCCGGGAGTTTTCAGCTTTGCTTTGTCCAAATTTATCTCATAAAGACCATCTGCACATAAATATTTCAACATTGTAACAATGAACATAAAGGTACTGGATTATACTGTTCAACACTGTAAAACTGTTATCTTTTCCACTTACCATCACACTGTGATAAGCTGACAGTTTTATAAAACCGTTTTCTTTCTGGGTAAAGGGGGGGAAACAAATTATTATTATACCATATGATTTTGTGCTGGAATACAATATCTTACCTGAAGCTGTAGAGTATTTAACAAAAGAGCGTAGCTGCTTGGTTGGAAGCCTTTTACTGTGCAACAGAGCATTTCTTAATCCAATGTTAAACAATAGTATATTCCGTAACATTGTGGAAGAAAGCAAGCTAGCCTAGTGAGCCACTTAAGTGTTCCACTCTGTGAAACTAAACTGATGCTGCGTTCATAAGGAGGTTGAAAAACACAAATGATACCGCTGCTATTCACTCCTTTCTGTGATGTTATCTGTTATGATATTGCTGTATCTCCGTAGTTCAAAATCACGCGTGTTGACCTTCCTTACTTGACAGAAAACGTTTTAGAAACATTATTGGAAATGTAGTTTTTGGCCGCATTAAAACAATGCACAAAATTATACGATAAAACTACACTCACAATAGCACCAAAACATTTCCGCAAAATAAACCAATCATCGCTTAGGATGGTGAAACATCGGCTGCATTGCCCAATTAGAAGGGCGGATGCTCTGTCCATATGCCGCGTCGTACTCTACTTACTTTTCTGGGAGGTTGGTGACTGGTAAACTAAACAGTAGCGAAATCACGCTGATTTTGGATGTCGTTGGGTCCCATTTGTGATTTCTACCTTTGTGTAGACGCCCACGGAGCTAGAGGTTCACACGGCCATTGACTGCGGTCGGTGCCCGAACAGCGAAGCGGGAGCCATGCCTGTCCCCGCTGGATACCTGAGCGAGTCCCCCGCTGCGGCCTTCGTATCCTCGGCCTCGCTTATCCCGCCGCCCCCGATCAACACGCAGCAGCCCGGGGTGGTCACTTCGCTGCTTTATAGTGGATCCAAGTTCAGAGGACACCAAAAGAGCAAAGGAAACTCGTACGACGTGGAAGTAGTTTTACAGGTCAACCAGTGAAGCTATGATTTTATTATTGAATCGAGCTGTCAGTGGCGTTTGGCGATCTGTCAAACAGCGGCGGCTGATTGACAGCTGGAAAATCAATGAGCGCTAGCCTGTGCTAACCACGATTGTAGCCCTGTTTACCATCAACAAATAGCTCCGCTAGAACACCGAAATGACTAGTTTTACGCCACAAGACAAAAACGTGGGGAAATGCACGCCATATTTTTGTGGCAAAACCTGTCTCTGCGTTCACTACATGGACGCAGCAAAATGGCATAGCCCAAACGGACATTTGTTTAAGACAACAATAATCGTATTAGCACTATGAATAATACGTGTAGATATGTCAATAACACTGTGTTCATGTTGTTCTCGTGCAGCATGTGACCATGGAAGACTCGTACTTATGTGGCTATCTAAAGATCAAGGGCCTGACAGAGGTGAGAGGACTGATACTTTATTACCCTAAACATGAATTATTCATGTGTCTGCCCATACATACTGTACTTCAGTCCGTTTCGAGATAACTTAGAGAGGAAGGAACATCTGTGTAAACCGTCATAACTCATGTATATACACATCATATTTCCATTAAATATATAACACTGTTTTTATAGGAATACCCCACTTTGACCACATTCTTTGCTGGGGAAATCATCAGCAGAAAGCGTCCGTTCCTCACACGGAAATGGGATGCTGATGAAGACGTTGATCGAAAGCACTGGGTTAGAGCAGTCTATGATAATCTTTGTTGATTTATTTAAATTACTGTGGCCTAATTTTCTTCTTGTATTTAGGGCAAGTTCCAAGCTTTCTACCAGTATGCAAAGACATTCAACTCGGATGATTTTGACTATGAGGATCTGAAAAACTCTGACTATATTTTTATGCGGTGGAAGGTAGACCTTTTTAGTCTAAATGCAAGTACAGTACAAGCATCTGTTTGCGAAGAACTGACCCCAAACGTATGTCCTTTCTCTCTGTTCAGGAGCAGTTTCTTGTGCCTGACCACACAATTAAGGACATCAGTGGAGCTTCGTTTGCTGGTTTCTACTACATCTGCTTTCAGAAATCTACAGCAACAATTGAGGGCTATTATTATCACAGGAGCTCTGAATGGTAACATATGAACATATTTGTAAAATTAAGTGTCCCAAACCCACTAACTGCCAGTGTTGGGAGAATAGGGAGGATTGCTGTTATTGTTTATTTCCACGATTTTCACCTGATGTTTTGATGACTGGTGGGCAAACAGCTGATTTTTCCGAGCTTGAAGAGCTGTTTATTTAAATCACAGGTCTTTTTACAGCGCTGATCTTTGCACAGTTGCAATGTTCCGTTTGTGAACGATGTTTTGACCCACCATAGAACTATTATTATCTATTTAATACATGTGCATTGCCCACGAGTGCCTCGGACATGACGACACGGTGATCCCTCTCATACTTTGAAATTGTATGTAGTTACAGAATACTGAATACTCGCCTTAAAATGTATTTAGTAACGTTTTCTGTTTTCTTTCTTATTAATGTTACGATTATGGAACTGAAATTTAATTATTGGGTACTGTGCTGTATTCCTTTGATATCAAGAAAGTAACTATTCTAAATACATGTATTCAGTTACTACCCAACAATGCTAACTGCCAAATTAACGATCCACGAACCATTTCAAGTCAAGCAAGTGTCTAGTAAGACCTTGTTTGAATAGTTGTATCTTTTTAGACATGCTATAGCGATTGCAGAACTGGTCAAGTGTTTCATTGCCTAATCTTAAGTATAAGGAGGAAACATTAAGCACAAAATTATCCACATTGAAATGGTCATAATTCCTCCAACACATACAAAATTGTGTCACTCTCAAGTCCCATTGCAAAAAAATATATATGTCAAATTCAATCAAGATAAGCATTGTATCGCCCTCTCCAAAAGGGCCTGGCCCAGATCATTGTTGTTGAGCCAAAACACAACAGTCCACTGAGAAGAGTTTAGTGCAGCTTGATATTCAAAGAGCGTATGATGGCAACATGACAAACTAGTGCATTATATAGGAATGAAAGTAATTTGTAATAATTTCAATGATTAAGATAAATGCCATCCTTTCATTGCAATTCTGTCAACACAGTTTATGCTCTGGGGACCCACTGTAAGTTGGACCCCAAAGTTGGAAATCATAAATGAATGTAAAATATTACTTTTAAAATCCTGTAATTGTTAAATCTTCGCAACGTTCACTCCCATTTATTTGACTGTCGTAATACCGTATTTTAACATAATTGGCTTATGCTCCTTGCAGGTACCAGTCCTTAAACCTCACCCATGTCCCCGAACACAGCGCGGCCATCTACGAGTTCCGGTGACCCCGGTGGACTGTGCCGAGCGTCTCCGCAGACGGACTTTTGGGACTCGCGACAGAGCGGGAGTGCGCACAAAAAGCTGCTGGGAAAACCACAAAGAGAACGAGCGTAAATGAGAATTTTGGCTTTGACGAAGTGCAAATCATCTCTGAAAGGTGTTCTCACTCGACGCTTGGACACAGGCTGTGGTGGGACAGCGAATGTAAACGTGACTGTATCGGAAAAAAAGGGAATGTCGTAATCAGCGAAGACTGCGGGTGCGGTTCCTTTTAGTTTTTTTTTTTTTTTTTTTTTTAATGCAACGCTTGGCAATTTATTTCGAGACACTTTATAAACTGGGATTCCCCTTTGCTTGTTTGATAACATGCAACAAGGATTTGACCGAAGAATCCGCCCCCTGCGATCAACGTTTAAGTGTGGAAATGAAATGACGGTTTCTTGGTGCACGATCCACGTTTTTCAGGTTTTCATATCGGAGCTTTAACTAGCCCCTAAGCTAGAACGACGACAGTATTTTTGTAAGAGCGGGTTCTGCCAAGACTATTTGTCATTTTAATTGAAAATAACGGACAAAGAGTGGCGCTTTGAAAAGGCTGCATTGAACACCAACATGTATGTTATTTTTAATTGCTTGGGAGATTTTTTATGAATATCACACATGATTGCTGTGGATATTATAAGTTACATTTGCACAAAGAGGTTTTTAACATTTTACCCAGGATAAAGCTTGGACAGAATTTATGTGAAATACTAAAAAAAGATGGGAATGATTCATTTTACCTTTTTTTTTTTTTTATTGTTTAACTTAAACCCCCATCCTTCCATGTTCGTTCCTCAACTATGCAACACTTCCAAACTTCACAGAGAGTAAATTCTATCCATAGAGTATATCCAAATCTATCAAAAAATCATTTAAAAAGCAGGTATTTTTGTTAAACTGCCTATTCAAGATACTTCCCCAAATCATGCTCCCTTCCCATGTGACTGTGCCATGTTTTTAAAGTTTATCAGAGTTGTATTATACAATAGAAAATGGAGTGCGAGTGCTTGAGATAAGAGATATATTGATATGATTGATGATGGGTGACCGTAAGGAATGGATTCTGAAATAAACAATCTCTCATCTGAAAAATCTCACTGTGGTGTTTTGAAAATGAAACTGATTTGTTTATCTTGACAGCAGTAAAATAAGTTCAAGATATTAAAATAATTTTTTAGGTACTACATTTTTCATACATTTATTGGATATTTTGCTCACTACAATTTTGATGTGGGTAAAATTATTAAAAGTAGTAAGACTTTAGTTTTAGTTTATTTAAAGAACACAATCTATTACAAATACTGTTTTATTTTAGTTTTTTCTGTTCATTATATATATATTTACATATTGATACTAATAATTTTATTCTTTAATTTTTTTATTGATTTTTTTCATGTATCTGTACAGATTTTAAGTACTTCTTCCCACACTACACAAACAACCCGTCGCTGCCCTCTAGTGGTCACTTGGCTTCAGAGCAGAAGTGATGAAACAATGGCCTCTAGTGGTTACAAAATAAAGCATCCAAACAAGGTCCTACACAGGATCATTTTAAATAGGCTTTGTCAGGTATCCTTGACACTATACATTTATTTTTCCGTTTATAACTTGAATCCATGTATGTATGGAGGACAAGGTGAAAAAGATACAGACCAGAGGGCTATTTCATAAAACTCGCTCAGTAAAGCTCGTCTTAGGCTCCAAATCCTGGTTTACGTGAGGCACAACAATTCAAGCTGCGATTACTGGGTTTCACCAAAGGGACACCGAGCTTGGCTAATCTCACTAATTCAAGACAGGTTCAGCTAATGAGCACTTGCTGGTACATAAGCAGACCACACTGACGATCAGAGTTCAGTGAGAAATCATGGCCAAGCGTGAACACATAGCATAATTCACAGGCCATCAGCCTTGATCTGCTACGTTAGCTCTATAGAGCGCAGGGCTCCCATCCACGAGGTTGCTAGATCGATCTCAGCTTTGACTTTTTTTTCTTTCTTTTTTTTTGGACTGGGCTCCCACTGGGATGAACATAAATTGGCGCTTATGAATTATGAACACTTTTCTTTATTTCCCCAGGAATTTAAACACACGATAGAAAAAAAAGAATGAAAACACTGTTGACACAGGACACAGGTCATGAGGGTGGGTCATGTGCAGTGCTTAATTTGATCCCCCATTTGGGGAACGCATTCCCCCAATTTTCAGTTTTTCATGGTAAAGGATCGGGCAAAGATTTGATCTGATACAATGGTGTTTAATGAGAGTGTTCCGGCAAATGTTTTGGCCTGTTCCCTGAATCCATCACATCAAACCAAACGTGTTCCGAAACTACACATTTACAAATTAAGCACTGGTCCTGTGGGCTAAAGTTCCTTTTATTGGACAAGCTTTTTGATGACACATAATGTCATTAATGTGTCACGCAATTTTGTATTTCAGAGATGAGAGACAAAGACAATGTTGGTGTATATTTATAATTTATTGCATAAAGTAATTGATTTTGTGATGTCATGTTTTCTTTTTCATATTTTTAGGCCAACATACATTTTGGCCAGATGATGGCGCTAATACCCTGCTTGTGTCATTTACATTGGCCATTGGTGTTGGATTCCACCAAAAGAAACATAGCTTGTGCTCAGTCTACTCTAAGCCTGCGGGCTATTTCATAAAGCTGGGCTTATTTGGCCAAGTCTGGCTTATTTTGTAGTCTTTCGGTTTCATAAACCAGGCTCACTCTGAGTCTGGTTTATGTGTAGTCTGTCTGACGAAGGGCTAAGGGACGCCCTAAACGTTACCTTGTGGTGCCTAAAATAAATTTCTTGGGAGCGCAATAGCGGTGCAGAGTTTTTATTCTTTGATTTCACGTACTATTGAACTCTTGCACGCTACTTAACTGACCTGGGATGTGCGTGTCTGTCTAAACCCTCTTCACTCTGAGTCTGGCTCAGTTACTATGGAAATATAGCCTGGCTAACGCCAGACTAAAATCACAAGTGATATTTAGTCTGGGGACCACCAATTCATTTTCTCGTAGGAGAGGTGTGGTTTACGATTGTTCATAGCCGTTTATTGGGCGCTACATGCGTCTGCACGTAGCCATAGCCAATCGTATCATGGTATCAGATGACGTATGACGTACCTGCTGTAAACTTTTGAGCTAAACTATTTAGAACACGTTCTAAAGCTTGATCGAAAGATGGCATCGCGTCTGCTGCTGTCATGTTGGATCCGTAAATATTTTTTTATTTTTTTTTATCCCTAAACAAACTACAAGCTTTATGTCAAATAGCGCGTCATCGTCTTACCGTCCCTCCTCGTTCTGTGATTGGTGCCCAAATCCATGGGAAAATGTCGGCCATGGTCCCCAGGCTGTTGTGAAGTTCGAAAAGATTCAAGCGCACACAGCAGTCTGGCGTTAGCCAGGCTAATGGAAATATAGTCAGAGCTTAGCCTGGTCCGGACCAAGCTAAGAGCAGACTGAGCACCAGCTATGTTTCTTCTTCATAGCTTGTGCTCAGTGGAAACCAACATCAATGGGCAATGTAATTGACACAAGTAGGGTATTACCGCCATCATCGGGCCAAAATGTATGTTGGCCTCAATGGCCGCTGGCTGCTCTGCTTTGCGACGACGACACTTGAGGCCGCCATTGCTATAGTACCGCCATATAGCCGCTAGTCTCCCATTGGAATGCATTGCACTTTAGACATGTTAAAAACAACTTTAATGCCCGGTGTGAAATGTGAAAAAGAATACATGACATCACAAAATCAATTACTTTATGCCAGTGGTTCCCAAAGTGGGGTCCGGGGCCCCTTGGAGGGCCTTGGAGACACTATAGGGGGGCCCCAAAAAGCTTGTCTAGAAAACAAGTACATTGAAAAATATTTTAAATGTAAAAATATATTTATTTGCTAAAATGTATTACTTGAAGTCAGTTTTAAACTCCACTCATTGCTAGATGTTGCTTTTTATGTAATTTTAGCTGTTAAACAGTAAGAAAATTCCAATGAATAGGATAAATTATTTTCAATTGGGGGCCCCGAGAAAATTTTGGATCGACAAGGGGGCCGCGATGTTCCGGACTTTGGGAATGGCTGCTTTATGCAATAAATTATAAATATACACCAACATTGTCTTTGTCTCTCATCTGTGAAATACAAAGTTGTGTGACATATTAATGACATTATGTGTCATCAAAAAGCTTGTCCAATAAAAGGAACTTTAGCCCACAGGACCAGTGCTTCATTTGTAAATTAGTAGTTTCGGAACACGTTTGGTCTGATGTGATGGATTCAGGGAACAGGCCAAAACATTTGCCGGAACACTCTCATTAAACACCATTATATCAAATCAAATCTTTGCTGGATCCTTTACCCTGAAAAACTGAAAATTGGGGGAATGCATTCCCCAAACGGGGGATCAAATTAAGCACTGCACAGGAGCCACCCTCATGACCTGTGTCCTGTGTCAACAGTGTTTTTTTTTTCTTTTTCTATCATGTGTTTAAATTCCTGGGAAAAATAGAAAAGTGTTTAAATTCATAAGCGCCAATTTATGTTCATCCCAGTGGGTGCCCAGTCCAAAAAAATAAAAAGTCAAGGCTGAGATCGATCTCACGACCTCGTGGATGGGAGCCCTGTGCTCTACCTATGGAGCTAACGTAGTGGAACAAAGCTGGCAGCCTGTGGAGTAAGCTACGTGTTCATGCTTGGCCAGGATTTCTCATGAGCTCTGTGATCGTCAGTGTGGTCTGCTTATGTACATGGCAGGTGCTAATTAGTTGAACCTGTCTTGAATTAGTGAGATTGGCCAAGCTCGGGCTGCATCCGAAACCATTAAATTGTAGCCTCTAAGTACTAACACTAGCAACTAATCCTTAACCTTTCATGGGGTCAACTGTTAGATCTCTATGCAGTTAGTGAACTAGAGCTTCAGCAGCATTTGCCCAATTCGATCGTCCTTACCCAGGGGAAGGGGAAGTGACATCACCAACAGCTGTTTTTCTTGAGTGCAAGCCAAACAAAAGCGCATACCGCCCCCTACTGTATATTGTCCAACAACAAAATAGTGTGCAAATAAAGACATTTAAGGTGAAAAAAAGAGAATCATCTAAATGATCCTTCACATTTCCCTTTATTTTATCTCAACAGCGGTTTCATAAAGCTACAGTATGCAAATTAGCCATGTGGCTTGAGTTTCTACTAAATGAAGCAAAAGCACAAACTGCTTCATTTAGGCCATTTACTGAGGAGGCTCTTTAAAACCCTGTGACTGAGCTGTGGGGACGACAACATGTATTTTGTCAGTTTTATAAAGTTTGGCTTGTGCAGAATCTTATTTTTTTAAATTATTTTTATTATTAAATGTGCACCTGTCAATCAACAGTGGTTGCGCATGAATCACTCGAGGGTGGGGGCGAGGGGGTGGGAGATTGGCGCAGTGGCTTATGGGATGGCACATAGCTCCTAATCGCCAGTAAGTTAGCATCAGAGGTCCCTATGCTAAAGTGGCTATGATAGTTAGCATACAGGCCACTTTCCCTAACTCCTTCCTAACTGAAAGCCCAATTCGGACGCATCTTATCATGGCGGACGCTGACGCACATCCGGTTTGGCGTAAGACCTCTTACCAATTTCACGGTTTCGGATGGAGCATCGGTGTCCCTTTGGTGAAACCCAGTAATCGCAGCTTCAATTGTTGTGCCTCACGTAAGCCAGGATTTGGAGCCTAAGCTGAGCTTTACTGAGCGAGTTTTATGAAATAGCCCTCTGGTTTATGAAACCGAAAAGACAACATAATAAGCCAGACTTGGCCAAATAAGCCTTACAGAGTAAGCCAGCTTTATGAATCAGCCCTCTGCTTTCTCAGTAGCCTATGCAAAACACCTACTACTGGCACATAGATGTGTTTTTCAGAAAGTGAGTGCAGAAATGATCAGAATAAGTCCATCTCTCTTGAAAATTTGAAGTCTAGGATTATTGAAACCTGCCTGAATAAAATGTATTAAATAAAAAAGTTGTAGGGTAGACCGCGTATGGTTCTAACACTTTTTGCTTCAGCACCTGTAACTCACTGAATTTTTGAGCTAGAGTTCTCAAACTTTTATACAAAGTACCCACATTTGTTTACTACAAATGGCACCAATTCAAACCTCTGCAAGATTATCACAGACCTCGTGAGTTGATGTCAAATACATGGTGGTCCTTTGTTACAACCTACCCCACTACCGGGTAGGTTGTAACACATGCTGGGGTAAGATGTAACAGTTAGACAAAAGAAGCAAAAACAGAGGCCACGTCATGTGATATGATTCAAATATTTAGGCCATCGGCTAGCTCTCACAAAGTGCTTAGAAATTGACTTTTGTTCCAGGAAATAGGAAATACTTTTGATTTTGATTTTTATCAAGTAAAATAGTTAAACTTCTTCCACAAAAAGTTCCACATTCAGACTCCCTGCAGTTATTGAGAAATTGGCTCCTAAAGCGGGGAAGTTTGTGAAAAAATTGACATTTTAGCCTCTACTGGCATTTTTGACTCCAATTATTTCAAAAAGTATAAAAGGCACAGACTTACAATTTTACAGTAATAAAGACATTACTAAAAATATTCAATATGTGGAAAAAGAAGGTTGACAGGAGTGCTAGTTTTTAAGAAATAACTTTTGAAAATATGCCTTTTTTGAAATATGTGTCATATTGAAACGAGCACACTATGGGACCTACTATTTCCACATATAACATTTTCAGATAAGATTTTATGAACATAAACAAATTGCTCCAGATAAGTTTCAAACATTTTTATTTTTTGTGATTTATAACCATCAGAAGCAGATCAAGTGTATCTTGGCATATGGACGAAAGCTTGACTTCAGTCTTGCCTCTTGTAATTCATTCAATATATAAGACCTTCTAATGCAGTGGTTCCCAACCTTTTTTCTTGAAGCCCTTGAAGCCAAGTCGTGATTTTTTACCATTTAATTTGTGACCTGACCCTCTGCCCAAACAAAGCTCTGGGCCCCACCTGCCGTCCCAGGAGCTCACGGTGGGAAGGCCCGCCCCCCAGGTTGGGAACCACTGTTGTAAAGCACCCTCTATCCAGGCAAGGAGGCTGAAAAGTTCTTGTAGTTGGGGTACTGTAAAGACTCTTTCTGATGTAGAGTGTAACTCCTGAACTACAGTCCTTGTTCAAAGACACAAGTTCACTATTATTTCTCAGATTAGACGGTGATCGGAGGAAAAGCAGCTTGAATCCTTGACGTCAGCCGGTTAGACCTGAAATTAAAAAGAACTGTTAAGTTTAATTTACAACTAGTTCATTGTATGCTGGCGGTAAATACTTCATATTCCAATTTTTTTTTTTATTACGTTGTATGTACAGTTTTGGGGCCCATATGAGTAGATTATTTGTTAAAAAATAAAGTCTCAGTATCTGGGATGATGATGGATGATTGTGGAACTGTGGCAGAGGGGTTAGTCGTGCCTTTTCTAAAACCGCATCCTCCTCCTTTTCCTACGCACCAACACTCGAAATGTGCATTCCCTTGAAGGAAAGGTCTGTCCTAAACAGACCACGCAGCAGCAGTAGTGACTTATAAGCATGAATGCAGACTCATAGGTGTGTGTTACACCAGAGAGCAGCCCCATGAGCAACACGCAACAAACTATTTCAGTTCCATGTTTTAGAAAAGTCCATTTTTACAGCCATATAGATATTTGATAATGAAAAAGGAACCAGACATTAGACCAGAGGTCACTAAACGGCGGACCTCGGTCCGGATCCGGACCCATGCGCCAGCCATTCCGGACCCGAACCTTGGATCCGAACTTTGGACCCGACCGTGAATCCTCTCAGACGAGCAGCTGCGTCTGCGCGCTCTCTCTCTCTCTCTCTCTCTCTCTCTCTCTCTCTCTCTCTCTCTCTCTCTCTCTCTCTCTCTCTCTCTCTCTCTCTCTCTCTCTCTCTCTCTCTCTCTCTCTCTCTCTCCCTCTCCTCCCTCCCTCTCTCTGACTGCACCAGAGCGATAAACTACAGCCCAAACGAACAGAAAGAGAAAGTCCTACATCTTAGCTTCATGATACTTTTTGAATTTTTAGAAACGGTTTCGGAATGACTGAAATATGGCTTGCTAAAAACAAAAGCGGAGGACGCCCTAATGAAATATTCACGCGCGATCGTAATGCGCAAATAGCGCGGTTGTTTCCCGAGCAGGTCTGAACCAAGACTAAGCCAGGACGAAACCTGGACTAAACAGGGCTCAGTGTGTTGAACTGAGCAAAGAAACACATCACGGTCATATATTATGTGCACATTGTGTATAATAGGCTAGAGTAGCCTACACTGTAAACCCAAATTTTCTTTCACATAATAAGTCGAGCTATCAATACTAATCTTTTCATTATTTTGCAAAAGGCGGGACCATTACTAAACCAAATGTGAATTGTAAACTACTTAAAACGAGTATTTGCTATACTAATGGCTCTGAGCGGAGACACCTCACATTTACACGTTTTTACCGGGTTTGGGGAGGGGCTTGATGACCGGTAAATTCAAACAGGAGCCTCTTCAGACTGTTGGCTGCAGATCGCATGTACCAGAGCTCATGAGATGAAGTGGAGGAATCAGCGCCAGTCTGGTTCATAGTTTATCAACGCATGGTAAGTGCACACATTTTGTTCCGTTAGCATCATAATATTTCAGCTTGCTTTGTAAAGTAACATTTTAAACGTGCGCACGTTGACGTTAGTGATAATATTTCACCGCGAACTCAACCTCGCAATTTAGCCCCAACCTGCTAGTCAATCATATCTGAGAGTGCTTTGTGGTTATTCTTTTGGGACTGAAAAGTGCTTGTAGCGAACGTAAGGCTTACTGCCACCAACAGACTACGGCTAATGCTAAGTGGTAGCCATCGGTAATGTTAGCTTTCTGTTGCGTACAGAATAATTTATCACATGCTTTATATTTTTCGTAACTTTGACAGGGAACAGTGCAAACCCAGGGCTGTTGGTTTTGTAGCATTACAGTGATTCCTGGCACTGTTGCCATGAATTTTGCTTTAGCTGTTTGTTCGTTCAATTTTGTGTCCTTTTTCTTGTGTAAAACCTCCACATTTGATTTGGCTGCTACTGTATCAAATATATATATTTGGCAGGGGTTCCCAAACCTTTCAGGCTACAACCCCCTTGATAATCAACCAGGACCCCCTTCTGTAAAACGTAATTAGTATCTGTAATAATTTCAGGTGCATGACATTTTAAAATCTGGTTTATTAATGTTAGTTTGGATACTGTATTTAGATAGTTGTCTTAATTTCCCTAAAATATGCAGTTTTAATGCATTTTTTTTTTAAATACAGAAAATGTCAGAAATGTAAAAATATGGTCTCTAAAATCATCCTGCTATACCTAGGGGACCCCAACCCCCACTTTGGTAACAACTGCAATAAGGCCCAGTACGCACTGTCTGAATTTGAACAGATAAAAGAGATTAAGGTAGAAAACTCTGAGCTTTGCGTCAACATCATGGAGACAGTCAAATCGTAACACTCAGGCGTTACATTGTCTTGAAACATACAAGTAAAACATAAGAGTTCTCCTTACATACATAATACAAACTCTGATGTGACTTCTTTCCTCTAGATGACGGCATCTGAGAAAAGGACCATGAGGGCCATCTTTACTGAAGCTGATGCACGAAAACTGACCCTGGAAACCAGACCCACAGAATCTTCCTCAATAAAGAGTGGTGCTGTGAGTGGGGACCTGGCCTGCACTTACTAATGAGCAGGTATACATAACTATTCTGTATCAGACATTGCTCTCTAGTTGTATAGCAAACTAATTTCTTTCTTCTGCTTTTTTAGATTTATCTGGAATTCCAATGGATTGTGGGAAATTGTCAACATTTGGCGCAGCTTTTGCAGCAAATGCAGAGGTAACAGTTTATAATCTGGACAAAACAACAAAGCACAAATTGTCTTGTCTGTCTGCGTGTATGCAATACTTATTTCTTTTAATATATCATCCATTTTCTATCTTGCAGTCTCTGGATCCCTCTGGGGGGAAAAGAACGGTTGCACTGAGAGGGCTTCATCACCTACTCTGAGACAATCACTGAGTTCTTCAAATCTAGGTTTGTAAGTGTACATTTAGTTTGTAATCTGCAGCTTTAATAATTTGACATTCATTGTTTAATTTGAACAAGCCATAATTAGCTTACGTTAGGAGCTCCAGCCAGTCCATAGATATTCTTAATTTAACACAAAACAAAAAGCTAGATTACCTTTTGGCTTAGCCAAAATGAATTATGATTGCAAACAATTTTAAGTACACGTTCTGAATCTGCCACTTGCTTGTTATATGAAACCGCACCCTCAGACACCTCACAGGTAATCTTCCATTAGTTCCTGTTCTGTCATTCTTAATGGTGGTCTGTTGCAGTTCAGTAATATTTTTTCACTAATGGTTATATTTCTGGCAATATTTTTTGTTTATCTTTAGGATGGTGATGAGTCCTTTGGCCAAATGGACGTTGGGATCTTGTTGGTGAGTCCTGAAGGTGCCTCTCCCTCAACATCAGATCTTCACCCATCGTCATTGAGGGCGAAGTTGTGGAAAAGCTGATGACCCTGCCAGAAGCTGTCTCCCTCCTTTTTGAACTCACATATGGACTCCACGTAAACTACCCCAAGAAAATCTGAAATACCCTACAGTTCATTCAACAGGTTTTTTTTTTTTTTTTTAAACCAAGACTTCGAACACTGAAAAATCAACTACTTATGTTAAATGGTGCAGGTCCTCTATTTTGGGCTAGACTCAAAAGGTTTGGTGTTTTGAAAATGTACAGTATTTAGCAGCTAGAAGTTCATTGGCTACAAACAAATTTAGCAGTACAAACATAATTCATTACAATGTGAACAAGAGTTACAATGTATGTCTAATCCATGCCTGGGTTCCATAGTCCTTTGACCACATTAATGATGTAAATGATGTACTCAGATTTTGTTTTATATTAATGTTAAAAATGTTTAACGCTGTGCTTATTGGTAACAGAAGACTGGAATACTTACATTTAAATGTTAAAAATGTTACTATTGCACTATTTTTGCAATACATTTGTGAAAATAAAATGTAATTGTCATTTTATGTAAGAAACAATGGATATACAGTCTATTATTGTGTAATGTTAAAAAAACATGATTATATGATTTACATTTATTAATTCTAACAAACAAGGGTAATAAATTATCATAAATATGAGACATAAATACTTATAAACATGAGATATAAATAATGATAAACATGAATAATGATTACTGATATACACGAGTAATGGTTAAGTTGGTTACTCGTAAACATTTGTTTTAAAACCTTGAGTTCTTTAGTAATGGATTATCTTGGACACAATACTTTATGTTAACAGAGCTTGATTTGTTAGGTTTTCGATTTTGTAAAAACTAGACATCCCAGTGCAATCAGTTACCATGCGCGGCTTTAGTAATGATTACTAATTTGGGTTTACAGTGTATGCATTCTGCTATTTAGGAGCCAAAACTTATTTTTAGAGCAAAAAAACAATAACAGGATTCAATTGATTGCATTATTTTCAAATCACAGAAATAGATTTAAAAAAGGCTTAAAAATCCTGATCTAACTGTGAATTAACCCCGTATGTTCCGGACCTTTGCTTGACCATTTTGTTTCATTTCGGACCTTGGTGAAATGTAATTCGTGACTCCTGCATTAGACCTAATATCATTTCATCGGCAGGTTTGAAGAAGCTAAAATATAATGTAAATGTGAGAAATCTGAATCTGAAACTAAGTGCAAATTAATGTTCAGTTCAAAGTATTATCAGTGAAACATGTGATTCTTGTAACATTAGTGGGCAGTGCTGTCACTGTAAAGGGACGTGTCTGTTCTGTGGGATGAGGGAGAGTCTGAAAGCCACAGCTCCAAGTCTCTACTGAAGGACCTTCTGTAGGAGTCTTCTCTGAGGAATTAGTGGAAGTGTGAAGCAAAAGGAAGGCGGAAGCAGCGGTCAGATGCCACAGACACATTTTGTTTTCTAGACCCAAGTTACAATTTGATGAAAGGAAAAAAGAAAAAATTCTCTGAAATTCATTTATGCCAACTCAATAAATCCCTGTACATGTAAATACATGACTTGATTATAACACGGTGAGGCACAGAGGCACATGAGGCTTTTTTATTGCTGATCTTTAGAAGAGTGGGCATCAGAAATTTCCTCTGTTGTCCAAAGTCCTTTAGACAATCACAGACGAGCTTGAATGTGGCCACAGATGGATTCTGTGGCCACATTCAGGCAGGATTCTCCCACTGTAAAAATACAGACAAAGCACAATTGAAGTTTTAACGGAAAGTACACAGTCAAGAATCAAAGCAATATCTGAGGAGCCAAAAGGACAGAAACTGAGACAGCTTAGATTAATATGATACTATTCATTAGCGTCAGATAGTCTTCAAAATGTGTTAAGAATATTGCTATTAAAAGACCTCTAGATAAGTGCTGGATAGCAGTTTGCAAATGTTTTCATTTTGCAATGTGAATCCAGTTGTTCCGAGCCCTGGAGGGTTCATTCTGAATTTCCCATGAATACATACCTCACTCTTTTAATGTTGAGTCTTTAAATGAAGCCAGTCTATGCTTCACAGCACCAGGCCTCCACCACAACATGTTCTCATCACGTAGTTGTCCTGGAAAATGAAATAAGCAGATGTACATTAACGACATAAGCATATGTACATTAACGACATTTGTAAAACGTCTCAAGTACTTAAATTTATCTTGTTTGCTGACGATACAAATATTTTTGCATCAGGTGACGACTTACAGCAACTGTGTCGGATTGTTAACTTGGAACTCAAAAGTGTCAATAAGTGGTTCAAACAAAATAAATTATCTCTAAATCTGAGTAAAAGTAAAATGATGATATTTGGCAACTGTAATTCCAATGCTCAGGAAGCAATTCAGATAGAGGGTGTTGTCATAGAGCGAGTGCATGAAATCAAATTCCTTGGAGTTATTATAGATGACAGAATTACTTGGAAAGCTCATATTAAATATATATCTACGAAAATTTCTAGAAGCATTTCAGTAATAGCAAAAGCAAAGCACATTTTAAACATCAAAGCTCTACATATCTTATACTGTTCTCTGATTTTGCCATATTTATATTATTGTACTGTGGTTTGGGGTAGTACTTATAAAAACACATTAAAACCAATAGTATTGTTGCAAAAAAGAGCTATCCGAGTAATTCATAAAGTTGGGTTTTTGGACCACACAAACTCATTATTTTTAAAATCAAAGATCATGAAGTTTTGTGACATTGTTGAGTTCCAAACTGTACAGATGTTATACAAAGCAAGATACAAACTGTTACCGGGCCAAATACAGAGAAGGTTCCAAGAACGTACTGGTTGTTATGAATTACGTGATGAATTAAACTTTAGGACTCAGAAACATAGCTCAACTTTGAAAAGTTTAGCCCAACAGTTAATGGTGTACAATTGTGGAATAAACTGGAAATGGAGTTGAAACGATGTCCAAACATCAACCTGTTCAAATATAAATACAAACAAAAGACTTTTGAAACATACAGAGAACAAGAAATGTGTTGCCACTAGGAGGCGCAGTAGGATCAATTATGTGTGTTTCCTCAATAATCAAGGAAGAGTGTTGCTGCTTGGAACGGTTGTCATTCTATTGCTCAAATTTACAATTTGAGAATTAGGGTAGGCAAGTTATGAATCTGTTGAGAGGGACCCTCCCAACGGGCTCAAAACCTTGTCTTTTAATGCACCACTCAGCATAGGAACATCATCTACAAATCAGCTGTAGGGCAGCTGGGTGGGGGTTTGTTGAGGGGGAGTTACTCTTCAACTGGCCCGTTCTACACCTAGCTTTTTAATGCACCTCACTATGCAGGGCTTACATCATACTTCACATATAACTCAATTAAACAAATATAATAATAATGATAATTAAACCCAAATTAAATTATATTAAGGATGGTAATGACAACTGGGAAGTAGCAAGATCTCAGAGTATAATATGTATTAATGCACCTTTAATAATGATAATTAATGATAATTAAACCCAAATTAAATTATATTGAGGATGGTAATGACAACTGGGAAGTAGCAAGATCTCAGAATATAATATGTATTAATGCACCTTTAATAATGATAATTAATGATAATTAAACCCAAATTAAATTATATTGAGGATGGTAATGACAACTGGGAAGTAGCAAGATCTCAGAGTATAATATGTATTAATGAACCTTTATAACATAAAAGTAGCACATTCTTTTGTTGTTCTTTATTTTGCTGTTGTTTTGTTTTATTCTTCATCATTTATTGTTACTTTGCCCTATGTTCCTTTGTTTATGATTTGCTACCTTGTAAATATTAAATGTAATGTTATTATTTTATTTTGGGGTGGGCGCTTATAAGCCTTTGGCTTCAGCCCACTCCCTTTGAGCAGGTTAACTGCTCAAACAAATAAATAAACTAAACTAAGCAGACAACAGAAAATAACTAGTAGGCCTATGTATCATGTAAAAGTAACTGTACTGATATTCTACATTTTATGAATCATGGACTTTATTGGACTTTTGAGTGGAATAAGAGACTGAAACGGCCAGTGACTCCAACTCACACCGATGATACTTATTCCACCACCAATGACATAAACCACAGCTTAGTGCTGTGAACCATGGACTAAAAATAATAGTGGCACTCTTATATTTACTTTTTCGATTGGTTTGTGCTTTATTATAGCAACAACATTTGCTAACTTTGATACATATAAATGTCTTCATGATTAACCACATTTTTGGTGTGGCTAACTGGTAAAGTTAGTTTGATATCATCATTCCTATAGCAAATCAGACAAATAGGGAACTACCCCCAGAATCAGAACAAACTACGAATTTTCTTCGGGTCAAACATGCAACATGAAACACCAAAACTTGAGGCACAACACGTGTGTAGCTCCCTCGCTACTGAGCTTTATCATTATTTGTATTGACATTAGGCTACACAATAAATAAGAATGTACTCACGACTAAGACAGCCACCTGGCTGCCGTTTTAGAAGTCTTTGCCTGGCATAGATCTGTCGATTTCTTTGAAGAGTTTGCGGGAAGTTTCCAGTTCATTGTACCCTCTGTCTAGGGATTATAACAGGTCTATGGGTGATATCCACTCGTTTGCGATGTTCATGAATGTTGCCCGCGCTGCTCGACTTGTTCTCGTTGCAGAAATCTAAAGTTTGCCTTCAGAAAGCAGGATTTTCATTACGATAGCTGCGCTGTCTGTGAAGGCTCTCGTCTGGTTTGCGTTGTTTACTTCCGGGGTCCGGGTCCGGGGTCAACGCGATGTGCTGATTGGTCAGAACTAGGTCAGGTGACTCTAAAATCATACGCGCCAGAAGAAAATAGTTCCCATTTCACACTCGAATTTCTCAAAAACTGCAGGGTTTTTGCGTGTGGAAACTTTATTTGACTCCTTTGGTATGATACAGTTTCAGAAAGAAATTGTATTTCTGATTTCCTGGAACGAAACTTCACGCTAGAAAAGCTAGCCAATGGCCTAATTGGTTTATTTAAATAAAAGAACAATCCAGAACAATGTCTCTCTCTCTCTCTCTCAGGTGGAGTCAGTCCATAATACAGGTCTGCTGTCTGAGTCAAATAATCAGCCAACACTTCCTCCTGCACCTCAGAGGAAACTCTGTTGATGCTTCAGTAACGTGCACTGGGATGATCACTGGACTCTGGTCTCTCAGCTTCTGCTGTGTTTTGCATTATCACAGAATGGCTAAAATAGCATGATACAGATCCTTTCAATTGTAGCCTCTAAGTACTAACACTAGCAACTAATCCTTAACCTTTCATGGGGTCAACTGTTAGATCGCTATGCAGTTAGTGAACTAGAGCTTCAGCAGCATTTGCCCAATTCCACCGTCCTTACCCAGGGGAAGGGGAAGTGACATCACCAACAGCTGTTTTTCTTCTTCTTTAAAGTTCAGTGCAGGCCAAACAAAAGCGCATACCGCCACCTACTGTATAGTGTCCAACAACAACATAGTGTCCAAATAAAGACATTTAAGGCGGAAAAAAGAAACCAATGATCCTTCACATTTCCCTTTATTTCATCTCAACAGCTGTTTCATAAAGCTACACTATGCAAATTACCCATGCGGCTTAAGTTTCTACTAAATGAAAGCAAAAGCACAAACTGCCGCCATTCAGGCCATTTACTGAGGAGGCTCTTTAAAACCACGTGAATGTGCTGTGGTGACTCTAGCATGTATTTTGTCACTTTTATAAAGTTTGGCTTGTGCAGAATCTTTTTTTTTTCTTCCAATTATTTTTATTATTAAATGTAAATGTGCACCTGTCAATCAACAGTGGTTGCGCATGAATCACTCGAGGGTGGGGGCGAGGGGGTGGGGGATTGGTGCAGTGGCTTATGGGATGGCACATAGCTCCTAATCGCCAGTAAGTTAGCATCAGAGGTCCCTATGCTAAAGTGGCTATGATAGTTAGCATACAGGCCACTTTCCCTAACTCCTTCCTATCAGACAACCCAATTCGGAGGCTTCTCGTCATGGCGGACGCTGACGCACATCCGGTTTGGAGTAAGACCTCTTACCAATTTACTGGTTTCGGATGGAGCATAGAGCTTCAGCAGCTTTTGCCCAATTTGACCATCCTTACCCAGGGGAAGGGGAAGTGACATCACCAACAGCTGTTCTACTTCTTTTTTAAGGATATTGGCAGGCAAACAAAAGCGCATACCGCCACCTACTGTAGTGCATATGCAACAACATAGTGTCCAAATAAAGACATTTAAAGAGGGGGTATTATGCTTTTTTCAATCACATAGCACCAGTCTATAGCATACTACAATGATGACGTAACCTTCTGTTGGTCTGTATATGCAGTAAATTAAAATAACTGTCTTGAATAAAATTGCTCTCTCAAAATGGCTGTACTGAACGTCTTGAAATAGGCCTCTGTCTCTTTAAGAAGCTTTCCGACACGCCCCCTTCAGCACACTGCTGTGGCATCTAAACAACACTACTGTGCGGGGAGGGGGCTCTGCTGAGCTGAGGAGCAGTGGTTGGTGGCTTGGCTGGTGACGAAAGGTCCAGAGGCGTCTCCAGGAGGTGGGGGCGTTCCTAGGAGGACTGAGGCATAGCTACACCTAAAATGGCTGCCGTCTAAGCTTTTACTGATTACTCAAAAATATGTGAATGAGCCAAGGCAACACTCCAGTTTAATGAGGGAATGACATAATAACATGATATAAAGCTTGAAAACTCGATTTTACATAATACCCCCCCTTTAAGGAGGAAAAAAATAATCCAAATGAGCCATCACATTTTCCTTTAGCCTTATTTTATCTCAACAGCCTTTCATAAAGCTACAGTATGCAAATGCTTAAGTTTCTACTAAATGAAAGCAAAAGCACAAGCTGCTTCATTTAAGCCATTTACTGAGGAGGCTCTTTAAAACACTGACATGTGACTGTGCTGTGATGACTCTAACATGTATTTCGTCACTTTTATAAAGTTTGGCTTGTGCAGAATCTCTTATACATTTTTAAAAATTAATTGTGCACCTGTCAATCAACAGTGGTTGCGCATGAATCACGCGAGGGTGACGGCGAGGGGGGCGGACATGTGGCCCTTATGGGATGGCACATGGCTCCTAATCGCCAGTGAGTTAGCATCAGAGGTCCCTATGCTAAAGTGGCTATGATAGTTAGCATTGAGGCTCCTTTCCCTAACTCCTTCCTAACTGACAACCCAATTCGGACGCTTCTTGTCATGGCGGTTTGGCGTAAGACCTCTTACCAATTTAACGGTTTCGGAATCAGCCGCCGTGAGTGCTTGAAGCAGGGGCGGAGCAGAGAAAGTCGGGTGTTGGGAGGCACAGAATCTGGTGTCCCATTTACAGTGTTAAAATATGAGTTTTGTAGATTTCTGAATCAATGCAAACAGCTAAAATAACACATCTAAAATGCAACAGAAGGCTGGAAGTGGCATGTGATATGTTTAAATTCCCCTCTTCCTGTTAAAAGCGTCCCTGATTTTTATTTTTTTTGGTTGTGCTCCTAAATTTTTAACTGTGCTCTTAAATTTTAGAATTATAGGAGCACAAGTGCTACCAAGAAAAAAAGTTAATTTTGAGCCCTGCATATTCAATTAAAGTTAACATTTTACTGAATTTGCTAACTTTAATACAATAGAGGTGAAGTTATATATTTGACCTCTACTGAGGTTGGCCCAGTTGTTTGTACATTTCTTGTATGTGGCGCTCAGTGAAAAAAGTTTGGACACCCCTGATTTATTTGATAGGGACAATGCACATTAATGAACATCTGCATTAAAAAAAAGGAAAAAAAGTCGTAAACATGCTGGATAGGATTTATATCCGCAGTCCTATAGGCAGATGACAGAACTACAGAAAATACAACAAACAATGTAACAGAAATTAATAAGTACAAGAAATGTAAGAAGTCACTTAATGGTCACAAGGCTGGTTGAGTTTGGTTTTAAATATAGGAAATGTGGGACCTTCCCTAACTGTGAGGGGGAGACTGTTCCATAACTTAGGCCTTCACTGGCCTTTGTCCAAAGGCTGTTCTTCTGAAACAGCGCCTCACAGTCACCTCTAGACTGAAATGCACAGATGTAGATATGTTTACCATGAGAGAACAACATTATAACAAGGTTAAAAGCTGAAACGAAAACAACTGGGACTGAGACAACTAATCGATTATTGAAATAGTTGACAACTATTTCAGTATTGATTCATCATTTTCTGGTATACTGTACACACACTCAAAAAGGATTATAAACTACGTTTATATTTAGTATCTTTGATGAAAAACGTTAAAGTGAGGGTGTGTCGAGTGGTTTTCATAAATATGATTTGTCTGTGTCTGAGGGCAATTATCCTATCAGCAGAATTAGCTCCACTCTTATTGCTGCCAGATCCAACAAATCAGTTTGGAAATAAACATAAAAGGAGCTCGATCCCAGCTCTTGTTCAGTGGCTGAACTCTGGAAGTTCTTAGCTTTCAAATAAGGGATGGCTTGTTCACAGGAACCTGTGCTTGTGTTCACATGCAGCTTTGAGCAAAGCCAAGTTCAGCTGTACTGACTTTTCACTAAGAGCCGCACACAAACATTCACTTTAACTTTACTCCATCAACAAGTCCTCAAGCGGCTTTAGCTTTATGTGGTAAAAAGTTGAAATAAAACTATTTTCATGCGTCTTTCACAGCCCATCAATTCACTGATTAATTGTAAAAAATAATATGAAGATCGATCAATTACCAAAATAAGGATTAGTTCCAACCCTACAAACAACAACAAAATGTTTGTTGACTCCCAAAGACAAAAACTAAACAGATTAGTATTTTTTTCATTACTTTTTCATTACTTTTTCATTACTTCATCATATATTCATTTCCCTCAAAATAAACCAATTGAAAAAATGAACAATGAGTATGTTTCTACATGTTCACAAAGACATAATAATGACTCTTGACTCGTGACACAAGATGCAAACGTGCAACACGTGACAGCTGGCAACATATGGAATGTGAACATTCTGGTACCACAAGCATCAAAGTGGACTGGTGTGTGTAGAGTATAGTCCACAACATGAGCACTACACGTGCACAATGTTGCATTCATTTTAGAAAACTCAAGTATTTTTCCCTAAATGATTTGTTTATTATCAAAAGAGTAAGAAATGAAGATGTAACCTCATTAATGCCTATCACGTCTGCATAAGGCCACTGCAAAGCTAGATCCGGCCCTGATGTCTGTCTCTGTTTAATGTGTGTGTTTCTGCTCACCTGTGACCTGAAGGAGACGGCACCAACACTGCTATGAGAAGTAAAGTGACCGGTCCAAAAAGTGCAGAAGGGACTGACTGATACTAACTAGAAGCGCCAGGTCTTTTAGGTACATTTGTGCAGCACATTATCAAGAAAAAATGGACTGGCAAACTAGCCAAACTTGAGTGCAAAATCAAAAGCATGTGTATCTAAACCTCGTGGTTAGCTGCCTGTGAGCAAAGCAAAGCAGCAACAGCTCCATGGAGACGAGTCGATGATGTCCCGCACAGTGAAGTAACGAGTCAGGTCTGAGGAGAGGTGAGCCCACTCACAGTAAAGACACAATGTTTGATTATCAACCAAATCACCTCTGATGAAAGAATGCTTCTATTGTACTCTATTTACTGGGCAAATGTTATACAATACCAAAATGTGTACTTAAATACAGTTCACTTTTAGGGGTCATTTCTCAAGACAGGTACTAAACTATAGTGGCTAATTGCTAAAGCTCATGAAAGCATTGATGCAGGAGGGGTGTGGCCTTACTGCAACAAGCAAGCTAAATGCTGATCTTTTTTTTTTAATGTATCATTTGTTTTAGGAACACATTTCGACCCACAAACCACTGTCTTTGCACAGTTGGATTTAATGCTTGACCAAAGCCTACCCATACTAATACTCATGAGCTTTTAGCCATTAGTGCCACCATCTTTAAGGCCATTACTTCAACAGGAAAGTATGTCAAACGTGCCATTGCCCATTTCTCTGCGCCAAAAGCAAGTGTCTGACAGCATGCCCTTGAAAAATTCCCAAAGCCTCCAACAGGTATTACAAAACAAAAGGTATTATGTAAGGGATAATGCACAACGAGGTGTCAGTTAGCTGCAGTGGAGTGTTATAGAATGTGATTTAACTGTTTTTTTTAACTGTTTCCGGGCTAGGTGTACATTACATTGACAGTGAAGGAATAAATTTACTGCCAATGGTACATTATCACTTTTAACGGACACCTTCCAGCCAATCAGAATCGAGTATTCACACAGACCATGGTATTATGATGAGGTATGCTTCTGGTTTTGAGGTTGCATTGTTCTTGTGTGTTGAATAATATTTGGAAACGGTGCATCGTATCATTTCCAGGAAAAGGAAATAAGTGACTCTAGGGTTAAGAATAGACCAATGTCGACATCATTTATTACAAAGTGTGCCATTTTTGTGAAGGGTGAGTGACAGCAGTAGGCACTCCTTATCTGAACAGTGACTAAAGCAGGGCTACGTGTTCCTATATAATGACTGATTATTGCACCATAATAGGCTATATAAATTAGTATATTGCTTTAGTGCTGGGACTCAATAAAATTTTGAGTTAATTATGGCCTTTGTAATCAATGAATTTATTTGAGATGTATTTGTATTTTGATGTGAGATGTGGGGCCGGTGTGATCATTTCAAACACTTCAAAGACAACAGCAGTTTGATTTATTTTGGAGAATGATCTTTTTAAATAAGTTTATGTCGGCTTAACTATGTGAGTAAAAACGTTTGATAGAAAAATTATTTTTGGCTCATACCGCCCTGACTGCCTGTCCTCGTTTGAACTCAGTAGCTGAACTGGGTTGGGCCAGGATGGAACACTCGAAGAGTGAGAGTGGTTCACAAATTCAAAGGTTGGGGGGTTTGAATCCAGCTACTTACCGGGTGACCTATGGCACAGATTGGCGCGCTTTTGTCAAACAGGGCAACTGTGGCTACACGCAAAGCTTACCGCCACCCGGTCTTGGGTGAGTGAGTCATTGTCCCTTTGGGAGGTGCTGTGTGTAAGGTCTGTGATAAGTGCTATAAAAATAAATGCTCTTCCCTGTATTTGAGTATTGATAAGTGCAGCTGCTGTATAAGCCTCAGTGTAGGTGTTTTTTAGAGATCATTTTAACATTTCAATATAATAACCTAGGTATAAAAACGGGCATAAATATGTCCATTATAATCACCTAGGAATAAAAACGGGCATGAATACGTCCTCAGCCCACTTTACAACAGCACGCTGCAAATTAACAACATGATTCTTTTCATTCTACATTTCTGTCTTTTTCTACATAGGCTTCCATCTCCCATAATGGAGAGTGCATTTTGTGCATAAGATTTTTTACACAAAGCATGTGTTGAAATTCACAAACTTCACAAAACGCTTTGTACAGGAAAATACTGCAACATGCATGAATCACGGTAATCAAATTTGTTTTACAGTTACCAGAAAACCACATCTGAAAGCTATTTGTTTTCATTTGATCATAGTACCCCAACACGCCTTTCAAGGAAGCTCACAAGCTTTTCTGATGAATTTGACTGAGTGCCTATTTAGAGTGAATTGGGTGGCACTGCAAATGGGTGTGTTTTGGAATGGCGTGTTACACTTTCCTGGCACTGTTTGAAGAACCTTTAACCCAATGAAAAGCGCTGCAACATACTGTTGCATTCTGGCATCAGAACTTTTCATGCTGTTTTGAGAAACTTAATGTACAGTTTTATTTGTCGGCTAAACAACTGTGACCATATGATTATTATGAGCTTGACCAACATCAAAGTCAGTGCCACTACCAGTCTGAACTATGGCGACACAGGTACAGTTGTCTGCTCTAAACTGTTGTGTGTTGTTGTTTGTTTGTTGTGTGTGTGTTGTTTTTTTTTACCTGGACCTCGTGTCTGCAATAAAGGTTTGATGATGATGATGACTGCAGATATGATGCAGTGTGTTCAGGAAGTATTGATCTCCCCATTAAAGAGTACCTAAACAGGCGTGCCAAAGCCTTTCCCCACCCACAAACAAAAGTCAAAAATTGCCGTGAAAGAGGCGGTCTCTGAAGTTTGGGGGTGAGTGTGTGGGGGGGGGGGCAGGACAATGGGAAGCACCTGATGACGATGTGTGGAGCTGGAGCGGCTTATAACGTTCTGTGGAGGCCGTGGACACGTCTCCAGCCAATCAGGAAATTCTAATTTAGTAGCAATTTGGGGCGCAACCCATTCGTTTTCAGGCCAAAGTTAGGATTTAACACATGTTTGCGCTATAATGTCAGAATAATGTCAGGGACCAGTGGACAACACTAAGAGACACCCATTGAGACAGTTTATCAGTAAAACTTGATTTGGTGTTTAGTTGCTCTTTAAAGTGCAGATGACAGGTTTGAATGTTTTTGAAAATATGAGTTATTTAGATGAATAACATCTGTTAAAAGTAAATAATTATCATTTTATGTCAGTGAAGCAGCAATTTTAATGAAGAAATGTTGGGCAGAAAAGTTATTTAAGCTGCTGACAGGAAGTGACATAGATAGAGGTAAAGTTCGTAGCAGTTTGACTCATTTCCCATTGACGTAACATGGTCGGCACGGCAACAGTTTATAAGTGTTGTCCTTCATCTATGTCACTTCCTGTCAGTGTTCCAAGACTGAAGGAAGTGAAGCTATAAACATCACAAAAATGGTCAAACTAAAGAAAGCTGGGTACAATCTTTAGCAAAATCTTAAATATAATCGTGTTAATTATGTTTTAGGAAAAATTGTGTCTAATGTGTCATACAGTATGCACTTTATCAGGGCATACTGTATGACACTGGTTAAATAAAGGTCAAGCAAATAAAAAATAAAACTTTAAACGTGTCCCATTCAAAGATCCTTAAAAACAGCTTATCTTCTTTATTCTTGTTTCAGATTTGAGATTTGACAATTAGACAGCTACATCATAAATTATTTCAAGGAAGAGGTGCAAATATGGATTAACTAGTAACAATAAAGGAAGGGATGTCATTTATTTAATTTTATGTTTTTTATGGCTTATCGCGAAAAAGCTCTGATTTCCTTATAGGCCTGCAATTTGGGCTTTTCTTCATATTGTAAACCATGCCTCAAGTCACGTCCTCACTCATTGTTCATTCTGTTCATGGGTTGGTCAACTGCTACTCATGTGTCGTAAAAAAGAAAAACAGAAAAAGGCTTCCTGGTAAAAAGAAATTTGTTGATTTCACATAATCATCCATAACAATAGGAGTAGAATTTTTAAAAAACGTCGAAGCCTCTTACTGGTTCTTAAAATAAAAAGAGGAAGGCAGATTTTTTTTCGGATTTTCGTTTTAGTTGACTAACAGGGGACTGGACATAATGGAGAAGCTGCATCCAATAGTTTCACTTTAACCAGGAAGAACATCCAGCACAAGATAACATGAGAGTATAGACTTTCCAGCGGTGGCAATTTGGTACTATTTCACAAAGCACGGTGAACTTACGCCATATTGGGTCAATATATTTATTGGGTTTACGAGTCATTGAAGCAAACATCGACAAATGTCTGATTACCAGTGATGGAAGAAGAACTCAAATTGTTTACTTAAAGCCACACTTCGTAACATTTCACCCAATAAATAGGATAAAAAACAAGCATTTTTTAAATTACAGATATTCTTATCTTTCACAAACGACCAAACCAAAGAGACGTGTGTTCCTGTGAGCGGCTCACCTTTCCTCAGAAGTGACTGAAACTTTACTTGGATCATCTCCAGCTCGTCTCCATGGAGATGTTGACTAAAGGCAACCAAATATGAGAAGTCCAAATCCATTCTTTGATTACCTGCAACAAAAATAGCATTTTCTGTGTCTAGCTGGTCATAAGGAGCATGTTTTGTATTGCAACAGTGGAGTCCAAAATGTTACACAGTGTGCCTTTAAGTAAAAGTACAGATACAGTGAAGAAGAATTTAAAAACGTATTGGACGAAAGTTGTTTTAAAGGTAAATAATCAACACGGAGTTTGAAAACTATTGAAATGTGTGTGTGTGTGTTTTTTTTTTAACATTGACTCTTGCAAAACACAATTGAAACCTCATACTTTATTCCCCCCCAAAAAATGGTGTTCCTTCGCTCACACACGTGTTTTCCCATGTGAGGGGTGTTTTGCCTCTGACAGCTCGAAAAACTCCCAGTCATGCTCCCGTTGTCCATTCGGGACGCTTTTCCACATTTTTACAACCAAGTGTTGACATTTTCCAACGGGACAATCCCGACCTTTTCCCCCCATTATGCTTTTTGCCATGTGAGCGCGGGGGTGTGAAAGTCTCCTGGCAAGGCTTCAGAGGGACGCCACGGTTCGGGATAGCCCCCTTCACGTGAAACTTTGAAGCTACACCTGCTTCCCCCAACCCCCCGCCCTTAAAAAAAAAAGAAAAAAAGAAAAAGAAAAAGAAAAGTCCACGCCCGTACCTGGTCAGCCCGTCTGAGGCGCTCCACAGCTCTCCACACCGGCGCTTGATAAGGGATATTGCAGCCAGATGACAGGTGTGAAGTGACCGCACGTGCAAAACGGGGGGTATTGCGGCACGTTCTGGACCACTGCTCTCGTGACGGGGCGGTGCCAGCAGTAGAGGGTGTAAAAAGTTTGAAAACCATACTTTCTTACGTATATCATAGATTTCATATACACAGTGTCGACTCTGAAAAAAACTAATCACACATGGGGTTCCACAAGACTCTATATTAGGTCCAAAACTGTTTATATTCTATATTAATGATGTTTGTGATGTTTTGTTTAATGTTTAAAAAATGAAATGACTGAATAATCTACTAGTACTAAAAATATATATACTGTATTCATTGGGTTTAGTCACCACCACCATTCAAGGAAAGATGGTTAACTTGAAAGTTGATGTGAGTTGCAGTCGCTTAAATTAGGCCCTGATAAGACACTTCACAGCGTCAGAGTGCATTAGAATGTGTGATGCATATACGAAATGTGTCATTGCCCTTTGTTTCCTATTTAAGTGCTGTAAGTAAGTACTTGAATTAGATCATGCATTTACGCACTAGACAATCCAACTGAACCTATACCCATCGTGTGGTTCGGACTCATTTCTCAACAATTTTCTAAATTACAATAACAATAGAATGCCTTAATATTACACCTTAATTCGTTCATCTCATAAGGAAAAGGGAAGTCAGCAGACTTCAAGATTTTTCCACATCAAGATTGCTCTTTTAGATCATTGTGTGTAATCTGCTTCACCTCCACATACCGGTTGACATAAGAATGCTTACAAGGCTATGAGCTTGACAGGTAATTATGATTATGATTGTGACTTGCCTTGAAGCTGTCATGATCACTTCTGGAAATACCATTGACCCATAGGGAAAGTCCCAGAAGCACACCTTTAACCTCGTCACATCTGTGTTGTGTCAGTTAATCGAATGGTAGACTAAATAGTAAAAAATAATTATTGAGCGGTGTTCCTATTGCATGTAACATGAGAATTAAAAAAAACATTGAACTTGAAGTATCAGGCAAGGCAAGGCATGTTTATTTATTTATACCAGGCATTTCGTACACGAGGCAACGCAATGCACTTTAAAACTTTTGCGTTGACCAAATCGCAGCTGCTCTTCTATGGTTTTTGATAAACACAAGTAGCTATAGTAATTGAAGCTTTTTTTCTCTCTTTTTTTTTCAACATAGGCTATTAGAACATAAAGTTCAATAAAGAAGCAGCAGTAGGCTACAGGAGTAAAAAAGAAATAGCGAGCAATTTCAAAGTTTTCACAGTACTAGGCCCACATAAATATTTTAACCTCTTAACCCCCAGCTGAACCGAGCACATTGCCCAAATCTAAAGGTTTCTTGAAAACAGAGACAAATAGTGACAAAAACGAGTAGAAAAAGAGGACGACAACGCAACAAAAATAGTGACAATAAAAGCCACAAAACAGCAACAAACAAGTGACACAATGCAACAAAAAGTGACAATAAAAGCCAATAAAGTGCAGCAAAAAAAAAAAAAAAAAGACAAAAAGCAACAGAAAAATGACAAAAAGCGATGAAAGCGCAGGAAACAAAGGGGGTCGGCCCATTAGTCCGACGTGTCATTATTCCGAAAATGTCCCATTGAGTAGGGGTGAAAAATAAAATCAGGTTCAAGCAAGAGTCCACTGACCTTAAGGTTAGGGCCAATGGTTGTATATGGCTCTTTAATCCACAACACAACTGGGTTAGAGATGTCACACTAATGGCACCTCTGCTCAATGGTACATTTTCGGAATAATGAGACTTCGGACTAATGGGGCGCCGGACCAATGACATGGCACCGAAAAAAGTGGCAAAAAGCCACAAAAACAGCAACAAGAAGTGACAAAAATGAGATGGAAAAGGCACGACATGTCAACAACACAAGGAAAAAGATCTGTTTGTATCAGTTTTGCAGGTCTTTCAAATGAGGCGTTACTCTGGCCAATAGGCTGTATGCTCTAGTCGAGAAGCTTTTAGGTTTGGGTAAAGCCGAACTGGAGAAAATATGCTCGGTTTAGGCGGGTGGCAAGATATTAATAAGTAGACATATAGTAGTGTTCAAAATAATAGCAGTCCAACATGACTAACAAGATTATTCACCATTTTTGGTATAAATCATAGAACTAGATGGACAACAATTTGCCAGTAGGTGCAGTAGATACTTAGAAACACAGACAGACCCAGCATTCATGGTATACATGCTCTTACTTCTGTGTAGTTGAAAGGGGTGTGTTAAAATAATAGCATTGGGGAGTTTAATTGGTGAGGTCAATCATTCTGTGGAAAAACAGGTTTGAATCAGGTGGCCCTTATTTTAGGAAGTCAATACATGTTATACATGCATTTCACTTTGAAATCCTGAAGAAAAATGAGTCGTTCAAGACATTGTTCAGAAGTACTGTGTTCTTTGTTAAAAGGTTGATTGGAGGGATTAAAACTGCTAACATGATCTCCAACACATTAAAATGGAAAGAAAAAACACACAGAAGAAAAATGGAAGACTACCATTCGAATGGATCGAACAATAGCCAGAACTCCAAAGGCTCAGCCAATGATCAGCTCCAGGATGATCAAAGACAGTCTGAAGTTACCTGTGAGTACTGTGACAGTTAGAAGACGCCTGTGTGAAGCTAATCTACTTGCAAGAAGCCCCCGCAAAGTCCCACTGTTACAAAAAAGACATGTGCTGAAGAGGATACAATTTCAACAGAACACATCATCTGGCCGAAAGAGAAATGGAGAAACATTTTGTGGACTGATGAAAGTAAGATTGCTCTTTTTGGGTCCAAGGGCTGCAGACAGTTTGTCAGACGACCCCCAAACTCTGAATTCAAGCCATAGTCCACTCTGAAGACAGTGAAGCATAGTGGAGCAAGCATCATGATATGGGCATGTTTCTCTAACTATGGTGTGGGGCCTATTTATCGAATACCAGGGATCATGGGTTAGTTTGGATATATCAAAATACTTGAAATGGGTGTTTCAACAAGACAATGACCCCATGACACACCAGTAAGCAAGCTATATCTTTGTTCCAGACCAAGAAAATTAATTTTATGGAGTGGCCTGCCCAATTCCCGGACCTTAATCCCATAGAAAACTTGTGGGGTGACATCAAAAATGTAGTTTCTGATACAAAACCAAGGAATTGTGGAATGTTGTCAAAGCATCTTGGGCTGGAATACCTGTTGACAGATGCCAGAAGTTGGTTGACTCTATGCAACACTGATGTGAAGCAGATCTAATTGATTATTATTATTGATTATTATTATTATTATTGGAAAGCTAAATCCTATAGGGAATTTCTTTTTATGTAGTACATATTGAGCTTGTAAAGACAAATGCAGACACTACTATTTTTTGAACAGCCCAATGTTCATTTTTTTAAAATGTTCTATAAAGTACTTGAAGAAATTATACATTTCTCTTCATGTTTTGATTTAGAAAACCATGGGCATGGAAATAAATCTATTATGAAGATTTTGTGCTTGACTAACGTTTTTAAACACACTGCTATTATTTTGACCACAACTGTAAGCCTTGCTGTTTGTGTTTTTAACCGGTCTGAAACGGGCTTAGATATGGCTGTTTGGTATTTGAAAGTTGCAGACGCATCCAGGGGCGGCGCCAAGGGGGGGCTAGGGGGTGCTTGAGCACCCCCTGAGATTGCCAAAGCACCCCCAAAGCACCCCAAAGATTGTGGCCACTAAATCAAAGGAGCACTAGTTATCTCTAGAAACATCCCTCGGACGTTTAACATGAAAAGGAGTGAGTAGGACAGGTTTAATTCTAACTAAAGGACGGGGCTTTGTCCGAGGCCCATTGTGATGTTAATGTGGCCATGCGTCAGAGCGCACGCTCGGCGACGGCAGGAGTCGGGCTGAGCCTGACTGCAGGGTCATTATTACAGTCATTCACTAAATTTGATCAATGAGCTGAAGTTAGTCTGATGTTATAAAGTCAGACTCAGGCTCTGAACACAAATCAGAGGTTATTATTGTGCACTTTCGACGTGAGCGAATAATCTACTAGTACTAAAAATATATATACTGTATTCATTGGGTTTAGTCACCACCACCATTCAAGGAAAGATGGTTAACTTGAAAGTTGATGTGAGTTGCAGTCGCTTAAATTAGGCCCTGATAAGACACTTCACAGCGTCAGAGTGCATTAGAATGTGTGATGCATATACGAAATGTGTCTTTGCCCTTTGTTTCCTATTTAAGTGCTGTAAGTAAGTACTTGAATTAGATCATGCATTTACGCACTAGACAATCCAACTGAACCTATACCCATCGTGTGGTTCGGACTCATTTCTCAACAATTTTCTAAATTACAATAACAATAGAATGCCTTAATATTACACCTTAATTCGTTCATCTCATAAGGAAAAGGGAAGTCAGCAGACTTCAAGATTTTTCCACATCAAGATTGCTCTTTTAGATCATTGTGTGTAATCTGCTTCACCTCCACATACCGGTTGACATAAGAATGCTTACAAGGCTATGAGCTTGACAGGCAATTATGATTATGATTGTGACTTGCCTTGAAGCTGTCATGATCACTTCTGGAAATACCATTGACCCATAGGGAAAGTTCCAGAAGCACACCTTTAACCTCGTCACATCTGTGTTGTGTCAGTTAATCGAATGGTAGACTAAATAGTAAAAAATAATTATTGAGCGGTGTTACTATTGCATGTAACATGAGAATTAAAAAAAAACATTGAACTTGAAGTATCAGGCAAGGCAAGGCATGTTTATTTATTTATACCAGGCATTTCGTACACGAGGCAACGCAATGCACTTTAAAACGTTTGCGTTGACCAAATCGCAGCTGCTCTTCTATGGTTTTTGATAAACACAAGTAGCTATAGTAATTGAAGCTTTTTTTCTCTCTTTTTTTTTCAACATAGGCTATTAGAACATAAAGTTCAATAAAGAAGCAGCAGTAGGCTACAGGAGTAAAAAAGAAATAGCGAGCAATTTCAAAGTTTTCACAGTACTAGGCCCACATAAATATTTTTAACCTCTTAACCCCCAGCTGAACCGAGCACATTGCCCAAATCTAAAGGCTTCTTGAAAACAGAGACAAAATAGTGACAAAAACGAGTAGAAAAAGAGGACGACAACGCAACAAAAATAGTGACAATAAAAGCCACAAAACAGCAACAAACAAGTGACACAATGCAACAAAAAAGTGACAATAAAAGCCAATAAAGTGCAGCAAAAAAAAAAAAAAAAGTGACAAAAAGCAACAGAAAAATGACAAAAAGCGATGAAAGCGCAGGAAACAAAGGGGGTCGGCCCATTAGTCCGACGTGTCATTATTTCGAAAATGTCCCATTGAGTAGGGGTTGAAAAATAAAATCAGGTTCAAGCAAGAGTCCACTGACCTTAAGGTTAGGGCCAATGGTTGTATATGGCTCTTTAATCCACAACACAACTGGGTTAGAGATGTCACACTAATGGCACCTCTGCTCAATGGTACATTTTCGGAATAATGAGACTTCGGACTAATGGGGCGCCGGACCAATGACATGGCACCGAAAAAAGTGGCAAAAAGCCACAAAAACAGCAACAAGAAGTGACAAAAATGAGATGGAAAAGGCACGACATGTCAACAACACAAGGAAAAAGATCTGTTTGTATCAGTTTTGCAGGTCTTTCAAATGAGGCGTTACTCTGGCCAATAGGCTGTATGCTCTAGTCGAGAAGCTTTTAGGTTTGGGTAAAGCCGAACTGGAGAAAATATGCTCGGTTTAGGTGGGTGGCAAGATATTAATAAGTAGACATATAGTAGTGTTCAAAATAATAGCAGTCCAACATGACTAACAAGATTATTCACCATTTTGGTATAAATCATAGAACTAGATGGACAACAATTTGCCAGTAGGTGCAGTAGATACTTAGAAACACAGACAGACCCAGCATTCATGGTATACATGCTCTTACTTCTGTGTAGTTGAAAGGGGTGTGTTAAAATAATAGCATTGGGGAGTTTAATTGGTGAGGTCAATCATTCTGTGGAAAAACAGGTTTGAATCAGGTGGCCCTTATTTTAGGAAGTCAATACATGTTATACATGCATTTCACTTTGAAATCCTGAAGAAAAATGAGTCGTTCAAGACATTGTTCAGAAGTACTGTGTTCTTTTGTTAAAAGGTTGATTGGAGGGGTTAAAACTGCTAACATGATCTCCAACACATTAAAATGGAAAGCAAAAACACACAGAAGAAAAATGGAAGACTACCATTCGAATGGATCGAACAATAGCCAGAACTCCAAAGGCTCAGCCAATGATCAGCTCCAGGATGATCAAAGACAGTCTGAAGTTACCTGTGAGTACTGTGACAGTTAGAAGACGCCTGTGTGAAGCTAATCTACTTGCAAGAAGCCCCCGCAAAGTCCCACTGTTACAAAAAAGACATGTGCTGAAGAGGATACAATTTTCAAAAGAACACATCATCTGGCCGAAAGAGAAATGGAGAAACATTTTGTGGACTGATGAAAGTAAGATTGCTCTTTTGGGTCCAAGGGCTGCAGACAGTTTGTCAGACGACCCCAAACTCTGAATTCAAGCCATAGTCCACTCCGAAGACAGTGAAGCATAGTGGAGCAAGCATCATGATATGGGCATGTTTCGCTAACTATGGTGTGGGGCCTATTTATCGAATACCAGGGATCATGGGTTAGTTTGGATATATCAAAATACTTGAAATGGGTGTTTCAACAAGACAATGACCCCATGACACACCAGTAAGCAAGCTATATCTTTGTTCCAGACCAAGAAAATTAATTTTATGGAGTGGCCTGCCCAATTCCCGGACCTTAATCCCATAGAAAACTTGTGGGGTGACATCAAAATGTAGTTTCTGATACAAAACCAAGGAATTGTGGAATGTTATCAAAGCATCTTGGGCTGGAATACCTGTTGACAGATGCCAGAAGTTGGTTGACTCTATGTGTAAGAGATAATATTAAATCGCTAGTTATCATACTATGTTAATCTATAATGTCGTACTGCCCGTAGGTCAAGCTGTGCGGTCGTACTATCTCTTTATAGCCTTGACTGGGTATTCAGGCGCCGACTATCAGCCACTGAATGCTTGCGTGCGTGAGTGTGACGCGCTTGTAGGGTATTTACGTGTCCTCTGGGGAAGCACAGACAGGCTTTGAATGTTAGGACTGGCAATGTCTTGAGTTCATGTCTCTGGGTCCCGCAAAGATGGCAATAAAACTTCTCCTGCTTAAGACATCCTGACTGCTGCCTATTCTTCACCAACCTTTCGATCATCGTTATGTAGAATTCTCCTACACTATGCAACACTGATGTGAAGCAGTTCTAATTGATTATTATTATTGATTATTATTATTATTATTGGAAAGCTAAATCCTATAGGGAATTTCTTTTTATGTAGTACATATTGAGCTTGTAAAGACAAATGCAGACACTACTATTTTTTTGAACAGCCCAATGTTCATTTTTTAAAAATGTTCTATAAAGTACTTGAAGAAATTATACATTTCTCTTCATGTTTTGATTTAGAAAACCATGGGCATGGAAATAAATCTATTATGAAGATTTTGTGCTTGACTAACGTTTTTAAACACACTGCTATTATTTTGACCACAACTGTAAGCCTTGCTGTTTGTGTTTTTAACCGGTCTGAAACGGGCTTAGATATGGCTGTTTGGTATTTGAAAGTTGCAGACGCATCCAGGGGCGGCGCCAAGGGGGGCTAGGGGGTGCTTGAGCACCCCCTGAGATTGCCAAAGCACCCCCAAAGCACCCCCAAAGAGTGTGGCCACTAAATCAAAGGAGCACTAGTTATCTCTAGAAACATCCCTCGGACGTTTAACATGAAAGGAGTGAGTAGGACAGGTTTAATTCTAACTAAAGGACGGGGCTTTGTCCGAGGCCCAATGTGATGTTAATGTGGCCATGCGTCAGAGCGCACGCTCGGCGACGGCAGGAGTCGGGCTGAGCCTGACTGCAGGGTCATTATTACAGTCATTCACTAAATTTGATCAATGAGCTGAAGTTAGTCTGATGTTATAAAGTCAGACTCAGGCTCTGAACACAAATCAGAGGTTATTATTGTGCACTTTCGACGTGAGCGCGGCTGAATAAAGCACAAGAACAGAGCGAGTCCTCCAGCAGCGAAACAAAGTCTGGACGAGGAAATTACGCACAACAGCGGAAAAAAGTTCACTTAAGTCATGAGCGCGTTGCCCTTCTCTCACGTCGTGGGCATCCGTCTGATAATCAGCTCAACTTTAACATTAACTGTGTTCGAGATAGAAGCGGCACTATGATAAAGAGTGTGAGGGGAGCGTGAGGGGAGATTACGACGTGGGAGAGCAGAGCCACACATTCACGAGGACCACTCCTCTGGCCTCACGTCCTCCCAGGGTTGACATAAAACCGTCTCACAGAGGCTCTCAGTGCTGCTGGAGTTAAAGGCAGGTCCAGAGCGTCCTCCTTCTCCATACAGCACTTTGACCGCTCACGACGCCTTTGCAGCCCAAACACTGCTGTTCCGTTCTCTCGGACGCCGAAAATTACGCATTTGCGGGTGCACGCGCGTTTATTATGTATGTTATGTTGTCTAATTGCCCCAAAAATGAATTTTTTTGTGAGCACCCCAAGAAAGCCCTCAGCACCCCCTAAGCACCCCCTGGGACAAATGTCTGGCGCCGCCGCTGGACGCATCTTAGCAGGTAAAACTGTAGCACATGATTTCAAGACGAACAACTTGTAAGATAGACCATCTAGTGCTGGTTTCAATGCCAAAAAGATCCCCTAATTGTTTATTTCGATGTGTTTTACTAATCCTTCCTGTTTTTGTTTTTTTGTTTTTGCGCACACGTTCTGGTCTGAGCTAGCTTATCTGCACCACTTTGGTCACGAGCTGTTCTCACCAAGGAAATCGAAGTCTACGGATTCTTCTTCCCGTAACGCACTGATGCTCAAGTCACTTTGCACTTGCCTCCGCTCCCCCGCCCCGTTACGAAACCACAGGTAGGCGAATATGTCTATGAGGCGCCTCCTCCAGTCAGTATATATCACGGTGAGCGCGTGCTGACCTGGCACAGCGAGCCTGACAGACAAAGCAACGGGCAGCAGATAAAGGAAAAATAATCACGGGCTACTTCAGAAGAGGACGAGATGGCGGAACGCATGGTGTTGAACGCTCGCGTAATTGGAGCTGTCCAGAGGGACTCTCCAAAACTCAAGGTAAAATATGAATGAATTAATGTAGTATCACTGTTTAGGTATACAAGAAAAAAAAGTGTCTGAACTCAAAGCATATTTTGTGTCTTCTTCCACAGGTGTTTGTGCTCTCTGTGATGTGGTCAGACGAGAGTGAGGTGATTGTCTACAGGTCCTTTCAGGATTTCAGGAAATTTCACGTGAGTCCAATTACCTTTTCAAAATATTGCTTGTTCAATAAATGTACTTTTTCTGATTTACTATCCCCTTTCCCCACTTTTAATTGTATTCCTCATTGAGTATAACTTATAGCCTTTCAGTATACCTTTTAGTTATAAAAATTAGGTTGACTCTTCTGTTTTGAAATTTGCCCCGAATCACTAAAACCTGATATTGTCCCAACAGAGGCTCCTGAAAAAGAGATTCCCCTCCTCAACCCTCTCCGCAAAAAGGACAGACTCATCCCCAAGTTCAATGGTAAAACCAGACTAAAACATTTCTATAGCAAAATGCATTTCTATTCTATCAGTCATGTGCTTATTCACTCATATGTATGTGTGCGTGTAGGGGAGGCCAGGAGGACCAGTCTGCAGCAAAAGGGCTCCAAGCGCTCCATCCGCCGCATGAGGTTCCTGGAAAACTACTGCATCCAGCTCCTCAAATGTGACGAGAGCGTGACCAAAAGTTCAGAAGTCACTCAGTTCTTCACGCCAAAAGATCACGACCTGCAACCGGATTTCACCAAAAACAGGTAAATGTATATCCGAGCTCAGCCGTTCGAAGTTCGAAGTTTTTCCTTTTCCATTAAAGGAGCCCAAATCATGAAAAGTTAATTCCATAAACAATCCTGGTCCTGTACTTTTCCCTCGCCAAACTCAAATCGAGATCTAACTACAACTAAAACTAAAAGAAAATCCACATTTGAATCTACTGTATCATTGATCGATGATGCTTCTTTTCTCAGCGTGATGGTCCTGCTCTCCAATGACTTGCCTGACATGGGTGGTGGCGGAGAGCCTAATAGCCGCCTGCCTGTGGCCAATGTCAGTCACCCGTTTGTCACCCAGGCGTACCGCTGCGTGGCCCCATACGAGACCAAAGACACCAAGAACCGGCCGTTTAAAGTAGTTGCGGACGAGAGGATGGACGTTCTCATCAAAGAGCCCACAGGTAAAGGTCACGACAAATGCATTCAAAATTCCAGCTAGCAATTTTTAACCCGAATGTTCCTTTGCGCACACACGCACCCGCTGTTTTCAATCCTATCTCCTAAATGTGTTTGTTTTGTGGGGCTGCAGGCTGGTGGCTGGTGGAGAACGAGGAGAAACGCATGGCCTGGTTTCCTGCACCTTATCTGGAGTTACTGGATGAAGAGGAAGGAGATGATGCTATGTTTCCAACAGGAGGTAGGGTATAAAGTCACTTCTACCAACCAACAAAATGTATATATTTTATTACATAGACAAGTGTAATTTCAACAAAAGACACAAGAGAGCGCCATTGGCCATTCATTTTTTTAAGTTAGTTTCTGGAAAGATTAAGATGTTAAATTCTCATTATTTTGTTATTAGGCTCTCTGTACATCGCAGTGAAGAACTATTCGACTAAAAAGGACGATGAGATTGCCGTGGGCATTGGCTCTGTGGTGGAGGTGCTGCAGAAGTCTGACGATGGCTGGTGGCTCGTCAGGTATGTGACCAATGCAGTGGGATGGGGGTTGTACTCTGGACTGGTGAATAAAAGAGAAGATAATTATGCTGTTCTGTGGTTTTCAGATTCAATGGTAAAGTGGGCTACATTCCGACCATGTACCTGCAGCCGTACAACAACCCTCGCGCTGGTCTCCACAGTCTCCAGACCAAGCTGCACAGCTCCACTCTGAACCTGGCCTCCAGAGGACCCCAGTCCTCCCTGTCGCCAAGCATCAAGGAGGAGGACGAGGACTCAGACGGGACGTCCCACATGGCGCCGAGTGGCCGGCTGCACAAGGCCCGTTCCCTGGACATTCTGTCTGAGAGCTGGACACAGGGCCCTGCTGACGCACGCACTCGCAGCAGCAGTAACACCAGCGAAGGGTCCGACCTGTCGGGCTTCTCCTCTGGGAGTGAGACCAACTCTGTGGCTGCCACAGCCCCTCAGCCGGCCCCCCGCCGCCGAGACTCCAGCTCCAGCTCTAGCACCTTCACCTCAGTCAGCGCCGAGAGCACCTCCCAGGCCCCGCGAGTCCCAGTGCGCCCTCGCACCGAAGAGATTATGACCCGCTGTACCACCATGACCCGCAAAGCTGCTCTGGCCACACAGGCTCGACTGCAAGTGCAGCCCATTGCTGTGTACGCCCGATAGAAACACAATTATGCCTCTGTTTACTGATCGCTCACTCAGCCTATTAGTAATAACGCCAGATTTTGTATGTTGTTTTTTTCTTAAATACTCAAAACAGGCTTGTGAACTTTGTTAAACTTTACCCTTTTGAGGAATGTAGCTTCAGTGAAGCATAATGTCAACATGTTTATTTGTGTATTGTTTTCTAATTTGATAAAACAATCTAATATCTAAGTTACTGTACTTCATACTTCTATATTAAAACGTGTTTAACTTTCTTTATTAGATTATGTAATCATGTAACATGTGTTAAAGCAGTCAAAGAACAGAAATATTTTGGACTGCAGCCAGTAATAGCGTGAGAGTTGTTTCATGATTGTGGAAGTGAACCGTGCATTCAGTTGTTTTTATCTGTGTTTGACAACTGCAGTTTGTATTGACACAATCAGGCTGATAAATAAAATTCTGCATGAAATAACATTTATAACTTCTCCTTCTAAGATAATAATCATAAAAATAATAGTAATAATAATAATCAGTTTACTGGGAACAGCATTTACTAAGACCTATTTAGTCTCAGAAATAGAACGACATCATTCAAGTTTGTTCCCTGCCTGAGAGCATGGGTTGCACCCGGAACAACAAATGTATAACACAAGCATTTTAAACAAATAATAATAAAATAAAATAATGGCTTACACTTTACAAGCCTGTGTTACCAAGTTTCTCAAAGCGCCACACTATAGTCATTATTCATTCATGCCATACTCAGTGGAGGTAAGCTACTATTGTAGCCAGAGCCGCCCCTGGGGTAGACTAACAGAAAAAGGGCTATGAATCTGCACCATCAGCCCCTCCAACCACCACTACTCTCATACACTCTCATCCTGCCCTATTGTAAGATCAACACTCATTTTATGAATGCTTTTAGCACACACACACAAAACGGCAGTCAAGGAGTCATTGCCTCCAAATTCTGAATTCCAAATGCGTGTTGATGCTTGACATTGCAATGTGACAATCCAATCATTTAAACTCAGCCAAATCTAACCTGTTAAGTCACATACATGGCTTTGGGGTGGGGGGCGGATGTTGGGGGTGCCTCAGGCCATGCAGGTTTCTGGAGATTCCACTTGTCTTTTCTAATGTGTTGTGAGTCCTCCTGACTTACTGTATGTAAATATGCACCTTATATCTTATATGTCCATCACCTAATGTCTGTGTAATGTCTATCACTTAAAAAAAAGAAAGAAAAAAAAAGTCACATACAAATATGAATATGAAATGAACATTTCGACCATGATCAGATGCTGTAAGTGTATAGAAGAGAGTGGTAGCTGTCCACTACGCTGCCATGTGCTGGGCCCCGGGCAGCACAGAGCGGGACAAGAACAGACTGAACAAGCTGGTCAGGAGGGCCAGACTCTGTGGAGGAGGTGAGGGACAGGAGGGTATTAGCCGAGCTCACCTCCATCATGGACAACACCTCCCACCCATTGCACGGGACTGTAGAGGAGCTGAGCAGCTCTTTCAGTGGAAGACTGAGGCACCCTCAGTAGAGCGCTACCACAAGGACTTCATCCCCACTGCTGTCAGACGGTACAACAAGACTGTAAAGTTTGTGCAATAACCCCATTGCACAACTACGTGCAATATTCTTTTTGCAGTGCCACTTTATTCACTTATTGACAACCTGCACTAGGACTGTAAACTTTGCACTGCCTATGCCGACCTTGATACTCTTTATATTCTGTTATACTCTAAATTTTATTTTATTCTTGTTTATATTTTTACCCCTTAAGATTTTTGCTTTTACTCATTGTACATAAGATACCTCTTTTTTTTCACTACTTAACTGTTTGCACATTTCCTGTCTATTTTGTACACCCTGAGAGATCTTATTAAGTGCCGAATGTAACAGGTGAATTTCTCCATTGTGAGATTAATAAAGGATTATCTTATAAACCTTTTCTTTTGCAGTATGTTCCTGTGAGCTCCTACAGAACTTCTGTAGCCTCCACGTCAATAAGTAATCCCATTAAGCCCTTGTACTTCAAATGAGTGACTGACAGGCAATGATTAGCCTGAGTTTACAAGTATCCACAGACAAGCAATAACAACTATTGTATGTACTATCTAGATAACACTGATATCTTTCTTCACTGGGTAAACCCTGCTAATGTCAAAGCAAACATACAGTAATAGAATAGAATACTAAGCAATAGAATACAATTTTCTCAAAAAATATAAACAGACGGTTGAATTGAAAAAGTATGCAGCTCTGGCAATACCCCTGTTGGTTGTTCAAGTGTAGTTCATAGATTGCAGTAGTAGTGAAGTATTAGTGGCAGAACTGCTTCTGCAAAAGATACAAAATACAAAGAGTCTACAACAGTGATTCTCAACTGTTGTGGCTTGGTGAGTGAAGCAGAGATCATGAAGGTAACTATCAAAAACACATCACAGCAATAAATCTACAGAAATGCTTTTATTGGCAAAAACCTGTGGCCTGATGCTCCCAGTTAAGAACCATCTGGCCTAACATGAGAATAAATGAAACAGACGTATGTTTTATCTGGACAGACTAAAACTCTACTTGCTGTAAAGTAATGAATCTTCTGTGCAGGAGTATATTTGAATAGAATGTCAGTGTTTTATTCATTGTGTTTTATTCAAGGTTTTTTGGACTTACAAAAATGCAGGCATGGAAATCAGAAAGAAAAGGCAAATACACAAATTTTCTGTGAATATGCAAAACACTTGATTTGTATGTTGCTCGTAAAAACGGGGTGAAGCAGTTTGATAATGTTCAAAACAGCTGCCTGCCATCTGAAATTGTTTATAGAGCAATATGAGCAATGTTCAGTGAGCAAGTATTTGTGCCCCAGAGAAGAAGACGCCCCGAGACCAGGATTACCAAAACATGAAGGAACAACACACACATCAAGTCAAACATGTCATTTTATTACACAACAGCATTAAGGTAAACCAGTCAAACAGGTGAGTTAAGCCATTTAGGTGGAGTACTATCAATGCTTCGTTGTAATGTACCTGTGTGTGTGGCATAAAGGTATTACAAAATAACTTGTCGTTTCACATTTCAGTGGATCACTGTCAGTCAGTGATGAGTGACATATTGAAACGTAACAGGGATATTCAATTGTTGCTGCTCCCTTTGCATGTTGAAATGAAACTCATAGGAGTGCATGGTGATACTATGTTTAAATAAGCTTTATGTGTAACAGTTTATTTAACAGTCTGTGAATCATAATGGGAAATTAGTATTGGTTTTGATGAACACAAAAAGGTAATGCAAAAGTACGTTTCATTGCGTGAAACATTGATCCAAAACAAAAGCAGCAAGTTGCAAACAAAACATGTTCACTGCTGCCTTGCATAGCTCAATACTGGGTAACTATTTTGGGCTGACCGCATTACTTTTCTGGAAGTTGAGGAAGTAGCTTGAAAAACCTCAAGTCCTCCCACACAGCGTCAACTTCATTCAGCAACAAACAGTACCATCACCTTGCATGGGCGGTGTGGTGGGGGGATCCCATGCGTGGTTGGGTCCATGTTTGGGGTGAGGTCCGGGGACACCTACAGGACCTTGGGCATATTCTTCCAAGTTTTCTCTGAGGATGAAAACTCGGAGGATTGCATTAGAACAGGGTGGAAGATGTCCTTGAATGGACCTTCCTGAATAATGAAGCACCGGGGGGTTATCTTCTGTCACTGACTGAATACTGACTCAGATTAACATGAAAAATATCCAAAGACTCTTTTTTTCACTACTTAACTGTTTGCACATTTCCTGTCTATTTTGTACACCCTGAGTGATCTTATTAAGTGCCGAATGTAACAAGTGAGTTTCTCCATTGTGAGATCAATAAAGGATTATCTTATATCCGATCTCACTCTGACTAGTGACTACTGTTCTAGTACAGGTCCTTATCTGCCATCACAGATAACGGCTTCACTCTTTCACCGCACGGCATGTTCAGTAAGGGCTGCAATACTTTCAATGATTTCCTTGTGTGTTTTCTTTTCTTTTCTTTTGGCTGCCACTAACATCATAATGTCCTTTTTGTGAAAATTAAACGTACAGTACAGGCCTTGACGTGGAATTTGCCTAAATCAAAATCATCCTGTCGCCACAACACTGAAAACGTCTACCAGTACATCTTTATAACCTGACCTGAGATTTTTGTTTTGCACTCACATAAATCACACAGAAGACCTCGAGTGTCATTCCTTTTTCCCCGAAACAAGTAAAATGGTTAAAAGTTAACCAGACACTCTGCTGCACACAAAGCGCAATTCATCCTATCATTACCGTGGCTCAACCTGTAAGTGAGAACACCACTTAAAGTTAGCTCCTGACGCTTTGAGGTAGTGAGACTGGCGAGCCGGAGGTTGCTTGTTGAATTCTCACGTTACACAGGACTCAGTTTTTCTCCCTCCTTTAGTGTCTGTGGCTGACATTAGTGGTAAAATAAATTGTACTGCGCATCTAAAGATAAAGCATTTTTACTAGCAGGATAGCTGTTAAAGGCACACTGCGTAACATGGATTTGGATGAGGAGGACCGAACCTTTTGAAAACTCATATTTGGCTGCCTTTAGTCAACATCTCCATGGAGACGGGCTGGAGACGTCCCTGCTCCCAGTAAAGTTACACAGTCAGCTCTTAGGAGAGGTGAGCCGCTCAGAGCAAAGACACATGTTTGGGGGGGGGGGGGTTTCAATGATAAAAATATCTAGGATAGAATAATTGCTCGTATTTTATTGGGTGAGATGTTATGCGATGTGCCTTTAAATTGTAAACAAAAAGCAATCAGGTAAAGGGCCTTTAAGGGCATAATGAAAAAAATAATGAGCTAGAGTTAAATATGTGAGCAGATATACAGTGCCTTGCGAAAGTACTAATACACCTTGAACTTTTGCACATTTTGTCATGTTTACAACCCTAAACGTAAAGATTTTATTTTGAATTGTTTACTAAAAGTTCACACACAAGTAACAGACAACTGTGAAGTGAAAGCAAAATGATTCATGATTCTGTTATTTTTCAAAAAATGAAAGTGAAAAGTGGGGCGTGCACAAGTATTCATACAGCATTTTTATGAGAGCATTAAATTGCCTTTATAACATTCCTATGTTCACACCTTGCCCTAACCATTAAATAGAGGTCACCTGTGTGTAATCTACTCTCAGTATAATTCCAGCTGTTCTGTGAGGGCCTCAGAGCTATGGTCAGAGTGTATTGGTCACTAAACAACATCATGAAGGCCAAGGAGCACACCAGAGAGGTCAGGGGTAAAGCTGTGGAGAAGTTGAACTCTTCTGTGCAGAGATTTCTCTTCCCGTGACCGACACGGGAACAAAAGTCAAGTTTACCTGACCTAGCTGCGGTAACCAAGAACAGTGGGTGGAGATGTTTATACAGAGAAATCCATTGAGATTACTTATCTTTCCATCTGGGACGTTTGTACTAATTCATACAGTACGTCATTCAATCGCTCCAAAAACAAACATCTAATAAAATGTCTTATTGCAGAAGTTGACCTGTTACTTGGGTTCAGTTGGTTAATAATGAAAAGTGAACAATGAAATTACACTTGCAACTAGTGAACTGTAAAATCTAAAGTGATCATCAAGACATTAAGGGCCCCATTACCTCCAACAGAAGAACACATTGTGTATTTTGGTTGCATATGAAATATTTTTGAAATGATGGGGACGATACCGGTGACTTTCAGTCTTATGCCAAGTCAGCCGAATACCAGCGCGAGCATTGCAACATTGATCTGGTATCATTGTGTTTTGTATAAAATGCATCAAATGATCCAGGTCAGTGCTTCTCAATATTTTGGATCTAAAAACAAAAAATACTAAATTGTTTTCTGGAAAGAGCTGCAACCAAGCTTAGTGTTTTACTGTGTAAGTGAGGACAAACCCAAACCATTATTAAATCTGGTCGATTAGTTTCAGATTAGACCAATAAACCAAACCAAGACAAAACCAGCGTTTACCAGACTGAGGGCCTGATTGCAAAATGTAAGTGCAAACTAGATAGTGAGTGAGCAAAAAGGCCACCAACTCATTTATATGAGGATATAAACCGTTTCTACCGACAAAGAGCCAGAAGAACAAGCCCAAAGATGTGGCTCTCAAACCATATTGCCTATGCCTGATCTAAGGTAGTCATTTAGTCAGCAATTGCGTAAGAGAAAATATGCACAGATTAGTGTGCGCTGTGCAATAAAGAAACCAGCCTTTATATTTGCACAGGACATTTTGGACTGACGCAGCCAATACAGGCAAGGCAAGGCAAGTTTATTTGTAGAGCACAATTCATACACAAGGGCAATTCAAAGTGCTTCACAGTTGCAGAAAATGACAAGAAAACAGATAAAATCAATCAATAAAACATCAACATAAAGTTAATCAATGACAGTAAAAGGCAAGAGTGCAGATAAAATACTTTCAGTTTTCATATGCACGGGTAAAAAGAGCTGTTTTCAGCCTGGATTTAAACATTGTCAGAGTTGAGGCCTGTCTCACATCCTCATGAAGACTGTTCCAGATTTTAGCTGCATGAAACTGAAACGCAGCCTCACCATGTTTATTACTGACTTGGAACCACCAGGAAAGAGTAATAAAGTTTTTCCCAGGGAATCCACAAGTGAATAATTAGTGAGGAACGTGCCACTCTCAGCATATCTCTCTCTTTAAGATACTGATTTACGATAAGTAAAGTCTGACTGCACCTTTATGAAGTGTCCGGGAAAGGACTGGATTATTTGCGTGAAGGAAGCTGCCAGTTCAGATCAATAAAAACCTCTATAATGACTCATAATTACAGTTGGGAATGATAATTATAGGTACAGTGAAACTAGAACAACAAAAACGCACACCAAGTTCTTCTCATGAGGTGCATGTGCTGGAGCAGAAATTAAATGTATTGGAAAATACACAGCACACTCGAGTGTGCTGTGTGTTTTCCAATACAATTATAGGTACAGTATCATAGACTCAGTACAACCCTTATATGGATTTAATTCTTGCTTGGAATTGAAATGACACATGCAGTGAATGTTATATAAACAGTATTTGGAAAATGCGGTGAATTTGGCATTGTAGTTTGCATATGACAGGTCAAATTAGCTTTATTTAGAAAGTAAAACGTAAAAAACTAAACTAAAAACAATACAATACAAAGTTTACAGTAACAACAATTATAACAATGCCAAGTGATTGTTACCTGAGAGAGCGTTTTTAGCAAGGATGTAAAATCTTCAAGCAATTGTGCCATTCTATTGTGCAAAGGTAGGCCGTTCCACAATTGTGGCCCAATCACAGAAAAAATAGTTACCACTTATCGGTAATGCCAATGGTAAAAACATTTTTATGTTTTACTTCCTTGTTGGAAAAGAGCTCATGTGACTCATGGAGCAGCGCACCCATGCTGTATGCATAAGTGCGTCCCAACTCTGGGCACTTTCTGAGGTTCTTAGCCCAATATGGTTCATATTACACTAACATGTCAGAGGTGTACTTTGCGCTTGGCCCTGGAGAGAAGCAAAGCTGCTCTTGAGCGACAGGAGGCCAGTGCACAGACCAGACGCCGGATTAAAGTGGTCGTATATCAAGATGATTTTTGTATTATTTGTTTATTTGACAGGAACAGTACAAGAAAATATTGGCCGATGTTGTGTACATAAGGGGTCTAGCCATTTTCTCCTTTTGACTCAACTCAAACAGGAATCGTGCTGCGTTGTGGCTCAGTGATGGAGCTGCTGCATTTATGCATCAAGGATCTGCAGAAAGCCAAAGGTTTCTCTGTCCTCTTTCCTGCTCTTTATGTCATACCTCTTTTGGCTGAATCATAGCTTATCTTTGCAACTTAAATATATCGTCCGGTAATAATGCGCAGTTTTCTCCATGATTGTGGAGTTACATGAAATAGTTACATAAAATCTGTTGTCGTATCATTCTCACTGGTTAGCCTTGAGGTATTAATGGATTGTTCTCGTCACTCTCTTCCCATAACTTGACAACTAGCAGGAACAAGATTCAAGATTCCAGATTCCAGATTCCAGATTTTTTATTTATCAAACCATTCACATGGTTTGAAATTATATTTCTCTCATCCTTGATTGTGGAGCGGGGGGCGGGGGAAGAGGGGTGGGAGGGAGGGTAGGGAGTTCAGCTTCCCGATGGCCTTGTGTATGAAACTGTTAAAAAATCCGCTGAACTCCACAAAAACATGGCAAAGATGTACAAAAACATCTTGTAAAACAATGTGAATCACAAAAACTGCTAATGCAGTTTGCAGAAAAGGGTAGAAACGTCGCCTTGTCAAGAGAGAGAAAAGCCGCAGCTTGTTTACGCGCCGCCATGGTAACAGATAAGGCCTGTCATTAAAAGGCTGTTATACTAAAGGGTTCCCGGCATGGCTCATGAGTCCTACACAGTGTTAGGAAGTAACTAAATACATGTATTTAGACTACTCATTTTCAGTTACTTTCCTAAAAATACCTCACAGTACTCAATCTTTAGATTTTAGCTTCATAATGCACACCTTTATTAAGAAAGAACGTTTAATGATGACCTGTTTTTCCTCCTAAAATGAAATAATGATTTAAAATGCCTTACACCACAGTTCATACAAACACTGCACATGTGTGTGCATTGGCCAAGAGAGTTTTTGAATTCCTAATTATTGGTAAATACGTTTATAACAGACGTTCCAACAAGTGTAACATATATTTGTGTAATTATACAGCTTTATAGGAACGTGCCACTCTCAGCATATCTCTCTCTTTAAGATACTGAAGTACAGTCTGACTGCACCTTTATGAAGTGTCCAGGAAAGGACTGGATTATTTGCATGAAGGAAGCTGCCAGTTCAGGTCAATAAAAATCTCTATAATGACTCAATATGGTTCATATTACACTAACATGTCAGAGGTGTACTTTTGCGCTTGGCCCTGGAGAGAAGCAAAGCTGCTCTTTGAGCGACAGGAGGCCAGTGCACAGACCAGAGCGCCGGATTAAAGTGGTCGTATATCAAGATGATTTTTGTATTATTTGTTTATTTGACAGGAACAGTACAAGAAAATATTGGCTGATGTTGTGTACGTAAGGGGTCTAGCCATAGGTTAATTTGCAGCCCAAAGCCCTGGTTAGGCTTTTCAAGGTATATAACAGAATGGAAAAATAGATAATCAGTAAAAGGCATTGTAGAAGAGAAGACATATCTGACCACGTCACGTCCCAAGTTCATCCACACAGTTGCCCACACTTTTGTTTGAGGTCTGGCTAAAGAACAAAGTCCCAAATGGACCTGAGACTTTAGCTCCAGTGCCTCAGAGTTCCATAACTGAGAACGCAGACTGATTCAGAGCAGCTCTGCACCACTTCACTCTGCAGCTACCAACGACTCCAGCTCTGGTGCTCACTCCCTCATTGGTATATTTCTGTACTGACACATCACAGAGGGAGCAAGACCATAAAGACACTTGAATGTGTTTTTTTATCAAAGAGAAACGGATGAAGTTGTCAAATGTCATACATTTTTAAAGTTGGAACTAGAGCAGCTGCGTTCTGGGTGAACTGCTGCTGTCTTGTGCAATATACTCTTCTGATGCATGGCCAAATATACAACAAATAAAAAATGAGTCATCATTTGGGAAAACGTATTCACGCAACTTTCGAACAGTCTTGTGGCCGTCTTTCACTGTTCTACCATTTATGCAATTTTATGTCTGGGTGCCAATGACAATGCCAATAAACAATCTAAGATAATGAAAAGTAACTGAGGATGCCCAATATGTGCTTGGCGGCAGAGTGGTTAGCATCGTTGAGTCATACATCGATACATTTTCAATTGCAGATTGGCACCTATTTTCTCCTTTTGACTCAACTCAAACAGGAATCGTGGCTCAGTGATGGAGCTGCTGCATTTATGCATCAAGGATCTGCAGAAAGCCAAAGGTTTCTCTGTCCTCTTTCCTGCTCTTTATGTCATACCTCTTTTGGCTGAATCATAGCTTATCTTTGCAGCTTAAATGTATCGTCCGGTAATAATGCGCAGTTTCCTCCATGATTGTGGAGTTATATGAAATACATAAAACCTGTTGTCGTATCAATTTCACTGGTTAGCCTTGAGGTATTAATGGATTGTTCTCGTCACTCTCTTCCCATAACTTGACAACTAGCAGGAACAATAAGGCCTTTCATTAAAAGGCTGTTATACTAAAGGGTTCCCGGCATGGCTCATGAGTCACACACAGTGTTAGGAAGTAACTAAATACATGTATTTAGACTACTCATTTTCAGTTACTTTCCTAAAAATACCTCACAGTACTCAATCTTTAGATTTTAGCTTCATAATGCATACCTTTATTAAGAAAGAACGTTTAATGATGACCTGTTTTTCCTCCTAAAATGAAATAATGATTTAAAATGCCTTACACCACAGTTCATACAAACACTGCACATGTGCAGAGTTTTTGAATTCCTAATTATTGGTAAATACGTTTATAACAGACGTTCCAACAAGTGTAACATATATTTGTGTAATTATACAGCTTATGTATACATGGATATAATGCAAATCAATGTGAAAGTATTCTAAGTATTCAGAATACAAAACTCTGAATGGACAAAATAATGGAATACGTTACTAAATACACTTCAAGCCAAGTATTCAGTATTCTGTAACTAAATACAATAACACTCAAAAACCATCGTTGGTGGCAGTGGCTCAGTGATCACGTGTTTGGCCAAAGATCCACATATCCACAGACTGTGCAATTACACAAAGAAGATAACCTCCAATGCTACTGATTTAATGCAGCACCAAAGGATCCTTCTGCAGATCTTGACATCTTCAAAATCTTGGCCTGGATAGCTGTGATATCAGTCTATTGTACATGTTTTGGGTTGATGGAGGTGAAGGAGACTGGAGAGAAAACACGCACACTTCACACCGAAAGGCTACACAACACTGTCGGGGGACATTACAAGTCATTAAAGGTCCTATATCATGCAAAAATCGACTTTTTGGGAGGTTGTAACCATGTTGTTATGCTATTTCCTTATCAAAACACCCCCAGAGCGGTTTTTGGCTTCATTCACGCTGTTCTCAGTAATCCTCCTGAATCCTGCTCTCTGAGCAGCTGTTCCGCCCTCTCCTGGTAAACGACTGAGCTGTTCAGTTGTGTCGTCACAAAGGAACGGAAGTGCTCTACGTCTGTAATGTAATGCCTTACGGCCTAATTTTAATTTGTAAAACAGCTTTTTCATTATTTCTGTCGTAAGAAAGAAAAAAAAGATTTAAAAAAAAAAAAGAAAAAAAAAGGAAGTGCCTGACGCGTCCACGCTGCCTCTGTGGGGTAAACAAACGCACCCCCTGAGCATCTGAACAGATGTCGTGTTTGCACCCAAGGTTGTGAAGAAGGAGCTCTTTCTAACCTACTCTGGACACCTGTTCTTTTTTCTTACCTAACGATTATGTCACGGAGAAAAGCGCGTTTGGCAGCGAGAGGTGCAGGACTTTATTCAACCTTCCTAAAGAAGAGGCCACTCGCCGGAATTTCTCCCCGGGATTCAGCGACTATCAGCTAAGACAGTGTTTGTCTGTGACTGTCACTGATGGATGCTTGATGAACCTTGGCCAGAATCAAAGTGGATTAACTTTTATAGCCAACGCAAGTCCCATAATGCGGTGAGTCCCCCAGAGCGGTGAGTCAATCGTAACGTGTGTTAGCGTGTGTATTAGCCATTTACGAGTGGTTTGGTTTGAAGTTTGTGCTGCTTCTCCTCCTGACATTGAGGGTCATTTGAGAGATGCCCCCAGTCCCAATGAGTTTATGAATGATATATATTCCTCGGTTGCTCATAAAGAGACTACAGTTGCATAAAAACATTGGCTCATTCAATAAAAACGGGCAGATGAATGAGAGCGGAACACATAGACACTGGGCTGGTTCAGGTCGGCCCAGTGCGTCACTGGGAGGAATGACAGCGGTGCTGAGCCAAAAGCGAGAACAGATTGTACTTTACGATAATGCTCTCAAGCAAATTTAGAACAGAACGTTTTGTCATGGCCCTGCTGTGATGGGCCCACTCCACTCCCCTCTCCCTGTGTGTGTGTGTGTGTGGGCGGAGAGTAACTGGGAGGAGCTGCGGCTGATGGTGCACACCTGGCGTCAATCATCTCGTCCGGCAAAGAAAAGCCCTGTGCTCCAGCCAGTCTGTGCCAGATTGTTAGTCTACCAGACGCTCCTCACTTTGTACCTGGCCTGCTCCGCTCCACTCCTTCGTTCCTGGAACTCTTTTTCTGTTGGACAATAAAGCGCACAAACCTTGCCTCAGTCTTGTGTCACTTTTTGGGTCATAGCCTTTGAGCCGTGACACGTTTGCTGTTGTTGACAGACAGCGTTCGTGCTACCTTTTTTAAGGTAAATGGTCACATTTTATATAGCGCCTTTCTACCTGCTTTAGGCACTCAAAGCGCTTTACATCAAGGAACCAGTCACCCATTCACACTCTCATTCATACACCAGTGTACGCAGACACTGGAGGTGAGATGGGTGAAGTGTCTTGCCCAAGGACACAACGACAGTGGGCACCTGCGGGATTCGAACCGCCGACCCTCTGGTCACAAGACGACCCGCTCTACTCTCTGCACCACCGTCGCCCCAAATTGCCAGGTAGCACGAGAAGGCTTTCTTTTAAGGTGGACCGGAGCATTTAGGCTGGGAGTCGCAAACATCCGAGTAATCCTATTTTTAGATCGCAAAGGCCATTGCAGCGGGCCATTTAAAAGTGGGCCGCGGGCCGTAGTTTGGACACCCCTGCTTTAAAGGAACACAAAATTAAACAATGTGGATTTTCTAAGCGGATAAAAAGGGGAACTATATTGTAAGGCGTAATAATACCAGGAATAGTTCGACATTCGCGCAGTAATATCTTCACTTTACTATGCAGACGCCAAAGTATTCCTATTCCTATTCTCTGACTATATTTCCATAGTAACTGAGCCTGACTCAGAGTGAGCCTGGTTTATGAAACTGAAAAGACAACAAAATAAGCCAGACTTGGCCAAATAAGCCTATCTTACAGAGTAAGCCAGCTTTATGAAACAGCCCTCAGGTTTAGTCCTGGTTTAGTCCTGGTTCAGTATGGCGGACCGTGGCTGCCAAAACAACAAATATAAATAAATATATAAATAAATAAATAAAATAAAGATCAAATTTGCAAAGAAATGCATGCATTTGCCTAATGTAGGTGGAAAAACACTAGACTAAAGCAGAGTTCATGTTTGGCAATGGTTATGCTGGACGCGGGATTCAAACTCCTGACCTTCCGATCATGAGACGACCCGCTCTACCCACTGCACCACTGTACACTCAAAGTGCTTTCCAACAAGGATCCACTCACCCATTCACACTCTCATTCATACACAGCCACTGGGTGCAAGGCAGGTGAAGTGTCTTGCCCAAGGACACAACAACAGTGTGCCCCTGCAGGATTCGAACTGCCAATCCTCTCGTCACATGATGACCCGCTCTACTATCTGTGCCACTGTCAATAGACTGAAGCAGAGCTCATGTTAAGCAGTGTCTATCAATCTGATTAACCAATCACCTTACAGCAGCAGCATCCAGACCCATCCCATGATTTGCATACATTAAGAGAAATACATAAATAAATAAATACATAAATAAATAAATACAAAAAATAAATACATACATAAATAAATACATAAATAAATAAAAAAAAATAAATACATACATAAATAAATACATAAATAAATAAATACAAAAATAAATAAATACATACATAAATAAATACATAAATAAATAAATACAAAAATAAATAAATAAATAAATAAATTCATCCATTCATCCATTTTCTTCTGCTCTATCCGGGGCCGGGTCGCGGGGCAGCAGTCTCAGCAGAGATGCCCAGACTTCCCGATCCACGCACACCTCCTCCAGCTGTTCTGGGGGACCCCGAGGCGACACCAGGCCAGCTCGGAGACATAGTCCCACCAGCGTGTCCTGGGCCTTCCACGAGGCCTCCTCCCAATAGGACATGCCTGGAGCCCCATCTCAAGGGAGGCGGCCAGGAGGCATCCGAAACAGATGCCCTAGCCACCTCAGCTGGCTCCTTTCGACGTGAAGGAGCAGCGACTCTACTCCGAGCTCCTCCGGATGTGTTTTGAATGTGTTTTCAGGCCATATGATGGCCTGAAAACACATTCAATTCAAGTTTTGGCAAAAACGTTGTAAAAATAACATAATAAATAAATAAATAAACCCAAATCCATTATTTATTTATTATTTATTTATTTATTATTTTGCATTTGTGGCATTGAAAAGTATTAAATTTAACATGCCGCTGTATTAGGCAACTCGGTTGAAGGAACTACTGCAATGAGGTAATCTTGCAATCTGTTTTGTTTTGTGAAAAGGATCTGTCACTTTGCCAGTTGCACATTCGTGGAACTAATTAAATATTGGGAGTACTTCCTTCATTTCTGTGCAGGCCTTTGTTAAAGGTATGAACGAAACAAAGATTCCACATACTTTACAGTTGACAAGTGACATTAGCTTGCCACATTATCTTATCAGACGTGAAGATAACCTTCAATGAAGGTGCTTGAGTCATCTTCTGTACTCTTCTGTACATCTTCTGTAGTTGAAGTCTTGAACGTTTCACCTCTCATCCAAAAGGCTTCGTCAGCAGACTGACATGTCTGCTGACGAAGCCAGGTCAAGGCAGATATGATCAAGCTGTCTGGACTGAAAATTTAGAAAATATGTCTAATTGCGATATATATATATATATATAAATAAAAAAGTGTAATTATTATTATACTAGAAATGTTATTAATTTTTTTCAAATCAAAATTCAGTCCACATTGCACATTTGTGTGTATTAAGCTAATAGGCAATAAAAAAAGACAACTGTCCCATAACCTAAGACGTCTTTTTAATGTCATTTACACAAATGGTACAGATGCACAATCTGAGGTGATTATTTCACTAGATGCGGAGAAGGCTTTCGACAGGGTGGAGTGGACTTATCTCTTCTCCACCCTGTCGAGGTTCGGTTTTGGTAACGGTTATATCACCTGGCTCAAGCTATTGTATGCTTCACCTGTTGCCTCTGTACAAACCAACAACTTTAGGTCACAATTTTTTCCCCTTTCCAGATCAACCAGACAGGGCTGTCCTTTGTCGCCCATGCTCTTTGCAATAGCAATTGAGCCATTTGCAATCTCGCTACGTGCATTGCATGAATACACCGGAATCAGAAGAACTAATGATGAGCACAAAGTCTCACTTTATGCTGACGATCTGTTATTATATATCTCTGACCCTTTGTCATCAGTTCCGGCAATAATGAACAAAATGGAGCACTTCAGCTCAATATCAGGTTATAAATTAAATGTTGATAAAAGCACAATATTTCCAATTAATGTGTCACAAGAGGAGGTACGGCGCTATCACTTACCTTTCAAGGTCTCTGACCAATTTAAATATCTGGGAGTTGTCATCACGAAATCTTTTAAAGGCCTTTACAGTCAAAATTATGCAAAACTTGTTGCACAAACAGTTGCAGATTGTGAAAGATGGTCATTCCTTCCTTTATCATTAGCAGGTCGTGTGGACATTATCAAAATGACTATATTACCTAAGTTTTTATTTTTGTTCCAGTGTATTCCTTTTTATTTAACCAAATCATTTTTTAAAAAGATAGATAAGATAATTGTGGAATTTATTTGGAACAGAAAAAACGCAAGGATTAGGAAAGAATCTTTACAGAGACCTAAATCTTTAGGAGGAATGGGTTTACCACACTTTCGATTATATTATTGGGCTTGTAATCTAAAAAACATGTCATATTGGATTCGGAAAAATCACCCTCATTGGATGAACATTGAACAGGATTGTTGTGCCCCATCTTCTCTCAGAGCATTGGTTTTTTCAGATGTAACTTCAATACCCTCCATAATTACAAACAACGCTGTTGTCTCGAATTCTTTTAGAATGTGGAAACAGCTTGTAAGACATTTTGGTCTTCGTTCCAACCCATTGCAGGGACCTATTCTAAAAAATCATATGTTTGCGCCTTCATTTGGAAATAATACCTTTGCTGACTGGTATGGGATGGGTCTCAGCAATTTTATGGACCTGTTTATTGATAATATATTCCCTTCGTTTGAACAACTTAAGGAGAAATTTAATCTTTCTAACTCAGATTTTTTTAAATATTTGCAAGTTCGAAATTTTGTCAAACACAATAATGCAAACTTTCCAAGGATTCCAGCACAAGCACCTATTGATTCTATATTCCTGAACAATCCAGCTACTAAAGGGGGCATTTCAGTTCTGTATAATAGGCTGTCCCAATTTACTGGCTCCAATACTTTACAACATTTAAGACACGCATGGGAGGAAGAGCTAGGCACAAATATCCCAGAGGAACAATGGGAGCAGGCCCTTACCTGCACTCATTCGGCCTCAATTTGTGCCAGACATGGTTTAATACAATTTAAGATAATACATAGGCTTCATTGGTCCAGACTCAAATTAAGCAAGGTGTTTCCAGATGTGGATCCTTTATGTATGCGTTGCAAACAGACAGCAGCTTCGCTGTCGCACATGTTCTGGGGTTGCTCTAAGCTTTCAACATTTTGGTCAAAATGTTTTTTAACATTATCAAAAGCTTTGCACAGTCCTATTGATTTGAATCCTCTCACAGCAATTCTTGGAATAATAGATCACGCGGTAGTGAAAAGACAGTCGCATCGCAAGGTTATACTTTTTACTTGTTTGCTTGCGCGACGATTAATTTTATTAAACTGGAAGCAGGCAGAGCCCCCCACACATGTGAACTGGTTTAGAGATGTAATGATGCACTTAGATCTAGAAAAGATAAGATATTCTCTGCAAGGACGGGAAGATACATTTTGGAGGTGTGGTCATCTTTTTACAATTTGTCTAATGGGGCGAGCAATTGAATGCAAAATGCATACTATTTTTGACTTGTTTTAAATATAAATGCTTTTTTACCTTTTTTTTTTTTTTTTGTACATTTAAATGTACAGGTTTTTGTTTTATAAAGAAAAAAAAGAAAAAAAAGAAAAAAATAGGCAATAAAAAACACATGCATGCAGTAATTATAAATTAATGTTTCAAAATTAGCGCTTACTGTAATTTTCACCATGAGAATGTCCCATGCATGTAGATTGTGGAATTATTTTGGACCTATTCGTTCACACAAAGAAATCTGCAGATCATCCTTATGGCTGATGAATATGCCTGTTCCATTGTCTTTGAAAGGTTATTTATATTGGGATGTTATACCCCTCACTTAGCTTTTGACATAACGTGAAACAGATCAGCCAGCAGCCAACATGGATAGTTGTGGCATGATTCACTGAGATGAGATAAAAGACAGGAAGTAGCTCATTGAAATTGTACACTATTGGCACTGACTGAAGATGCTGAACACAAGGAGGAAACACATAACATACATTTATGACACAGACGGAAATATACGTTGTCTTTTTGATATTCAAAGTAACTTTCATGTTCAGATTGGAGGATCAACTCATGCTTTGTAGCACAAGAATCAGAATAGGTTTTATTGCCATTGTCAGTGAACAGGTTCACAAACTAGGAATTTTCTTTGGTGCAATCGTGCAACATGAAACATGAAACATAAAACTAGAGATACATAATTAACTATAATAAGTAGATATAAGTAGATTAAATATGATAACAAAACAACAACAATTTGTCATAGAACAACAGCATAAATGTATTTGCAGATGTGCAGGTGCATTAAGTGATCGCAGCAGGTATGAGTGTGGACATACCACATAGTGCAATAGAGCAATTAATAAGTAATAAGTAATAACCTCTTCCAGTGCAAATACCTGGAAGAGGTTATTACATGAGTCTGATACAGATATTCTGGGTGATATTCTCTCCTGGGTGAATAGTCCATGTCCAGAGTGAGAAGGGTCCGGGTCCTGGAGCTGAACGGGTCCTGGACAGGAGTTTCCCCAATCTGTGTGTTTGCCCTTTAAGCGATTCGCGCTCGTGCTTCACAAGTGTACGGTCCCAGGTTCGATCCCCAGGCCGTACAGGGCCTTTATGTGTGGAGTTTGCCCTGTCTGTGTAGGTTTCCTCTGTGTGCTCTTCCCTACCACTAAAAATATGTTATACTGTATATGGAAATTAGCCTATGGCTTCCCATCTGTGATCATTATACAGTCCCGACCAAACAAACAAATAAATAAATAAAATATTCTGCATTCTATTCAATTGAATGTATTTATGCCAAACTTAGTAACATTTCGTGGTAACGAACACGGTTTACAAAATTACAATCACAAAATTGTTTTCTTTCTGTGGACAATGTCTGCTTTGTTTATCTTTATAATGTTATGAAATGAATAACTAATTAAATTGATACACATTTGTATGAAGATGATAAAAATGCTGAATGCGTGTCTAGTGAATGGTAAATGAAGAGTGAATAAGTGCTGCCCTCTGCTGCTCAATCCATGTTAACTTGTTTTGTTTTTTTGTTGGTAAATGGACTCAACTTATATCGCGCTTTTCTACCTTTATCAGGCCCAAAGCGCTTTACAGTAAGGAACCAGTCACCCATTCACACTCTCATTCATACACCGCGACAGTGTGCATTTGCGGGACCTGGGATTCGGACCCATGACCTTCCGATCACGAGATGACCCGCTCTACCAACTGCACCACCGTCGCCCCTTGTGTTCTTGTCTTACTTTATTTCCTACATCAAAATGTGCATGAAGAAGTCATAAGTAAACATAGAAACAGGGCGAGCTCGATGCTCATTTTTAATGCACCTCATTCTATTTAGGGACATACTGGGAATTAAAGGGACAAAACAAGAATTAGGATTGGTGGGGTGCTGGCCGGGGATGTGTCGCAGGCGCGGGGAGCAGTGTGTGGACATTGCCCTCTTTGACATGACTAACTGGCCATGGACAGCACACCACACTGAATTAAGAACACCACACACTGAATTAAGACCAAATTATTCATTAATTAATGAAACCCATTTATTTTAGGGGTTCAGCTTCCCGATGGCCTTGTGTATGAAACTGTTAAAAAATCCGCTGAACTCCACAAAACATGGCAAAGATGTACAAAAACATCTTGTAAAACAATGTGAATCACAAAAACTGCTAATGCAGTTTGCAGAAAAGGGTAGAAACGTCGCCTTGTCAAGAGAGAGACAGGGGGCAGACATTATAAGTTTTTAGGGGGCAGACATTATAAGTTTTTACTTCTTTCTGCTCCTTTTCATTCATGTTAAATGCTGTTGTTGCATTTGTTTTTAAATGAATGAAATAAATAAAAAAATGAAAAAAAAATGAAAAAAGAAAAGCTTGTTTACGCGCCGCCATGGTAACAGATAAGGCCTGTCATTAAAAGGCTGTTATACTAAAGGGTTCCCGGCATGGCTCATGAGTCCTACACAGTGTTAGGAAGTAACTAAATACATGTATTTAGACTACTCATTTTCAGTTACTTTCCTAAAAATACCTCACAGTACTCAATCTTTAGATTTTAGCTTCATAATGCACACCTTTATTAAGAAAGAACGTTTAATGATGACCTGTTTTTCCTCCTAAAATGAAATAATGATTTAAAATGCCTTACACCACAGTTCATACAAACACTGCACATGTGTGTGCATTGGCCAAGAGAGTTTTTGAATTCCTAATTATTGGTAAATACGTTTATAACAGACGTTCCAACAAGTGTAACATATATTTGTGTAATTATACAGCTTTATAGGAACGTGCCACTCTCAGCATATCTCTCTCTTTAAGATACTGAAGTACAGTCTGACTGCACCTTTATGAAGTGTCCAGGAAAGGACTGGATTATTTGCATGAAGGAAGCTGCCAGTTCAGGTCAATAAAAATCTCTATAATGACTCAATATGGTTCATATTACACTAACATGTCAGAGGTGTACTTTTGCGCTTGGCCCTGGAGAGAAGCAAAGCTGCTCTTTGAGCGACAGGAGGCCAGTGCACAGACCAGAGCGCCGGATTAAAGTGGTCGTATATCAAGATGATTTTTGTATTATTTGTTTATTTGACAGGAACAGTACAAGAAAATATTGGCTGATGTTGTGTACGTAAGGGGTCTAGCCATAGGTTAATTTGCAGCCCAAAGCCCTGGTTAGGCTTTTCAAGGTATATAACAGAATGGAAAAATAGATAATCAGTAAAAGGCATTGTAGAAGAGAAGACATATCTGACCACGTCACGTCCCAAGTTCATCCACACAGTTGCCCACACTTTTGTTTGAGGTCTGGCTAAAGAACAAAGTCCCAAATGGACCTGAGACTTTAGCTCCAGTGCCTCAGAGTTCCATAACTGAGAACGCAGACTGATTCAGAGCAGCTCTGCACCACTTCACTCTGCAGCTACCAACGACTCCAGCTCTGGTGCTCACTCCCTCATTGGTATATTTCTGTACTGACACATCACAGAGGGAGCAAGACCATAAAGACACTTGAATGTGTTTTTTTTATCAAAGAGAAACGGATGAAGTTGTCAAATGTCATACATTTTTAAAGTTGGAACTAGAGCAGCTGCGTTCTGGGTGAACTGCTGCTGTCTTGTGCAATATACTCTTCTGATGCATGGCCAAATATACAACAAATAAAAAATGAGTCATCATTTGGGAAAACGTATTCACGCAACTTTCGAACAGTCTTGTGGCCGTCTTTCACTGTTCTACCATTTATGCAATTTTATGTCTGGGTGCCAATGACAATGCCAATAAACAATCTAAGATAATGAAAAGTAACTGAGGATGCCCAATATGTGCTTGGCGGCAGAGTGGTTAGCATCGTTGAGTCATACATCGATACATTTTCAATTGCAGATTGGCACCTATTTTCTCCTTTTGACTCAACTCAAACAGGAATCGTGGCTCAGTGATGGAGCTGCTGCATTTATGCATCAAGGATCTGCAGAAAGCCAAAGGTTTCTCTGTCCTCTTTCCTGCTCTTTATGTCATACCTCTTTTGGCTGAATCATAGCTTATCTTTGCAGCTTAAATGTATCGTCCGGTAATAATGCGCAGTTTCCTCCATGATTGTGGAGTTATATGAAATACATAAAACCTGTTGTCGTATCAATTTCACTGGTTAGCCTTGAGGTATTAATGGATTGTTCTCGTCACTCTCTTCCCATAACTTGACAACTAGCAGGAACAATAAGGCCTTTCATTAAAAGGCTGTTATACTAAAGGGTTCCCGGCATGGCTCATGAGTCACACACAGTGTTAGGAAGTAACTAAATACATGTATTTAGACTACTCATTTTCAGTTACTTTCCTAAAAATACCTCACAGTACTCAATCTTTAGATTTTAGCTTCATAATGCACACCTTTATTAAGAAAGAACGTTTAATGATGACCTGTTTTTCCTCCTAAAATGAAATAATGATTTAAAATGCCTTACACCACAGTTCATACAAACACTGCACATGTGCAGAGTTTTTGAATTCCTAATTATTGGTAAATACGTTTATAACAGACGTTCCAACAAGTGTAACATATATTTGTGTAATTATACAGCTTATGTATACATGGATATAATGCAAATCAATGTGAAAGTATTCTAAGTATTCAGAATACAAAACTCTGAATGGACAAAATAATGGAATACGTTACTAAATACACTTCAAGCCAAGTATTCAGTATTCTGTAACTAAATACAATAACACTCAAAACCATCGTTGGTGGCAGTGGCTCAGTGATCACGTGTTTGGCCAAAGATCCACATATCCACAGACTGTGCAATTACACAAAGAAGATAACCTCAATGCTACTGATTTAATGCAGCACCAAAGGATCCTTCTGCAGATCTTGACATCTTCAAAATCTTGGCCTGGATAGCTGTGATATCAGTCTATTGTACATGTTTTGGGTTGATGGAGGTGAAGGAGACTGGAGAGAAAACACGCACACTTCACACCGAAAGGCTACACAACACTGTCGGGGACATTACAAGTCATTAAAGGTCCTATATCATGCAAAATCGACTTTTTGGAGGTTGTAACCATGTTGTTATGCTATTTCCTTATCAAAACACCCCCAGAGCGGTTTTTGGCTTCATTCACGCTGTTCTCAGTAATCCTCCTGAATCCTGCTCTCTGAGCAGCTGTTCCGCCCTCTCCTGGTAAACGACTGAGCTGTTCAGTTGTGTCGTCACAAAGGAACGGAAGTGCTCTACGTCTGTAATGTAATGCCTTACGGCCTAATTTTAATTTGTAAAACAGCTTTTCATTATTTCTGTCGTAAGAAAGAAAAAAAAGATTTAAAAAAAAAAAAGAAAAAAAAAAGGAAGTGCCTGACGCGTCCACGCTGCCTCTGTGGGGTAAACAAACGCACCCCCTGAGCATCTGAACAGATGTCGTGTTTGCACCCAAGGTTGTGAAGAAGGAGCTCTTTCTAACCTACTCTGGACACCTGTTCTTTTTTCTTACCTAACGATTATGTCACGGAGAAAAGCGCGTTTGGCAGCGAGAGGTGCAGGACTTTATTCAACCTTCCTAAAGAAGAGGCCACTCGCCGGAATTTCTCCCCGGGATTCAGCGACTATCAGCTAAGACAGTGTTTGTCTGTGACTGTCACTGATGGATGCTTGATGAACCTTGGCCAGAATCAAAGTGGATTAACTTTTATAGCCAACGCAAGTCCCATAATGCGGTGAGTCCCCCAGAGCGGTGAGTCAATCGTAACGTGTGTTAGCGTGTGTATTAGCCATTTACGAGTGGTTTGGTTTGAAGTTTGTGCTGCTTCTCCTCCTGACATTGAGGGTCATTTGAGAGATGCCCCAGTCCCAATGAGTTTATGAATGATATATATTCCTCGGTTGCTCATAAAGAGACTACAGTTGCATAAAAACATTGGCTCATTCAATAAAAACGGGCAGATGAATGAGAGCGGAACACATAGACACTGGGCTGGTTCAGGTCGGCCCAGTGCGTCACTGGGAGGAATGACAGCGGTGCTGAGCCAAAAGCGAGAACAGATTGTACTTTACGATAATGCTCTCAAGCAAATTTAGAACAGAACGTTTTGTCATGGCCCTGCTGTGATGGGGCCACTCCACTCCCCTCTCCCTGTGTGTGTGTGTGTGTGTGTGTGTGGCGGAGAGTAACTGGGAGGAGCTGCGGCTGATGGTGCACACCTGGCGTCAATCATCTCGTCCGGCAAAGAAAAGCCCTGTGCTCCAGCCAGTCTGTGCCAGATTGTTAGTCTACCAGACGCTCCTCACTTTGTACCTGGCCTGCTCCGCTCCACTCCTTCGTTCCTGGAACTCTTTTTCTGTTGGACAATAAAGCGCACAAACCTTGCCTCAGTCTTGTGTCACTTTTTGGGTCATAGCCTTTGAGCCGTGACACGTTTGCTGTTGTTGACAGACAGCGTTCGTGCTACCTTTTTTTAAGGTAAATGGTCACATTTTATATAGCGCCTTTCTACCTGCTTTAGGCACTCAAAGCGCTTTACATCAAGGAACCAGTCACCCATTCACACTCTCATTCATACACCAGTGTACGCAGACACTGGAGGTGAGATGGGTGAAGTGTCTTGCCCAAGGACACAACGACAGTGGGCACCTGCGGGATTCGAACCGCCGACCCTCTGGTCACAAGACGACCCGCTCTACTCTCTGCACCACCGTCGCCCCAAATTGCCAGGTAGCACGAGAAGGCTTTCTTTTAAGGTGGACCGGAGCATTTAGGCTGGGAGTCGCAAACATCCGAGTAATCCTATTTTTAGATCGCAAAGGCCATTGCAGCGGGCCATTTAAAAGTGGGCCGCGGGCCGTAGTTTGGACACCCCTGCTTTAAAGGAACACAAAATTAAACAATGTGGATTTTCTAAGCGGATAAAAAGGGGAACTATATTGTAAGGCGTAATAATACCAGGAATAGTTCGACATTCGCGCAGTAATATCTTCACTTTACTATGCAGACGCCAAAGTATTCCTATTCCTATTCTCTGACTATATTTCCATAGTAACTGAGCCTGACTCAGAGTGAGCCTGGTTTATGAAACTGAAAAGACAACAAAATAAGCCAGACTTGGCCAAATAAGCCTATCTTACAGAGTAAGCCAGCTTTATGAAACAGCCCTCAGGTTTAGTCCTGGTTTAGTCCTGGTTCAGTATGGCGGACCGTGGCTGCCAAAACAACAAATATAAATAAATATATAAATAAATAAATAAAATAAAGATCAAATTTGCAAAGAAATGCATGCATTTGCCTAATGTAGGTGGAAAAACACTAGACTAAAGCAGAGTTCATGTTTGGCAATGGTTATGCTGGACGCGGGATTCAAACTCCTGACCTTCCGATCATGAGACGACCCGCTCTACCCACTGCACCACTGTACACTCAAAGTGCTTTCCAACAAGGATCCACTCACCCATTCACACTCTCATTCATACACCAATGTACGCAGCCACTGGGTGCAAGGCAGGTGAAGTGTCTTGCCCAAGGACACAACAACAGTGTGCCCCTGCAGGATTCGAACTGCCAATCCTCTCGTCACATGATGACCCGCTCTACTATCTGTGCCACTGTCAATAGACTGAAGCAGAGCTCATGTTAAGCAGTGTCTATGCTGGACAAAGTGTCTGAAATCAATCTGATTAACCAATCACCTTACAGCAGCAGCATCCAGACCCATCCCATGATTTGCATACATTAAGAGAAATACATAAATAAATACATAAATAAATACATAAATAAATAAATACAAAAATAAATAAATACATACATAAATAAATACATAAATAAATAAATACAAAAATAAATAAATACATACATAAATAAATACATAAATAAATAAATACAAAAATAAATAAATACATACATAAATAAATACATAAATAAATAAATACAAAAATAAATAAATAAATAAATAAATTCATCCATTCATCCATTTTCTTCTGCTCTATCCGGGGCCGGGTCGCGGGGGCAGCAGTCTCAGCAGAGATGCCCAGACTTCCCGATCCACGCACACCTCCTCCAGCTGTTCTGGGGGGACCCCGAGGCGACACCAGGCCAGCTCGGAGACATAGTCCCACCAGCGTGTCCTGGGCCTTCCACGAGGCCTCCTCCCAATAGGACATGCCTGGAGCCCCATCTCAAGGGAGGCGGCCAGGAGGCATCCGAAACAGATGCCCTAGCCACCTCAGCTGGCTCCTTTCGACGTGAAGGAGCAGCGACTCTACTCCGAGCTCCTCCCGGATGTGTTTTGAATGTGTTTCAGGCCATATGATGGCCTGAAAACACATTCAATTCAAGTTTTGGCAAAAACGTTGTAAAAATAACATAATAAATAAATAAATAAACCCAAATCCATTATTTATTTATTATTTATTTATTTATTATTTTGCATTTGTGGCATTGAAAAGTATTAAATTTAACATGCCGCTGTATTAGGCAACTCGGTTGAAGGAACTACTGCAATGAGGTAATCTTGCAATCTGTTTTGTTTTGTGAAAGGATCTGTCACTTTGCCAGTTGCACATTCGTGGAACTAATTAAATATTGGGAGTACTTCCTTCATTTCTGTGCAGGCCTTTGTTAAAGGTATGAACGAAACAAAGATTCCACATACTTTACAGTTGACAAGTGACATTAGCTTGCCACATTATCTTATCAGACGTGAAGATAACCTTCAATGAAGGTGCTTGAGTCATCTTCTGTACTCTTCTGTACATCTTCTGTAGTTGAAGTCTTGAACGTTCACCTCTCATCCAAAAGGCTTCGTCAGCAGACTGACATGTCTGCTGACGAAGCCAGGTCAAGGCAGATATGATCAAGCTGTCTGGACTGAAAATTTAGAAAATATGTCTAATTGCGATATATATATATATATAAATAAAAAAGTGTAATTATTATTATACTAGAAATGTTATTAATTTTTTTCAAATCAAAATTCAGTCCACATTGCACATTTGTGTGTATTAAGCTAATAGGCAATAAAAAAAGACAACTGTCCCATAACCTAAGACGTCTTTTTAATGTCATTTACACAAATGGTACAGATGCACAATCTGAGGTGATTATTTCACTAGATGCGGAGAAGGCTTTCGACAGGGTGGAGTGGACTTATCTCTTCTCCACCCTGTCGAGGTTCGGTTTTGGTAACGGTTATATCACCTGGCTCAAGCTATTGTATGCTTCACCTGTTGCCTCTGTACAAACCAACAACTTTAGGTCACAATTTTTTCCCCTTTCCAGATCAACCAGACAGGGCTGTCCTTTGTCGCCCATGCTCTTTGCAATAGCAATTGAGCCATTTGCAATCTCGCTACGTGCATTGCATGAATACACCGGAATCAGAAGAACTAATGTCTAGTGAATGGTAAATGAAGAGTGAATAAGTGCTGCCCTCTGCTGCTCAATCCATGTTAACTTGTTTTGTTTTTTTGTTGGTAAATGGACTCAACTTATATCGCGCTTTTCTACCTTTATCAGGCCCAAAGCGCTTTACAGTAAGGAACCAGTCACCCATTCACACTCTCATTCATACACCGCGACAGTGTGCATTTGCGGGACCTGGGATTCGGACCCATGACCTTCCGATCACGAGATGACCCGCTCTACCAACTGCACCACCGTCGCCCCTTGTGTTCTTGTCTTACTTTATTTCCTACATCAAAATGTGCATGAAGAAGTCATAAGTAAACATAGAAACAGGGCGAGCTCGATGCTCATTTTTAATGCACCTCATTCTATTTAGGGACATACTGGGAATTAAAGGGACAAAACAAGAATTAGGATTGGTGGGGTGCTGGCCGGGGATGTGTCGCAGGCGCGGGGAGCAGTGTGTGGACATTGCCCTCTTTGACATGACTAACTGGCCATGGACAGCACACCACACTGAATTAAGAACACCACACACTGAATTAAGACCAAATTATTCATTAATTAATGAAACCCATTTATTTTTCTTTATTTGTTATCTTTTCTGTTCTGTGGATTCACTCTATTCTAAATCTCTTATCAATTTTTTGTTTTTTACTGGTGGTAGTAGTGGTAGTGGTGCGGATGGGGGTGCTGGTACTGGTGCGAATGGTGGTGCTGTTGATGGTTGTGGTGAGGATGGTGGTGCTAGTGGTTGTAGTGGTGGTTATAGAGGCGGCGGTACTAATGGTACGAGTAGTAGTTTGCTTTGTTTTGTTTTCCCCCTCTCTCTTGTATTCAAGTATTTACTTTAACTGTTTAATATACTTTTTTTTTTGTCCTATGTTACACCTCATGTGTGTTGTATTGTTATGTCTTTCTTTGGTTACACTTTAGAATACGGCCCAGTAACTCCTAGGTAGTTACTATGGTACATCCCTGGTACTTACAGAGGTAATTACCAGGTACTTGCAGTGGTATGGCCTGGTAACTCCGGTGCCATGCCATTGGTCCGGCAACCCATTAGTCCGACGTCTCATTATTACAAAAATATAACCCTAACCCTAATGGCACCCCTACTCAATGGGTGATTTTCAGAATAATGAGACGTCGGACTAATGGGCCAACCTCGTAACTCCTAGGTACTTACTGTACAGTGGTACGTTTAGGTAAGTACTTGGTAATTATCTCTGTAAGTACCAGGGATGTACTACAGTAACTACCTAGGAGTTACCGGGCCGTATTCCTTTTTCTTTTTTCTTAATGTCTGTACCTTTTGTAAATATGCACTTCTTGCAATAAAAAAAAAAAAGAAAAAAAAAAAAGAAGAAGTCATAAGTAAACATAGAAACATTTTATCTTTCTCCAAAAAGTCTGATGTGGCTTTAATAATAATCCAAGTTAAGAGTTTTCCTCACAGCTTGTATTCAGTGCATTCTGAAGTCACTGTGGGGCCATTAGCTCACAGAGCAAACATCATTGACCCCCTAACGCTGAAGCTGTGCTATAATCTCATTCAGCACGGAAATTAGCATCTCATCCAAGTTTGGGAAACAGACCCAGGGCCTGTTTAATGAAGCATTGAGAAAGTCAGTGCCATCATCTCTGTCACTCCCATACAGAGAACGATTTTCTATGCAAATCACATGTTAGTGGGGGAAACCTAATGCTCTATATCCATTCATTCATTCGCTACATTTTACGAGAATATGAGACATACAGTATGCTGCGTGGTGCGGTTATAACTCCTACACAGCCAGAAGCCCCTCGTTTTGATTCCTGCACTTGGTCTGTAGTGACAGCCTTAGGACTAACTGCTTTTACTGCTAAGATCATTGAGCTTAGACACTTTTAATTTTTTTTAAATTTTTCCTTTTATTCAAAATGACATAAACTTACATTACACTGTAAACATCAGTCTGTCCGTATAATCTCTTTAGGGATTGCACTTTTGTAAACATTTGAGAAAAGGTCTCACTTGTAGAAGGTATAGTAGAAAGGCAGTGGTATGTGAGTAGAGTAATAAAATATTAACTCAAGTAAAAAGTAAAAAAGTAGTTGTATGTAATAGTGTGAGCATTAAAGCCTAATTTATGTTTTAGTATCAATATTTAAGAACAAAGTTAAAATTCCGATATTTCCAATTGACAAAGAAGGTGCGGGAAACAAATTCTTAAAATCTAAGAACTAAGAAGAAAGATTATTTGAGAAAGTTACTCAGGTACTTGAGTAAATGTAACTGCTACCCGCTCTCTAAAAGTACCAGGAGTTTGAAAACCTCCACTGGAAAGGCTACAGCGCGCCTCGTCTCCTGGCTCAGACGCTGAGAGATGTGTCAGTATTCAGGGCAGACGCCGCATTGATCGTTGGCAGAGAGTTTGTCTTCGAGGGAAAGTTCATAACGATCTTGCATGGCCAAAGACGATTAGATTGAGAGCGGGAGAAGACGACGACTTGTCAACCCAGTCCAGTTGACGACTTTGGAAACGGCAAACTAACAGCGAGGCACTAATTGGACTGAGCAGCAGCAGACACTTCCACTGGGATCCTCTCTATGGACTCAGTAGAGGAGCTGTGGTGGGACTCCTGAGGGCTGTCCAACCCGGAGTGCATGAGGGGCACGCAAATGTCGTCCATATTGGGGAGGACAAACACCTTCTGGAAACACAGTAAAAAAAAAAAGGATTCAAAAAGTGATCCTTGTTGTTCAGCCTCCACAAATTAAAGGTAATTAGCTCTTGGAGAAATAATATAAATCAGGGGATAGTTATGTAATGTTTATGTTTTGTTGATCGTCTGTTACTTGCTGAAGGCCTTGAACTATGTTACATATTGGAGGGGGAAAACCTCAAGTGAATCGCCAATAAATCGCATTGAATTGAATTGTTTTTTATTTTTTTATTTTCTTGAATATCTTTATTCTCTGATAAAGATTAACCTCTTAACCCCGACCTGAACCGAGCACATTTTGTCCAGTTTGGCTTGACCCAAATCTGAAAAAAGTGTCAAAAAAGCAACAAAAATGAGACGAAAACCAGGATGAAAATGCAACAAAAGAGCGAGCGACACAAACGTGAGGGAAAAAAAAATAAAAAATCAATGAAAAGAGGTTGAGAGGTTAAATATAGTTTTAGTGTCAACTCATCCACATGAATTATATAGACAAGTGACATGAGGTTTCTCTAAAACCCTTGGTGTAAATCGAATGAAATCTCACAATATGTACACAATACAGTATATACAAAGACGTGTAGCCTGGGGACTGGAGTTAGTATCTCTGCAGAACGAAATAGGCCGTCATCTTCTGCCAAATCAACAGACAACATTCTAGACCGTATCTTCAGAGAGGAGAGAGTGTTTATAAAAAATGATACGGGATTTGCTTTTTAGTGACGTGACGTAATTGGATCAATAGAAAACTTGTAGGGGGCATTAGGATATCTTCTGTATAGTAAATAAATAGAAAGACAATCACTATAAGCCAATTTAAACTGTGGTCATTCCCCTGCGTTTCCAGAGATGTTTCTCCCCCATCTTAATATTTACCTGAAACTCTTCCTGCAGTTTCTTTCGATCCACTCCGTCACGTGGCAAAACGTCACCTCGCGCTCGCCAAGCTTAGGCCGCACGTGAAGATCCAGCTTGGGCGGGGAGCAGAAGCTGTACCTAAGGGCCATCAATACAATCAGAGCGCGTAAATATCAGTAGGAATGATTTCGCACGGAGCCAGGCGTAGTTTACCATATCCGGTCTGTGGGGGGCGGTGGGACGTTGACGACCAGGGTGCCGGACAGCTCTCGGACCTCCACGGTGAGCAGCAGAGGCGTGTTGGACATCTCCTCAAACTTCTTCTTGATGAACTCGTTCTCCGCCGCCTTCTGGAAGTACTTGGACTTGGCGATTTTGTCCACAAATCTCAAAATTTTCCTCCCAGTCTTGCCACCAGCTGCACTGTGAAGGCAGATTACAGAGGATGAGAGCGGCGCGGGCATGTTTGATACTGCTGTCGGGGAGATGGGGAAAATATATAAGATGGTTGAGTCCAATGTAAGCAAAGCTGAGAGTGGCAGCCATCTGTGGTGTGAAGGCGACGCTGTTTACATGTTCAGCTGTGGCTAAACGAGCATGGCAACAGGAGGCACTGTTTTGGTGATATTTTTAAGCTAGGATGATTCACCAACAGATTTTAGCGGGCGACAAACAATGACTTCAACACGCAAGTCCTTCAAATAGGCCTATCTGATATACGCATCTGAGTGTTAAATATTCAACACAAATGTTTGGAATAAGGAAATAGGAACAAAAACACTCCAATTGCTTATTAGAGATCGACCGATATGGGTTTTTCTAGGGCCTATGCCGATTTTTGGGGATTTTTATTGAGCGATATTTTTGGCCAGTTTTTCCAAATGTCTGGTCTATAATCCTATAAAAACATAAATACTTGGCCACTCCAGCAGTGGCCAAATGTATTTCATTAGGCTACTTTAGAAGATTCAAAAGTTTCTGTCCCAGCTTTGATTAGTTTCCGTTAGCATTAGCATGCTCCCATTAGCATTAGCATACTGTCGATAGCCGCAGCATTTTATGTGGCGATCCTAAATGCAAAAGACTAAATAAGCGATTGAATTCTCCAGGTTCTTTGCTTCAAAAATGAAATGCAGCATGTCCATGTTGACTAAGGTTTAGTGAAACTTGTATTTAACAAACTTGTAGCTAACACATTTTCATTGCAATGTTTCAAAGTTCCTCTGAGGCCTAGGAAGTTGTGGGAGGACTCGCTTTAAAGCCCTGAAATCGCTCTTTCTAATGCAAAAAAAAACAAAAAACAAAACAGAAAGTCTATCACTTTCGGTCCAGGAGATATCGTCTTTGATCATCCGATAGCTGAAATTGTAAAATCCCCAAATATCTCGACTTATTTATCACTAATCATTTTTGTCTTGTGATATATTTGAGGGGGCTGTGGTTTTGCACTATATTTTGTCCATCAATAATGCGCTCCATTGCGAGAGAGAGAATTTGCCGTAAATGAAACCACAGTAGTGTTACAAATCCCCTCGTCTCACTGCAAAACTCATTCAAACCATTTTTACATGATCATTAATATCATCAGCTTGATCTCTACGCTTCTGTACCGTTTTTTTAATCAACAATACGAGCGCATAGAACGGACACTTTGACGAAGACATCGAGGGCCTTACCCTTCGTTTGCTCCTGTAGCTTGTCCCTTGTCTCCCACTGGTCCCAGGGGCTCAGACAGATACAGCTCCTCCTCGTCGGACGAACCAGCGCTGGAGGACTCCTCTTCACTGTCTGCTAATACTCTGAGGACAGGTCTGCGCAGAAAGACGCAGCAGCACAATCATTTATGACATAAAGTAGACATGCGGGTAAAAACGACATCCTGACCTTGATGCTGACATAGTAACTGATGCTATTCCACAAAGTTTTTTAGTAACCTTCCTTGCATAATTCAGATGTACTTTTTTATTACTCACCGAGAGGGTTTTGTGTCAGGGATGCTCTCCGCCTCCAAACCGCTCTCTTTTCCCAGCTTGGACAGGTTAAACTTGGTCTGGAGGGTCATCTGTAGGCCACCACTGTAGACAAGCTGCAGCTCCACCCACAGGCCTGCAAATTAAAAATCAAAGGAAACTAGATATATGCACATGTTTACGATTGCGATTACATTTAAAATCAGAATCCAGATGACAGACATATTTCAAACGCATCCAGGAACATGATTTTGATTTTGTTGCATTTGTGAATATACACGTACACGCCACGCTTTGTGCGGGATCAATACTGGAGGGTTGTTGTGTAATGGCGAACGAGACGCACATGAAGAGGGATCTGTAAAAACAACTGTGGGAGTGTGAGGTCAGCCACACGCTAACACGGTAAATCCCCTGGTCATTTGGAGCCGGCTGCCAGTGCACTCACTCTCACGGGCCAGTGTGCCGGGGATGTTGGAGCCAAGGGTTAAATAACTCGGAGCTGTAGATTATAAGTCTTTACCAGTGCCGGCTCTGAGGCCTGGCTGTAAACACAACACCGACAGGTCTGCATATGTCTGCCTGTGAATGTGTGGAGGGCTAGAGCTATTCTTAAAACTACATGGTTGAAACATAGCTTTAACAATTTTGCACATTCCCAGTAGTACAATATGGTGTTTCAGAGCAGTTTGTCAAATAGGTATAACATTTTATACAGTTATGAGAGCGGCATAAAAAAGAGTAATATACTGTAGTTGTGAAAGGGGGGCTTTCACCCCTCCTTTCACTGTGTATGTGTTTGGTCAATTCTTTTGCATTGTAATATGGTCTAGTTTAGTTGATTATTGTTTTGATTGGTTTGTATCGTGAATCTGGGTAGTTGGACTGCAGCACTGGGATTGATTTAGGGGGGAATTAATGTTTCATTTGTTGTTTATGGTTTATTTAGGTTCATGTAATCATTTATATTGCTTTAATATGATTTGATTATTGTTTGTATAATTTGTTGTTGCTTATTGCTTATATTGTTTGTTGTGGTTTGGTTGTTTTGAGATACATCAACCAGCCTAAGAGTTCAAGATCAATTCAAACTTTTCATAATTCAATGCGCAAGATCTTTATTCACAAATGTCTAATTTTACAATATACTGAAGAACAAACCTAACTATATCCACAGCTAGATAAAGGCCCTTAAAACTAAACTAAAATGATTAAATAAATGGATAAACAGTGTTCTACAACATGAGCTTGAACCGACCTCTTGGGTTGATCTCAGGTCTGGAGGTGGCAGTAACATGAGGCATAGACGTGCCCAGATCCATCTCCGTCACTGTCAGCTCATTCATAAAGTAAGGCAACTGTAAAAAACAAAAAAACAAAGGGAAAATTAAAAAGTGCGTCTCCAGTGAATATAAAATGTTTGTATACATACTCGGATTGTGCTGAGCTTCTTCTGGATCTTGTTAGAAACCATTTCCGCATAGTATTTTTCTCGTAGGAAGTCCCAGAAGATTCGACCGATGAGAGCGTTTACCCATGCGGCTTGGCTTCTCCCGGGATACTCCGATACATCACAGGTGCACTGCACAGTGGACAGAGGACATTAACACAGTCACAAACACCACAATAACTACTTTTCTACACTCTATATTTCGACTCAGTGGTATTATTGCTCACCTGGCCTCTGGCAGTGGTGGGGCTAGTCACGGTGCTGCTCGCTCCCGGGCTACAGAGCGGCGTTAGCTCGGCAGTGGCGAGGAGGAGCCTCATGTAGCTGTGGTAGTCGAGCTCTGGCTGGCCCCTGGTGCTGCTGTGGCTGCTGTGCGGGACGGAACCGTGTGGGAGAACAGGGGATGTAGACGTGTCCTCTTCGCCGCTGCCGATTCTGCTGGGGCCTCTACTGCTCACCGCCGCCGCTGCTGGGAGGGCTGTGTGGACATCACCAGGGATATGGAAAGTACTTAGGTAAGGCATATAGGCAATAGATGGCCAGGGTCCCTTTAAATTTAAAACCCATTTCACAAGCTCCTACAACTTTTGTGTTCATTTTAGTATCCAGCCAAGCTAAGAGAAATCATCTCTCCTATCTCAGCATTCCAAACATTAGGCTACATATTCTTAATCTTCTCTGGGATCATCACCTGGACCGGGTTGTTTCAGTTGAGGACGTTTTACCTCTCATCCAAGAGGGTTCTAAGCATAGACTATTATTAATAGACCGTCATTACTCACTCCTCCCCGTCTGACAAAATAAATCATGCCGGATTTACAGACTCCTCCGCCCCAGCTCTGACGAAGCATGTTCCTAAAAAGGGCATAAGGGCGGGATCTTCACTGTAGACTCGGCCGTCGCGTGACGTGTAGTTCGGTCATAGCTGCGCAGCTCCAATGCTAACACTCCAGCCCTCATTAGTATATGAGATTTCTATAATTTTTCTTACAAAAACCTGCCTGGTCCCTTTAATTGTGCCTAACCCAGCGTTATCACAGGAGCAATAGCCTATCTAACTGTAGAAAGTTTAAAAAAATAGGCACCAGGCTTTACAGTTGTTTAGAACATGTCTAAAGTCCAATGCTATGCAATGTAAAACTAGCTTGCTCTGCCGCCACTATGTGGAGGTACAACAGCAATTTCGGCCAATATCGGCCCCCAGCGTCGTCGTCGTGAATCTCTGCTACAAGCGGCCATTGGTTCTAAGCGTGACAAAGGGATTTTTGGGATGTGAGGCCAACTGTCCTGAACTTCAACTACAAAAATCCAGTTGGTAAGTTGTAAGAGATAATATTAAATCGCTAGTTATCATACTGTGTTAATCTATAATGTCGTACTGCCCGTAGGTCAAGCTGTGCGGTCGTACTATCTCTTTATAGCCTTGACTGGGTGTTCAGGCGCCTACTATCAGCCACTGAATGCTTGCGTGCGTGAGTGTGACGCGCTTGTAGGGTATTTACGTGTCCTCTGGGGAAGCACAGACAGGCTTGAATGTTAGGACTGGCAATGTCTTAAGTTCATGTCTCTGGGTCCCGCAAAGATGGCAATAAAACTTCTCCTGCATAAGACATCCTGACTGCTGCCTATTCTTCACCAACCTTTCGATCATCGTATTGTAGAATTCTCCTACAAACTAAGTAAGTAGAACCGTTCACAGACAGGGAGCCTTAGCCTTATAAACATTTTCAAAGTCATCAACTGGCTTTTGTTGTTTAAAATGCTAGAAGTCTGTAAGATTGCATAATGAGGAGAGAGAAAGAGAATTGCCATAAGTAAACGCTCAAGCTTCCTCCCTCTTTCCTCCTCATTGGACCTGATAGGCTGGTCCACAGGAAAGCTTTACAACTATGCGTTAACATGGCGTTGATGAGTTTATGGAAGATTTTCTGAGAACCAGCCCACTCCCGGGCCGGCGTGTCCACTCAAAAGGGATAGAGATGCTAAGAATTGGAGCATGTAATCCATAATCCGTACATAAGTATCATGTGTATTGCTCTTCTGCAGTAGCCTTCTCTTGACAAATGCATTATCATGTCACATACCCGATCTGCCCACGCATCTGTCGGCCTCCCTCTCCCTGTGCGTGTCCACCGAGGCCAGCAGGAACTGCCTGTACCACTCCTCTTTCTCCCGGCCCGTGCGTCCGAAGAGGTAAAGAGTGGAGGCGTTTGGATTGAGAGGTTGTTCCGCGCTGTCCTCCGCTGGCCTGCCCTCCTGCTCCGGGACGCCCCTGCTCTCACGCAGCTGCAGACAGATGGGGTACTTTGGGTTCCACAGCCTCTTCTGGGCCAACAGGGAGGGCAGCAGGAAAACCTTTGGGGGAAAGCAGCGCGGTTTGTGTTTCGGAGCAAACAGATGGTGTGAGGCATAGGAGAATAATGAAAAAAACAAAAGACACATCATCAGTGCTTACTCAGACATACGTTCCTTGTGCATGGCCTGCTGGGCTGCGAAACGAGCCTTGAATTTGCTGATCTGTTCTTACCTTGCAGTTCGAGAGCTGGAAGCTGCGCGTCTTCACAAAGGCGGCGTCGGGCAGCCTCTCTCCGTACGTGGCCCGGCGGCTGATGTTGTTCCGTGGGGAGTCCAGGCGCAGACAGGAGCCCTCCACAGTGGCAAACACCGAGTGAGACTGAGAGGCGTGGTGGGTCTCCGGGTCATAGTCATAAACCTCGTTCAACCAGCCCTGCAAAACAAAACTACTGTAACCGCCATGGAGATGAAAATGGCCGACAACTTAAAATTCATTTCAAGTTAATTGCTTTTGTTTTCTGTTCTTTGGCGTTATCTCATTATTTAGTTGCAGTTGCCTCAAGGAGATTAGAAACATAACATATATTTTAACAAAAGAACAACAAACATAAATGTAGGGTATGTAAGATTTTTTCCCCCCTCACAACTTGTTCAACTCAAATATTGGTTTTACCTTGAACAATTGTAATGTATCGAGCCTCACACTTAGGGTTGCCAGGTAACATGGGTAAAAGCAGTTTGGAAATGAACATAAAGGGATCTATCCTACTTCCACAATCCCAGACCAACCAACTACATTAAGAGTGACTGGTTTTGGTTATGTGAGTATCTTGCCAGGGGACTTTGTAACTCTCTGGCAAGTGGAAGGTATACAGACCAAATTATATGAGGTTGTGACTTCTTTCCACCACTCTAAACCATGTGTGGGGTAGCCCGGAACAATTCCAGTCAATTAGGGCTGAAGTCTTTAGAAAAATATCTAAAGTGCTTAGATTTGTTATTGGTGTTTTACAATCAAGATGAACTTCACTGTGCCTATTTCAAACACATCAGTCTACAGTCAATTCTTTTTTGCTCATCCCAATCTTTTTTCTAAATCAAATTCACGTGATAAAAGTACCCACGTGTTGACAGTCTAACATCTGTTTAACTGTAAAGTGTCAGTCTGACTCTGAATCTTAGCTCCTAATGACCAATCAGCTGTAAACCCGTCACCATTTCACCACTCTCCGCTCCCAACTTGCCTCTATAGTCTGACAAATTACCACTCCTCCTGCTTTTCCTTCACTAATTGCCTGCTGAGGTGACAGCGTTTGGGTGGAAGCTGAACTCTCTCCCTGTCTTGTGTAATCCAGCAGAGCTGTAATTACTGATGCGCCAGTACTTTTTGTAAAATTGAGGATTTTAATTGCGACATGAACACACCACTCCAAGAGGCTTTAATGCATGAGCTGGACAGTCAGAAAAGGTCATTTGGTTGTGGTTTTGTGGAGAAATACCTAACACTAATGACCAACTACTTGCAACATTTACGGATTTGATGTTTCATGGTAATGCCAAGCTATTCATTTAAATATCATCTTTAAATATAGATCTTGTGTAATGTAAACATACAGATTGGTTAGTGCTTTAGAAACACCCTTCTCTATAGCCCTGAGAAAACTCTTGTAACATTTTTTTCCTACAAGATGATGAATTTTAATAGCCATGTGTCCCCAGAACATGTTCTGTTCAGCATGTTTGTATCAGCTAAATATGGAGAGATGATAAATAAAAGGTGATGATTATTTCCCTCTCGGATGATTCATAGTTACCTTCAGGGTGTCAGACTCTATTCTTGCAGCGCCACCTGTTAAAATCGCCTCTCCGAGCAATCTTTGTGTTTTTCTATGTTTAGTGGCTGAACCGTTCGACCTGGTTGTATTCATTCTGATCAGGAAGAGCCCGAGCAGGAAGCCGAAAGCGACACCCAAGACCAGGCCCGACAGGTATGGACCGAGCGGGAGGATGAAGTACACGTATGAGAGCAGGCCGACACAAAATAAACTCATGTGAGGAGGCGGCGTGGGCGTAACTGGGGGCTCGTCCGGGATCTGGGGTAGAGGCGGCGTTTTTTGCCTTTCCGTGACCGATACTTGCAGCACGTCGCCATCGGTGAACACTTCCAGCTCCTCGTCCCTTTGGTGCTGCCTTCTGTGGTGAACTGGACAAGTCCTATGATGATGCTTGAAAAGTGGCCATTCGAAGACGTGTTGGGCCTCCTCTGTTCGTTTTGCGCTCCTTCCTGGGGACTCTAGGAGACTCGAGTCCGTGCTGCCGTCCTGGGCCATACTTCTGGACAGGACGGGTTGACTTTTCTTACCGTGTTTGGGACTACCCCCGCTCTCCTCTCGCATGATCTTATGAAACATGCTGCTGAGGGAGTGCTCGTGAACCGCCTCGGAAAACTTCCTCTTGGTGTCCTCCAGCTCCATTTTGAAGAAGTTGCCTTTCCCGCCCTCTCCGCTCGGGGACAGCGAGCCCGGGGACGGCGGCGCGGTGCGGGAGTCCCCATTGCTACGGTTTTTCGACTGGGTCAGCTGCTTCCAGAGGTGGAGGTTGAGCTTGGAGTCCGACTTGGATTGCGATATCTCGGGGTCGGATCTCGAGAGTTCGGTGGAGATGGATTTGACGAGGCTTAGCAGAGGTTTCGGCCGAAGTGTCGCGCCTTCTTTGATTTCCAGTTCGGAGGAAAGCGACTTGACCAGGTTGGAGAAGGGGCGGTGCGTCGGCGAGGAGGGGCCGGGCGAGAGAAAGCTAGTCCTCGAGGAGTCGCCGAGACGGTCCGGAGTCGAAGGGGAGAGCGGGACATTGCAAGGCGGCGTGCTCTGCAAAAGATCGTCGTTTACGGACAGCTGACGCTCCCTGGTCAAAGATATCGACGGGTAATCCTCGTCCAGAGAAAAGATTAGCTCACTGTCGTCCAAGCTGTCCCAACTCCCCTCTGTCCCCGTCAGCTGGATGACTATGCCTCGGGGGACATGTCTCTTGGTCCCGTTGGCGCTGGCACCTTTGGGAGACAGGCTGGGTATGGGCGAGGCGTGGGGCTCCCGGTGGACCTCTTTATCTCCTGGTTCATTTGGTCCACTCGCCGCCATTTTGACTTTACATGGCAAAGTCAAGGTTTTTGAAGAGTCACTGGGAGAAAACAAAACAGAAATCAGGAAGGGGTCAGTCAAGATTGTTTGTTTCTATCCATAAGTGAATGTAATAAAAATGTCACATAGCGATTTCTTGCTCCATTGGGCTTTCAAACTCTTTACGTCAAGAAACCATTGACCTATTCACACATGTATACAGTGCAAGGAGACAGTGGAGGCAAGATGGGTGAGGCATCTTGCCCAAGGACACAACAGCACAGTGTAAAAAGATAAGATAAGACTGGTCTGCTCTCAAGAACACTCAGGGGGGGAGCAAATGGACGGGAAATTAGAGAAATGAGGGAGCAAGGATCAAATCAACTCAATACTCTGGAATAAGTATGTAATCTTTCACTGGTACAGTGGGGCGGCGCAAGTAATCGCAATCAAATCAAAATCTTAGTTTGACTGTTTTGTCTATGTGGAGTTTTGTGATGTTAGAAACCTTGAATCTAGATGCTACAAACATTTTGTGTCATCCAGTTTAGCGATGCACTTTAAAAGGCACTTTTCAGGCTACGCACAAACGCTTCACAGTGAGGAGGACTGAAATACTAATGCACTTGGGGATTGTTGAATTGCTCTGTGAACCTAATCTTGATTCTAAAACATGTAGTCGCAAGTAGTCAGAAATAGGGCTGAAAGATATATCGTTATCGTATTGATATCGAGATATAAACATCCAAGATATTAATATCGAAAAAGCAAGATATAAACGATATAGATTCTCATCAATAACACTGCACTCTTTTGTATTATGATGTTTTGTTTTTCTGAAAAATGCTGTTTTCACCGAACCCATAGTATGTCTGGCATAAATATCGAGATATTAAATTTTGTCCATATCGTTCAGCCCTAGTCAGAAAGATCACAACTTTCGGAGCATGTTCTCATTTGAGCATACATTCATGTGCTGCATAAATTTACATTAAACCCTGGTGAGTCTGAACCAAGACCAAACACCTCTCTCTCCCATAGCTGTCGGTTCACATACAGAACCCCAGTGGATTGACAAGAAAAGCAGTATTACCCCCGAATGTGACGCACATTCACACAAAGATAGGACGATGTTTTGATCGAATTATATTTTAGCATGTGTAACTGTGCTATTAAAGCTCAATCTGGCTAATGTGAGGCATAACATTTGTCATTCTGTCCTCTCCACTCAGCTAATGATCCTAAAGCCACAACCCTTCTCGCTTCAAAAGCTTCTTAAGAATTTTGTGTGCAATGCAGAGATGAATTGAGAGGGGAGTTCAAAGTAACCTCATGTGTCAGCTGCCTTGCAAGTATTTACTTACAATTTAAATACCATGACCAGCTGTCTTGTCATTAGGGTTGTACCTATCGCCTAAGGCCGGCAATATTTTAGCAATAAAAAGCTGCAAAAAGCTAAATCTCCTGTTTCCAAATGTTAATGCTCTTTAACGTAACATTACTAAAACCTACTAGCGCGCAACAGAATCGCTGGAAAGAGCTTAGATGTGGCACGCCACGCACAATGCTGGGAAGGATGTATCACAATGAAGCGCCGACCGGTCTTACATTCTCTGTCTCTGTGGGTCAAGTGCCCCGCTCCCTGTACAAGTTAAACCCCACCTCGCTGGCTGCACGCGTTTACGTAACTGTATTATGCAGCGCTGTGTGGCACTATTTCAACCAATTCCACAGCAGCTGGTGGATCCTGACTAATCTGCTCTCACCCAAAATGGACGGTGGGGGAGATAAAGCTCAGAGACACACACGCGGGCGGCTTTCAGAGCCTCATCAGAGCTTTGGACGGGGAGCCAGGAGAAGCATGCTGCCAAAACACATATTAATAAAGTCTTATGAAAAAACAAAAGCAAAGCGCTGAATGTGTTGTGCGAAGATTTTTTTCTGAGTCAAAGGGACTTGAGGTATTCATTTATTTACAACCCTCTGTTTATTCCTCTGTTATGATGAAAAAATCTGTTTAAAGATGGTCTTTATTGTACTGCGGACAAGTACTGGGGCGACAGTGGCTCAGATAGTAGAGCAGAAGGTTGGCGGTTCGAATGCCGACTCCCACTGCCATGGTGCGAAAGCATTTCCATTGTGAATCAATAAAGTTTGTCAAAGGATGGAAGAATAAATTGGTTCAAAGCCTATTAGCGTGTGTCAGATATTGATTAGCTATTGCTGCTATAAATCAAACAGAACCCCAAGAAAGGATAAGTGGCCATATGTGAGCATTATTTCATCGAAATGAATGGAGCTGATCAATAATGAAGTGCTACAATACAAAATGAACAAAAGAGGGAGACTGAAATGGGCAGAGGATTAGCTGGGTGTGGGAAACGACCATTTCTAGTTTCAGGGTAAATTTGAAGTACATTTTTACATGTAATACAACAGGGATGGTCTCAGTTTAGTACCTTGAGGTGCACCTTGCGAGTAATGAATGAAATGAAATAGTCAATATCAAATTCTTTTGTATTATTTTCTTTTTTCTGTGTCCCCAGATATGAGGTAAACAAGCTCAAGTGATTCACAATTACAAACCATTTTACTTGATATGAACGCAGAATAAGACCAACACTTTGGGTGTCTGTCATGTCCTAAAAGGCCTAATAAGTGCTTGGGCAGGTCCATTAGTTAAAGCTCGGTGACTGAATTCTGGAGGTCAGCAAGGTATATCCACAAAGGCTCTTGTGTTCCATCTTCCGAAGACGACCAAGAAGTCGAGACCACAGTACTTTCTAAAAAAATATGCATGCTGTAGAGACTGTCTTTAAGTAGGACAATAATAGAGACAAGCATCTTTTCCACAGAAATATCTTTCTAATTAGGTGGGGGAGGTTCACGCTCAGTCTACAAACTGCGTCGGAAGTTTAGATGTTGTTTCATGTAGAAGAACAGAGACAATTGTGCTGCAGCTCCAAAATGCATGTTACGGAAAATATGTATTGCAAAAATGGGCCACCGCATAAAAATGCAGAGAGAGCTGAATGTGCCGAGTGTTCATGCGACAGTGGCACCAGAGCAGCTCACATCTGCTCCCAGCGAGTGACTATTTACATTCTTAAACAGTCAGCAGATCATAGTTACGGTTTCTGTGAGTGCTTTGAGCAGGAGGTGTGTGTTTTGAACCACCTCATGGAAAAAGTAACACTAACCATCCCAGATTAAAATTAATGCCGGGTTTTACTGTGAAATCTGACAAATCACGGTCGGATTAGGGGCTAAACCAATATTTGGAGGGTGTGTGTCCGCGCACGTCCCCTCACTAAGTTATTAGCTGAATAACGCTCTTTCCAATTGGCTTTAACCCATGTGAAATGAACGCAGTAATCCTACATTGTAAACAATTGCATTTTAAAATATGACTGGCTACGAATTGCCATACCTCCAGTACAACAGGAGGTATGGAATGTGTAACAGTGAGCTAATTCAAAAAGGAGAAAATCCGCTGGTTTAATTTGTGTGGAAGACCTTCTGAACTAAGGCTGAACTCAGATTAAAGTCTAGACGGAGCATATGTTTGTTCAAATTATGACTCCTGCTCAAGCACTACATTACATTCATTACATGAATAAGATGCTTTACAATAAGGTGTGCAGTTATTTGTCACAAATGTCTGCTTTTACAAAATACTGATGGACAAAACACGTGTCATGCATCATTTTAATGAAACTAATTCAGCCCACGTGTAAGAACCTGAGAGTATTAGAGATAAGTGCTTGTCCATTTTAGTGTATGGGAATATATCTAATGATAGCAGAACATCCTCATCTTATATATCAATGTTAAAGAAAATGTAAGTAAATAATGTCATACCCAGAGCACTTAGTGTCTTCAAAAGTAGCATGCACCGGCAGTATAGAGCCCTGGTTATTGGGTCATGTGAACGTCTATGAGTGCACTGAGCTGTAAATAACAGTCCATTCACAAAGATTACTCACAGATGCCAAGAGAAATGAAAGAGGCAGTTACTCACCAATGATACCAGAGGTGAGGTGCGACCCGCTCAGGAGCAGTCTTCAGAATACTGTGTCTCCATTGTGACCGGAGCCCCGTGCACCGATGCTCCTCCCTATCTCTCTCTCGCTCTCTCTCTCTACCCGTTAGTCAGGAACCTGCTCCTCTCCATCCAGCGGCGCCCGTATCCAGATGTGTCATGTGCAGTGGAGAATCCAGAGTGATTATGAAAACTGTGGTCATGCTGCCTGCTAATCCAGATTACGGCTCCTGCAGCCCCAACATTCTACACACACACACACACATACAAACATATATACATTAACACTGGAGTAAAAGCTTTTTTTAATTGTATCTACTGCTTGAAAGAGACTGTTTCTACAAGCACTGACATCTGAGGCGCACTTTGCAACAGATTCCAGGAGATTATTCCATTCATCAGAGCAACAGTATGTTGACCAGACTGACCGCAGATTGTACCCGACAACATACATTACAAAATTTCAATCAACTGTCCAATTCACTTTTAAGCCCACAGTAGTAGTCAGTACCATATTGAAAAAAGTATTACAGTTTTTCTGACAAGTTGTGATTGTGTTTGATGTGAAGCTTTTCAAAGTGGATTTTTACACACATCCAGGATAAATAAGACTAAACATGAACTATTAAACTATTATAAGAATTACACATATTTCAAAAGAAACTTGTAAAGAACTAAACAATAGGATTGATAAAACCATATGGAGACAGGATATTTTGTTCGCAAAGGAACAACAAAATCTTGTCTAATTTCAGCATCACCTACCTCCAGTCAATGTTCGCGTCTGCGATGGTCACACCTCCACCTCAGCTCATCAGCGCAGAGCCTCACCTTCATTGCAGCTAAACATCACCCGCGGTGCTGCAGGGTTCATGGCTCGGCAGCTTCCCAGCTGTGCTGCGACCCACCCCCACCCCTTCACCGCCTCTTCTCTCCACGGCTTCACCGTGCTCCATCCTTCGCCGGTCTACCATATCACCACCAGTGTCCAGGCTCCGGGGAAGACATCCATAACTCTAACCTACCCATTTATACTAACTATAATCTGTATATTGATGTCAATAAATCTTTCTAATTGCTGCTTTTGTCTATGTTTGAGTCTATCCAGGTTGAATTGGCTGTGGATGAATGATTCTTTTGTGAATTTACATATTTCTATGATCTAAAAATAAAAACAGTGAAACACAAATGAAAATCATCTGTTTCCCATTGTAGTTGACATTGTATCTTCTTGGATTTTGCAGAACTGCCTTTACTTAAAAAGGGGGATTACACTTTTTACAGCTATTTGGGAATAATGTCAAGCACATCTGTATCACTATCTCACACTTTGTTGGTAAGACAATGCAATATTGTTTCATCTCCTGATTATTCAAGCGATCTCACTCCCATTTGCTGCGCAGATGTTTCAATGAAGAGAGAGAGAGAAAAAAAAGAATAAATAGATTGGGGGGTCCGTGTGGCTGCAGTGGGGCTATGGCAAGTGTCTTTACACCAGGTTGAAAGGATTAAGCTTAGCAAGAACGCCGTAGAACTAGTAACATGGTAAAAAGCTTTAAAGAGTTGATTTAACATTTTCCCTCCTTTAAATGAAACCGCACCAAAGTGACCCACCAGTTGGGGAATTGCTCTAACAGGACAAACATGTCAAAATGAGGGCTACTTGGATGGTAACCACAGCCTTGCCATTGATTATTGTTTGTTGTTATGATATGACTGTGACATATGGAATGAACAAAGTGTGAAACTTAACAAAAGACAAGAGGGCTTTATTTAGAAGTGATGCTTGCAAGTGCTACTTTCACAAGCGAGTTTACACCTATTGTCAAATTCTGGCTTCTGTGCCTTTAAACGGTCTATGAGCAGGTTTATGGAGCATGAAATACATTTGTGACTCCAAAGGGAAAAAAGCGTGCTCCTCAGTACCTCCATGTTGGCCCACATATCGCACACTGGAAGTCCTAGAAATGACAACATGAGGAAGAGGGCACTGCGGCTGGGCCAGGAGACAAATAAACCCCATCCATCACTGACTTAAGCAGCTCACTGATCCTCCTATCTTTGACCTGAAGCCCGGACAAGGATATTCACTGTGTGTCTATGGGCCATCAATTCTCTTAACAGGGGTATTTTTGCTCATTTGAGCTTTTTCTGCAGTTCAGTACATGTGTCAGTGAAGCGTTCGAGGTCCCTCTTAACATCACTGTCATAATATTAAACTTAAGTCAGGGCGAGCCAGCCACGCTTACTTTCTTTTCAAATGCAGGAGTGTTTGGAATTCTGGTCATTGCAAATCATTAGCACCGTACGATTTTAAGGTCTCGCCTTTGACTAAGAGCAATTGATGCTTCGCCTGTTGGTTTGGCAGAAGGTTTTGCTGTTTCTCACTCCTCTGTGTGACTTTCATTTCTTCTTTTATACCTCTGTAAGACGCCATTTGTTTTGATATTGATCATTGACGAAACGCATTCTTCGATTGGATAATCTGTCGGTCAGTCACACTCACCAGAACTCAGGTAGATAAGACAAGATTTCAGGCAATTAAAATTGCAATTTGTTAGGTATACAAACAAACAAACAAACAAACAAACAAAATTGTTTCACAAATTCATATAGAATCTAAAAACATAACACGTCACTCTCCTTTGTTGAAATCCATGCAACCTAATCCCCATCATAAAACCTCTCCCCACACCTCGCTGTGGGTTTAATCACTACTTTATGTATGAACTGAACCTACACAGCATTTACATAAGCTATATTAGCTGCTGATGATACATATCCTTATGCTCTGCTTTGCTAATTACGCCATCATTACTTGACAGTAAGAGTTTGGGGTGGATTTAACAGAAAGGGCCAAGGGTGCGCCTCGTCGTTCATTCCTACATGGTTGATGCTTAGGCCAGGTGAGTGGGAGTAGGGCTGCAAGATCAGTCGCCTACATCACATATATTACAACATCATACATTATACGATGTATGATGTTGTAATACTATGTTGTATATACTATATAGTATATATTACAACATAGTGGGCCCGATCTTCCGCCTGACGCAACTACAGCATTGGTCCAGACGAGGTGGTCATCTTGCACCAACACAACTGCTGCGGCCTGTGGCTAGAGTGTGTTGCTCCCTTATCAACCTTTACATTGCGCCACAGCCTCGTGTACTTCATTCAGCATTTAGGCAACGTCCTTTTAAAGCTCTCATGGGACAAACTACAACCTTTATTAATACCACTGTGAGTTAAACACTATCCGTGTCCCGAGAGGAAGAGAATATACAGCTGCTCTCCACGCACCAGGAACGTGATCAAAACACCAGCATGTGCCCCAGCCCCATCCACTTACCACACGAGAATATTCAACTCTGGTACGGTCTATGGGAGGAAAAGGTTGGTCTAGTCTAGTCTAAAGCCTACATTTAGAAACACAAGAAGCCCAATGTCTTCTCCAAACAACAATATATCCTGTCTCCATGGAGTATTAAATGGTTTAGGTCATGACAAACATATCAGGAAATACATGTGCGTTTGCATGTTCTCCCAGGTCTGCGTAGGTTTCCTCCGGGTGCTCCGGTCTCCCCCACCAATGAAATATAAACAATAGGACAGGATGAATGAAAATGAGGGAAACTAATGGAAATTAGTCAATGACTACTATCTGATGAGGCGTGTTTATGTGGTAGTTCGGGGTGCGCTTCCCCTCCCCACCTATAAAAGCTAATTTATAGTAACCAAAAAATAAATTAACATATAAAATCAACTTCTGTCCTGTAACTATGTGTTTTTGTCACTTCAGTCAAAGAACCTGCGCAGCCTTTGGTGTTTAGCAGGGGCGGCTACTCATTGACTACAAGTTTCATTAATTAATAAATGTTTTAAAGTTACTGTATTTATAATTATAAGTCTGCAATAATGTGCTTTATTTCATAAGAAGGTCACTTGTTCATCAGCTGCCCCGATGTGGTCTTCAATATGATCTCCCTGTCACTTAGAGCTGCTTGGACGTCCTATGGGGAAATCCAAAGAGAGAAGCTCCTCATGGAAAATGCTGGAAAATGCAGGCTCTGATTGGCTCAGTCTGATCTCTTTGAAGCCAGAGCAACAAAGGAGGGGCGTGTTGTAATTCCCACTAGTTGAACAGTGATTGGCTGCTCCTCTCCCCACCAATTAAAAAAATACATAAGCAATAACACAGCGAGAATGGATATTACGCCCGCCCACCCCCACTCATGAACACACACACACTTGCATACCTTGCCATCTGTTGACACATGCAGCTGTTCAAAAATAGCAGTCACCAGAAGCTTCCCCTGAGTGGCCCGTAGATAAAGCTAGGACAGCCCTGTTCTTGCTGGGACAGTGCGAGTGGCTTGAATCTAAATGATGACCACATTTCGCTCAGCGATTGTTCTGAACCAAAGGAGGATCGCTGGAATTGACAAGTAAGTTAAAATCATGTTATTTAAAATGGTTTTGTGATAGCTAACTGTCCGGTTTGAGTTCCAAAAGCGAGGGGTGATCCTGCAGAAACGCAGAGAAAGTATGACAAACATAATTGTATGCTCTATTTTTTTAGTTTTGAAAAGTGAACCAATGTGACAGAGTAACAAGCAAAAGTAGACAACATTTTAAAATGTACAAATATAATAGACGTAGGCGTTGCACTAGACCAAAATTGATGTTTGGCACTAACAGGCTCACTAAAATTTACCAAAGGGAAAATGCAGTTGTGATTCTTTTTGTCAATGGCAATGACTCATCTGTACATCTGTATAATACAGATAACGGCTTAAGATTTTATTTCTCCAGAAGGACTGTGGGCTCATAAAAACATGCTTAGAATCTAGATAAATCCATCTCTTTTACAGAATTTGTATTGTTAAGAAAATCTAGAAGCTTTTTTGCTGCTGCTATCGATTGTAGGGCTGCATGTAAAAAAATATGTAATTGTAATTTTTTTTACATGCATTGCAGTTGCAATTATATTTGTGTTTTATGTTTTAAAGTCAAGGCTCATATTTCAGTGGACATTTTAGGATATATTCAAATTGCTATTGCGGTTCAATTGCGCAGCCCAACTGTATATGCCATGTTTCCTCTGTCAACTGAATTGACCTATTATTACTTGTTACTGTCATTGATTGTTTTGTCACCATCCTGTGTCTCCAGATCTGACCTATAGTGCACTGCAGACACAGTTTAGAGTCCTTACCCCTCCATGGAGCCTTTTTTGGACCAATTTATGGAATTCCACCCCATCCATGGCACCAACGTCCAACTAGATTTTTCTGGAACACAGGCCACTCGGGTGGAGAGCTTCGCCAATGGTGTGTGCTTCAGCAAACACCCTCTAAACCCTGGCGAGATCTTCCTAATTGAAATTGAGGACAAAGAACTGGGATGGTGCGGCCACCTCCGGATCGGCCTGACCGCTCAGGATCCCAGAAACTTAGAAGTTGTTCCCGAATATTCCATACCAGATTTAACGGACCAGGGGGCTAGCTGGGTCTTCGCCATTACTCGCAATCACAATAAAATCATAGAGGGAGCCCAAGAAGGGGCAGCGGATGCGGGTATTCCGGGAGGGCACAGACTTGGATGTGGCGAAGGAGAAGAAGAGCAAGTACAAGAAAACTCAAAACCAAAATCGTTTTTCACTGACTCGCACCTATTGATAGATAACGTGCGGATACCCAAGGACAAGCTGGTTGGGAGGAGTAGACCGGGGCGCTTTAGCCACATTTTGGATGATTTGTACAAGAGTAACGCGCTTCCACCCACGGCCAGAAGGAGCAGGATAGGGGTGCTTTATGTGCCGAAGGGTCCGGAGTTGGGGGACATGCACATCATCATCAATGGGAGGACATGGGCGCCTCTGCCAGGGGCATTCCAACCATTGAGCCGCTGTATGCTGTGGTGGACGTCTTTGCTGCGACTAAATGTGTCAGGATCGTTCAAGTGGAGTACGGATGTGAGTATAAAGCTACAAAGAAGCTATTGGTTTATTTGTTCGGTACGGACAGGGCATGTTATTGAACACATCCTGGCCTATTGTACATGTTCTTAGTGGTGCAATCCCACAGATGTGCTCCAGTGGCGCAATAGGTCAGCGCGCGGTACTTATAAGACAGTAACCTGCAGAGTGATGCCGAGGTTGTGAGTTCGAGCCTCACCTGGAGCATGAGAATACACCATCAAAATTTGATGAAAGACATCCTTCTTAAAGATGCATTATGCGTAAAAAAGTTGACATTTGTGCGTATTTGACCTTGTAGTGACCCAGTGGCTGTGTGAGTGGTCAGCATGGTGTCTTTACTTTCCATCATGGTGGTCTATATGACGCCCCAGGATCAATTGTTTTGTAGGTTTTCTGAGAGGATCCGTCAGTGTGAAAATCAAATCAAATCAAACTTTATTTATAAAGCGCTTTTCATACAAACCTCCCAAACAATTGATCCTGGAGAGTCCTAGAGACCACCGTGATGGAAAGTAAAGGCGCCATGCTGACCACTCATACAGCCGCTGGGTCACTATAAGGTCAAATACACAGAAATATCAACTTTTTTTCCACATAAAAAAATGCATCCATCCATCCATTTTCTTCCGCTTTATCCGGGGCCGGGTCGCGGGGGCAGCAGTCTCAGCAGAGATGCCCAGACTTCCCGATCCACGCACACCTCCTCCAGCTGTTCTGGGGGGACCCCGAGGCGACGCCAGGCCTGCTCGGAGACATAGTCCCACCAGCGTGTCCTGGGCCTTCCACGAGGCCTCCTCCCAATAGGACCCCCTCGAAAACGAGATGGCACATCTCAAGGGGCATTCCATCAATAAACTAAACTAATAGGACATGCCTAGAGCACCTCTCGAGGGAGGCGGCCATAATGCATCTTTTAAGATACAATGCAATACATTTTATGTCAACATATGCTTTTGTCAATATTGGTCTCTATTGGAAAGAGTAACCAAATGTTTACACAAGTAAAAGTACTTAAAAACATTTACTCAAATGTCCCCTTACCATTGTAGGATAGGCAAGACTTATTATGACTTTGTCCAGATAGAGAGACATAGTTTTCATGAGCTCTATTCCCTGAAATATCAGCTCCAGTGGCGCAATCGGTCAGCGCGCGGTACTTATAAGACAGTAACCTGCAGAGTGATGCCGAGGTTGTGAGTTCGAGCCTCACCTAGAGCACAAGTTTAATTCTTCCTGAAAAACTCAATAGCAACGTTCAGTCACCCAATTAAAAATATTTAATTTCGAATGGGATTGATACACAAATGACAGAGCTATTGGCTTGATTACGTGGGTATTACAAATCAACTCATTCAATCATTTTTGTACTGAATTGAAAGGTGCCAAGAGTAGCCAAAATATCTACTCAAGGAACTTTAAAATGTACCCAATTTGAAGAAAAAGATGTGTTTGAAATGACAATGACATCAAAAGTAAATAGGCCTATACCTGGTGAAGAGCAACTGTGTGAGTTCTAACTTAGAAACTGAGCATAAAAGTCTGATTTATGTTCTACATAACTCAGGCAAATGTGAAATTTCTGGTATTTCCAAAGAATACACAATCAAAATTTGATAATAGCAATCCTTCTTAAGATATAGTGACCTTGATGCCATTATTTAGTCTCTATGGTAACCACATTTTTTCTCAAGTACAAGTTAAAAGTAATGTGTGATAGAACTACTCCAAGAAATACAGTTGCTTCAAAAAGCTTTTTGTACATGTACTCGAGTAGACTGAATGTCACTTTACCTTGTTGCAATGTGGTTCCAGATAGAGACGTAGTATTATTGAACCCTATTCCCTGGACTAGAGGCTCCAGTGGCGCAATCGGTCAGCGCGCGGTACTTACACGACAGTAACCTGCAGATTGATGCCGAGGTTATGAGCCTCACCTGGAGCATGCCTTTAACCTCCTAACCCTTGCCAAGTGCATTTTCTGCAGATAAACGTCACCCAAATGTAAAAGGTTACAGCCTATAGGCCAGCGTAACGCCTCTTTTAAAAGCTAATACCTACAAAACTCATTAAAACTGATCTTTTTCCTTGCATTTTTGTCGCATTATAGTCACTTTTGATATTATTTTCATAGCTTTTTGTCACTTTGTTGTCAATTTCTGTCATGTTTCTGTTGTTTGTTGTTCCTTTTTCATTCCTTTCCTTGTGTCTTTTTGGCATGTTTTCGTAGAAGATAACATAACACTAAATCTCTCAAACGCTCAAATTGAACTGGAGCTCACCTTTATTGATCCACCTGCATGTGTTGCCTGTCTCTTCCAGTCTGCTCCTTACAGACGTTGTGTAGAAAGGCCATTCAGAAGCACATCGTCCACAGAATGGCCATAGACTGGCTGGAGCTGCCCGAGGCCCTCAAGCACTACTGCAAGTACGAGTGAACACGTCCGGCTCTCCACACCTGGATAAAGCACACAATGACTCGTTCATTTCATTTGAACCATCTTACACAGAGGCAAAATAAACCACCTTTAATCTGTTTCAATTGTCTTTCATTTTGTCTTTATCTAATGAATTTGTCATTCAGTCTGTGCCAACGCGCTGCACTCATGAAGCACTATAGTTTGAAGCACTATCAAATACCACTCTGGAACTGTAAACCACAACTCACAAAATTCAATCCAGATGATGCCGAGTTTTTAAAATAGACAATAATTTATCAAAACGGCGCAAACTTTTTCCCAAGCCAAGATGATCGACCTTGACCAGCTGTTCCACGTGGTTTTGGCCAAGGCGGGGTCAGATGTTTAGACAACAGCGATGAAATCTGTGTGCATTGTTCTCATATGGATTAGTCGACAGCGCTCTCTTGTGGTAGGAACTGGTCTTTACAGGAGGCGGAGCGTGCGTAAATCTGCAGAGGGATCAGACGACGCACCGAGAGGAAGCGAAGGGGCTCGACACGCACACAATAACACAACGTCATTGACTTTTATTAACACAGTTTATTATCAATACACAGCATGTCTTTCTGTCGGTTTTTTGGCGGCGAGATCTACAAGGAGCACTTTAAACCAGGTGAGGTTCACGGTGATGTAAACGTTGTTGTTGATGTGTATTAGCTAAGAAGAATCGAGATGTTATGTCATGCATTTTGTGCTGATATGTTTTTAAAGCAGTTATGCTATTGTCGATATAAGACAGTAACCTGCCGAGTGATGCCGAGGAGCACGAGCTAATTCTTCCTGAGAAAGTCATCAGGAACATCGACCCCCATATTGTCATCCAATTAAAAATACGTTTTATCGAAAGGGATTAATAGTCTAATGACTGTTATACTGTTACAAAATGCATAATGCATCTTTTAAGATACAATGCAAGAAAAGGAAAGCAAGATTTTATGTCAACATATGCTTTTGTCAATATTGGTCTCTATTGGAAAGAGTAACCAAATGTTTAGACAAGTAAAAGTACTGTTACCTTTAAAACATTTACTCAAGTAGAAGGGGAAAGGTACTGTGTGATCAAACATCTCCAAGAAATACAGTTCTACTGGAGTAGACTGAATGTCCCCTTACCATTGTAGGATAGAATTACGACGTTGTTCCAGATAGAGAGACATAGTTTTTATGAGCGCTAATTCATAAGATATCAGCTCCAGTGGCGCAATCGGTCAGCGCACGGTACTTATACGACAGTAACCTGCAGAGTGATGCCGAGGTTGTGAGTTCGAGCCTCACCTAGAGCAGTCAATTTTTAAAATAATACTAAGCAATCGGTTCCCACTAGACTGTGACTATGAAATCAACTACCACTGTGTCCTTCTGTTATTCTCCAGGAATGTACGTGTGCTCCCAGTGCAACCACCCTCTCTTCTCCAGCCGCTCCAAGTTCCCCCACTCGTCCCCATGGCCCGCCTTCACCGAGACCATCAGGGAAGACAGTGTCACCAAACACATGGAGAGCCTCACCGCTTTCAAGGTTCCAAAACCCAACCAAACTCAAATCCGACAAAAATGACAGAACCCATTATGCTAAGCCTTAATGTGCCAACTTTTAGGTTTTGTGTGGCAAATGCGGCAACGGTCTTGGGCATGAGTTTGTGAATGACGGTCCAACAGAGGGCGTGTCGAGGTTTTGAATATTCAGCCACTCACTCAAGTTTGTCCCCAGCAAAGGTAAGGCTAATCAGTAATACAGATGTGAATATAAGCTTCATAACTTTGCACCTGTAAACAAGAATCATTTGTTCAAAGGGAACAACCGGTAAGGAGTGAGTTGGAGGTTGTGCAGTTTGACTCTTGCTGCTTGTCCCGGACCAGTGGACGGAGGTGTGCAGGGAGTGATGGTGGCAGGATAAAGGCCCGAGCGGGACGTCCTGTCAGCTGAAGAATCTGACCCTCAACCACGGAAAGGACCATGTTTTTATTTTTAACAAACCACTTTCAGACCCTAAATCTTTCGTTACGGTTGACATGTGAATGGAGTTCATAGCAAATTCCCTCTTCCTTATGCTAAAATGTTACTCCTTGTGGTTTTAGTCTACTATGCACTATTTTGAACACTTTGCTTTGATGCATTGAACTATTTACTTTACAATGTTTTATTTTATAATTTGTGTCATTGACAGATTTACAAACCCTGTACAGTCTCACTAAACTTGAAACATATAGTACAAGTATGTTTTAAGTTTAGATGTCTATGATTATACCACAAATAAACTCTATTTCAGTAAATACGTGTTGCGTGTTCTGCTAGATGTGGATTTAAAAGTAGTCTTCTCCAGTAGAGGGAGCCATACACATGATTTTATTTTACACTTGCCACCACAGACCATATTTTTTCTTTCCTTTTTTAAATTAACTTTGTCAGCGGAGCTCATTTTATTGTTGCATGACCTGGTCCAATATTTATATTGCCGGGAGAATCATCTTATACCGTATCTCGGGATTTGTGGAATAATTTACATAAATGATCCAATGTGCCTTCATTGGATCTAGTTGCTTTTCCCTTTGCTGCCGTTTGGCATCTCTGCAACACATGAGACATGTAAATATACCAAGATTCAATCAAGTAGCCTAAATAGGAACATACACTGAACAATAATATAACGACTTGTGTTTTTGCTCCCATTCTTCATAAGTAAGTAATACGTTGTACAATTTGTCATGTAGTAAAAAAGATCCACCAAACCCACAAAAACACAGCAAAGATGTACAAAAGCATCCAGCAAAACAATGTGGAACACAGAAACCACAAATGCAGTTTTTAGAAAAGGCAAAAAGCGCAGCTGTACCAAGAGAGAGGAAGTTGCTACTTGTTTACGCGTCGTAAACACATTTCTTATATACACAAAAATAATTCCTCTTAAATATTGTTTACAAAGGGGTCCAAATCTGAGCACATCTCCTTAGCTGCAATAATCGATCCCCCCTCACAGGTGTGGCAAGAAACTGACTAGCCGCATTAATATTGCACTGCCTCAGGCTGGCCACAACAAAAGGCCACTCTTGGGACCCGTCGTGGCCTTTCCCCTTTGATGGAGGCCATGGAGAAGTCAAGTTAAATCTGAAAATACTGAACTGAAAAATACGGAGTGAAGCGGCCACTACAGTTTTGGGTCTCACCGCTTCCAAGCAACGTTCAGGCCTGCAGCAGTAACGGAATAAGCCGTCATTCCACACAGTGACGGCTATTATAGTGACGGCTATAACACCTATAACTGAGGTGTGCAAATTCTGTACTGGCATACTGGCAGATTGATAAAAAGTGTATTTCAAATATGACAAATAATAATTAGTGTACAAAATTGATGTAGTATACCTTAAAAGTATGTTCAAATATTGAATTCAAATACATACTTTAAATAAATCCTTCAAAATATATTAAAATAATATATAAAAAAACAGGAAAAAAAAATACTGTCAACTATATACATTAATGATGTCTTAGAAATATATTAATGCTAAGTATATTTTTCACTTTAAAAAGAAATGGTGCTTAAGTATACCTTTAAAATAGAATTTTAGTAATGCATATTTATTTATTTTAAGTACACTCTATTGAAATACATTTTAAATGTATTAAAGAAAAACAAGTATACTATATAATATATTGAAGTATACTTTCACCTGGGAATTGTTCCTCTGTTCAAGCTTTATAAACATTTACTCATCCAGTTAATTTCAGTTCAATCAATTTACATTGGTTTGGTCATTTCTCTATCACTAGTATACTTATGGCTGTGCTGGTATCTGTGGTATAAATTTGAATAGTGACATTATAGCAGTAAGTACAATTCAATTCAACTTTATTATAACGGACTCAAGGTCCAAAGAGACAGAGTGACATCATAAACAAACACCAAAATAAAAAAAATTACACAGTCCCTTTAAAAAGACAGCTATACCAGTGCCTCCACATTCTCGACTGATAGCGAATGGCACTACAGGTGAGATCAACCAATGAACCAATTACTAAGGCGAGACACTGCAGGTGAATAGGGATTTTTTAAATTTAAAGATATCGATTTGAAACTTCTGCTGTAGATTACTGGCATAAATAGGAAGAAAAAATGTATTGCAAGTTTTCTGTCATTTTATGTGTTCATATATAATTATGGTGTTTTATGCCTAAAAATACCCAAAATGTTGCATTTTTCCGGCGACGAACACTGAATAATGGATTGAGCCAGATTCAAATTTATGGTTTTATTTTGTTGATATATTAGTTACAAAGACTTTTTCAGAGGGGATTTTGGAAATTTAGTTTTAAAATAAACAGTTTTTTAGTGAAAAAATCTGTAAAAATGTAAATTTCGCCTTGTTTTTTAACATTCAAAACTCAATAAATCAGGCTAGAAATTAGATATTAAAAAATTCCTCTGAAAATATCTTCTAAACATTGTTCAATCCAAGACTGGAAAATTTGAAGTCTGGAGGATCTACTGACGTCGAGATGTTGTTGCCCCAATGAGAGAAAAATGCCTTTTTAGGAAATGGCCGTTGAAATTACGATTTCCCATATAAATCTATGGAGAAACATTCAATCAGTGCAATATTTAAACACGTTATTGTGAAGATTAGGTATAATTTTAATATCGAGGTTAAAGTTTTTATGTTCAGAGACCAATTTGGCCCAAAACCTGAAAACTGAAAAAATTTAGTTTTGCCTGCAGTGTCTCCCCCTGACTTATTCAAACGGCATATAAAACGGTACATAAGCGTCCGCAGCGTGGCTTGCAGCGTGTTTATTCCAGCAGTGACAAACATCTCACTCGCACTGGTCCAGCACACGCAAAACGTCATTATAGGCCACCTGCAACCTTTGCAATGTTCCTTTTTATAGTTCGACCAAAGGTGCGCTGTGTACAGAGGTGTACAATATGATTTGAACAACATCATTTTCACTTTGTCCGTACAAAAAACTAATTTATGCGCCAGCGTGTTTGCCTGGGCGTACAACGTTCTACATTGCCTGTTTATGTCAGCATCATCAGACAAGTCTTCTGTCAATATATGCCCAAGGTATTTTATTTTGTTTGTAACATGAAGCGTTGTATTAGACAAATAAAAATCAGGATATGGTGTCTTCTTATCCTCCTTGGCTCTACAGATCATAACCAAACTTTTCACTGCATTATATTTAATGTCATGCTCCAGGCCGTAGCTTGAACAAATGTTAAGTAACTGTTGCAGCCCAGCAGTGCTTGGACTGAACACAACAAGATCATCTGCATACAACAAATGATTTAACACAAGGTTACCAGCTATACATCCAGTATTACAAGCCTTAAGTCTTGTTGACAGATCATCCAGATACAAGTTAAAGAGAATCGGGGATAGTGTCCCCCCCTGTCTGACCCCATTGCTGACCTTAAATGGAGCAGACACACTGTTCCCCCACTTAACCTGCATCTTTTGCTGAGCATACCAATAGATCAAGACCCGCACAATTAATTTGGGAACACCTTTCTGAATTAGTTTAATAAATAATTTCTTGTGATTAACTCTGTCAAAGGCCTTAGAGGCATCTAAAAAACACATAAAAACTGAGGAGTTTTGACCCTTATATTTAGCAATAATTTCTTTGAGGGCATATATACACATGTCTGTGCCCAGCTTCGCTTTAAAACCAAACTGGCAATCTGACGACAAAATAATCGTAGATATTTTGTCCAGCAGAATTGTTTCAACAATTTTAGACATAATGCTGGCCAATGCTATTGGTCTATAATTATCTGAACAGCCAATCTTCCCAGCTTTATCTTTTAAAACAGGAACTAACAAAACAGTGAGCATAGAATCAGGCAAAAACCCATGGGCAAAAAAAGCTGTGAAGCAGATGGAGAGCAAAGGAGCTAACCTTGCACTCGCAAACTTTAAGTGCTCAGCTGAGACACCATCTGCCCCATTGGCTTTATTGTCTGACAAATTTGAGATAGCTTTGAGGACATCATGACATAAGATAGTATCTGAGCTATCAACATCATCAACACAATATGGATCACTCTGAACACAATTAAATAACATAGTGTAATGTTGCTGCCACATATTACCAGTGTCAGAGATGCCATCAACGCATGGCAAGGAAACCTTAGTTTTCATGGCTCTGACATCTTTCCAGAACTCAAATGCATTCTTATACTGCAGTTTTATGGCCATTGAGTCAGCTTTCATTTTTTGCTCATTTTTTATGATGTAACGAAGAGCATATTTATATTGAGCATTGGTGACCTTCTTGTGCTCAAAAACGGGCCCAAATCTTGGTCTTCCTGCCAATATCCACTCAAAGAATGCCTCACGTGCCTTTGTATGAAATTCAGCCACATGAGCATTCCATCCAGGTTCAACTTTCTTTTTAACTTTGAATGTGTGAAAAGATTTGCTTGAAACAATTAGTGCTTTCATTATGTCATCATACATAGAACAAATAGCTGAAATATGTTCAGGATTCCGGCACATACTATCTCTACACATGGCTGCTTCTCTAGGCATATAGATGTTATCAAGTAGGCTCTCTGTACGCACACAATAGGATACTATTTCCTTTTGTGTAAGAGAGTTCCAGTCCACATAACAACTACTTTGATTGTCATGATTTACCGTCAAAGGCAGAGCCTGAAAATTAATTTCCATCCCAAAAGGTATATGATCAGTTGTAGATAGCTCATTAAAAATGTTCATGTCTGTCAGTGAGGCGTGTGCATCAGCTGTAGCAAGACAGTGATCCAACCAAGAGGTTGTATGCCATGCCTCACTAACATATGTAAAACTATCAGCAGGCAGATGGACTTTGGATGACAGAATGACCCCATTATCCTCACAAAACTGGTTCAAGTGATTAGCAAAAAGTGACCTTCCATCAGCAATATCTGCATTAAAATCACCAATAACAAACACATCAGAACACTTGTTATCCTGGATAAAGGACTTCATAAAAGCAAGTCTATTAAGATATTCAGTTTCATTAAGATGACATTCATATGGGGTGTACACATTCAGAACAACACAATCCTTGCCAACGTGTGTGTTAAACGTATTGCAATACACCAGTCCACTTCAAGTCTAATAACAGTGACGTAAGAGTCAAGTCTTTTGCTCCAAAGAATCGCTACACCTCCAGGAATGTGCCCGCGTATAATTCCACCACTAATGTCAACGGTGGACTCTCCTGCCCTGTGAAAGTTATCATGTAATGCATTTAATCCTTCTAAGTCCTGCAAGCACAGCACATCGCACTGCTCCAACAGGTGGTCAACAACTAACCGACGAGCTCTATCCTCTGCGCTCTGACCCAAGCGTAGTCCGCGACAGTCAAACCCATAGCCCGTTTTTAATCAGTCTCAGTGCCATGGGTCGACAGAGCCCTACTCTTCAACCCACCTGGGGCACCACCATTTGAGCCAGAAACTCCAGCCCTGCTGCTGCGTGGCTCGTAAAAGCACCTCACATAAGCACCCACAGGCCAGATTTCGGGCTTATACATCTCCGCCACATCATTGCACTCAGCAGTCACTTTAAATGAAGAAAATCTACTGTTAGCTGTGGCTATTTTCTGACACATAACTTCAGAAAATAGAGGGGAGGAGCCAACTCCTCCCAATTGGTCTTTATCTACGCTGCTTGCTGAGGGAAACCTTGTTCACTGACGAAGCCTTTTGGATGAGAGGCGAAACGTTTGGAGACCTCAACTACCAAGTACAGAAGATGACTCAAGTACCTTCGTTGAAGAAATTCAGAAAATAGCCACACTTAGTTATTTACATAACTACGTAAATAGATTTCTTTAAATTTGGGAAATTAACCTGTAGAAGTTTATATGGCTTAAATTCAGGGGCCCTTACTTTAATACACTGGGTATAGGTGGGCTACAGAGGCCTGCACTACTACTTTGGAAATGAATTGGGACAAATTCCGGGATTTGGTCAATTTAATTGGAGTGAGTCTTTTATTACCAGTCACGACAGTGACTAACTCAATCACTGATCAGCACTCATTTTTGTCCAACTGAATTCAAACTTGTCTAGACTCGCTAAAATGTTTACTCAAGTAAGAATAATGTCACTTAATAATGTACCCAAGTTGAAATAGTACTATTTTATTGGTCTCTTTTGGAAAGAGTAACCAAATGTTTAGACAAGTAAAAGTACTGTTACCTTAAAAAAAATGTACTCAAGTAGAAGGGGAAAGGTACTGTGTGATCAAACATCTCCAAGAAATTCAGTTCTACTGGAGTAGACTGAATGTCCCCTTACCATTGTAGGATAGGCAAGACTTATTATGACTTTGTCCAGATAGAGAGACATAGTTTTTATGAGCTCTATTCTCTCAAATACCAGCTCCAGTGGCGCAATCGGTCAGCGCGCGGTACTTATAAGACAGTAACCTGCAGAGTGATGCCGAGGTTGTGAGTTCGAGCCTCACCTGGAGCAAGAGTGTAATTCTTCCTGAGAAAGTCATCAGGAACATTGACCCCCATATTGTCATCCTATTAAAAATATGTGATATCGAAATGAATCAATAGTCTAATGACTCTTATACATTGTGGAAATATTTCTATACATATTTTTATCATACTAGGCTTTAGTGATTATAAATAAAACTGTTTTGATGTAATCTGTGCTTTAAGGTTCATTTGAATTGAGCGGCCATTTCATTTTTACTGCCCCATTGTTATTGTCTATACTGTTGAAGCCACTGGGGGGCAGTGTGTTAGAAGGAGGACTCAGATTGTGCAGAGGAAGTCACGACGACAAGGAGACGCCTACTACTTCCTGTTCCTATAAATTACTCGCACACAGAAGGTGCGGTCTCTCTCTCCCTTCCCCACTGGTCGACCAACATGTGTCCTAGGGACAGCGTTCGCATAACTTGTGTTTTAGATTGTAATATAGGGAATACAACCATGATTGATTTTAATAGAACGAGCCTCTGTATTCTTTTCCATCCATTAAAGAACACGACAGTGACTAACTCAACCACTGATCAGCACTCATTTTTGTCCAACTGAATTCAAACTTGTCTAGAGTCGCCAAAATGTTTACTCAAGTAAGAATAATGTCACTTAATAATGTACCCAAGTTGAAATAGTACTGGAATCAAAAGTAAATATGCCTACAGTACCTGGTGAAGAGAGACTGAGTTCTAACAAGAACGACAAGTAATGTGAAATTTCTGGTATTTCCAAAGAATACACCATCAAATTTGATGAAAGACATCCTTCTTAAAAATGCATTATGCAACTTTTTATGCGGAAAAAAAGTTGACATTTGTGCGTATTTGACCTTATAGTGACCCAGTGGCTGTGTGAAGGCGCCATGCTGACCACTCACAAAGCCACTGGGTCACTACAAGGTCAAATACACAGAAATATCAACTTTTTTTCCACAAAAAAAATGCATAATGCATCTTTTAAGATACAATATAAGAAAAGGAAAGCAAGATTGTTATGTCAACATATGCTTTTGTCAATATTGGTCTCTATTGGAAAGAGTAACCAAATGTTTAGACAAGTAAAAGTACTGTTACCTTAAAACATTTTACTCAAGTAGAAGGGGAAAGGTACGGTGTGATCAAACATCTCCAAGAAATACAGTTCTACTGGAGTAGACTGAATGTCCCCCCTTTTTTTTAGCGCTATTCCCTCAAATATCAGCTCCAGTGGCGCAATCGGTCAGCGCGCGGTACTTATAAGACAGTAGCCTGCAGAGTGATGCTGAGGTTGTGAGTTCGAGCCTCACCTGGAGCACAAGTTTATTTCTTCCTGAAGAAGTCAATAGCAACGTTCAGTCACCCAATTACAAAGATGTAGTTTCCAATGGGATTAATACACAAAATGACAGAGTTATTGGCTGGATTACTCAGGGTATTATAAATCCACTCATTCAGTCATTTTTGTACTGAATTGAAAGGTGTCAAGAGTAGCCAAAATATTTACTCAAGGAAGAATATCTGTGTAAGTTCTCAGTCGTACAGGAGTTGTCCATCTTCAAAGAAAGTACTTGAGTCATCTTCTGTACTCGGTAGTTGAGGTCTCCAAACGTTTCGCCTCTCATCCAAAAGGCTTCGTCAGTGAACAAGGTTACGCTTGTTCACTGAGCGTAACTTTGTTCACTGACGAAGCCTTTTGGATGAGAGGCGAAACGTTTGGAGACCTCAACTACCGAGTACAGAAGATGACTCAAGTACTTTCTTTCAAGGAAGAATAATGTCACTTAAAAACGTACCTAATTTGAAGAAGAAAAAATGTGTTTGAAATGACAATGGCATCAAAAGTAAATAGGCCTATACCTGGTGAAGAGCGACTGTGTGAGTCCTAACTTAGAAACTGAGCATAAAAGTCTAATTTATGTTTTACTGATGATGTATTACATAACTCAGGCAAGCCTAAAGTAATGTGAAATTTCGGGTATTTCCAAAGAATACACAATCAAAATGTGATAATAGCAATCCTTCTTAAAGAGGGGGTATTATGCTTTTTTCAATCACATAGCACCAGTCTATAGCATACTACAATGATGACGTAACCTTCTGTTGGTCTGTATATGCAGTAAATTAAAATAACTGCCTTGAATAAAATTGCTCTCTCAAAATGGCTGTACTGAACATCTTGAAATAGGCCTCTGTCTCTTTAAGAAGCTTTCCAACACGCCCCCTTCAGCACACTGCTGTGGCATCTAAACAACAACACTACTGTGCGGGGAGGGGGCTCTGCTGAGCTGAGGAGCAGTGGTTGGTGGCTTGGCTGGTGACAAAAGGTCCAGAGGCGTCTCCAGGAGGTGGGGGCGTTCCTAGGAGGACTGAGGCATAGCTACACCTAAAATGGCTGCCGTCTAAGTTTTTACTGATTACTCAAAAATATGTGAATGAGCCAAGGCAACACTCCAGGCATGTGTTTAATGAGGGAATGACATAATAACATGATATAAAGCTTGAAAAAGTCGATTTTACATAATACCCCCCTTTAAGATATAATGCAAGAAAAGGAAACCTTGATGCCATTATTTAGTCTCTATGGTAACCACATTTTTACTCAAGTTAAGTTAGTTGACCATAATATTCTTGTTTCTAAACTTTCTAATGTTGAATTTTCTGGTAAAACACTGGCATGGGTGACTTCATATTTGGCCGACAGGAAAGAAAATTAGGTTTAATGTAATCAACTTCAGACATATTAGATCTTGTCTCTCTTTGGAGGCAGCCAGGATATTCATGCACGCTCTTATTTTCTCCCACTTGTCTTACTGCATCACCTGTTGGGGACAGGCTGGAGAAACCGCTATTAGACCTTTAGAGTCCGTGTACAAGCAAGCCCTAAAGATTTTTGATAAAAAGCCATTTAACCATCATCATTGTAACATCCTGACAAAATACAATTTCTTGAGTTTTGAAAATTTTAGAACTTTCTCATATCTATGTTTGGTCTTTAAGATCCTGAAGGGCTCGGCTCCTGGCTGTTTACAAACCTTTGTGCGACAGCGCTCTGGGAGTTCTTTAAGATCCACTCGAGCAGCTTCTCCACATGATTGCATTGTACCTTTCCGTCATTCCACTTTTGGTCAATCAGCATTTGCAGTGAAGGCTGCTAAACTGTGGAACAAACTACCTGACAATATAAAGACATGCACGACCATCAAGGGCTTTAAAACTGAACTCAAAAAGCATCTAAAAAGTAACCAGTATTGTAGACACTGTACCTCTGGTACTGACTTGTTTGTCTGTATTTGTGTTGTTGATGTGTCTTGTCTGGTTGTATGGGAGGGCGAAGGGTTTTTATGAATCTGTAATGTTGTATGTGGTTTGTCTGTCTTGGTCAACCCCTTGTCCCTCTCTTGTCCGTTCCCTGCCAGGGACTGCAGATGTAAATTAGCCTCAGGCTAACTCTGGTACAATGCATCAAATGGCAACATTTATGTTATAATTGTACATGGTCCCTTTTAAATAAATAAACTAATTAATTAAGTACAAGTTAAAAGTACTGTGTGATAAATGTACTTCATTTGTATTACTCCAAGAAATACAGTTGCTTCAAAAAGCTTTTCGTACATGTACTCGAGTAGACTGAATGTCACTTTACCTTGTTGCAATGTTGCTCCAGATAGAGACGCATTATTAATGAACCCTATCAGGGACAACAGGGGAATCCTATTCTCTAAAATACCAGCTCCAGTGGCGCAATCGGTCAGCGCGCGGTACTTATACGACAGTAACCTGCAGAGTGATGCCGAGGTTGTGAGTTCGAGCCTCACCTGGAGCAATGCGGCAACGGTCTTGGGCATGAGTTTGTGAATGACGGTCTAACAGAGGGCGTGTCGAGGTTTTGAATATTCAGCCACTCACTCAAGTTTGTCCCCAGCAAAGGTAAGGCTAATCAGTAATACAGATGTGAATATAAGCTTCATAACTTTGCACCTGTAAACAAGAATCATTTGTTCAAAGGGAACAACCGGTAAGGAGTGAGTTGGAGGTTGTGCAGTTTGACTCTTGCTGCTTGTCCCGGACCAGTGGACGGAGGTGTGCAGGGAGTGACGGTGGCAGGATAAAGACCCGAGCGGGACGTCCTGTCAGCTGAAGAATCTGACCCTCAACCACGGAAAGGACCATGTTTAAAAAAAAAAAAATCATTTGTACATTTTGGATTCAGTTTCTGCATCTGTTTATGAGACAGACAGATGCAACTGCTGCAAAGATTCATATTTAGTCCAAAAAACCGACTATAAAATAAGACACACTAATTACCTTACAATCCTAACAAACTACTTTCAGACTCTAAATCTTTCGTTACGGTTGACATGTGAATGGAGTTCATAGCAAATTCCCTCTTCCTTATGCTAAAATGTTACTCCTTGTGGTTTTAGTCTACTATGCACTATTTTGAACACTTTGCTTTGATGCATTGAACTATTTACTTTACAATGTTTTATTTTATAATTTGTGTCATTGACAGATTTACAAACCCTGTACAGTCTCACTAAACTTGAAACATATAGTACAAGTATGTTTTAAGTTTAGATGTCTATGATTATACCACAAATAAACTCTATTTCAGTAAATACGTGTTGCGTGTTCTGCTAGATGTGGATTTAAAAGTAGTCTTCTCCAGTAGAGGGAGCCATACACATGATTTTATTTTACACTCGCCACAGACCATATTTTTTCTTTCCTTTTTTAAATTAACTTTGTCAGCGGAGCTCATTTTATTGTTGCATGACCTGGTCCAATATTTATATTGCCAGGAGAATCATCTTATACCGTATCCCGTGATTTGTGGAATAATTTACATAAATGATCCAATGTGCCTTCATTGGATCTAGTTGCTTTTCCCTTTGCTGCCGTTTGGCATCTCTGCAACACATGAGACATGTAAATATACCAAGATTCAATCAAGTAGCCTAAATAGGAACATACACTGAACAATAATATAACGACTTGTGTTTTTGCTCCCATTCTTCATAAGTAAGTAATACGTTGTACAATTTGTCATTGTACAAGAGGCACCAAGAGTCCCCACAGCTGCAGCACAGTCGAGGCGTCACAAGAGGTGCTACAGGAAAAAAAAAGGACAATCGAGAGATGGTGAAAGACTGTTGTGAAGCGGAGGGATCAGAGGGAGGAAGAGGAAGGAGGAGGTGGAGCTGACCAGTGCAGGACACCACGCTCTGAAACAGGGACAAACCCAGGAGGCGCGGCACCATTTCACAGGATCAGAGGAGACAGAGGGCAGCCAACCAGGTTTCTTCCAAGTGCTACAGTTTCCCCGACCTCCAAGGTCATGCGGGTCAGGTTGGCTCACAGTGGCAGCGCGGCTCAGCCGCAGCAGCTCAGGACTAACACCTGAACACTATTTCGTATACAGATGTACTATGACAATAAAGCACTTACTTACTTACTTACTTACTTACGTACTTGTACAACCGTACAATGAAATTATGTTCAGGTGTTAGTCCTGTGTCGCACCCCCACTGTGGGCCAACCTGACCAGCATGTTTTTGGAGGTCGTGAAAACCGTAGCACCCGGAGGAAACCTGGCTGGCTGCCTTCAGTCTCCTCTGACCCTCTGGAACGGTGCAGCGCCTCCTGGGTTTGTCCCTGTTTCAGAGCGTGGTGTCCTGCACTGGTCAGCTCCACCTCCTCCTTCCTCTTCATCCTGCACTGCTCCCTCCGCTCCACAACAGTCTTTCACCATCTTCTCCTTTGTCCCTTCCTTGTTTCCTGTAGCGCCTCTTGTGCTGCCTCCACTGTGCAGTGCCTCTTGGTGCCTCTTCAGTGATTCAGAAGGAGAAATGTGTAGGTCTCAAATGTCTTTAGGTCATAATTGTTTACTTCTAAAAAGCTGCTTTCTTCAGCAGGGCCGTGCAGAGAGCTACAGAGGGGCAGGGGCTCAAAAAAAAAAAAAAAGGGCACTACATCACACCTCACACCCCTCCCCCCACACGACCCCCTAAATTTGGGAAATTAACCTGTAGACGTTTATATGGCTTAAATTCACTGGGTATAGGTGGGCTACAGAGGCCTGCACTACTTCTTTGGAAATGAATTGGGACAATTTCCGGGATTTGGTCAATTTAATTGGAGTGAGTCTTTTATTACCAGCTGGTTTTGGCCTTAGGATCTGGCAACCCAAAGTCTGCACAGTCTCTTTCTGATCAGTCAGAGAATGTAAACATAGCTTTTAGATCATGTAAAATGTTGTATAATTATCATGTTTATACATTTTTTAACAAAGTTGGCATGTTGAACATATCTTTGCACCTGGCACAATACAAAGTGGAAAAATGTTAAACTACACTTTGTCAATTCAACTTTAGTACAATAGTAGCTTGATGGTTTGTTTATCTTTCACTTTTATAATTAACTGCCTCTCCCTCATTACTGTAATCTGCTCTGTAGAAACGTGCAAGGAGTGTTTTGGCAACGGCACAAATACAATGTCTGGACCACAAACACGCCAACTGGTTCTAACACGGTTCACAAAAGTCCTGCTCGTGGCATTTACCAGAGGTATCAGCAGTCATTTACACCAGCATCCTGCCAGCCATCTTCCAGAGGTGAGCTTTGTCCAAAAGGGAAAGGGAAGGGGGTCATCTTGAACGCGCAGCTTGCAGTGCATTAACCTTGGGCCTGGAGACATTTTCCAGACTGGGGGTGAGGTAGGGGTGTGGGTATAATGTGTACAGTGATGAAAGAGCATATTGAGGTTATCCCGGGGACAGCTGTATCTCCTAACAGGTCCGTTACCTCTGTGGACCCCCCGCCTTTTAGCGCAGAGCGGTAGGTGAGGAGCAGAAAGAGATGTGGTGCGCTAAAAATGTGTTCCTATAGTCCAAAATGTTACGCAGTGTGCCTTTAAATCCGGGGAGGTGATCAAAATCACAACAATCATGAAAAAGCAACTGTAATATTCACAGAGCAAAAAACCAACAACATTCACAATCTATAAAAATGCTTTACAAATAGCTGCACAGGGCACACATGTCTGCTGCTTTTGGGTGAAGGACAAAATAAATATTCTTGAGATAAGAAAGTCAAGTGTCGAGCTTTTAAAGGGGGGGGGGGTATTATGTAAAATCGACTTTTTCAAGCTTTATATCATGTTATTGTGTCATTCCCTCATTAAACACATGCCTGGAGTGTTGCCTTGGCTCATTCACATATTTTTGAGTAATCAGTAAAAACTTAGACGGCAGCCATTTTAGGTGTAGCTATGCCTCAGTCCTCCTAGGAACGCCCCCACCTCCTGGAGACGCCTCTGGACCTTTTGTCACCAGCCAAGCCACCAACCACTGCTCCTCAGCTCAGCAGAGCCCCCTCCCCTCACAGTGTTGTTGTTTAGATGCCACAGCAGTGTGCTGAAGGGGGCGTGTCGGAAAGCTTCTTAAAGAGACAGAGGCCTATTTCAAGACGTTCAGTACAGCCATTTTGAGAGAGCAATTTTATTCAAGGCAGTTGTTTTAATTTACTGCATATACAGACCAACAGAAGGTTACGTCATCATTGTAGTATGCTATAGACTGGTGCTATGTGATTGAAAAAAGCATAATACCCCCTCTTTAAGGGTTAAAGAAAGGCAAGTACCTTTTCCTGGACCTACTGGCCATTTGTCTTTTTTGACAGTTTGTGTGGGCTCTTAGTCGTTCAGGAGTTTTCCATTAGTGTGAACAACAAAGTTTCAGAGAGTATAAAACCTTTTCTTTTTTAAATCGATGTGCTACTGTAGACTCACTCATATAATGTTAGCTGCCAAAATGAACTAATGATTTCCTTGTAAAAACAAAATAGCAAAAAAGCATGCAGTCTGATTGTTACACAAACACCGTCTTCAGTGTATCCACTCTACATAAACATGATTAAGCTGAAATATGTGAACGATTGTGCAACGCGGTCTATGGGGCATTTGGCAACTTTTTAAATACACTTTGGAACACACACACGTTTGGCTTCCAGATCAGATAAGACGATTACCTAAAACCGTCCCATCACTCAACCGTGCCTCGCAGCCAAACATACAGGTGTGTGACATTGCGTCGGCCATTTTGAATAACTTCTCAACGCATAGCTGCCAAAATATGCAATAACAACTTCTTTCGTATGCACTCGCTGAACTGTGCCTGACGATATTGTACTTTTGAATGGGCACAATGGGCGCTCTCGTCACTTCCCCTCCCAGAATGCACCCGGTCTTGTCGAGACTTGTTAGTGTTTAGCGCATAGGAATGGATGATGTAGCGCAATCGCCGTCGGTCGTGTCAGCGTGGAGGGCGTGTCTACGGTTGCCGCGGCAATAATTGCTTCTAGGTGCGAGTGTGAGACGGTTACGCACAGTGATGACACGCTCGGGATCGGGTGACACGGGGGGGGGGGGGGGGGGGGACTCTTGATTTTTCTTCAAACATGAGCTAATTGTTGAAAATAAAGGGCGTTGGTCTGTATTAGCCGGATGATTGAAATGGAAATATGATCATGTTTTGGCCGCACCTCTCAGTCGTTCGGGCATTTTCCGCTATAGCAAAGGTTATCCGGGGGGGGGAAAAAAGTAGTCAACTAGATTGGGTTACATTTTATGAAGACACTTTCCCTGTTGGACCTCAACTGTCCTGGGTTAAAGACATGAGGAACCCTGTCCAATCCATCTTGTTGTGGCATCTCCTTTGCAGTGTCCCGGATGTGAATGTCCCTTGCCTGCATTCCTCATTGCATCACCCCGTCCTCATGTGTCCATTGAGCTAATCTCCGATAAGTCCCTGTCATCGACATCGACACCACCCGCCTCCACCCGCCTCCACTGGGAGCTCCTCTTAGAGACGGCGGGGACCAGACTGATGGATGGATTGCTCTGTAAGGTGTGGATGAAATGTCGGTCAGTGGAAGTACATGTCATCAAATAAGCTTCCACCCCATTCCATCTTTAGCCTTTTCAAGTGTCAAAGCGCTTGATTGGAGCCCGTGAAAGAAATAGCATAACATACATTGACATTTTAGCATGGCCAGTGAAGAAGTGTTCAAAAATAAGGATGAAAAAGAATACGGATGCTCGTTCTATTAAAATCAAAATCTTTATTATATTCCCTGAATTTACAATCTAAAACAAAAGCTATGCTAAAGGCTACATGATGCTCTTCAGTGGACAGCGAGGAGGTCAGCAGGCAAGAAGGGGCGCGGCTCGGTAGCCTCGCAGTTTATAGACACAGGAAGTAGGCGGCTACTTGTTGAAGAATGAACAAAAGCTCCCGCACACTGTCTCTCACTGTCTCAGGTCCTTTTGACCGAAACGTTGCAGCAATAAATATCTTAAAGCAGTACTAAGTAACTCTTGCCCCTAGAGGCCATAAGCGCAACTGCAGGTGTCTTAGCAAGTTACGATTTTTTAACATATTAAATGTCTTGGAGAGTAAATACTACGCTGACAGAAAAGGTGAAGGGAGAGAGGGGTGTTGTACATCCAATTATACAATGCGAATATTTTTTTTCACTCAAACGTGGCTGTAAATACTGTTTAAAGTGGCGCTAGCCCGCAGTTAGCTTTGCCCGTTAGCCCGTTAGCTTCTTCTCCGTGATTCTATTAGTGTGTATTGCTTGCTCCGCCCCGGTGGCAGTCAAGTTGCAAGCATGGTTTTCTGGCCAGAGACACCAGGGGGAGATGAAAGACCCCCCAATCATCCCATTAACACTTGTATTACCCCCACAGGGACTACGGAAAGGATTTATTAAGGTAAACACGTTACTTAGTACTGCTTTAAGAGTGAGACAGTGTGCGGGAGCTTTTGTTCATTTTTGCATTAATTTCCCTGTCTTCTACGCACCTGTCGCCTCCTGGGTGTGCGGAGTTGTCCTCAGTTACGTACTTGTTGAAGAACCAATCAATGTCCTTGCAATGCTTCTGCGCGATCTGACTCCACATTATAACACACTGCCCCCAGTGGATTCCAAGAGTAAGGACAACAATACAGCAATTCAATTCACTACAAAAGCACAGATTACAATCAACACAGTTTCATATAATCATTGAAGCCTATTATGATAAAAACATATATAGAAATAGCCGACACCAGTCAGACAATATGCTACAGAGATGTGTGTGTAGTCTAGGACCCGGCGTTTTCTCCAAGAAATCCGATTGAAATGCGGATTAGCCAAATGACAGAAAGGTATGGTACGGCCAACATGGTGGTTTGCCGGAGTAGAAGGCATGACATTGAACAACTCACACAGTAGATTGAGAAACAGTGCCATCTTTGTTTCCGAATCAGCAGGAGAACCACTGAACTCTTTCATTTACAAGTGAGAGAAGTTTGTTCTGAATGAAAGTCGGGATTTGAGAGAAGTATTGCGCGTCGCAACGTGTTACAAATTTGTGATTGGATTCATTCAACATTCATCGGGAAAAATATGAACTGAAACTGCAGTGGGAGGAAAATGAATGTGAACGCTTTCTCACATTTCTACCTAAATTGGTCATAAAATGTGGTCCGATCTTTAGTAAAATCTTAAGAATTAATAAACGGTGTCTGCTTAAACTAATACCACCCAAACAATGAAATGTTATCATATTTCTATTTGCCATAACATGTAAACATTCAGAGGACAGCGCGGAGTAAGTAAGTGAACCCAGGTATCTTGCTGAACTGCAACAGTTTTTTCTGTAATCTGCAACTACAGAAAAAACAGTTATGGCTGCCAAGGAAGGGGTCAGCTATTAAATACAATGGTTCACTTACTGTTTGGTATTATTTTAAGCAGACACTGTTTACTCTTTCTTATGATTTTGATGAAGCTCAAACCCCAATTTATGACCAATTTAGGACGAAATGTGAGAAATTCCAAAGCGTTCACATACATTTTTCTCCCACTGTACTTTCTCTCACTTTCTCTTGATTAACATAAGATCGAAAGTGTATTTAAGCATATTTATTTTTACCATTTTCTTCTTTGTCCATTCTGACAGCTTCGCTCCTGTTTGCAAACACAGACCCCGAGCCCTGTCTAACAACGTTATTGTCAGCCCTGTGGATACACCACACAGGCACACACATGTTATAAAAAAAAAACTCGCTTCCCTCCGACTAATTCTAAGGAGCTGCGTGAGTGAATGATTTTGGTCATGTTTGTTTAGTCTTGGTGTTGTCACTGAGGTATAATTGTGTGGTCTCGCTCTCTCTTCATCTCCACTGTGCATCTCGCTGCGCACACTCCACTGATTCTGCAGTTTAGATAAAAGATTTGTCCATGTACATAACCCATGCTTATACGCCAAAGAGAAGTACACACAATTTTGGCTTCCAGATGAAATATCATTGCATTAGTTTGAATGAAATTGTGTGGGGAAAAGCAAAAGGCCTCAGATTAATCTTAAATGGCATAAATGAGTACACTAAGTATCTCAAACTTAATTAAACGCCTAAATAATTTGTCTTTCTTCCTCTAATCCTGCATAATTAATGATATATTTACTTGGATTACCCTGGATTGCGCTTATGATATTAACATTGCGAGATTTCACGGCACACGTCGGCTGTAGTCGATCATAGGGTGCGTTTGAGACTCCTCTACGGCCGGGCAGTAAATCGCGATGTAGCTGTAGCGTGGACCCCACATTCTTGGATCAAATGCAAAGAGAAATGCAGAGGGTCACGGCAGTGCAACGCTCGGCTGTGAACTACATGAACTTTGACGGTCTTTGTGATAAGTTATCTGTACAGCTGGTTTTTATGGTTGATAATTTGCCCAACTCAACTTTTTACAATTGTCTTGTTTGGATAAGATTGTGAACTTTAATCCGACTGTAAATCATTTCACCTGATTTCAGCAGTAAAATTATGCAAGTCCTTAGTATTACTTTCAAGACTTTGCTAGAAAAAAATAGCAACATTTGCCTGTTTGACAGTGTTTACGATGTTTAGCCTATTGTTATACTCAGGGCCGGGCCTAGCCATTTTTGGTGCCCTTGGCAAGATTGAATTTTTCATACTTAAATGAGATAACGGCCATTATTTTTTTGAAGAGAGGACACTGAAAGAAGCCCCCAAGAAAAAAAGGATGAGCGCTTGGTATTTCATATTTTCAGAAAGCTGTATCAAACCTCCCTGTAACATATTTGGCACTTTTCATCAGGATGAGCGATATAGGCTGATTGGGGCTTGTCTTGTTGTGTCTAGAACCCACTGCCGCATGACACACCTGAAGTCTTATCTGTCCGGACTGCCTGCTACTGTACTCTGCATCGCACTGTCAACATGGATTAGTAGCTCATATACCCACAATCCCTTTAGGCCGCCAACTCAACCAGACTCCAAATATTTGCTTTGGTACAAAACCAGATTGTTTGCACAGAGCGTCAAGATCCCGGTGGCGTGTTTTATGTTGCTGGCGACAATCGCAGAAAAGTCTGAAATAAAGGCTTGGTTTGTACGAAAACCATTTTATAGTTTGAAAAGAACCAAAGAGGCAACTGATAGAAAATGGAGACAGAAAATGTGGTACAATTAGTTTATTTAGTTTAGTATATTTATTTATTTATTTAAAAGGGACCATGTACAATTATAACATAAATGTTGCCATTTGATGCATTGTACCAGAGTTAGTCTGAGGCTAATTTACATCTGCAGTCCCTGGACAATGAAGGCTATTACAAAGGCTGGTTCAAGCAAAAGATTCAAACTCCAACCACAAGAGGACAGTAACTTGTTCATGTGATGCATTTACCCCTGAATTGGTCTGTTCATTTTTAACAACCCGATACAATACTAACATATGGCAAGGTACATTTTGACTTTTTATTTATTTATTTATTTATTTATTTTATTTATTGGTTTATTTGGTCGGGACAGTGCATGTTAATGAACATACATGGGTCTCATGCATGTAAACAAGCCACACCGGATTGTAGCCTTGGGCTAATTTGCGTCCGTCGTCCCCCATTCGCACTCTCAAACACACTCTCATTCATCCTGGCCTATTGTACATGTTTTTAGTGGTAGGGGAAGGTGTCAGTAGTTTCTTTATCATTAACATACTGTAATATAAGATAATGTTTAGCAGCCACTGGATGTGTATTAGTGGGTTGACAGCTGAACAGCTGAAAACGTGCATAATTTGCTATGTTTGATGGCTAATGCTAATGGATATAAGAAAAATACATTGAGCAGGCTAACGGACACTGAAAAGTTGCCCGCACTAGCTGACTTGCTAAACTGTCCGCATATGTTAATCGAATGCCGCTTCTTTTTTATTTCTCTGGGTAAAGAGGCAGGTCCTCTACAAATCCATTCTTGGATTACACACTGTGTCATTAGGAGCATTTTTATTTATATATTTATTCATTTTTATTATTGCTAGTGTAACACTAGCAAGGTGTTTTAGACTACAGGTAAGCTTCAATAACAAAGCCAGTCAGTCAGTGTGGGTCCAACAGCCCTAAGGCAGAGTTTGTTTACAATACACACTACACTACATACTAAAAGTAGTGTTGTTGAATTTGAACTGGGGTGGTGTGGCCTCGAGCTGGGGTGAGAGAGGTATACTATTAGTGAAAAACAAACACAAAGTCAAACACAAATAAACACAATTTCCATAACAGAAATCACCCATATACATGTGCCGCCACCACCAAAACTACAAATAAAATCACTACCTAAAGTGAAACCCTATCACCCCCTAGATTGGGCCAACACCAACTAGAGGGATATTGTTTAAATTAACAAAACAACACAGTAACCTAACTCAAAAATAAACGGCAACCAGCACTGAGCCTATAAAAGCACAGTGCGATTAGTAAACAATAACAGAACAATATTGACAAGATAAAAGCGTACCTTTAAACTGGACTGTTAGGACCCTTAAGGAATATAAAATAATGCACAACATCAGTGTTTTGTTTACAATAATGATAATATAGAAACGTCTTAAAACCATGTGCACAGGCCTGCTCAGGAAGAGGAAGTGGACATGTGTAGCTCCTTCCTTTATAGACTGTCATGTGATGTAACCAGACCTGTCCCTGCCACACTAGCATGGGACATGGGAAGAACATGCAATCTACACACGGAAAGGCCCAACCACAGGATCACAGCCTGAGATTGGCTGTCGTTTATTTAGCAGGCATGTGAAACCAGTTGTGATCTGTGTTGGGTACAGTCTAAATAGTAAGGCTAAAAACAGTCGCAGCTATCATACTATAAAGCTGACCCAAAAGTGCATGAATGACACAAAACGAAATTCCAGATGCGTTTTTTTTTGTTTTTTTTTTCATGAGGGAAATTTATAACATGCTAAAAATATATCCACATTGTCCCACTCAGACTGTCACTTTAGGTACCCTCCTGTGCAGGCTTGTTCCGTGTTTGCGTGCCTCTGTGCTCAGCTGCAGCCTGTTTGAGCGAGCGGCAGTTCATATAGCCACACCCCTGCGATAGTGCAGAGAGCGGCGTGCCCTATACTTACCCAGGCCCAACCGCACCGCTCTGCCCTGCACTTACGGCCCCGCAGAAGACTTTCACACAACACATGCAGGAGGAGAACCACCACACTCACGCTACATGGGCACTGTCACTGCACGGAGACTGCCGTTTGTTTGTCAAATTCAGATTTTTGTGTAATTCAAGGCAGCTGTAAGGATTCGAAGCTGGGGTTCAGTGGCGAACGGTCTGGAAAGAATCATAATAATTCTAACAATTCTTTTCACTTTTACAGCTGTAACAAAGCATGTTAGCGTGATGTCTCATAATGAGCAACCCTACATAGGTTATCAGTAGGACAAAACAATATGAGAATTGTGGAACTTGACTTTATTGATATGAACTGGGCTCACTGATATGATATATTGTGATTTTCGCCGCATTTTTTTGGTGAATGGTCAGTAACAGCTGATGCATCCAGATCTAACACTGTTTATCGATCTGGTACAATGCCCTGTTTGAACACTGTTTTTGCCTATCACAGAACTATTATTATTATTTATCTAAAACATTAAATTACCCCCGGACATAACATCACAATCACTCCCATTGCAAAACATTTGGTAAAAGCATACACAGTTTAAAATAGAAATAGAACGTGGCAATAAAATGAACAGGGAAAATGGTCCCACCTTCAGAGCCACAGCTTCAGACAATGCACTTTCAATGTGTTATAAAATGTGAACAAAAAGCTGTTAAAAATATATATTCCAAACATTATTTTATGACGTGCCAAGTCTAGAGCGTTTCCCCTTCCATAAAAGTGCATCAAAGAATGGCTGCTCTAATTCGCCAAATGAAACTGTGTGGTTTTCACACAAAGCCGTGATGTCATGTGGCTGGGGAACCCCCGGCATCGACACTGACACACTTGCTGGATCAGAAATGACTTTTTAAGAGGCGCAGAGCTTAATGTTAATGTTATGGTGTTACAGTGGAGAAAAAAAGTATTTAGTCAGCCAAAAATTGTGCAAGTTCTCCCACTTAAAAAGATGAGAGAGGCCTGTCATTTTCATCATAGGTATATCTCAACTATGAGAGACAAAATGAGAACAAAAATTCCAGAAAATCACATTGTCTGATTTTTTATGAATTTATTTGCAAATTATGGTTGAAAATAAGTATTTGGTCAATAACAAAAGTTCATCTCAATACTTTGTTATATACCCTTTGTTGGCAATGACAGAGGTCAAACGTTTCCTGTAAGTCTTCACAAGGTTTTCACACACTGTTGCTGGTATTTTGGCCCATTCCTCCATGCAGATCTCCTTTAGAGCAGTGATGTTTTGGGGCAGGCGCTGGGCAACACGGACTTTCAACTCCCTCCATAGATTTTCTATGGGGTTGAGATCTGGAGACTGGCTAGGCCACTCCAGGACCTTGAAATGCTTCTTGAAATGTCCCTGGCGTTGTAGTGTGTTACTGACGGTAGCCTTTGTTACTTTGGTCCCAGCTCTCTGCAGGTCATTCACTAGGTCCCCCCGTGTGGTTCTGGGATTTTTGCTCACCGTTATTGTGATCATTTTGACCCCACGGGGTGAGATCTTACCTGGAGCCCCAGATCGAGGGAGATTATCAGTGGTCTTGTATGTCTTCCATTTTCTAATTGCTTCCACAGTTGATTTCTTCACACCAAGCTGCTTACCAATTGCAGATTCAGTCCTGCCAGCCTGGTGCAGGTCTACAGTTTTGTTTCTGGTGTCTTTGGGCAGCTCTTTGGTCTTGACCATAGTGGAGTTTGGAGTGTGACTGTTTGAGGTTGTGGACAGGTGTCTTTTATACTGATAACAAGTTCAAACAGGGGCCAGTAATACAGGCAACGAGTGGAGGACAGAGAAGCCTCTTAAAGAAGAAGTTACAGGTCTGTGAGAGACACAAATCTTGCTTGTTTGTAGGTGACCAAATATTTATTTTCCACCATAATTTGCAAATAAATTCATTAAAAATCAGACAATGTGATTTTATGGATTTTTTTTCTCATTTTGTCTCTCATAGTTGAGGTTTACCTATGATGAAAATTACAGGCATCTCTCATCTTTTTAAGTGGGAGAACCTGCACAATTGTTGGCGGACTAAATACTTTTTCCCCCCACTGTACATGGGTTTTTAAATGGCCACTGCACATGGCATTATAGGACTACAGGGGATTCCTCAAGGACCTGACTTGGCCCCCTCCCACTTTGGACTTTAAAAAGAGGTAATTCTAGATCTAATCCACCGCGGCCTTTGATGAGGATGGCTGGGAGATAATAATGTTTCTGTGGCATGTGTTAAAGACAGGATTTAAAACAAAACACTGACATTTTACAAAACAAATGTCAGTTTTTGAGCGAATTCCTCCTTAAAGCATTGATTAAAGGTTTAGGTAGTACAATTACCTAACTGATCCCACTGAGTTATGATTTATACAGTAAATGGCCACTGCGCATGACTTTATCAGAGGATTCCACAGGGACCTGACTTGGCTCCTTTCCACTTTCAGCTGCGTGACTTAAAACGGAGGTAATTCAAGCTCCGATCCGCAGCGGCCTTTAATGAGGATGTCTGGGAGCGCTTGGTGGTTGGTGTGGCACATTCCAGGCAGGTGACTTAACAGAGCTTTACAAAGAGCAGCTCTTCAAGACTGACTCAGAGGCGGAGTGTCCCGTGTGATCAGGGACAAAAGCAGGGACAAAGTGAAGTATTATACACTGGGACAAAGGGTACAACGCCCTCATGGACATCCAGGAGTTGTCTGTCGGTTTGGCTTTGACCTGAGATGCAGCAGGGATTACCAGTTGTCACACAGTAAGCAGTAGTAAGCCTTTCAAAACAACATCAATGGGATGGCGGCTTTTGTCCTGACTTTTAGCGGGAGGAAAGGAAGTATCGTTTTACATATAGATAAAATGAAAAGGTAAACACACACACTTTTGGTACATTACATTTTCTGCTTATTTCACATTTTTTGCTTATCTCACAATTTATGGTACATTGAGAGGTATTTCATCACTGATTTCTACAATAATATTTCTCAAAATCATCTGGGGGGGGGTGTTGGACTTTTAAGATGGAGGGCCGGATATGGTACCCGAGCCATCTGCTGCCAATACCCCTATAGCTTCTACAACGCTCAAGCGTTAACATTTTCTACTACATTTGCCTTTAGTTGGTAGAAGGGAGCCAAGCTATGAGGTAGACTCAACTGTCCACAAAACCAAATACAGTTTCACATTGTTTTAAACTTATGGAAAGCGCCAGACGCTAATGTGCTCTACTCAGGCACTGACATTACAAATGTTAAAGGCTCAAACTCCTGCGCCAAGTTGTAAAGTGTAATGCAAAGAGCAGCCACGTGTAACAGCCTACAGTCCTCAGAGAGACCTGTGTTGGGACTACAGACCTTTCTCCTTGTTCTCCTGTACAGCTGTGGGCTTCAGACACGCACAGGTGGAGAGGAATTCAACCCACAACCTCACCTTGCTCTCTCATTCATTCAGGCACACAGGTGTGTGTGTAAGAACAGCCACCACAGGTGTCCCACTCTTAACTACTGGACAACTTCCCAGAGTGTACTGTTCCAAAAAAGAGGGCCTTATAATCCGATGGCTTTTAAAGCGCTGGAAGCGAAACAGAGGCCAATTCTTTAACTTTGTTTGGACTTGGGACCAGCCTTGCAGATATGTGAAATGCTAACGTATAAAACACTAATGGCATGTATGATGTGAGCTAACTCAAGACTGCAGTTGGCATCCATTTCTTCAACTGTAGGCCTATTTGTTGGAGAAAAAGCAATAGTGTCTGAGAGGACAGATGAACATACATAGGCAGGAGTCTGGATGTGTTATGCAGGCCAAGTTTATTTACCATCAGTGCCAGACCTGCTGACATGAACTCAAGACACTGTGCTCATCTGACCATTCAAGTCTGGTGTCGCTTCCTTTAGTAGCTTGGTAAGCTACTATTGTCGCCACAGCTGCCCTGGGGTAGACTGACGGCAATGCTGCCAATCAGCGCCATCGGCCCCTCCGATCACCACCAACCACTCACTCACTCACTCACTCACTCACTCACTCACTCACTCACTCACTCACTCACTCACTCACTCACTCACCCACCCACCCACCCACCCACCCACCCACTCACTCACTCACCCACCCACCCACCCACCCACTCACTCACTCACTCACTCACTCACTCACTCACCCACCCACCCACTCACTCACTCACTCCACTCACTCACTCACTCACTCACTCACTCACTCACTCACTCACTCACTCACTCACTCACTCACCCACCCACCCACTCACTCACTCACTCACTCACTCACTCACTCACTCACTCACTCACTCACTCCAAACGGTCTCCCATCCAAGTACCAACCAGGCCCTACCTGCTTAGGGGGGTGTAGGAAGGTCCAGAGAGAGTGTTGCTTCTTTGACCTAAATGGATGAGTGACGAATGTTAGACAAACAATATTTAATCTTTTCACTGTTTATGCAAGAATTGTTGCAAAAGAATAAATCAGGGCAGCCCCATATCATTTGAAAACTCCAAGTTTATGTCTAGTGCAATTACCCACTGAAATACGGCAAAATAGGAATCAATGGGCAACATCAGGCTGCTGTGTTGCATGCCATAAACAAAACAAAGCGTGCCTACGATATTGATCACTTTGACTAGAGAGTGGCACGTCTCCGATTGTTTCTCAACATCTCCCCGGATCAATATGGAGGAGTGTGGGGAGAGTACGGCGGCCTAAACGATGCCTGCTCCATTTAGAGACTGGCCCACATTGATGTACTGCCAGGTCGGAGTGGGCTTTGGTCGATGCGTACTGTCATCCCCTTCAGATTGATCATGTGTATGGATGCGGTGCCATGTAGCATCGCGCTTAGATTTCAACATGTAAGGAGCGCATGCTAATAAGGTGTGATTTATACACGGTAGCGTAAAATGGGAGTGCTATTTTTGTAAATATGAAGACTATGGGTTTTAATAGTATCAAGATGTGACTGATATATACGGTGCTCTAAAATCAGGGACAAGTTTATGATCAAATGCTTTGGAGTTTGGGATTGAAAGTTATAAATTGATTGTTACCATAGAAACGCACCATTTTTTAAGGAACTAGCAAACATTGTCTTTAGAACATCATTGTAGTTAAAAAGAATAGAAAAAAGGCCATAGAAAAAACATTGTTAGGTGCCGGGTCACTGCTAAAATCATGTACACACCTTTAGTGCCCAGTTGCTTTTATCAGAACAATTGCTCCAATATTCCTTATCTAAAATCTTTATTGGTTTATGAAGATTGATTTATTGATTTGTCCTTTAATGGTTTTGATAACACACTCACACGCACTCCTTTTTTGTTGGACAAACAATGAATCATTTCCATAGAAATGATTGAGCAGTTTATGCAGGGGAAAGGTTTGAACCATAGATCCTCTGGTTAGTGATACAGTAGAACTGTGCCACAGCTTCCCCAACATACACTCTATCAAAGGATATCTGCATGAAGTTGCATTTGTTCTCTACCAGGCACTGACTAAACACACAATTTAGCCTCTGTTTTTTATCCCTGAATAGTGACATTCTCTCTTATCCATCCATCCATTCTTTCTTTTGTTTTTACAGGCTTTATTTAAACTCCAAAAGAAGGCTATTAGAATTGTTCACAATGTCAGATATAGAGACCATACAAATATATTGTTCTTAAAATCTAACACCATGAAACTTGATGACCTCATAAAATATAATACTTTGTTACAGATATATAAAGCAGCAAACAATCAGCTCCCAAACAATATACAACAAATGTTTGGCAAAAGAGAGGGAAGATACGATCTAAGGGGTACTCATCTGAAAGTACAATGTTTTCATTCTACCCTAAAAAGTCACTGTATCACCCGGAGAGGTGTAAATCTGTGGAATAATCTTGAGGAATCCTTAAAAGGCGCTGATAGTCTACAACAATTTAAAAAACAGTATAAGAGAAGTGTGTTTGAGAAATATGCTAAAGACATGTGACCTTGTACTTAGTATCTATAGGTAATTTTGTATCTATACAGTAGATAATTATAAGTATTACTTATACTGTGAATCTGTTTTAACCATGTTGATGGGGGGCTACTGCCCTCTACCAACTGGCCACATTACACCCTGGCTTTTTAAAGGCACCTCACTAAACAAGGCAAACAACAAAACAAAAACAAAAAACTAAAAAAACTAACAATAAAACAATCACAACTAATATTTTTATGGTGGAAATGGGAATGTCAATAATGGGTCATGTTGATTATGTGATACTTAATATGTTCAATTACTAAAATGGTGACTGGTGTTTATAAGTAAAGATTGGTTATGGTTATTAAGTGAATGGGAAAGAGGAAAAGAAAAGTACAAATTGTAAATAAAATGAAATAAAAATAAATGCTTATACATATTGGTAAACTGCATACATTTCTATCTTCGTGTTGTCTTATAAAACTAAGTAAATACACTCAGAAATCACAAACTTTTCTATTTGTATTGTATTGTATTTTGAAATAGGGGTAAGCACTTATAAGCTTTCTTGCTTCGGCCTACTCCTTTTGAGTTATTATTTATTTTTCTTGTTTGTGTTTTTGTGATATAATGTAAACGAAATGATGTAGATATTGTAAATAATAATGCACTGTAAATAATAGTTCAAATAAATAAATCAAATCATGTTTATCCAGGGCCATGTCACAAAGGCAACCGTCGAAGCAGAGATTCTCAGGCTTCCCTGACTCCAGACACTTCCTCCAGCTCTTCTGGTGCCCCAAAGTCCTTATAGCCAACCAAGAAACATAGTCCTACAAGACAGTCCTATGGTCTCCCTGGGCTCTTCTACCAGTGGGACATGGGAGGCGTCAGGAAGCGCCTCAGCTGACTCCTCTTGAGGTGCAGTGCTGAGCTCTTCACCCAGTCACGAAGTCTATATCGAAGCATTTGGATACTAGGAAAGCTTTGACTGTTTTCATGGTAACAAAAACAAAAATACTCCTGTTGGCATTGCTTTAATGAGAGGAAATAATAAGCAACTTAATGGTCTGTAATCCCCCAAGTGTTCACACATACGAAGTCATAAAACATTCTGTGGGCACCTGTCGGTCCTGCGGCACAGAAAGTGTATAAATGTTAAAGTGTGTCTGTGCGGGTTCCATGGGGGGCGGGTCTAGGGACAGCAGGTGGTTTCAGGACAACAAACTATCTGAGCCAGACTACTGTCTGGACTGTAGACAACCACAGTCTGATCAATGTCTGATATGCACACTGCACAGCACAGAGGAAGTAGATTGGGGAGAGAGTAATTATGGTGCATTACAATCTGAGAGCAATCAAATATTTATATAATCTCCCCTATGGTTTATAAGGAAATGATTAATCAAATACAGCATTGAGAATACTTTTCTTGCTTGACCTATTTGGCCTTGGGGAGCCAACAGAACAGGATAGATTTTATTGGTGTGGATTGTCTGAGAAAAAACAAACAATCAACAAAAACGAAACAAGAGCCCCTTCGCCAGCCCTGATGGCGCTCGGGCCTAACAAAACAAAGCAGGGGCTAATTCGTGAATAGATCTAAGTGATAAACAAAAACGTAACTGAAGATAAACAGCCTAAATAAACCCTCCCTAAAGCGAAAGCTTTTTCTGCCCCATAGGTTTAATGTTTGTTTCCATTAGCATTAATTGCAGTTAAAATAAAGTAGGCTTTAATGGCCCAATAAAACCAACTAGATTTTAAAACAAATTACCCATGACAGTATAAACATCTTGCGTCACAATTTGAGCATTTAATAGCCTACCTATTTAAATATTTTACAATAAGATAAATTGGTAGGTCAAAAAATACCCAGAGGAAAGAGCTTGTTCATTGCCAATCTGGACTTTGAATGCGCCTGTTAATTATTTTCGGCCGGTGTTTTCAGTGTCACGCGGGTTATAGGATGGAGGGGGCGTGTCGTGCGCTTGGCACACGGGGCGTGTATTTGTCTGGGAGTAGAGCGGCGGGGGCAGTAGAGTAGACGGGCCTTCTATGGAGCGCGCAGACTGGAGAGGAGCGCGCAGGCTGGAGAGGAGCGCGCACTGACATCCCAGATCCATCTGAGGGACTTTCTGCACACTTATAAAACAGCAATCCTCGCGCTCGACCGAAAGGGAGATGGGGCGTCTCGTGACGCTTGCTTGCTTGCCACCTGTCTTACTAAGGGCTGGATAAACTGTGAACTTTCGTGGGAGTTCGGGTTTTTGTGTGATTATGGCACGTTTCCTGCGCAGTGTCTTTACGCCGAGGATCGCCGCTCATGGGATGTAGCGCGCGGGCATGTGCGCTCAACTTGGGACACCTGAAGGCGCAGTCCAAGCTGTCCGTCTTCTTTACCATGATCCTCGTCTTCACGTACCTCTTCTACTGCCTCAACGGATTCTGCGACTCCCTACCCAGACCTGTGTACGACCACCACCAGGGCAATCATCTCCAGAACAAGCTGCAGGATGGACACGGCGGTCCCTACAACGCGTCCTCGCTCGTCAGAGGGAGAGCACCGGACACTGGCACACAAGCGAATAACATATCTATAGCCAATAGTTTCGGGACAAAAAAGTTCCCCCAAGCTATCATCATCGGGGTGAAGAAAGGAGGCACGCGAGCGTTGCTGGAGTTCTTGCGCATCCATCCCGACGTGAGAGCGGTGGGAGCGGAGCCGCACTTCTTCGATCGTTTCTACGACAGGGGGCTCGAGTGGTACAGGTGAGAGAGAAGCAGACACACGCATTTATATTGTCTTTTGGTGATGGAAAAGTGAAAACTGGAGACGCGTCCTGTATAAAAGCTGTAAGAATAGGCCGGGGCAGCGAAGGTGGCAAGTTCATGTCACAGGTCACGACTCCAAAAGTAGAAGTTGGGACTCTGGCGTGACAGTTGCAGGATTCTCGGGGCTATTCTATGTTTAACTACTGGCCTGTTTATGTTTGATGGTTTTTGGTGACTGCTTGGGGCTGTAACGGCACTTTTACGCACGGCATTGACAGGCGCTTTCTCACGCTACCCCGTTGCTTAAACGTCTCTCATGAACGAATCTTCGTGTAAATAATAGAAAAGGGTCTAACTGTTTAGTAGAGGGGGGTAGAGCAGTGACCCATGCTGAAAGTCGTGAGCCAAATGATTGAACAAAACAAAAGAGAACGTAAACATGTTATATAGCCAAAGAGCACGCCATCAAATTGAAGTATTTCCCCCCCTCATAAGATAAATAAAACACAAAACCTTTGCCAATAAAAATACTATGTACAAAACGTTAAGTAGGATACCTCTTGTACTTCCCACCCCGGAGTGGGAAAAAAAAGTGCTCACAAAGCGCATGTTTACTTCAAAATCGTGACAGTTCAGACAGAAATTAGTCGAGGCATGCCCCATGTCATATTTGCGCTCACTTTTTCTTCCCTTGGAGACGTTTTCTTCTGTCCTATATACTCTCTGTGAATTATACTTGTATGCGCTGCGGTCACTGTATTGTGCATTTGCTGACCAATCATAGGTCACACGGTGCATTGACACCGCGGGGACCAATGGTTTCTGTTTTGTGTACACGTGTGTGGTGCCCTTTGAGCTCATAAAGTAGTTACAAAATGAGATGTTTTTTTTTTGTTTTTTAAGTTTGGCACCCATAGACGCCTGAAGCCTTTTCTGAATAGAAGAAGCTGAATATCCTCTAATGCTGAAAAGAGCTGACAATTGTTCATATTGTATTTTCTGCATTATAACTTTTTAATAGACTGTACTCTAATAAAAGAATGTGCTGACCTATGCACACGTACGGTTTTCTGAGAGGTTTGTGGACAAATAGCCCATAGTCATAACAACGGTCACTGGCAAAACATGATAGAGCACCCTGACCTTGCTGTAGCAAACTTCTTTATCTCTTCGGAAGAACAAGTGGAAAACATCCTGCTTTACCATGGGAGGGAACAACAACTTGAATGGTCCTTGAACTTGATAAATGTGCGATAATAAAAAGAAGAAATCTAGTTTCAGAATAGTACAATAGTGGATAGATATTCTGGTATTTGAGCATATATTCTGTCACTGTAGGGTTGAAAACACGCTGACAAAATTACAACTTCCGATACATCACAACCTTTGACATTATTAAAATGGGAAGTGCGGTATATATTCTCAGAATTACCATTGTGTGTGCGTACATCAAAGTCAAAAGCATTTTTTTTTTCATCTGCATGCAAAGAGGCGTCTTTATTTATAGGCCACACTCTCAGGCAGAAAGGCAGTGCAAACATAAACTACTCTTATGGCAGTGGGCTTGACATGAACATTTTGTCATGAACTGGATACTTTGCCGAGTCTTACTCAACTGTTATTGCCACTTTACATTGTTACTGGCCACATTTTTGAACGTTTTTTTAAATGTCATATTAATGTACACACACGCTTGTTGATGGATCAAGTATATTACTCTATACCAGGGGTTCCCAACCTTTTTTGTCCTGTGTACCCCTTGACTCTTTCATTTCTACTCAAAGTATCTCTAGGGGTGCCAAGAACTACTTAGAAAATGACCAACTAAATTCAAATGTATTAGTATTACAGGAAATTGCCACTTTCCTTTTAAAATCATACTGAAATGCAATTTAGTTTCAGCTTCTTTTTGATCTGAAATAATTCCAAGGACCCCCTTAAACGCTCGTGTACACCCTGGGATTCCCGTACCCCAGGTTGGGAAACACTGCTCATGAAAAAAAGTGTCATCTGGGCAAAGTTGCTGGCAGTTGCACAAATGAGCACTGTTGGAGAATACTTGTAAATCAAAACTGTGAAAACGCACATTACTTCCAAACCCAGTAGCACCGGCCGCAGAGTGGCTGCGATCACTCGCTCCTGCCCTGCCACGCCTCTCTCTTCATTATCCCCCCGGACCAATAAGACGGGGCGCTGATGGCTTCCAGTGGAGACAGTGTATTCAGTCCCCTGCCAATAAATCGCTGTTTATTGAGCTGACACGCTGCCTCCCTAAGTGTCTCCGCGTAGGTCCCATGGGTGCTCCAGTCACCGGCGGGTTGATCACAGCGGGAGGATGGGGACGTCGTCGTGATGGGTGGGGTCCAAGACGTCTGTGCCTTATTACATGGGGATCACTGCACTTTGGGGCTGTGTGACAAGATAATGGCAACAATTTTATAGATCCAATGCAATCCTTTATTTAGGCTTTTTAAAGTACTTTAGACACCGTCGCCTTGGTATTTCTTGTGGAATAAAAGAGTATAGTTGCAGCCTCTATGTCTAGAAAATAAAAAGAATGAGCAGAGATGTTAACGCATAGTCTTTATCTACAAACACAGTGGAGAGTGAAACCATTTGGAACAAGATAAAAGTTAATCTGGTCTTGTGAAAAGGCTGGCGTTTATGTCAAAATGTTGAGATAGGTGATGAAGTATAGGAGAAGAAAGATCAGTTATTTGTATAGATAGGTTTGGCAGTGAGAATTAAGTTCAAAGTCCCATGTTATGTCTGTTTTGGAGACAACTACAGTAGTGGTTTTTCAAATAAAGGTCACAGGAAAACATCAGTAGTTCCTCTTTCTTTGTCTCTAAATGAGCTGATTGGCTGCACATGTCTAGTGCTGCTGATGGTTGGTAAACTTTTTGAGGATGAAGCTGTTTTTTTTTTTTACGTCAACGTTTTCCAACCTGTGGGCAGGGGACCTCTATTTGGGTCAAAGTGAGCATTATTTGGGTCAACTCACACAGGCTTTACGGAAATAAGTGTCACACAAATGGAACAAACAATTGAAAATGAGTTACACAAAGACAGTCAGCGCTCCCACCTGACAGCAAGAGAGTCTCAGATCTCTCCATGTGTCTGTGAATGTTTCCCATATGACCCAAAACACATACAGTGGGGTCTCCTTTCAGTCCCAGACTCCCCTGTAAAAAATAACAAAACATAACAAAACTGAATCGCAGTTGAACTTTCCCATTCACATTAAAGCAAAGGCCGTTTGATTGGAAGAATGACAAGTTTTCATTGCTTTGAGTGTGCAGTCATTTTATTTTTCCCTTTTAAATAAGTCTATCAGGATAATCTCTCCGTATTCCCTGGACATTATTCATTCAAGTGTTCCATGATCTAAGAGCTGACAAGCTTTGAGCATTACACGTTACTTTTGTCACTCTGTCTGTCTCACACGTGGGCCATTCTTCACATTTCTCCTCTGCTGAACATATTATGAGCTGTGTATTTTGGTTAGGCCCTAATCTGCCGACAGGTCATGTCAACACACTCTGTATTGGAGCGGTGTAATGACAGGTCAGGCATTAGCAGGGGACAGCTAAGGGACCTCGGGACGGCCTGTCAGGGATTAGGCCCCATGCACCGGTTGCAGTTAAACAAGGCTTTCTGAAGCATTAGCGTCCGCACCCCATCACCTCATAGCAGTCTCACTATGACGGCACGGCAGCCTCCGGAGCGGGGCGGAGAATTTACTGGGCCCCGGGGGCGGCGTACCACACCGACCTAAGGACAAGCAGCAACACTCACAGGGCCACTTGTTTTATATGAGGAAGAAACGCCACCATAAGGGACTGTTTAGGACTTTCTTGTCATGTTTACATGGGCATCAGCTTATGATGCGAATACTGACATCAGAATGTTTAGGTTAACAGCTTGAATGGTAAATAATCTCAAGGTTTGTACAATGAAAGAGCATCGAAAACACGTCTTCCATTTGTCGTTTATCAATTCATTTTAGCACAGTAAATTATTGAAAAGCCTAACCTGTCACACCGAGTACTGGGTTTATTTATAAGATCTGTTAGGCCAAAGCATTGTGTAAGGCACTATACCTGATATTTTTGTTTACACATAATGAAAGTAAATTAATTTCTAACTCTCCTAACCAATGGCCGCTGGTTTCACTGCTTTATGACCACGACGCTAGGGGCTGCCATTGCTACAGTACCTCCATATGTGGGCGGCAAAAAAAGCTAGTATTCCATTAGATAGCATTGCACTTTCCATAGGTTTAAAGGAACTGTAAAGCCTGGTTCATAATTTTTTGGAACTTTCTACAGCTAGATATTGCTCCTGTGATAACACTGGGTTAGTTAATTAAAGGGACCAGGCTGGTTTTCGTAAGGTACATTTTAGAAATCTCGGGCCTTTAGCATTAGAGCTAACGGCGTGGTTACGAGCGAACTACGTACCCCGCGATGGCTACATTGAAGATCCCGCCCTTATGGCCTTTTCAGGAACATGCTCCGTCAGAGCAAGGTAGGAGGAGTCTGTAAATATTTCCCTTTCAAACATGGTCATTATGGTAAACGGGAAGGAGTGAGGAGACGGAGTCCATGTAAAACGCTTTGTGACTATGTCTGTGAAAGCGCTATATAAATAAAGTTCTTCTTCTTCCTCTTCTATTAATTATTATGGTCCTAACCAATTTATAACTTTAATTTTCTTCGCAGAGATTTGTTTACAAACATGCTTCACAGCTTTCATGGAACAACAACTAGCTGATATTCACAATCGATAAAAAGGATTTACAATTAGATGCACCGCAGACCTCTCTAGTATTTCACCCAACAAATGATCTGCACTTACAATATACTGAAGGACATAACACATTTTATTCCACTACTAGAAGTAAGGTATAGGGCTGTTAAAGGCAGCGTATGTAAACTTTGCCTATCTGTGTTCCTAGACATGAGGGAAACATGTTCAAATCCATTTTTGATTTTACAGTAAAAGTCATAATTCAAACTCTGTTTTATTTTTTTAAATTTTTTTTGGCCCAAAGTCATTTCTTGCTTTAACAATCCCAAAATCAATATGAAATATGTGCACGTTTCTCGCCCGTGTGCAGTGTGGAGCGGTGGCACAGTGAAGCACTAATTTAGATTCTACTTCTTTTTTCCATTGCTCAATAAAATGTAGGTGGAGACAATACAACAAGATCAAGTCAGGTAGCCCAGCTTTAAAGGGATATTTCCGGATTTTTGACATAGGGCCTCATTTCCTAGTTATCCAGAGAGTTGGTGATGTCTGGAGATATTTTTTTCTTAAATTCATGCAGTTCTTATATTTGAAGAGCTTAGTGGCGCTAGGCTAATGCTAGGCTAACACATTTCTATGGTATCAGCAACCATGCATTAAAAACAGTCTGACTCACTCCACAGTGCACCTGAGGTAAATCACTTATAAAGCCAGACTAACGATATAAATGTCTGTGTGTCGATAGAATAATTATAACCATTTTGCATTTAAAATAACTTATATTTGAGCAGCATCAGCTTCGTGGTTGTAAGCTAACACAGCGGCGGAGTGATCTGCGAGAAAATAGTCCCTCAAAATGCGATAATTCATAATACAAGGTCAGTTATATTTCAAAAATGATTCTATTAACACAGAAATTTATATGGGTAGTCTGGCGTTATACGTGATTTACGTCAGGTGCACTGTGGAGTGGGTCAGACTGTTTTTAATGCAGGCTAACTGATACCATAGAAATGTGTTAGCCTAGAGCCACTAAACTCTTCAAATATAAGAAAGAAAATATCTCCAGACATCAACAACACTCTGGATAACTAGGAAATGAGGCCCTATGTCAAAAATCCTGAAATAACCCTTAAGGTAATAATCCAATCAGGTTGCATCCCTGTGCTTTGTGTTGTGATAGAAGTGCCCTTTTTCTTTAACCAGTAAGAGCACATGCTACATAGCCTCCCTTTATAAAACTACGATTTAAGTATGCTCCATGTAAATGGCACAATTTCATTTTATTCCACATTGTATCCAGCACCTAGAGTCCATTAGTGGCATTACACTAAAACTCCAGACTTTGACAGTTGGCCGTTCGTAATTACAAAGCGCACACCACTCCATTGGGCACTAATAATGTGGAATAATGTGTTCAGTATTGAACTCTCACTTCTCATGAGGTTCAGATTCTGGTTTCCTCACGTATATCCAGCGTTATTAGAGTAATTACATCTTAAGTGTTCAGCGGTACGTATAATTTTAAGTACAAACCAGAGCAGTCCCGTGTGTGTGTGTGTGTGTGTGGCCAATAGCAGCATCTGAAACGCATCACTTTCGCTTATTCCTTTTCTGACAGACCTCTTTATTCCAAAGCTCTTGTGTCTTTGACGGCTTTGGAGTGAGTCCCCGGCCCTTGTCTTCTGCTGGAAACCGACTTAAACACATGGACATCCTTAAAGGAAGCATTTGGCAAATTGTCGCAGGAGAAATGCTTACATGTGGAAAAGTCTTGGCCCGGGCACCCACTGGAAGCCATGGTGCGGTTTTGGTGGTGGGGAGCGAGGCTTTCGACAGCAGAGGTGGCCAGTGCGTGTGAGCCCCGGCGTGGCTGCGTTCCCACCGCCTCGGCTCGTGACACCTATAAATTACCTGCGCAAATAAAAGTCATTTTACAATTTCGATCATTTAAAATAGCTTCTTTCCATTGATCGCAGGGGCCCCTATGTTTTATCACGCTGTTGCGGTGGAAATGAACTAACTTGTGAATATTCAATCTTGTTGACAAGGCGCTGTTATGCCTTCCCGCTGCTGACATTTACGCCCCGTGCCGTGAGGGGCGGCTGGTGTGGATTTATTGGCTTGTTCTGGTCACTCAAACGGCGTAAAGGGGAAGGCTCGCGCTCGTTACAGCGGCACCTCTTTGCCTAGTTGTATCGACTGCATTTTCGACTGCATGTTCTCCACCTGCTCGCACTCCCGCACTTGTTTATGAGCAGCTTTGACTTCCTGCAAGACGTCAAGGCAATTACTGGAGGCTCCTGGGTTCGGATCTGTTCTGACGTCTTGCAGGGGAGTTTTGGTATTTGTAAAGTGTGTGACGAATAATGTTGAATCAGCCTTTAAAGCCACACTACGTAACATTTCGTAACATAAAAGGTCGTCTTTGCTGTGAGCGGGACATCACCAGCTCAATGTTGCTGCTTTGAGTTGGCATTATAACCAAACCTAAGGCTTATTTACAGTGGGTCCTCTTTGAAATACTTTATGTATGACACGAGGAGCATGTTTGGCATCTCTGTTCTGTTACTCTAAACTGAAATGTTCCACACAGTGTGCCTTTAATTAAACGAATACAAGCCAGAAAAAAAAAAAATCCTCCACTTGTATCAGTTCTTCAAATAGAACATAGGAAAATCTGACATGACAGATACAGCATGTCGTATAGTTAACCCCCGCCAAAACCGAGCACGCTTTCTCCAAATGTAAAGCTTCTCGATTAGAGCGCAGTAGGCCAGAGTGATGCCTCATTTGAAAGCTTTGAAAATATTGCCGCTACTTTTTGTCGTATTTTTGTACACAGACATTTATATCGGTAGTCTGATGTTATAAGTGATTTGCCTCATGTGCACTGTTTTTAATGCCGGCTAGCTGTTACCGTAGAAATGCGCTAGCCTAGCACTAGCCACACAACTCTTCAAATATAAGGACTGCATGAATTAAAAAAAATAAATATCTCCAGAAATCAACAACACTCTGGATAACTAGGAAATGAGGCCCTGTGTCAAAAATCCTGAAATATCCCTTTAAGGCGGGGATTAAGAGGTTAAAAGGAAAAGATTACACAGCTACAATCTTCGATGATGGTAGCAAAGCGGCTCACCTGACAGTATATGCTTTACCTCTGAGCCACCGCCATTGTAATAGCTAATGCGGTTGTTTTCTTAAAATACACAACAGAATGGATTCGTATATAACCATGATGACATCAAAAAAGAATCGTGTGGATGTGTAAACCGTGGTGGAAGAAACTAAAACCAGTCATTCCGGAATGTTACAAATCACTGGCTTGGCACACTCCCATTTAACATGCAGAGAAATGGTGTTTGTCACAATCTGTTACCTTTGTAAATGAATCTGCAATGCCGCGGGGCTATAATCAAACATGACTTGATGAATTGACGCGTAATAGCGGAGTAGGGGGGGAGCACAGCGATCCAGGTTGGTCATCGACGTTTTGACAGCTCGACCTTTCCCCCACCCCCCCCCCCAACGCCATGTGCAGCGTTTGGCATTCAGTCTCAAATAATGGATTCAGAATGGCATAAAAAAATAATAAAAATACTGGTGGGAAGACGCTGTTGATTTGAATAGGTAATATATTCCGGGCAAAGAAAAAGCGATAAAAAGTGACCAAAAAAAAGCGATGACAGTGTAGCAAAAAAGTAACAAAATCTCAACAAAAAAGTGGCAAAATTGTGACGAAAATGCTATAAAAAAAAAACAACAACAAAAGAGCAACAAGAAATGGGTAAAAATTAGATGGCAAAGAATGTGACAAAAGTGACGACAACACGAGGAAAAAGATCCGTCTAGATCTGTTTTGTAGGTCTTAGCTTTCAAATGAGGCACTGGTCTAGAGGCTGTAAATTTCAGTCAAGAAGCCTCTAGATTTGGGTAATGCTGCGCTGGAGAAAATGCACTTGGTTAGGTTCTCAGAGCCTGAAATGGTTCATATGGCACAGAGGCCAGAGCAATGGACTAATACAATTCAATATTCCAGCAACATCTAAAAAGACATGCAATTTTAGCAACACTTTCTTGCAACACTTTTTGAGGGACTAAAATTATATTCGTCTAAAGACTGTTCTCAAACTAAATTACAGTTTGTTTTCAAAATGAACATTAGGGAGAAAATAGTGGCGGGCACCAGACTTCACTTGCAATTACACAGCGGCGAGAGTCGACGTCAAAACAAACTCCGCCCGGGTTTTAATTCCGTCTCGACTGTCGGGATGCAGATTTTAAACAAAAGGGCGAGAGGCAGAAATGGCTGCCGCGAACTCATCAACATCATCCTCGAACATGACACGTTTCATTTTGAGGGAGGCAGAAAGGAGCCGGGTGCGAGAGGAGCTTTCAGAGGGATCAGCCTGAGTGATGGGCCGCCAACTCTAATGGAGCAAAAACTAATCCGCTTTCAATTTCCGTTTCCACGCAGTTCATGATCAGCCTTTGTTCTCCTGGAAGTCCTGGTCAGCTCTAACGGCATCTGTGAAAGATAGCAAAGAGAGGAAATGGGGGAAAATGTTATAAAACTGTGGTGAAAAGGAATCATATTAAAACCTCCTCTATCTGTGGAGTACAAGGCTTTATGGCTTAATGTACAGGAATACAGAACAGATCGGGAAAATTGCAAGACAGCCAATAGTAAGAATTCATACTGTATATATATTCTTTGCATACTTTAATAGAAAGTTTGATGAATGGTTGACAGGATGAAAGAAATGCGGGCGAAGATAACAAAGCCACTTGTTATCTTTAATGGTTCTTGTCTCAGAAGAAGTTATTTCATCTGCCATATTGTATTCTGCAGTTTTTGAGTATGCAAAGACCACAGTTTTGCATTGTGGTTTGTGCAAATACATTGTGCTTATATTTGCATATGCGCCTAGCAACCCCATTGTTGAGTTTGCACAAACAGTGTGAGATGCTCATTTTAAAGCAGGACATGCAGTAAATGCGATGCCATTTTGTAAAAGGTGTTAGGTCTTCATTGAACAGGACAGTTCACACTGAAAGGAGGTTAAGAGCGGAGCGCAGTAAAGGATTCGAACCCATGACCCTGGGACCAGTGATCCGTGTATGTTGCTGCAGCCTTACCCACAAGACCAGTGGTTCTCTATTATTGATATTTTTTGATAATTTTAGTTTGGATTATTCATGATCAGAGGTTAAATAGACTGAACTCTGCAAAGACTCACTGCATTTTGTTATTAAATCTACAAAAATATACATATATATAATAATGATAATAATATGGCCAAACTGCTAATTATTTTAAGTAAAGGCTGAAATTAATATTTTTCATGACTTGACATGAGAACCACTGCACTGGCAAAAAAGACCTCCTTTTGTAAATCCATTTCACCACATAGTAATGATTCCCAAAGTAAATAAAACTTTAAAAAAACAACAACAAAAACACACACACACACGAAGCTAATCAGCTGATAACTTATAAACATAAAACAAACAATTTATCTGAAACTTTTTAAACAAAAAAGTAATAATAAAGTCATTTCAAGTAGTCTCAAGTATAGACATTTCTTTACAAAAAACTTGTGCAATGGTCCGGAGTTACACATAATTGATGAGCGCGGTGTGTTGGCCTGTTGTTGTTCTCCATATCTACAGTGCAGACTGATAACATTCCTCGGGTGTTTGGTTTTGACAAAGGGTCTTGTCCAGGTTACACCCAGTGCACTAGAGCGGTCGTCTGTTTAGAAAGACAATTATTGACCCTGGTGTCCATCTCTGGGTAATGTCTGTCCGAGCAGAGGATGGGGGTGGGGAGGGGGGTTGTGTGAGCCTCTCCTCACCCTGAGAAACCTGTGTCTTTGCTTGTTTAAAAACGATCAAATTCTGGTGTTTTGACGTCCACGGATTGCCTAATTGTCAGCGGTGTCTGGACTTATTTTGATAGGAAATTAGATAAATCAGACGCGCGACTCTGAGGGGACAAGCAAAACATTAAACACTGTGAGAGTGTCAGGAAAATTGTCCAACCAGTAAGTCAACTTTGAATTGTCTGATAGCGATCACAATGCGGCACAACTTCAACGTCTCGCCTGTGCCAGCGCTGGACTTCCTCTTCCAGATCAAAACAGTGCAACAATGAGCTGAGAAACCGCAAGGAGTGGCGAGGCTCAAAATGCTCGGAAGTGGCTTTTTTGTGATGGGACAGTATAGAGCGTTCTCATTGGCTGAGACTTGGGGAGTTGGCAGCCGAAGCCCAAGTCCAAAGCGAGACGGATGAATCGTCTGTGGTGTGTTCAAGTGCAGTCATTCAGAAAAGCCGCTGTTTAATTAGTAGCTCTCACCTGTTTGAAATCATAAGAAAAGCCAAGCTAATCGGTACAGTATGAACGTGTGGGGAAATGACAGATTTAATGTTTAACAGGTTACTCGAGTGGGCCACACAAAAGCGCACGCTGCATGTGCTCAGAGGTGCTGTTGGCTACTACAGTATGTTGCAAGCTATCTAATCTAATGCGAGTTAATATGGTTAAAAATTCTATGATGTTACTTGGTGTTTACCAGACTAATAGCAATTTCCCATGGGTTTCGCTTCTGGTATCAGTAAAGGAGCCTATCTTTCATACAAAGTGGGTATGTGGTACAAACAATAATTTGAGATAATAAAGTTATAATTGGGAATACAAAAAGCCTTTAACGCTAAGAGCTTGCCATATGTTGAGCACATTTCTCTGGGGTTAGCCGTAGATGAAGTGTTGTCATGTAGATGGTTCATGTTTTAACATGATCTAAATATGTAATTTTGGTCTGAGTGTGGCAGGATGAAATAAACAACAAAAGACTAAGCCCATCTGCTGATGAAGGCCACAAACTGTGGTAAAGCTTTTGGAAATACTAGTCAGCCCAATTTTATGGTTGACCTGTTTCCATTTTGCTCATTAAATCATACTCAACACTAAACATGTAGTTTAGTTATATCATAAAAGATCTATTTTGTGTTTTAAATAAACACTTTGAACGTAGTAAAACATAATCCCAGGACATTCCCACCCAAACACCCATTATTTGGTAAGTGCTTGATGACATCACAATCTGAGGACACAGGAAGTGTCCGTCTGAGATCTGTCTGCACCTCCACCCTCTGTCTGTCCGTCCTGTGAGCAGGAGATCGGGTGAAGGCAGGGTGGGGCCCCTGAGGCCCCTACCAGTCACAGATAAAGCCACACAAGTAGGCCACTGTGGTCTCGGCAGGAACACAAGTGCAGATTTTCCCATTTGATAAGTGGGCAGGGCAGCAGGCTCTCCTCTCCACATATGGCCCATACAGAGTGGACTACTGTTACTGGCTTTATTTATGCCATTACAGATGGCTGCGCTATCAGACTTCCTCTCTTCATTAAGGTTTCCGTCTTCTGTCTGCACTGACAAAGCTTTAACTCACTCGAATTGGAGTAACTGCTGAGACTGGATTAGACTAATATATTTAGCCTTTCGTATATTCTTGGTGCTGAACACATGCGCTTAGCCCGTGTTCAGGAATGTGTGAGGTGCCTGCTCCGTTGTGTGTGGCTCTCACATTAACTCAATAACACTGAGAGACAGGGATGGTCCTCTGTCATTAGACCTGCTTCTCTGGGGAAACTCTGACTGACCACTTCTCACTCACTCGCTCTGAGCCTCCGCGATGTCTTTATTAACTGTTACGCCTCTGCTTTTTCCCTGCACTAGACACATTCTTCTCCTCTTTCCTACCGACCTACCCCAGTGATGCAAGCCTCCTCAGTCAAAAAAAGCCTCACCACCGAGGAGCACTGCCAGACAGCACCCTTCAGAGAGAGCTTTACACAGCACACATCAAGCAAAGGGAGAAAATTGCAATTGATCTTTACAAGAAATGCTGCAGAAATCTCAAATTTAAGAAGGCCACACTCACAGGTACTGCATCATTCATCATTCTCCCAGCAGAAAGCACAACGTCCACTGTGTGCCATATACAGTAGATCAAATTTGATTCCAATCTTTTATCATTAGGACATTTTAATTTGGCAGTACATCTGGAAACTTGAATAACTGGAATAATAACGAACTATCCAAAAAAGGAAACAGTTGAAAACGTTTGACAAAAGACCAAATATTGTGTTGGAATTTCACCCGGCACTGGTCCACTCTTGAGTGGCCTCTGACTTCTAATCATCCCTCTGTAGCGTCTAGACCTGTATTTGCAGACAGTAATGACAAACCTCTCCTTCCACTTTGCACCGAGACCCTTTGAACACTCCAAACCTACAGTATATCCTACGTCTTCACCCTCGCTTCTTTTGTGGCCGTGGACGTCAATGCACGTTAAAATTCCTTCACACTTGTCCAGCGTTCTCATAACAATTGCGCTTTGAAGGATGCTGCGCAGGCGGAGCGCAGGTTTTGAAGTCAAGAGGGAGCGCGATGGGGAGTGAGTCAGAAAAAGTGGAAGGACGGAGAGTAGGTGAGACGAGGAATAGAGAGGCCGAAATAAAACAGAAGAGAAACGCACTTGGAGACGACAAGTTGTATTACATGATACGCCGCGATCTCTGGTGGTCCCCCATGCCTCTCAATCACTACCATCTGCCTCTGACCTTCAGGGTGCAGAAGTCCCATTTCCGTGAGCTCTGGGGTGCTCGGGATTTAGCCGGTCTGGGGTCTGGATGACAGCCAAAGAGGAGACTCTGTAAGGATCTCATATTTGGGGAGAGAGAGCATGAACGTACTTTATGCTCAGAAGCAGAAGGAAGCGCTCGAACTCCGCAGTGCTTCCCTCATCGTGGCCCGCATGGCTCGCACACACACAGGCGCGCTGGCACTCGGAGGGATCATTGCTCCCAGATGTGAGGCCATCCTGCGCAAAGGCATGTTCCGATAGTTGTCCTTAAAGTGGAACGCTGAGAAGAAAACATAGGAGAAAACTGATATTCCCCAGTGTGTTACAGTTTAGTACATGGTCATATTTTTGGCCTGTAATTGCAGGAAGTGTTTGATGAAGAATACTCTCATTACTGCTACAACCATTAGCAAAAACAATGTGTCCAATTGATAATATTTACACAGAAAAACACATTACACAGGTTTAAATACTCGACAGGCTTCACAGTGTCATTTTACACATCCACACAGCCTAGGACAAATGCTCTGAAGAGAACTGTTCTATTCAGAGCGATGGTTCTGTGGAATAAGCTATCTCAGTCTTTAACAGCATTGGTGTTCAAAAGCTGTTTCAAAAGAATGGTAAAAAAACACGTCATAAATCATGGAATATAACATAGAGAACAATTATCTCCTAGGTTATGTATGTGGATCAATGACGTATAAGGGGTCAAAAAACATATTTTCAAAAAGTTTTTTAAAAACTGATGGCATGCATATTTTTGAGTCGATAATTTTGTGTTTAAACAAGTTATGTTTGTTAAATAACATTTAAAAGTATTTAAATGTATTTTTTTGATGTATTTGTAGCTTCTCTGTATAAAAACGTGTCAGGTGGCACAACCGAGTTTATTCTAAAATTTAAATAGTTTCCAAAAAATTGTACAAAGTCAAATCTTTGCCAAGTTTATCTTAGACAGTCTTTCTCCTCTGAACATTTCATCTGTAATTTGTAACTGACTGATGCTGTAATCAGCAGTAAAACAGGAGGACCATGGACGGAGTGCTCGGTGTCAGCCCAAAACAGTTTTCGGTTCAGTATCGGATATTTGAAACCAATAACTGATTATTTTTTTTAGTATTGACTCTGATAACTTATACCAGTATTGGATCAGTGCATCCCTATAATTTTTAGATGGTAATTTGACATTTTTTGCAGTTGCACCACTTGACTGTCTGGTTGCACCACCTGACATTAGCAACTAATTTCAAATTAAATTGGCTTTTATGTGGACTCTTACATTAGCTTTAACATTTGTTAGCATGGGTAAACATTTACTTTTAAAACAAATTGAGACTTTTATAATAAAATAATATTTTCCAATATTTACATCGGTTGTACCACCTGACACTGAAAGTGTGACAGTTTACCTATGAGTCGGAAAAAAGCAATTTTTTCTCAATTCTTGAAAGAGATTTTCAAACCTTTTCACTCAGCCATAAAGACAACTTGTTCTTCTGGCTGATGTCATATCCTGTTTGCTGTTACTATTCTTTATCTCACAATACCAGCCCTGTTCTTACGGTTGTGCCACCCTGATATTTTAAGATTACAAATTGCCGGACAAAAGTTTTTTAGTGACCTCAAAAACTTTAAAACTATTAATATTCACAAATGATGGCTTATTTGAAAGATATTTAACATACAATTATGCCATGATGTTTTATTTTTTAATTGTTACCCTGAAAATACAATTTCAGAAGCTTTATTAGTCTAATCATTTGCTCGGACGGTTGCACCACCTGACATTTTAGGGGTTTGAGGTGTGAAAACATACAAAAATGTTTATTATTGAAATGTGATGAACATGTGTTTAAACTAAATAGGTTTTGTAGAATAAAGTGATACATGTAATGAAAAGATCAAATTATTTAAAAAAGAAATAAATCACTCGGACACAAAAATATGCACGTCATGTCAATCACCCGGTGTATTGAAAAATTGTATTAGCATGTTTTTGTGGCGTTCAGGAATGCGATTTTAATTATGTATATGTAATGATGATGTTTTGTAATATTTTAAATGTAGCATTATCATGGACCCCAGGAAGAATAGTCTTTACTAGGTAAAGACTAATGGGGATCCATTAATAAACAATGAACAAACAATAAACAGGCAACAGAGAATACTGTAAGTTCTGCTATGCTAGCAATATCAATGCAAAGCTAGCAGGATAAACAACAGAAAAGTCTCATTTAGGCCCATTTTTAGTATATCAAACTCATATAAGGGCTGCACAATAAGTGGAAAAAAAAGAGAAATATCTTATAACTGTATTAAATATCGTAATTTTCCATAAAATTGCCCGGAAAAAATGAAAGCAATTACAATTTTTTCATCAAGCTGTCAGAGCGTACATTTAGCTAAAATTTAATACATTCAAAAAATCATTACAGAACAGAACTTCTGAACATTTTTAAGTGACCATGTGTTTTTGTCTTTAGCTAGCTTCACACATAGCTAACTAACTAATCAAAGGGTCGTCATAGGATTAGCCTGTCCCTGCACCGGAGTCATAACAGTAGCCTATTAGTGCTTAGCCCCTTTTTTTTTACCAGACCCTAATAAACCCTCGGCCACCCACTCTGAGCCCTGCTTAGCGTGTAGTTTTCATGGCCCCGACACATGTAGACTATGAGCAGATAAATGCACATCTGTTAGCATTCCTGCGCCAGATGCTAACGGTAAAGGTGTGATGAAAACAAATACCAGGTCGCTAGGTTGTTCCTTTTGGAAGCTGGACAAGTGGGCTTTCGTTATGAAACAGATTCACTTTATTCTTCTGTTTTTTTTGGTACATATTATTTGCGTTTAATGCTATAAGCAAAAGTTCTTTATAGTTGTTGACTCTTTTGCTTTATCTTTTGTTCAACATTTTCGCAAAAAACAAAAACACAACAAAAATATGACGAAAACACAAGGAAAAATCTTAAAATACTTTAGTAGGTCTTAGCTTTCAAATAGATAGATAGATAGATAGATAGATAGATAGATAGATAGATAGATAGATAGATAGATAGATAGATGGATAGATAGATAGATAAATACTTTATTGATCCTGAAGGAAGGAAATTGTGCATTAGTCTCTTGCTCACATTCACACAAACAGAGCAGGCTCTACAGAATTTAGAAGTCAAGTAAGAAATGAGGTCTATAGTCTGTAAGCTCCAGTTGAGAAGCTTATGCATTTGGGTAAAGCGAACATGTTATGGCGGGAGTTAAGAGGTTAAAATATAAAATAATCTTCACATAGCATTTGGTTTGCCGGTAGTTTTTTCCAGGCTCTTCTCTCTATATTTTTTAAATATTGACCTAATGTTAGTCTAAGGACAATAACAGAGATTTATGATACTGGCAACAGAACAGGGTTGACTGAGTTGAAGACATTATCATCTTTTTCTTCCGAGTCTTTTTCTTTTTCTCAAGTCAAACTATTAAACTGGGTAAACATACACACAAGCTAGAAGCCTATTTAAACTTTGGCTCCTCCTGACAGGACAAGCAAAAAGAGGCACCTGGTGAAACGTCCTCATCTATTTGGCGATATTTGAAAATCTGTACTGCTGTGGAACAGGCCTGGATGACTCTGAACTGAGTTTTCTAGTACAAACTCTATACTCTTTCTATTTATTTATTTTTTTTGCAGCATTTAAATATTGTTGATGCTGGCTAAAGTTAGACGTTACCGTTGCTTTATAGAATATAGCGTGCAGTCGCCATTTTAGATGGTCTTCTTAGCCGCTGTTTTGCCTCAGGGCTCAGGAGTCATCCAGGGAAACGTCATTGCAAATGGAGCAGGCTTCACCAACAGCAATATTAATGGACCATAATGTACTGCCGCCAAAAATATGCAGATTAAAGGATGTAACTTTTGATTCGTTCTCCCTTGGAAATACTCAATTGCCAAAATCTGAGCCGCGTGGGTTGTTCAAGAGTCGTTCTGTGAAATGTAGGAAAAATCCAGGTAAGAAAAAAAACAACCAATTAGGCATTAAACGATCCGTCTTTGAGAACCATTGTAGTTTCTTTCTTGGGTCAAAATGCTGCTAACTTCAAATAGACTTTTTTTGGGACATGAAACTTTATTGCCACTCACGTCATGTTGCGGCCACACATGTCTGACTCTTGGCTTCGGAGCAATCGCTCGTAACTCATTCACTGACCTCAACTGCTCATTGTAACGTATCCCAATGCTAATACTAGCCATAGAGGCGGTATTGTTTTTCCGAACTTTCTCTCTCCCAGAGGGTTTAAGCTGTAATTCTTTCAATTTTGTTTTGTCCCTACCCTGTAATATGACTGAGAGGTTTCTTATGAATACCAGGAGTTATGTTAGCCTCGCAGCTCGGTGCCAGGGGACGGGATGGACTATGAGAGGACTGTGTGTATGTTGGATCACACAGGGAGATGTAGTCGGCTCCACACAAAGCTCCCAACTCTGCAAGCCCTGCACTTAGGGACCAACCACGAAGATTCAACTATGTCCTTATAACCTTCCTCAATACTTTCAGCAAAAATCAGCCTTTTATTTTAACCTGAAGTCTGTTTTTTTTTTTTTTTTTTACGCTACAGGAGCATTTGATATGAATAATCGGCACAAGACAAATTGGTTTCCCTTTCCTACTCGTTTTACCACATTTCATATACAATCCGCTTTTGGCAACGCATAAGAACTCCCCGTTCAAAACCCCACGCTTTGATCAGAGTGTGTTGAACTTTTTCGGAGGTACTATGTCTATGCTGCGTCTGAGTCATCTAAGTAGGGGTAAAGATCGGGCGGAAGACAGCAGCCTGGTCCTTAAAGTGTAGAGAAATTACTGATGGTAATAACACACAGATGGCCAAAGGCAACAAGTGGGATTGTGAGCAACGTAGGCCTCGTACTCCTGCTGCTCTGACTGCTGTTTGTCATTTGTATTAAGACTTGGGAAACAAAATATTCACATAATGATTTATCTGTTTTTTTTTTTAGGATCTGTTAAGTGCATATGACAGAATTTCATGTTTTTTTTTGTGGGAAAAGTTGCTGTTTTTTATGTTCCAAGCAATAGTGAGGAGAAGAAGAAGGAGGAGGAGGTGAAGAAGAAGAAGGTGAAGAACTTTATCTACAGTATATAAGAGGAAGAATTTCATAAAACTGTGACTCTCTCATGGCCCATTGGTACAGCCTGACTTCATAAAAATGTCCAACTTGAGAAAACCAGACACATCTTTGTTTTGCAAAAATGTTTCGGTGAAAATGTAGTTAGATCTGTCATATGCACTTTAAATCAATGTGTAGAAATATGGATCAAACTAAAATTGAGATTGAACAAATATGAAGTTTATTTATTTATTTTGCAAATATACAGGGTAAAGAGCTTCTTTTTTCCTGTTTTTGCGCATTCAAGAAACAATATCTACCAAAAATATAAATGTGGTTTGACATTACTGCACCGAGATTGCTTTTGACAACTCAAAACGGAAAACAAAAACGTTGACCAAAAATGCATGTGGCGACAGTAACTTTTCCAAGCCCGCATTAGCTCTAGCACGGAGGTATGACAGTAATGTGGCTGAGGTTTGGGTCCAGCGGGACTCTTTTGGGCATTGTGCAGAGAAGAGGGGAGGAAGAGCTTGTTCCTTTATGAGTGTTTTAGATGGAGGTAGTGGATGAGAGGAAATGACTTCTCTGAGGTTAATATAGAAGTGTGGTTTTCCTATAGTAGCTGCTGTGAGACTCTCTGCAGTCGCTCCATCATTGCCAGCAGCCAATGTCTTGTTTATCTCCCGGTAATCACAGATCTAGTCCGCTAATTACAAAGCTAAAACAAAACTCTCCAGGCAGAAAGGAGCCGTTAAAAGGAATGGTATAAAATTATGAGAAATCAAGAGAGTTTTGGGCATAGAGTATTGTCAAACTTTTCACAGTATCATCTCTTTAATGAAGTAAGATGAGCGAACATGATCTGAATCTGATTTGTTTGACTGTCTGTCTCCTTCAGAAGCCTGATGCCTCGTACGCTGGAGGGCCAGATCACCATGGAGAAGACGCCCAGTTACTTCATCACCAAAGAAGCCCCCGTCGAGTCTTCTCCATGGACCGCAGCACCAAGCTCATCGTTGTGGTCCGGGACCCCGTGACGCGCGCCGTGTCCGATTACACCCAAACCCTCACCAAATCCCCGGGGTTGCCGTCTTTCCAGAACCTGGCCTTCCGCAACTCCACCACGGGCCTCATCGACACGTCGTGGAGCGCGGTGCGGATCGGGATCTACGCCAAGCACCTGGAGAACTGGCTCCGCTACTTTCCGATGTCCGGGTTCCTGTTCGTGAGCGGGGAGCGGCTGGTGACGGATCCGGCGGCGGAAATGGGGCGCGTGCAGGACTTTCTGGGACTCAAGCGCGTGGTGACGGACAAGCACTTCTATTTCAACCAGACCAAAGGATTCCCCTGCCTGAAGAAGCCGGAGGGGAGCAGCCGGCCACGGTGCCTGGGGAAGTCCAAGGGCAGGCCCCACCCCCAGATCCCGACGGACGTGCTGCTGCGGCTGAGGGAGTTCTACAGGCCCTTCAATCTCAAGTTCTACCAAATGACGGGTCAGGACTTTGGCTGGGGCTGAAAGGCGCCGTTGAAATAGACTGTGATGTTGTTTGAAAACCAAAAAGTGGGAAAAGTACCAAAGCCTTTGAGAACACTTTTGTTAAAGAGAAGTTTTGTGATTTTAGTAGTTTTGTGTGGTAGTTACGAATCGAAGTATCCAAACAGTTAACATTTTTTTCTGTGTCAAAAATACCACCATTTCCACACACTACTACTCAAAACATGAACTTTCCCCTTGATAGTCTGCCAACCGGTGTTTCTGTTTGTTTACAACATTCATAAATGGACATTTATTTGAAATCTATGATTTTGCAGACATAATCTGTGAAAGGTCATACAAAGAAACACTTTTACAAGGGACACGAAAGTTCAAGCTAAAATACAAAGTGCCCTAAGGCAGCAACAATATGCACCATATTGCAAAAAGCAAAGAATGTTTTCTTCTTTTTGATACACAGTAGATTGTTTTGGATGGTCCAGTTTTCATTTTGGTTTTGTTTCTACAAGGCGCAGCGCAAAAACGTATGACATCAGGTTCACATTGTTCTGTAATTTGCTGTTTTTATAATGTTAGAATTGTTTGTTTTGAGACCACTTTATCTGTGATCATTGCCTTCTTACCGCCAACAGCCGACTGTAAATGCATTTGTATATTTCAAAAAAGTTTAATTTATAAGAAAAGACAAGCTATTGTTCAGACACTTTTGTACATGACTCTTGAGATTCTAAGTAAAAAGAATTGTTATTGTTAAATGCGTGTCTTGTGTTGATTTTAGCTCTGCATGAGATTTTCACTCGACCATCCATTTTGTATTAGACAAATGTTTTAGATTATATGCAGGGGAGCTATAATTGTCTGTTCAAGGGGAACTGCTGGAGACTCAATTTAAAAGTAATTTCATTAGTCATTATTTTGGCGGGCAAAAGTGCAGTTCATTGAGATGGATTAAAAGCATGTAATGCATGAATGAAATTAATAAAAGAAAAGGAAAACAAATATAATAATAACTCATCAGTATTACGGGATAGAGATATTCATTTGTTTAACAGGCAGACCAAAAGCGGGAACAATAGCAGTATTTGTTTATCCTTCCTTGCAAGAAGGGCCAGTGGAGGTCTGTGTTCTCTGAATACTAACCCTGTCTTTGATATGTAAAAGGCTCAAATCTGTCATAATTGCTAACGCGAGTATTGCATTGTTATTGGATGATGACTTCAAAACGTCCCTTCCATAACGTGGATGTTTCATGCATAATTGAGGCTTAAAATCATTCTTTTGGGCGCCTCAGCATATTATTTCACGTTTTAAACATTTATAATGATGCCTTTGCAGGGAAAGTGGGAATAACAAGGTATGATAACACTTTGAGTTAACGGCATGCTGACAAATCAACCGTAATGAACACACTTTGAGCGCAGAACTGCTGGAATGGGTTCAGGCAGTACAGATTGGAGCGCTTTAGCAGGAGCAGATGAAGAAACAAGTGACCAGATTACTTGAATGAGGTGAAATAGTACTCCAGGGCTGTGTTTTTGACGAGAGAGCGTTATAACATGAACATCAAGTCATAGGTCTCCTCTCCAGAACATGTACGGCTGACGTTAACGCAGCAGCATGCCGTTTTCTTCTGATGTGTAAGCAATCAATTCCGCCAGCTGATTGGAGACCTTTTGAGTATGGCAAACTTTGACCTGCCCCTAGCCCCTGACCTGTGCGCCTGGATACCACACAAGCCGCTGACCAGCACCGCCGCTGAACACTTAATAGACTTAATAGACTCTCCCCTTACAGTGCCGTGTATAGCCCGCAGATAGACACGCTCACAGCGGCGCGACAACCCCCCAGCTCCTGTGAATTAATATTGGATCCAGGAGCTCTCGGACCAGGCCTGAAGGGAGCAGCCCGGATCAATACCTGCCTCTGTAGTTTATAGGTGGTGGGGATATGCTCTTATGTGTTCCATGTCCCGCTGTCACTTTGATTTAGCTCAGGGGTCGGGCCCAGGTCGCTGGTATCGTACATTTGTAAAATATTATTTAACGTTTGATATATTAAGGCCGGGCAAAAAAAGTAAATCACCTTCTTCCTCCCCCCCCCCAACATATCGTTCTCAATGTTTGTTTGTTTTTGTGATACTGAAAACGATAGATAAAGCTCAATGGGTGGAAGGCTCTGGGCTTTTAAATGTGCTTTAAGATAAATGCATGTCAAGTTGAGCTGGGAATTCCCTTTTTGAAAAGAGCCTGCTACTGTACATACCCATGCTCTTGGTCTTCTTCAAAGTCCAAACTCCACGCCAGACGCTTGCGCTGTTGCTGCCGCAGGGTTGGATGGAGACCTGTCGATTCAAAAGCAACATGCTGATCATTGAGATTGACCTCATCACGATACAGTTAGAATTGGCTGAATTGCAAGTTTGTATGATATATCGTCCGTCATGCTGTATTCAGAGTATGGTCCAAATATGCACTGGGGGATATGTGTCGAGCCTGGTTTTAATCTTCCCAAGGTTGGGGCAGTTACCGTGGAGATTTAGCTGCAGTTGTAATGTTTATGGCGTTAAGTTCGGGAAGCACTTTGTCCTTAGTGTTTCTCCTCTAACAGGATAGCAATACATTTTTACATTTTTACCGCTGTTGTTAGATCAAATGTAAAGATTACAGTTACATGCCTGAATGACCTGCCTAACCCCTAACTCCCCATTCACTATATACGTAGTGACGCACTATATTGTAGAGTAGACAATTCAGACTCAGTTCTTTCTTCTCACTGACTCACACGTGACTACTAATGATGTCCCAAGCGTCAGACTACAAGAGAGTTCACTAAAAATAAGATAAGAGATAGGACTTTATTGATCTCACAATTGAGAAATTCACTTGAAGCTCCTGCTCTCAAAAACAATAGTAGGAAAATAGTGCAATCAAACAAGAACAGGATAATGTGCAAGTAAGAGTAACTAATGGCTGTAATAATGGATTTATGCAATAAAGACAAATTCAAATGACAGTTTGCTATATATGAATAAATGTTAGTCAGATAACACGGATTTTACAGTAAGAAAATGACTTGGATTACTGCATTATTGCTAAAGGTAAGCAGCACACCTTCTATCGTAACAGGTTATATTTAAGTGGTTCCATAGGCCCCTCCATCCCGTGGGTGCTTTGGAGCTCGATTGAACACCCACCAAAATCTTTGGACACTCAGGCATTTGCCCTGATTACAATATTATTCAAATGATATAACCTGCAGTAGCCTGACTCTCATCAATTATTATTATGATTTAGTCGTTTGAATGGGCTCAACCTCAATGACCGCCCCATGACAAGTTAATTCATCAAGAATATGCAACATGCAATTAAAACTCATTTGTGTTGTGTTCAAAGACCTGACTGTTCTTTTCCTGTCTCTGTCGAGTGCGGACGTATCTTCTCATTTCTCCTGGCTTTCATGCTTTTTTTCCTGCCTCTGCGAGTGTCTTGTCTGACCTTTATTTTTCCTCTTGGACCACCTGCTCGCTGTCCTCCCGAACCGCTAAACTATGGAATTGATTAACTGGAATCTCGGCGCAATTTATACGTTTTTTTTCACAAAGTGAGGCCACGGAGGAGGTCGTCTTCCCTGACCGGATTTTCACAGCTCGGTTTGCAATGCATGTTGTTTGCCTAGCTGTCCTGTCGGTCGGAGACATCAAAGATATTTACTTATTTGGACTCTTGATAACAGGGTACCTGCTTATTCGATGGACTGCCCTGGATTATCGGGAATTTGGAATGACAGCAGTTTGCGATCGGACCACGCTGCTGTCCGTTAAAATTAACAAGCACTTTGGAGCAGGGAGTGACCGAGTGATGGAATTACACCAGAAAGTAACGCACAACGATGAACTGTTATGTACGACCTGGCAGCTCGCTGTGGAGACGGACAATAGTTGGACTATATTTTGGGAGGAAAAGGGTTGAACTGTGAAGGGAACTACCTGCTCTGGAGAACTGAACTAAAGCTGAGACCAAGAAAAAAGCTAATTCATTATAAATGTATGAACTATTGCTGGAATAATTCTCTTCCTCCTGAGAGGGGAGGTTTGAAGCAGCTGGACCGCTTATCTCTCCTACTTCCCTTCAAGGCCAAGCCATGGAGCTAAACCTGATAAGGACTGAGCTCTCTGGGTCATATTTTGCATAACACTGACTTTCAGTCTTTAAGTAACCGCACACACATACCCCCTCCCTAACCACGCCCCCGTCGTTCTGAGTCGACACGTTTCTTCAGCCCCACCCCCTGGTCAATGGCCAGTTATCGTATATTTCCCATGTCTTGATGTGTCTATATATGTGCTTTGCCTTAACTTAACCTGATTGTAATTTCGCATATCTTCTTTTGTAAGGCGCATTGAGTTGCCTTGTGTACGAAATGCGCGGTATAAATAAAGTTGCCTTGCCTTGCCTCATTGCCGGCTGTTATCCGACGACTCTTGCAAAGCATTGTGGTCTATATTGACCTTTTCGTGGGTAATTTTGAGAGCACTGCTTTTTCCTCTCTGGACATTCGGACACCACTACAAACTTAATAGCAGACTCCCTCCAATTGATCAATCAGTAAATAAATACCAAGAATATACATTATAAAGATAGAAAAAAGAAACAATTTTCTTCCATTTGTACAATTCGTACAACAGCAGCCTGAATTATTGACACTAGTCTTTTTCTGTAACTTTCAATAAAACCACAGCTTTTATTGCAACTACAATAAAACATTTATATATATTGGCAGACTTGTGCCTCTGTACGTAAAACCTATTTTAGTACAAATTCTAAAATGTACACAGTATGCCAAATGTAGTCCTTCACTGTCAGCCTTTTACCTACTTAACGTAACGGCCCATTACAAGATGGTGTTGTTTTTCCACTATATCTTGTTATAGAATACCTTGAGTCTCACTACAGCATTCACGGCTGAGGGGTGCGTAGGGGTGAACTGTCCCGCTATGGGCTCGAGTTTCCCCTCCGTTGTGGACCGTTCTTTATGTTCGGTTCTGCACTGGAGCGCTCCTCTGATAGCAGCCCCTGGTTCATTCAACAGCTGACTGGACTCATTCAGGCCTAAACAGCATTGATATGCAAACAAGCCGGTTCAGCTGCGGGTCTGTATTCCCACATAAGTATCGTGCTGTCACGGCTCTGTGCAAGTGTCCAGGGGTAAATCCCAAAGACACTGGGATTAGCCTAAACCCGGATATATAAGGATGGATGGACGCTGCCACCCCTCGAGATCTTTACACCTAAATCAAAGTGACTGGTGACCCTTCCTTCTGAGGTCAAGTATGAGACTGACTACAGGAGGATAAGCCTCACAGCTTTGCTCCAAGAAAACACCAAAATGCTCATTTATAATTCACTTTAGATTTCTATTATTAATTCGATGTGCAGCTTTCTGTACTATTGCATATGCCCAAGTGAATGCGATAAGGAAAACAGGTTTGCTTCACAACTTCTAAAACTGGTCATTTGGGCTTTTCCAGGAGAACACATTTTAAAGAGAAACCAAAAAACTCTGGATCTGGAGACTGCTCCTGACAGGTTGCTCCAGCAGAATTAGAATGGGCCACATGCACATACACATTTTCCATTGGAAAAATATGTAAATATGCAGATAAATACCAAGATTAACGAGCATCCATTCAGCTGTACTTTAAAGGCACACTGCGTAACATTTTGGATTTGCCAGCAATACAAAATATGCCCCTAATGACCAGCTAGACACAGAAAAGGCTTTTTGTGTGTGCAATGATTAATCAAAGACTGAATTTGGATGGGCAATAAACCTTTTTGAAAGTCATATTTGGCTGGCTTTAGTCAACATCTCCATGGAGACGAGCTGGAGACGTCCTCGCTCCCAGAGGTCTGTGGAGAGGTGAACCTTTTTTTCCTTTTTTTTGGTGATGTTTTTCAACAAGAAGCGTTTCTGTAATAAAACAAATGTGTGGATTTATTCCATTTATTGAGTAAAATGTTGTACAGTGTGGCTTTAAGTCCTAATGCCACAACTGTTTCAGAATACACTTTTTATCCAGGTAGCAGCAAGTCAAGTTTAATACTTTTGAATCCTATTTTAAGGCCAAGAAATATTATTTTGAATGCCACAAAAACAGCAAATTATCACATTTATATTTCAATAGATGTCCACCCAGTCACACAATAGAAGAACGAGGAGATACTGTGAATATTACACTACTAACTGGACATAACATACACATTTTTGGGCTGATAGGTTTGCAGCGTTGACCAATATCTTACAGAAAAACGCAAACATTGTGAAAATGTGGACAAATTTGTTTAAAAAAAACATGTTATATTGTTGTCAGAGATTTGTCCCCACTTTCCTGTGACCATCCAACCACACAACACGCCTTCTCAGTGCAGTCTGTCTGGGGCTGCGATGATCCCCACTTCTCCCTGTCTCTCTCGCCTGCTCTGGAGGTCAGCACCAGCACTCACCCCGGGGTTCAAAGCTCACAGTGGCCTCCTCCAGCAAAGGTCACCCGGACTCATTTGACCCTGAAGTTCATGGGGTTATTCTCAGAGCGACTGGCCACCCCTGATTAATATATAACCGACTTCATGTAATGGACTCATTTGCGGTGAATGATAGAACTAAATTGGTCATTATTGGGGAGTGGGGAGACCTCTGTGTCGGACTATAATCTATGATCGCTAACGTTATGGCTCTGGGGTTTGAATCGGTGTGAAAATATACATAAATCTCAATATGTAAGGAGGAGGAGACTGTTGTGTAATATAAGCTGCAGTGAGGCATTGATTTGGTAAAACAACTGCTTAAGACTGATAACACTTAGTTTAAAGTGGACATTTGATAGAGGAGTCATCTGTTCACCCCCTGACCTCCAGGCAGGAGAGTGTTCGGGGTAAGAAGAGTCCGCCGACAGCCAGACATACCCAGGTCTGACACTCATGGTAATGATTTCCAAATGAACACGATTTTGTGGCTATATTGTTTTATCTAGAAAAGAATACAGTGCGTATTTATTCTTCAAATATTTGTTTTTTGCAAACTATGAGTGCTTGCCCCGTGAAATTTTGGTTAAAAAATAATGTGTATCTTAATTAGCTAATAAAATATTTGGCTTTGTTGAACCTAAGTGCATTATGGAACTTTATGAAGTGAAATTTAGTTTTTGTTTATTAAAGATTATTTGACCTTTTTGTTATCCAACTGCTGTATGATTGATTAGCTTGGCGCTTTAGTTTCCATCGCAGAATCCTCGATGCTCCAGGATCAATTGTTTTATTGTTTCTGGTAGGTTTTCACTGCTGACGGACCCTCTCACCAGAAAACCTACAAAACAATTGATCCTAAGGCGTTACAGAGGCCATCGTGATCAAAGGTAAAGGCGCCATGCTGACCACTAGGGCCGCACGATATTGAAGCTACTTGCGATATGTGATGCGGCGGTGCAATATTGCGACACCAATCCATTTCAACACGACACGTTCCATTCAAATTAAACACAACTCGCACGTTTTTCAGCTAGCAGGAGTCATCAAAAAGCACAAAATCAGGATCAAAAATTGGGCAAACATGAGGAAATTAAAACTTTTACACATTTTTAAGTTTTGTTCATTGTTTGTTTTTGACTGAGTTTGCAAAAAAATGTCTGAGTCAGATAAATAGTGATGTTGCGATATATTGTGACTTCTTGCGTATCGTGATACAATATTTTTTTAAATATTTTGTGCAGCATTACTAACCACCCATACAGCTCTTTGGTCTCAAAAAGGTCAATTACACACAGATATCAGGTTTTTGGTTTGTTTTCTCGAACATAAAAAGTTGCATAATGCATCGATAGCCGATAGCCATTACTCTAAAAAGGAGAAATTTCAGACTGACATGATAGCTGAACTGACATGTCTTTCTGTAATTATCATTTCTGGGACTGGCTTCAGGAATAAAGAATATTAAATGTCAACAGATATGAACAAGCCAAAGTTCAGCTAATCAAAGGCTTAGGAGGGTACAACGTAGTCATCGTGGGCCAGGTCATATTGTAGAAGACGTTTCATCTCTCCTTCAGGAAGCTTCATTTCTAATGTTTATTCTATTCAATGAGCTATATCTCAACTTGCCTCTTTTCGACTGCTAGTTGTGGCCGACAAACAACATCTTGGCCGCCTCCAATTAGACCGGAATTGAAAACTTTGCGCTTCCAAAATCGTCCTTGAAGCGCCGAGCCAGGCCACTGTTGGTTCCGTCATAACCGCTCGTACAGATGCCAAATCATACAAGGCCTGATTGGTTTAATATGAGGGCTGCTTCACTTTGATGGGCAAGCTTCAAATTAGGTGCAAACACTTCTGGTCCCGGCTTTGCGCTCAATGTTTGCTCTGTAATTAGCAGCTCATGAAAGAGAACAAGACGCGCACTGTGCATTAGTTTGAAATGGAAAAAAAAATTTCCAGCGCCCGGTGTTGCAGACTTTGTAGATGCTCGTTTCCATTTGAACTGCGTCTCGATGACAGTTTGGTTAATGAATGAAGCTGCTTATTGATTCCACCATATGTTTGACAGAGCCGCTTCAGTGGGCTTTTGTGCCTTTTCCCAATCGAGCATTTTTCGCAGTTCGCTCGCTCGCAGAAATACGCAGCAGAGGCAAAGATGCGGCGCCGATGGAAACTGGATTCAACATGTTTCAGTCAAGGGCGCGGGGAACAGGTTGTCTTAAAAAGTGCTGAGGTAAGAAAACAACAAGGGAGCGGTATAAATGGACGCCCGCCCTCAGGGAGAGTCATTAACACTTAATGAAGCTGGCCTACAGTGGATATCTACATGTGACCTAGCTTTGACCCCGAATGGCACGCCGTCCTCCTAAACCCGGCAAATGATTTGAAAGAGGCTGTCAATTGTGCTCATCAATGTGAATGATTTTTGCCGAATATGCAAATGTACCAGAAATGAAGACAAATATACAAAGGCGGTCCAAAGCTGGGCGATTTTCGGAGCGATTTTCATCGGCGAACATTGTGCAAACGAGTCTTATACAAAGTTTCACATTTTGTGTCAAATACAGCCCATAAATGGCATGCCACGCTCAACAGTGGATAGATACAAAAACCCTAAGCCTGCTTTTTCCACCTGACTGTTTTATGCTGATTAAAAGCATTTTTTCTTATTATTTAATTTACTGTACTTTCTGGACTATAAGTCGCTCTGGAGTATAAGTCGCACCAGCCAAAAAAAAATGCAGAATGAAGAAGAAAAAAACATATAAGTCGCTCCGGAGTATAAGTCGCATCAGCCAAACAAAGAAAGCAAAATGAAGAAGAAAAAACATATAAGTCGCTCCGGAGTATAAGTCGCACCAGCCAAAAAAAATGCAGAATGAAGAAGAAAAAAACATATAAGTCGCTCCGGAGTATAAGTCGCACCAGCCAAAAAAAATGCAGAATGAAGAAGAAAAAAACATATAAGTCGCTCCGGAGTATAAGTCGCACCAGCCAAAAAAAAATGCAGAATGAAGAAGAAAAAAACATATAAGTCGCTCCGGAGTATAAGTCGCACCAGCCAAAAAAATGCAGAATGAAGAAGAAAAAAACATATAAGTCGCTCCGGAGTATAAGTCGCACCAGCCAAAAAAAAATGCAGAATGAAGAAGAAAAAAAACATATAAGTCGCTCCGGAGTATAAGTCGCACCAGCCAAACAAAAAAAAGCAAAATGAAGAAGAAAAAAACATATAAGTCGCTCCGGAGTATAAGTCGCACCAGCCTTGGCAATTACCTGGGCATGGAGGCGTAACTGCACCGTTGACAAGCCTCTCCCGGCCTCACGTTGTTCAAGCACCCATTTGTCAACTCGTTCCCCTAGCTGTGGCCCTCTAGCTTTTAGCTCGCGATTAGCTTTTTTGTTTTCTTCATTGCAGTGAGAGTAACCTCCACTTTTTTGCCAGTCACAAGTTTCTCGCTCACTCCAAACTTTCTTTCTGCTGCTTGATTACCGTTTTTTTTTTTTAAATCATCAGAGGTACAGGAGTAGCAGATACTGATACACAAGCCTACAGCGGCCACTAGCGGCTGTCAGTGTGAAAATAACAAACATAGTGGGATTATACATTGTGATATATAAGTCGCACCTGAGTGTAAGTCGCACCCCAAGCCAAACTATGAAAAAAAGTGCGACTTATAGTTTGGAAAATACAGTACTTAGAGTTTGGGCTCCATATTTTCCCGTTTCAAACATAAACGAAAAAAGTAGTTGAAAATATACTGCAACCTGCTGCTAAAACTCATTTCTAGCTTTCACAATAGTACTTGATTTTGTTACTTGAGTAAAGTACAGATAATACTGAAATATTACCCTAATAAAAGTAGCTCAGTCAAATTATTACTGAAGTAGTCGCTGCAGAAAATTGCTGAATATATATTTAGCTGCAGACGATGTGCCACACCAGCTGTTTTTAGGCCCCAAATAAATTAGTCCACCCTTAAGAAAATGAGGTATACTGCATCTTTGAAATCGTTTCCTAAATTTTACATAGCACTCACTGCACATGTGGAAAGCATTTTGCGTAATCTTTTGGGTGAACAGTGTGTACAGTCCACTAACCTCTATGTTTCTGTCCTCAGGGTTTTGTTTATGCCACAGCGCCCAGAGCTAAATGAGTCGGTCTTCCACAGAACAGATGTCTGGGGAGTCAGGTCTCCTCTCTTTACCCAGGAGACCGGCGTTGGTCAGATGGAGTTTCGTCTGGGTCCCTCTGCGGGTCTTTAAGGAGCTGATTGCCTTTCAGCTGCCCATTCTAAAAAGGAAAAACAGAAGTGCGCTAAGTGTCGAACGCAACAATTTCATTCGGATGCTTGGGCAAAAGATCCATGAGTCAAAAAGGTACTTGTACAGTGACCTCTCTTGTAGACACTGATGTAAGTTTGGCAACGATGACAACAATGTGCCCGAATGTGGATTTGAACAGGTGATCTTCTATAGTTGATACAGATCATCAGATAGAAATTATTCTTAAAGTGTCAGCCATTAATGGGCGTGGAAGTAGATAGCAACAAAATAACATTAGGATTGATTAAAACATAGAACATGGAGGAAAAGTTAAGGCAGAAGTGTAAAAAAAAAAAAAATTAAAATGTTATTATTCATTGACCAACACTATTACGACCTATTAAATGGACAGAAAACATTATCATTCTTCATCCTAAAGCCACACCGCGTAACATTTCACTAACTAAATAGAAATGAAATACAAGAATTTATTTTATTACAGATAGTTTTTGTCATGGAAAATTTGCTAAAACATTAACAAAGTGGGGACGTCTCCAGCTCGTCTCCATGGAGATATTTACTAAAGGTAGCCAAATAGGAGATTTAAATGAGTTAGGTCATCCAAATCCATTCTTCGAGCAAAAACACTGTGTGCTTTTATGAGCAATTAGTACTATTTTTTGAATTGCTGGCAACAGTGTAATCCAAAATGTTACACAGTGTGCCTTTAACTTGAAGACAAACCATAGTCATACATATAGAAGCAAAGTTATGCTGACTCATATTTTGTCTCTTATGAATATTTTATTTACTGGTTTATTTGGTCGGGACAGTGCATGTTAATGAACATACATGGGTCTCATGCATGTAAACAAGCCACACCGGATTGTAGCCTTGGGCTAATTTGCATCCGTCGTCCCCCATGCGCACTCACATTCATCCTGGCCTATTGTACATGTTTTTAGTGGTAGGGGAAACCGGAGTACCCGGAGGAAACCTACGCAGACACGGGGAGAACATGCGAACTCCACACAGAAAGGCTCCGTCCTGGTGGGAATCGAACCCGGACCTTCTAGCTGTGAAGCACGAGCTAGAACTACCGTGCCGCCCAATAGGCTTAACATTATTAGTAAGATTAACATTATTAAGAACCAAGCAGATGGTTCCCAGTTTGGATGTGGAGATGGGAACAATATTTCTTCCCATTCCTGGAGACACAAGGGTGAGGCAAAGACCACCTCCCCGGGTCTGATTATTTAATATTGAAGCGCTTTACTCCGTGGGTTGCGAAAAGGCCAGAGATTTACGGTCAGTATTCAATAAGGGGCCTGTCACACGAGAAAACAGGAACACAAGACTTACAGTGCAAATCACCCGAGATTGGCTGGCTGCTGTGGGGGGATAAGAGATAGCTGAAAAGATAGAAAGAAAGATGGATATAAGCATGCTGGGAGAGCAGAAGGATGAGAAGAGCGTGATTAGACAGCGATGGAGGACAAATGGGCGATAAGTCCAACGTGCAATAGGGCTGGGAAAACCTCTCCCTACAAGTCAATACACAAGGTTGATAATACAGTACAATGCAATACAATATAACACAGTAAATATTGTGAGCATTTTGAAAGACATGTCTCCAAAGGTTATGGACTAAATAGCATCTGACATTTGTTTAAGTGTTAAGATTGAAAAGCGCAATAACACAACAAAATGTAGGTTTAAAAGAGCTTTGAGTGCCTATAGGTTCGAAAAGCACTATATAGTATGAGACCATTAACCATTAAAGAGGGTGTTATGCTTTTTGCAGGTATTTGGTAATGAATATCTTTATCATTATCTTACACTTTATTCGTTACAAAATTCAATACTGTTCTAAAACATCTGAAACCAAATATCCAGTAGTTTCACTTCCTGATTTCATTACCCTTCATAAGCTCCTCCTAATCCCCTCTTCTGATCACTGCAGACCCCGGTCATATCCTCTGCATTCACAATTCCAACTGCTCCCCTCAAGCAGAAGATACAAGGTCCTACAAGCAAATAGCAGATAAAAACACTCACAAAAAAATCATTCATCCCATCTGCAATAAAGATCATGAACAAGTAGCATCAGCTTTAGTGTACAGCATGTCTGTATGTATTTGCATTGTGTGTAAATTGGTCTGTTTGCTTTTTTTTTAACTTGATTAAATGCCTTTTAAACCGTGTCAAAGATGTATTTCTGCCTCTATTGGGACAGACAATAAAGATCACTTATTTTATCTTATCTTGTTCCCCTTCGCTGCACAGCTATTTCAATAAAGCGGGGAAAAAACAAGAAAAAGGAAAACAGACAAATTATTGCTAATGATTTTACTCCATGATGAAATTATTAACTTTGCAAGAGATCAAGAGGTGAGGAAACTATTTTGTGGATGCTTAAGACGTGCTTTTTGTGGAATGCCGCAACGATGCTGACAATAGCCATCGGTGAAGATCCAAAGGTTATTCAAAGATGCGCAAGCGGCTCGAAACACGGCTCCAGGTATGTTTTTGATGAGTGAACAACATTGCAACATGGTAAAAAGCTCTAAATATTTTTCATAAATATCCCCCCTCTAAAAGCAGTGCTGGGGTAACGTATTACAAAAGTAACGAGTTACAAAAATATATTACTTTTTTCAGTAACTAAGTAATATAACTTATTATTACTAAAACAAAATATGGACATATATTAGTCATTACAATGCAAGTAACTCAAGTTACAAGTGCATTTAAATGTATGAACAAAAAAATGCCCTAAAATAAAATGCAGCACCAAATCAAGTTGGACTCTAGTGTATCTTCAGTTAAATGTTGTCAAACAAAACACGAGAATGGGGATAATGAAGGAAAAGGAAATTGTTGACTACACTTTTGCTCGGTGGCATTATTACTATTTTCAGTTTATATCTTGCCAAAAGTAACTCAAAAGTAACTCAAAGTAGTGTAACTCAGCTACAATGATGAAACAGTAATACAAACATATTACATTTTTAAAGCTGTAACTACTAATATAGAATATATTACAATTTTTAAGTAACTTGCCCAACACTGTCTAAAAGTGTTGAACGGTATTATTATTATTATTATTATTATTACTATTATTAATTGGTATTGTTGCAAAGGTGTATTGCCATATATTGCAAACAGAGGATGCTTCAACTCAATGCATACAAATCTTAACGCTCAGGTCATGCCTCCAACACCACTGAGACCAAGAAAAAGCACACAGCTAAGTCCTGGCTAAATCCATTTTCCGTTCTTTACTTCCTCGCCATAGGAAATGCATATTGCCATCAGACAGAAGCCTAAGTACAAACACATGTTACTCTCGTTCAGTTTAAATGAAGGGATTCTTTAAAAAAAACAAAAAACACCAAACAAATTGTCCTCCTCTGGTCATCTGTCAGTTCTGCAGTGAAGCAGAGGCAGGTGATTGACACTCTGTGGTTTTGAGGGATCGTTCAAGCCTGAAATGTGTAGAAGAAAATTACTTATTGGTTATTCTATAGCCATTAATCTCAATGTGATGAAGAAGCGCTTTAGGTGGAAAGGCGCACATTACCTTGGATGATTATATTGACATAATCCACAATGACCTTTCTGCTATACTTACGGTTATTCTGGCCGTGCTCCTTGTTTGTGTCAGATAATTCATTTTTAAAAGCATGATACAGGATGCATGTGTCAAAGGCCTAATGTAGTACTAGTCACAAAAGAGGCACTCCCCCCCCCCCGTGTTGATTTAGAAACCATTGAGAAGGATGTTTTTAAATGACGCCGATGACTATGCCAACTGCTGTGGCTGCGGAGACCAGCTTTAGAATAACAAAGTGATTTGGATGTCAACTAGAAGCCAAAGTTAACTTTATAAATGTGTAAATGTGGTCAGAGGGATAAACATCCAGAAAACATTGACAAAAAAGTTGTGGTCCGACCTCTTTGAAAGTCCAGCCAGTATGAAAGAATCATTTGGTGACCTGACCCATGTAGTCTTCAGCTTCTTCTGTTTTATTTTTACTCTTTGGCAGGTAAAGTCGTAGGTAAAGAATTTAGGTAAAGTAAACAAAGTGCATGTATTTCAATTAAGGAGATGCATGGCGAGCAGAAACCAAGAAAAATCTCTTGAGAACAGCGTTTTGCCGGCTGCACTGCATCTATAAAATACATATAAGTTGACGTGGACATGAAATGCTCAAAGCAGATTTATATCCGCATTTCCAAACATATGGGTTTAACTTCCAACGCAATCAATTTGATTTCTCCCCCGGCCGCGATGTAAAACACCTCCGTTCCCGATAAGTCAAACCCTAATCCATAAATCCCAGAGAGGCCATGACAACATTCTGCGTATGGCGTTAGGCGTAGCCGGGGACACCTCACATTCCAACAAGATCAATGCTTCAGTGGGATAACCATAATCGCCTGACCTCCCACAGCCCCTCAGACACACGGCCTGTTCCTCCCACCACGACGGAGACGTCGCTGACTCCCAGGTAATGGGGCACATTGCAGGCAGAGCGTGAACCTCGGCTTGGGGATCAATAGGCAGCAAAAAAGCAAAGGTAATATGATATTGACAGAGCCGCAATTACAAGACGAGCGCGACTTTATTGTCCGATACATCTCTGTCCTTGTTTCTTCTGCGAGTGCTCGTGCATGCATGGACTTAATATATCTTTTTTTACTTGCTCCAGGAGTGCAGCCTCGGCACGTGTAGCATCGATAGCTCAGTGACCGGCAAAAGGAAATCAATTACTGTGTTGTTATTATCAAAAAGAGATCTGCCACTTATTCCAGCACAATTCCCAGTTTGCACATAGATTAGACATTATTGAGAAATAATATAAGCCGGAGAGAGTCACCAAAGGATCTTTTAAAAGATAAATTAGGTATCGTGTCACTTGTATGAGGAATTAAACCGCAGTCAGGGGTCATTTTATCGTCAAAATACTGACTTTGTGTTTTAAAAGCAGTGATTAATCGGACATGCTTGTGTGAAAATCTGTCTAGATCAAATTATTCCGAGATATACTTGATGTTATGAGTCGCCAAAGTGAAATAGCAGAAGTCCAAATGCTGGTGGTCCAAAATCGAGGGAATGACAGTGAAGGGGAAAAGCGGTTGGCCATTAAATGAATGTCCTGGAGAGGAAGTTAAGAGAAGAAATATAAAGAAGGGAGTATTATAGTCCAAATATAACATAGGCTACATCAACGTTATACAAAAGGATCATTTTGAGTCGATGGAGACATAAAATAGGAATTTTCTTCTGCACACTGCTACATCCAGAGTTCAAGTCCTGTTCTAAAAATCTGTGGTATGCCATCAGGGCCAGCAGGGCCTCCTCTGCTGGTCCTGGCCAAATGAAGAAAAAAAGTGTATAATGTTTAATAGTATATTTAATTTCTAATTTATTTCTATAATGTACAGTTGAGTCGCTTATATTGATTTTGTTGATGTGTAACTGTAATTTCCTACTCAAAAAGTGCATTAAACACCTCTGGCGAGCTGCTCCTCCTTCTCCTTCTCCACAGATTCTGCTGGCCCTGTGTTGTCAGGCCGCACCAATGTCCGCTGGCTGCTCTGCTTTGCGACGACGACACTGGAGGCCGCCATTGCTCCGCCATTGCTGCAGTACCGCCATATAGCCGCTAGTAACCCATTGGAATCCATTGCACTTTAGACACGTTAAAAACGACTTTAATGGCCGGTGCCTAACTTTTTGGAAGTGTCTACAGCTAGATATTCCTCCTGTGATTACGCTGGGTTAGACATGATCAGAGGCACCGGGGTGGTTATGTTAGGATACATTTTAGAAATCTCCTACTTAACGGGTGTCTGACTGTTAGCATTGGAGCTGCGCGAGCTACACGTCACACAAGGGCCGAGTCTACAGTGAAGATCCCGCCCTTATGCTCTTATTAGGAACATGCTTCGTCAGAGCAGGGGAGGAGGAGTCTGTAAATCCGCCATGATTTCCCCCTCGAACGTCGTCATTATGTTAAACGGGGAGGAGTGAGTATTAACGGTCTATTAATAATATGTCTATGGGCTGCAAACATGATTGACAGCCAGTGTGACTGACAGAATTATCAGCCAATCAGAATTCGATATACATTGACAGTACGCCCCCCAGGGCCGTCAGTAGCTCAGTAGCTTCCCCTACGTTTTGTTCGCCTGGGAAAACCACTAATGTATCCGCGCATGGGCAAGACGTAAATCAGAAGCAAACCGGATAAACAGATATTCCTCTTGGAAATATCCCAATGAAGTGGATTTATTGATCATGGCTTTTTGGGGCCCCTTCCTCATGAAGAGCTTCGATAGCAAAGCAGCGGGACCGACAGCGGGACGTAGACGCTTGGCTCCCCGGACAGGAGAAGAGTTTCCCCGCGTAAGCTGTGCTGGGACTCGGGCAGGGAACAGGTACAGGACTACGAGCGCTAAAAGCATCTCACATAGCACCAAACTGTAAATTTAGTATCTTTTTATTACAGTGGATTTTGCATTTGAGTTGATCTCTGGATGTCTGGCTCTGTCAACAAAACATCTCCTAAAATGTCCACGTTATAACGCGCTTGTCTCCGCCTGTCATGTGTCGTGTGTTTCCATATTCTAGTACGAGTGTTCCCGAAGGTTTTTGATTTTGTTTGGGGGCGATCAGTTTAATATGCGTTGACAGCGTGAACCCAGGTTGCTATTGAAGGCCCTGACTGAAACCCCACGGCACGCCACTGCTAAAAATATATTCATAGAAGTAAGGTGTTGTAGCGTTTCTGTACTAGCAAGACTCTAGGTACAGTATATGACCCGATTCTTTAGCAAGCAGAATCACAAAGTTTTAGTGCCAAAGCTTTTTTCTCCACCCCCTGAACCTATCGCTAGCGCAGCCACCTGTCATTCGACTTTCGGCCCTGCTATTGACACGAGTGGTTTGATCAGTTCTTCGGAGGAATCACAGAATCTGTGTATTCACAGTATTGGATATCAAAGTGTATATCAAAGTCTACTTTCCGTAGACCAGTGGTTCTCAAATGGAATGGCATCGGAAGCCACCATAAGATAGCAAGCTACAACCATAGACTGTAAATCAAGAATGGACTAATTATAGCCCTCTTCTTCCTGAAGCTCTAATGGACTTTCCATTTGGACTTTTTTTTGTTGCCCTTTTACATCATTATTGAATATAGGCTTGTCATTCTTACTTCCACGTGTTTGTCTCAACACTTGCAGCATCGTCCTATTTCATTCCTTTTGCTATTTTTTAGTTTGGCCCTATTCTAAATAATGGAGCTGGCTCCAAAATCCAGCGACATTGCTAGCATGAATGAGCTTCAGTTCGTACTGAACGCTATAGGGGAGGCCACCCTCACTTACGCCATTCTTAATTTACAATTTTCTATGGCCACGACCAAAATTAGAATTGAATTTGTCATATACAATGTAAAATATTGGAATTATTATTATTAATGAAGAATACAATATTTTACGTTGTATACATTTAATTTAAACAAGCCTATAAAGCTGAAATCCCCTCCTGGAACCGCCATCTTAACGTGGTGGAGGGGTTTGAGCGCCCGAATGATCCTGTCGGGGCTTCGTGCCCCTGGTAGGGTCTCCCATGGCAAACAGGTCCTAGGTGACGGGTCAGATAAAGAGCGGTTCAGAAGCCCCTTATGAGAGACCAACAGGCCCGGTTAGAATCGAGAGGCTGTCCTTCTGTGGACCCACCACCTGCAGAAGGAGCCATATAGGGGCTGGTGCAATGTGATTTGGGCAGCTCCAATGGCTGCCCCCACGACCCGGCAACGGACAAGTGGAAGAAAATGGATGGATGGATGGATAAAGCTGAAATCATAATCAAAGCAACTCAGCAACAATGATTCTTACGCACTAAGGTAGCGTTTTCATATTTTTAAGTAACATTCCCTGGAAACAGTAACTGACCCACTACTGAAAATTGTTCCCTTCTGTGACCCACTTCTGTGTCTCGACCCACCATTTTTCCTTAAAGCCACTCCTGCTTGTCTGTCTGTCTGTCTAAAGAGTTCTCCGTAACCTATGGACTTCCCCTGTACCTCATCCAAAGAGGCACTCGGGTTAAACCAGGATGTGCCCACCCAAGAGCACGGGACAACTTTCACCCGTACAATGTCTGCAAGACTGTTTCTCTTAATAAAATCTTTCACTTTGACATCAATAGACAACAATGTCCGTGTCCATAAGTAGGGTTTTAAACTGTGGTGGTCTGAGCAAAGTGGAGGGACCCCCTGAGAGCTGAAATGTGAGTGACATGTCAAACTCAATGTAGTCAAATGAAATTCATAGAACGGATGCAGCCAAAAGGTCACACACTCAGGAGAGCTCAGTAGTTTGTCCATTTGTAGATATTAAAGCCACACTAAAAACATGCATCTTTACATGGGCAGACTCAGAGATGTTGCTGTTTGTTTTGCAAAAGGTAGTTACCACAGTGTGGCTTTAAAAAGGGCATAGACATTGTTTTTAAAATCAGTTGTTCATGGATTTGCGTTTAGCAAGTTGAATGCAATTAATTCACAGAAATTATAATATATTATTATGTAAACAGAGTTACAAAAAAGCAGCGGTGGTCAAAGTACTTGATTTTATTGCTTGAATAAAAATACTGTATTTGCTGTAGAAAATACTTAAGTATTTAAAGTAGAAAGTACAAATCAGTTAAAATAAGATAACTTTTCAGCTTGAAAAACACAAAAACTGCGGCTGAATTCGCCATCTGTCTGCACTGCCACATAACAGGGACAACACGTCTTCCTTGTTGTGAGTCATTACATTGACAGTACTTCATCTGTTTTTTTCTGGTGTGCATTTTAAAGCTTTTAAAATAAACACTAGAAATGTTGTTTTGTAGAGAATATTAAATTCATCTTCCATATGTAGTAGAGTATAAGTACGAAGATCTCAACAAAGTAAACTAAAGATCCTCAAAAACGCAATTAGAGTATAGGGCTGAACGATATTGAAGTAACTTGCGATATGCGATACTGCTGTGGAATTTCACTGAACGATTTCAACACAATATGTTCCATTCAAATTAAACACAAATTGTAAGTAACTAGTTTTTCACCAAATTGGGTCAAAACAAGACTTAAAGAACAGTTACATCAGGACGATACAGATATTGGATCACCTAATATCGCGACACAGTATTTTTTGCGATATAGTGAGCAGTCCTAGTACAGTACCTACAGTCCTAGTACAGTACCTACAGTACTTAAATAGATTTACTTTTAAATAATACTTTTTAAGTAAATTTACTACTGACCACGTCAAGTGCAAAATTTCCTAAACAGACATTTAGTCAAAAGAGTATTCCGTCACAAAGGGAAGGAGCACCATTTTGATTTATTTTTACTCTTTCTCTGTTTTTACCAGCAGATTCTCTTTTTGTGTGACACAATATGGAACAATCCAGTAACATTCTTTAAATGGTGGAAGCTGGATGCCTGTGAGAAACATTCAGCTGGGGATGATGACTCCTTATGGATACAGATTGTGTTGTCTTTTTGACTGTACTTTAAGTTACCTAAATAATTGAAGTCTTATGATTTCCTAATGGCGACCATTAAAAGTGTGATTTCAAACTGAGTGCGAATAATGCAGCCCTATAATTTCTCTGTGTTTTGATCTCTCACCATCTGAGTTTATTCTATTCCGTTAAGCTATGCAGTCGGTATAAATTACACTTCACTTATCCGAAATATCTACATCTCTTCTCAAAAAGCCATTCATTTGCGAATTAAAGCCAGCACGGGACTTCACTGTTAATCAGGACTTAGCGTAACATGATTTGACGGCCGCGGTCGGCTCCGAGTTACCCACATCTACACGTCTCTCTGTGTGTTCCCAAGAAGCCATATTGGTCTGTGCCCTTCCAAGTCGCATTGCAAGCATCTTCCTGACTCGCACGCTTTGGGCCTGGCTACAGTGGCTAATGCGCTGCCTCAAGATTTAGCCATAATTCGTTCCATTCCGTTTTATTAAAGGCAAGCCGCGCTGTTATTAGTGAAACGGGGTGATGTCTTCCATATGTGATGTTCCCGGGAAGGACGCGCCGAGGGGTGGAAGAGACGGAGCCTGTTCCCTTTAAGGGCACTTTATGGGTTTGAAGAAGGCCGACGTGACATCCGATAGGTCGAGAGATCAAAGCGCCGTGGTTCAACTCTCACCAACTTTTCAATGGCTCACTGGAACGCACAGCTATTATTTCACAGCGAAACCGAAGGACGGCAACAACGCGGTACGGAAACATGAGTTTATCCGTGGCTGATTTGAAATTGTAGGATGACAAGAAATCTAAAGCAGCAGTAGTTTTGTTGGAAGAGACTTTGTCGATCGCTGCTACAAGTCTTGTACTCCGATGCTGTGTCCTTGGGCAAGACAATTCAAAACGCACGATGATGGCTGCTGTGATGAAGTTACTTTGATTGCAGAGCTTAGAATGGCTCCGATGGTGGATTATGAGCTTGAAAACGCAGAGTGCACTTTCGGGTTCTACCTATTACACAACCACACAACCAAAAGTGAGGTTCACATCAAGCATGGGTTTAATCTCTTAACCCCCACCTGAATGGAGCATAATTTCTCCAGTTTGGCTTTACCCAAAACTAAAAGCTTAATAAAAGCATCAAAATAGCGAACCGGGACGAAAAAGCAACCAAAATACGACAAAAAAGCAATGAAAAAACCCCAATGAAAAAGCAAAAAAAAAAAAACGATAAAACTTAACAAAAAGGGACAACAAGGTTTCGAAAATGTGACAAAAGTGTGACAACGTGACAAAAAAGTTACGATCACTTTTGTAGATCTTTCAAATGAAGCATTACACTGTTGCTCTCCAGTCGAGAAGCTTTTAGATTTGGGTAAAGCTGAACTGGAGAAAATGCGCTCGGTTCAGGTAAGAGGTTAAATGACTTGAATTGAGAATATTTATCTGTCCATGGAGGAACCTCGCCTACAGGATTGGACAAGAAGCACTGAAGTTCCAACAAGGATTGGACGTTCTTCCGCGGTCTTGGCCCGTCTGCTGAGGGATCGGCCCTGGGTCTATCTATAGCCTGTCTGTCCATGGGAGTGGATCTCTCCTTCTGTGGTTCTCCTTGAGGCTTCTCTTTTCTCCCACTGGGTTTCTGAGTTTTCCTCGCCTTGCTGGAGAGTATAAGGACAGGGGACACCCACACGACTCGTCACCACCACCACTGAACTTTTCATTGTCTTGTTTATCGTTTTGTTTCATTGCTTTAATGTTTGGTGCAGCCCAGAGAAGCAACTCCCGTTGTGATATTGGGCTATACAAAACGATTGATTGATCTTGTTTAGAGTAGTTTTCACTCATGAAGACGTTTTTCCTGACCTTGCGTTTTCGATGACATTTCAGACTGGTTTTAAGGTTTTCTTGCTTGAAGTAAGAAAGTAAAACTGCCAATGGGACAAGAGCAATTTCCTTACCCATTGGCAAAGAAATCAACATAAAATAAAGACGAAATGTAGTGAAATATTCTAGGACAATTGCCCAACTACATCTTAACTAGTCAAAACAGCTCAACTTAGAGTGCTTCTGCAGTGGAGCAAGAAACAGCCAAAATGAACAGAATTATTCAAAATTGCGTGAGAGAAGCAAAATGCTGTAGTCCAGGTATTTTTTAGATGAGAAAAAGTTATAACACATCCATTTTGCCCCTTCAAATGCCTCATATTGTGTTATTATAAGCATTTTGAATACTTTGGAGACCTTAGGTAACTGATACGTAATTCAGTAACACTCTCACATATAAAAACACCTTTATTTACCTTATATAGGCAAACAAACAATAGATAATATATGCATCCTTTTGATGAAGGAATAACATTATATCATGGTACAAAGCTCATAATGGCTCGAAAAGTTGAAAATAGCATCTTTAAACATCAACAACTAATGAGTCTCAAAGGGCATGCTATTTTTGTGGAAATAGAAAAATTCTGACCGTTGTGCTTCGGAACTTCTGAGACCGTCATTACAAACGCATTATCGAACTCACCAAGGTAAATGGAAAAATGAAAAGACAGCATAACTTTTGACGGTTAGTGAAAACTCCCAGGACTAAGATTAATCCGGGAAAACCCGAAAATGTAATAAAACAAGTCAATTAATTTAAGCTGAAGCCAGACCACAACCTTTTCCTAACATTAGCACGCTCTGTTCTGAAACACTGAATGACCGAGGAGCTTCTGGTTGTCTGCAGTAGCTTACGATGCCTTCTCCGCACATTTCTCCCTTCATATGTGAGTAATAAAGCCGCTTCATTCCCAGAACAGCGTCTTTCCACAGAGGACTAATTACTACAAAACTCCAGTGTATTGAAACTCTTTGATTGGTCCCTGTGGTCTTATCAAACGAAGGCAGGATTTTTCAGATAGAAGGTGAGTATCGTGTCACCAAAAAATGGAAAAATGACTGTACAACTACGGTAAGTCGGTGAGAAACTATTTTTTTTAAAGTTGGGTAAAGGAGGGCTATGCTTGCTTGCAATCACCGAGTATAGAGTGAATGAAAAAAAGCTACACAAATAAGATTCCCTTTTCCATTTCTGAAGAAGACGGCAGAACATGTCAAGAGCTTAACCGAGCACATTTTCTCCAGTTCGGTTTTACCCAAATCTAAAAGCTTCTCGACTGGAGGTTACAGCCTATAGGCCAGGGTCGCACCTCATTTGAAAGCTAAGCCCTACAATACTGATTGTGACTTTTTTGTTGCGATGTCGCTGCGTTTTTGTCACATTTATTAAGCATTTTACAGTCGTGTTTCCGTCTCTTTTTTTTTGTCTGGTTTTTGGTAGTTTTTATGTCATTTTTTGTCACTTTCGTCATCGCTTTTTCCCTGGTTTTTGTCACTTTTTAGTCGCTTGTTTTATTGTGTTATTGTTGTTTTTCTGGCACTTTTTTGTCACTCTTTTGTGGCTTTTTGTAGCTCTTGTTTTTTGTGTGTGCTTTTTCATCACTTTTAAATTGTATTTTTGTGGCTCTTAAAGGTACAGTCTGTAAGTTTGCAAAGTGAGGAGAGATAGAGTGAAATTTGAAAGTAAGCTATCAAATTCCTCCCCTCTTTAACCAGAAAGCCCTTCTTAGTTTTCAAAATGAGGAGAGCATCTTCAAAAGTTAACAATCAAGCTCCTCCCGCTCCCTCCTGATTGAACCTGACAGGAGGGACTTTACAAAAAAGACTATATATAAATTATTACTAACTTTACATCAAAATGCAAGACCAGGTGGTCGATTTTGCACATTTTAGAAATATGTACTGTAATACATTTAGACTTCCAGACTATCACTTTAAGTACCTTTCTTTTGTTTTCTATTTTCTTCTCGTTTTCCTCACTGTTTTGACACTTTGTTCAAGAAACCTTTAGTAAACTAGAGAAAATGTGCTTGGTTCGGGTGGGGGTTAAGAGGTTAATATTTGTCCACAAAGCCACAAAGCTTGAATTAAAATATGAAAAATGTATGTGTTACTCAACAGCAAATTAAAGTCTGCTTAATCTATCAAAAAACAAGAGCTAAAAAAAATTCCACATATTGTGCAGATACCGCTTCGCACACCATGGCATCGCCATAAAATCCGCAGCACTTAAATCAATAACAATCAGCTCATAAAATGGCAGCGAGTATTGCCACATAGCATGACAGTGTCCTGCATCGTACCGTTTCTCGAGCCGGCCCTTCAGAAATATAATCACTTCTTTGTTTGACCAAAACACATGTCGGGGCTGCTGTTTCATGTATCTCTCTGCCGTAATTGAAGAAATGTGTTCCCTCCGTCATTTAAGGGAAAAACACGACATTTGCAATATTGTTTTAATTAAATGCAAGACTTTTGAGGTCAAAGTTGTGGGAGCGTGATATTTCTGTCAAACAAGGGCAAGTCACTGTGAGGACTTGACTGGTATAGACCAGGACAAGATGCCGTTTGATGTAGCAGAAATATAGCGCGGGGTCTTTCCACAGTTAAAGTGATGAACGGTTGAAAGCTCTGGGTAACATTACATTGACATTGGGTAGATTTGTGGATAAAGAATTCTGAGGACAAAGCAACGTAAATTCTTCAGAGGGGAAATGAAAGCATGGATCAGTGAAACCACGCTTGACATAAAAATATGATTTGTACGATAAGGCTTGACTGACTTTCCCCTCGAGTGTACGGCTACACAATTTTGGAAAACATATCTTATTGCGATTGCGATTAGATTTGTGGGATTTCAATTCAAGATTCAGTTTCCAGTCTGCCCTTTAAACTCGTCCAGAAGCAAATGTTTGAGAGAGGACTGAAATATGAACCGCAAAAATCTAAACTACGGCCGTTTATTTAAACACCACGAAATAATTGCGTCCTTTGAGATTTCATTGTGATTACGATTTCACTTGCAGTCCAACCCCTGAGAGCTGTTATGTTGTTATGTCACTTGGAATAAGGCCATGAGAGTGTTAATACAAGATGCCTGAGCGTGGTGTGTAGGTGGAGGTACCTGTTTTGGCAAAATGAGCAAAGATGTCGTTAGCATTAGCATTTAGCCTCTCCTCCTTCCTCTATGGGGCCAAACGGGGGTGAAGTTTGAAGCGACCAAGCTCTTCCACGTTTTCCCTATTTAAATACAGTTACATGAGTAGTTACACAATCCAAGTATAACTACACAAAATTAAACATGTTGATTTTCTAAGTGGATAAAAAGGGTTACTTTATTGTGAGGCGTAATATTACCTTAGCAGCACTTCGACGTCCGCACAGTAAAGTCGAAGTGCAGAGAGAGGAGAGGAGGAGAGGCTAAATGCTAACAACATCTTCAGTCTTTTTGCGTGACTGAGCGCACGCACAAAGATCAGACAGGTACGCATCAACTCGTCTTAGCTCAGGTAAGAACATATCTCAGTATGCAAAAACGGTGGCCTGATCCTTTAACCGAGTGCATTTTCTCCAGTTCGGCCCAAATCTAAAAGCTTCTCCACTAAAGCTAGGCCAGTGTAACATCTCATTTGAAAGCTAAGACCTACAAAACTGACCTAAACAGATCTTTTTCCTTGCGTTGTTGCTGTGTTGTCATCACTTTATTGCGTTTTTTTTAAATATCATTTTTGTCACTTTTTTGTCGCTTTTTTTGTTGCTCTTTTGTGGCTTTATGAATTTTTTTGTTGCTCTTTTGTCACTTTTTGACACTTTTTGTTGCGTTTTCATGTTGGTTTTCTTCTCGTTCTTGTCGCTATTTTGACGCTTTTTTTCAAGAAGCTTTTAGATTTGGGTAATGCCATGTTCAGGTGGGAGTTAAGAGGTTCATTTATTTATCTTTCTAGGAAACGGGGCAGTATTGTCAAAACAACATTGTCTTATTTGTAGATTTGTAAATGTGAGGATTTGGTATTTTATCAGCTTTGTACTCAGTGACACTTTCTGATCAAATGAAATCGATTAATAAAAAATCAAGGGATGAAGAGCGGAGAGAGACGCCATTCAGGACTTGAACCTGCAATACTGAGGACGAGAAGATAATTACCATCATTAAACATGATCTAAATAGTAGTTGTATCAAACAAGCAGAAACAACTTAGCATATCTCCCCCTCAGAGCTGGCTAATGTCCTTCCTCATATTATAGTGACTGGTAAAAGGCTAACGCACGCTATACGGTCCATCAAAATGGCTGTCGCGGCGGTTACAAGCCACCGTGTTCCTCTCATTATCTCCAACACAGCGCCCGCTTTGGTTGACTGACATCATGCGTGCCAATAATTTCTCTGCGCTGGCTACTTTTCACCGGCACCTTATTACGCCTATTTAAAGTCTCCTCCGCGGTCCGTTTGCGTGTGTCCGCGGACGGCCCTGGATGAGGAGACAGAGAGTATTGTTCAGGCCCCTATACACCAAGAGGGATCCTGGGAGTTCGAGTCAGTCACACAGGTGGCAGGGAAATTACAGTGTGTACGCATAGGCTTGTAGTTTGGATGTCGGCCACTTCTGGGAGCCAATAAAGACTGACCAGACGGCTGCCAGAGAAAAGCTATACTTGGATGTAAACGGCAAGTCCAAGCCAAGAAGAACACAGCGCATAGGACAATATGCTTTTGGATTAGTGCTAGAGGAAATTATCTCATATAGGAATTTCTTATTTTTTAGGAATGGGTGCACAGAAGTGGCACTTTTATTCTATCCAATTAGGTATTTTGTGAGGGTGGATTTTCCCCGGTAGCTTGGCCAGCAAGACCTATTAATCTTTCCTGAGAAAATACAGTGCCTTGCGAAAGTACTAATACACCTTGAACTTTTGCACATTTTGTCATGTTTACGACCCTAAACATAAAGATTTTATTTTGAATTTTTTACTGAAAGTTCACACACAGTAACAGACAACTGTGAAGTGAAAGCATAATGATACATTAAATAAAAAATAGAAAACCGAAAAGTCGGGCGTGCATAAGTATTCATACAGCATAAAATAATACTTTGTGGAACCCCCTTTTGGTGCAATAACAGCAGCAAGTCTTTGGGGTGTGACTACAAGATTTGCACATCTAGAGACTGACATTTTAGCCCATTCTCTTTACAAAACAACTCAAGCTCTGTCAAATTAGAAGGAGAGCGTTTGTGAACAGCAGGTTTCAGGTCTTTCCACAGATTTTCAATAGGATTTAGGTCAGGACTTTGACTGGGCCATTCTAACACATTAATATGTTTGTTTTTAAACCATTCCATTGTAGATTTAGCTTTGTGTTTAGGGTCATTGTCCTGCTGGAAGGTGAATCTCCGCCCCAGCCTCAATTCTCTTGCTGACTCCAGCAGGTTTACTCCAAATGTCTCTGTATTGGCTCCATCCATCTTCCCAACTATTCTTACAATCTTCCCCGTCCCCGCTGAGGAAAAGCAGCCCCATAGCATGATGCTCCCCCCACCATATTTGACACTAGGGATGGTGCACTCAGGACGATGAGCAGTGTTAGGTTTGCGCCATACATAACGTTTTGCATTTGGGCCAAAAAGTTCAATTTTTGTCTCATCTGACCAAAGCACCTTCTTCCACATGGTAGCTGTGTCCTCCATATGACTTCTAGCAAATTTCAAATTTCTTATGGCCTCCTTTCAATAATGGCTTTCTTCTTGCCACTCGTCCATGAAGGCCAGATTTGTGTAGAGCACGACTTATAGTTGTCCCATGTACAGATTCCCCCAGCTCAGCGACAGTACGTCGCAGCTCCCAGAGTTATCTTAGGGCACTTGGTGCATTTGTTACCAGTGCCCTCCTTGTTCGGTCTGTTAGTTTAGGTGGACGGCCGTGTCTTGGTAAGTTCTCAGTGGTGCTATACTCTTTCCATTTCCGAATGATGGATTGAACAGTGCTCCGTGAGATGTTCAAATCTTGGGAAATCTTTGTAGAACTTAACGCTGCTTTAAACATCTCCACAGCTTTATCCCTGACCTCTCTGGTGTGCTCCTTGGCCTTCATGATGTTGTTTAGTGACCAATACACTCTGACCATAGCTCTGAGGCCCTCACAGAACAGCTGGAATTATACTGAGAGTAGATTACACACAGGTGGCCTCTATTTAATGGTTAGGGCAAGGTGTGAACATTCTGCAGTCATTAGGAATGTTATAAAGGCAATTTAATGCACTTCGAAAAGGCTGTATGAATACTTATGCACGCCCCACTTTTCACTTTTCTATTTTTTGAAAAATAACAGAATCATGTATCATTTTGCTTTCACTTCACAGTTGTCTGTTACCTGTCTGTGAACTTTCAGTAAAAAATTCAAAATAAAATCTTTATATTTAGGGTGGTAAACATGACAAATGTGTAAAAGTTCAAGGTGTATTAGTACTTTCGCAAGGCACTGTATATAAATGTGGAATTTCTGTTATTCTATCAATTATTTAATTTTTAGCTATTCCACAGGTGCTTCATTATGGACGTCCTGGGACTATTACCTGGGCTGCACCATATGAGAGAAAATTGCAATGACTGTCTTGAATATTGTGATAATGATGATGTAATCTTTTATAAAACCATTTCAACACGGTATATCCCATTAATTAAAAAAAAACTGTAGCCTAAGCAATTTTTTTTAAATCAAATTGTGTTTACTAAATGTACAAAAACAAGACTAAAATGGAACAAAAATGGAGAAATTATGATTAAGACTGAAAATTTGCACAATTTCAACCTTTTAACCAGCTTTACTCAAATCTAAAAGCTTACACCCTATAGGCCAGAGTAACACCTCATTTGAAAGCTAAGACCAGCAAAACTATTTTAAACCGATCTTTTTCCTTGTGTTTTTGTCGCGTTGTAGTCACTTTTGTGTTAGTCTTTTGTGGCATTTTTGTGGCGTTTTTGTCACATTTTGTCACTATTTTGTCACATTTTAATCCTTTTTTTGTCACTTTACTGTTATTCTTTGGTTGCTTTTTTGTCGCATTTATGTCACTTTTTTGTTGTGTTTTGTCACCTTTTTGTTACGTTTTGGTCTCATTTTTGTCAATATTATGTCGCTATTTTTTTCAAGAAGCTTTTAGATTTGGGTAAAGCCAAACCGTAGAAAAAATGCTCAATTCAGGTGGGGGTTAAAGGTTAGAAAAAACATGTGTAAATCTCATTCAGAAAGGCCTCAATCACTGGGAAACCTCAATGATTTTGCGATACATTTCAGCTTTGTTCATTTTCTTTTACATCGCATTCTTTTGTTGTAGCTCAGTGAATAGCGTTGACATGTCTCCAGCCTAAACGCGACAAAACCTGTAACCATTTCCGTGAATTTATGCAAGCCCCTTGGTTCTTTCGAGCTACAAAGAGCAAAGTACAGCTACAGATGTTTAATCCCTGGCGTGTGTTGTCTTTGTGTTGCCATGCCTGCCGGGCGAACACTGGTGGCTCTGCTTCCTTCTGTGTTCTCATGTTTTTGAAAGAAAGGGCGGACATCTGAACCACAAATCTGCTGTCTGGTGCCATCGCGGAGGCCGGGGGAACAGCGGCTACACACGAAGACAGCAAAATGGAAACAAAAGCCTTTAGTGTTACTGTAAATAAATCCCATTTTTTTACCTTTCAAATTAAATTCTAAAAACTTCACCGTGATTTGTCTGACCATCTCTGTTCACTAACCTCCAATCAAAATCCCTGTGGACTTTCGTGATGAATTGGCACCAAAGAACACAGACTTACGATGCACATATGATGGATTCATGGCACATGGAGTGGTCGAGCGCAGGAAGGGGCCCCAGGGAGATGACCTGTAGCGGAGAGGGCAGCCAATCACGGCATTCCTCCAGTGGCTCTGCTCAGGTCCCGGACACATTTGTAGATTGATGTGGGGGGAAAAAATACATCACAAGTGAGTGCTTATCATAAAAACACAAACAAATATTAAAATGAGCTGCCAAAACGCTAGATCGAAGCTGGATGGATGAGTGAGTAACAAGGGGTTATGGGTGCATTATGTATAAATCATTGCAAAAGTAAGTTTCTCTTGATTTATCTGATGCTTTGATTAATGGACTCACAAACTCGAGCGTGAAAAACCTAATGAAATTATAATTTAAAATTGGGTTTCATTTGAATAGCTCTGGCAAAGGTGCAGATCACAAATTGATTCTTCTGCATTAAGTGAATGTTCAATGCATTTCATCATGCCTTTTTACATTATAGGCAATTGTATCAATACCCCATAATGCATCCCGTATGACTTTTACTACAATACCTCACGCTATGTTTGCATGCATTGTATCATAGGTAAAATAACCATATGGCACTGAGCCAGTAGAGCGCAAATTAAGGAACATAATTACTGCTTGAAAATCATTATTAGTCACGCGGCTGAGACATCCGATCCAACAGTAACCACACGCATTAGTCATCGTGGAAGAGAGACAAGGCAGTGACAGCCAATAAAAGCTGTTGCGTCTGTGATCACAGATAAGAAGTATAAATATCAAGTGTCGGATTTGAGCTATCAAAATAAACCTTAGGATACTGCTATACGGGCTACACCTCAGCAGTAAGCTATGTGAGAAAGGATCCTGTTTTTGAACGATCATTTGTGAGGAAAATACAGAATTCAGAGAGAGATGAGAGAGATGCGTTACAGCGTTTATGACTCACAAAGATGATTCACTTATTGATGATAGAAAAAGCGATTTACAATGGATACTCCCTGGATGAATGAGAGCCTTCACAAACATCACTTATCTAATTTGCTAATGATTGCTTATTTAGCAATAACAGTATTTTGTTATTGCTAAATAAAAAATACTGTAAAACATACAGTATATTATTAACCATTTATTTGTGCATAGTTTAATGGTAAAGCATACTTGATTAGATTTGTGATTATAAGAACTTCTTTTGGTCACCTTTATTGGGACAGTAGGGTACTCACATGTCCCTCTCCCGCTCTCTCTGTCCCATCTATTTATATGGTGTCCCACCTGTTGTAATACAGTATCAATAGTACTAGCCTATATGATATTTAGCCTCTGCCTGGTGTTGCTATATTACTCCGATGACCATTACAAATTAAAATGAGTGTGTTTTTTTAGTACATCTCTGACATGTTAGAACCATATAAACCGTCTTCAGGGAGGGGTCTCCGGGTGGTTTCTCAGAGTCAGTGCTAAACACGGTGAGGCTGTGTTTCAGTTTCATGCAGCTAAAATCTGGAACAGTCTTCATGAGGATGTGAGACAGGCCTCAACTCTGACAATGTTCAAATCCAGACTGAAAACGGTTATTTTTACCCGTGCATATGTGCAGTTTTTATCTGCACTCTTGCTTTTTACTGTAATGAATGTAATTTTTATGTTGATGTTTTGTGGATTTATTTTATCTGCTTTCTTGTACTTTTACGCAACTGTGAAGCACTTTGTGTGTGAATTGTGCTCTACAAATACTGTAAACTTGCCTTGCCTTTTTGTTTTTGGGGTGGGTTGGGGGGTGGGGAGGGATCATTGACACAACAAAACAGCACAAAATAGATGGTTTGGCATAATGTATGGAAGTCCTATGATTACTAAGACATTTAAAGGTGGTTTACTTTGTCAGCTCACCCATTTCTTCTCAGTATGAGGTCATCAGGAAGCACGTGCGCCCGTCATATGGTCGCGTGCGACAGCTGGGCCTGAAGGGCGCGAAAATTATCTGTACATGAAAAATTAAACGCAACAGGTAAGAATGTGCTCATTTTTAACTCAGAAAATGTACAATTTAAACGTGGTATTTGCAAATGTTGTGCCATTTATATCAGCGCTATTATCCATGTAGAAAATGAGAAACAATTGTTTTTAAATTTGATATTTTAAGCTAGCTTGTGTAGGCAGTCCACCCAATGCTTACACAGTTTCCCCCCATATTGTGCGCTCTGTTCCGTTGCATAAGCGTCTCTTCTATAAAAACAGGACACTCTACTGGGTTACCGTTATCAATATAAGATAAATGGCAGCTCAGAACTACATAGCTATCGGAGAACTGCATCCGAACTTCAGTCATGCAGTAAGTAGCATCATTATTTTTGCCATTACTCATTAGCAAAGATACAACCTCTCATATTTTCTCTCATACTTTCTTTTATAGAAGCTAGCTGGTGTCGTCATCTGGAAAACGGACAGCAGAAGTTTTCCTGACAGAAAAAGCAAGTCACCTTAATAAACCTAGACGAGTTGCTCTCAGTGAATGAGTTTTATGTTCTTCTTATTCATGGCGCGTCTCTTTGCCTTGTGGCTTGTATTGCAGCGGCCTCTGGTGGTTTGGAAACGTGTTTGTATCATAGAAAACTGTTCTTTGTCTGTACATTTCAGATATTGGTGAAGAGAGACACACTTTTGGATTCATAATTAGAGACTCGCCTGACTTCTTCGTCAACGTGTCTGCCTGGGGAAGTGAAGCGTACATTAACGGCCTCACAAACAGCTTTTCTATTGGAGACTGTGGTAAGATGTCTGTGATGTTTTCGTCCAATTTGGTCTCACCTCCTCTTTTTGATCTTCATACCATACCCTTTTGTATGACCATGCTCTTTACAGTTACAATAGAAAATCCCTTGATCACCCACAAAGATCCAGAAAAAGCGGACAAATTCTGCCCTACAACCCCAAGGTACAGAGTAAATTGACGTACATACTGTATGAGTTCATCTGATTTCACTGTACAATGTCGTTTTGTTCAGCGTGTTCCGACTGACTGTGACTGAGGCCCACTCCCAGGTTTTGAACTGCGCGGACATGGTCGTGCTTGCGAGGATGCTGCCTCTCACCCATCGGCCTGTCAAAGACCCCCGGGACTTCTACTCTCTGGGGACATTGTGGCAAACGGGCAGACACTGGATGGCACTGTGATAAATGTGTTGGCTGCTGTAAGATCGGTATGATGTGCAATGAAAAAGTCCAAAGATGTATGAAATGTATATATTTTACTAATTTGAAATAAAGTAGGGGAAAGATGTTTTCATAAAAGCACTCCACAAAAAAATAATAAACATTCAAAGCCATCTGGAACGCCACGGACTGATTCAAAAACCGTGTAATTACTGGGGGGGAAAAAAGCATTTAGTTCTTGTTTAACTTGATTGAATCGCCTTTTCAAAACGTGTCTTGTGGTTCTATAGTGCCCAGGGTAGAGCAAGAAGCCCAAAAATGAAGTTGAAGGCCGTACAGTTCAGCTAGAGGCCAGCCCCCTGCACTTAAACCCCGATGAAGAAATGAGCCAAGTCTGAGATGATTTTGTTTACGTTTTCAGATCGGAGAGCAGAAGCAGTTCACCACTTCAGACGGACGCAGAGGGCAGAGGCTGGAAGTCAAGCTCTTTGATGACTCTGTGTCTTCCTTCCCTCTCGTCTGGTGCGTCACGCCGAATCATTTGCGTAAACAGTGGTCCTAAAACGGGCCAAAATGGACTAGAACTAAAAGTTGGTTTGAAAAGAGGGAATCAGGTCATAGCGCCTTTAATCAGAAATCAGTTCAAAATATCTTCCTTTTGGCAGTTAAATGCCTTAGCTGCCCCTCATGTATTGGCTTCTTAGAATGTTTGGATGTTATGTCAAGCATTTGGCCTAAAGGCCACCAAAGTCTGTCTTAGCCTCACCACAAATTTACAATATGGGGCTTGTGAAGTGCGTGTGCGTTTCCTTTTGACCCCGCACTCCCCAGAGTAACTTTTCGACCCCTTGTTTCACTCACAGCTGGGACAGAGAGACCATTCAGCTCGTTCTAAACCTGATGCCCAAGGAGACGGGTAGGTTAACAGCTGCTGCTCATTCTCAACCACAAAACCAATCTTTATACAACTGTTATTCCGACCTGTCATATCGCGTTAACACCGGGAACCAAAGAGAAGCGTGCAGAGGATATCTGAGATGTGACTAACTGTTGTTTTTAACTTTTTATATTCCTCTCAAAGTGCTCTTCATAGCTGACGTGAGGATTAACTTTGACACTTTTCGAAACGGTATGACAGCCACCGTTAACAGCAAGACCATTATCACTGTCAATCCAGGTAAGGGAATACCCATAACATTTGCCGAGCACTCGATTTGATAGGAGAGCTTGCTTTCAACAGATTCTTCCTGCTGTGTGGTTGGCCTATTTCCAACGGTCTAAGCTTTTTGCTGTCTAAGTCGATCAACATTTTTCTCTTAGATACCAGAGAGGCCAGTCTGCTGTTTAACTACGTCAAAGAGGCCGCTGAGACTGGAGTGCTGGAGGAGGAGGAGAAGCCCGAAGATATGCCTGGTGTGGACTACGAATGACCAAACAATAATTTCACACCACACAACTTGTTTCACTACATCTTCCTCAGAGGCTCCTGAATAGTAGCTTAAAAACAATCTTTGTATTACGCTTTAATCACGCTGCTTAAAATTTCACATTTTAATGCAATTTCTGTGCAAACAAAACACCTTGACTCATCCTCAGCTCACACAGATGGGAGTGAAGCAGTTGAAATAAATTAAAATTCCGTAGGTTGCAGCAATTTGTGAAGTAGTGTGCCGTATTGAGAGAAAAGCAATCTGACCACAAGTGATTGGAATAAGCCTTGTAAAGCTGTATGCACAACACACACAAAATAGCACCACATTGGCTGATGGGGAAAGCGTTTTTGTGTTCTTCAGATAATACCCCAGACTTCTGAAGTGTTTGTCCTTGCAGTTGAGTCCATCACAGATGTGTACACTGTGAACCAGCTCAAGCAAAAGGCACTGGACGTACCCGAGCTGTTCTTTGGGGTTATATACAGCTTCATCTCCAAATTTGACGTGGACTCTTCTGTTTCCAAAGTCATTCGAACACGATGGTAATGTTGCGAGAACAGCAACAGCACCCCATAACTATTCTGGTCTGTATAATCGAACTGTGTATCTCTTTCAGCACCAAATGTAAATACCAGGTGTCTGACGACTTGCAGAGTTGCACCAATGACCTGTGTCCAGGCAGAGGGCAGGGTCTGTCCGCCGCTACAGGCTTTGACCTGTTTGTGGATCTCTCAGACCACACCGGGACACTGCAAGGCTGCTCACTCAGAAGCCCAGTGGCAGAGAAGATGTTGGATTGCACTGTAAGTATCACTATGAAGGACTATAGTATTTCTGTTGATAAATGATAAACTACTGATTATAAACTGATGATAAACTATGATTAGGGTATAGAGAATGAATACATACAGTATAATACAGTTACAGTCATTTTACAGACAGAAGAGTTTACCAGTATGACAGACGATGAACGCACGGATCTGAAGTGGAAATATCTTCTGGAAAGATGCAAAATATATGTGAAGGTGGGGAGTCCTACTTTGTTGTATATTATTATTATTATTATTATTATTATTATTATTATTATTATTATCTTTTTTCCTTTAAACAGATCTTTCCACCCAGTAAGATGAGGACAGGGGTCAAAGGGATAATCCTGGGCTGCTCTTTGGCGGATCCAGGAGAGGTGAAGCAACACATGTGTGCACTGTTGCAGAGAGTCTAACTACGGGAGGGGAATGGCTCCAAAAATAGTTCTACAAGCTTTTTTTTTACCAAGTAGTTACTGTACTGTACTCTTTTCTAAATGGCGTGTTTGCTATAACAATAACTAAATTATTTATTTATGTATTTATTTATTTATTTAAAAAAAAGTTTAACTGTGTTTATGTGTCGAACTTGAATACAATTTTCATTAATGAATGACATTATTGTGTGGAAATACACTTCATTGCAAACTTAAAGGTATCTTCAAAAACACTGAGATTTGCCATATAGCAAAAAAGTAAATTATCTAATAAAATCTTAAAAGACACATCAGTGGTTGGTGTACGGATGGTGTAATTAGAACAAAGGCTTTCAGAGAACCACCACATCTTCCCCCGACTATCTGGACAAATTTGAATGAAGGTCAAGTTGTTCTAAACCAGAGTTAGTTCAACACAAAGACTACCTCCTAAAGCAGATGGAGAACCATCTATAGGCTTTGTACCACAGTTTGAGAAACACCCCCACCTTTAACACACGTAGGATCTTTCTTGCCTGATCATTCCTAATATGTTATCAATGTTATTGAAAGTGCTCCAGTGGCGCAATCGGTCAGCGCGCGGTACTTATAAGACAGTGTCCTGCGGAGTGATGCCGAGGTTGTGAGTTCGAGCCTCACCTGGAGCATGACTCTTTTAGTGCACGCAAATCAATGTAGGTGCGTTATCAATGTGATCAAACTTAATCACCCCCCCGGACAACATCACTGTTATGTCCTTTATCTGGACGCGTTTAAGTAAATAATGGCCGTTTTGCTTCACCAGCGGTTTTGCTGTTTTCTGTTGTGCCCCCATACCTGCAAGTCACATCTGTAACTTGCAGATATGGGGGCAGTCAAAAGATGGCAGCATTGAGCTAAGTTTTAACTTGGAGGAACCTTTATTGAATTGTCAGTGAGTCTGCAGGACGCATTTCAGTGACGCACAGATTTGGACAACAGCAGAACCTTTCAAGGTAAGCAAAACTTCACAGACCTTTACAGTGTATGTATATTCTTAAGCAGTTAACATTTGTAAATGGATAACTTTTTAATGTGTTGATTTGTACATCATGTATTTATGCAACGTACCTATGTGGTGGTAACAGGAACATACACAACTGCAGAAATAGCTGTACTGTAGGTACAATTTGCATGCAGATGTACCCCTCCTCTAACAGTGCACTTTATGTTTATTGATTGCAGAGTGGTTGAAGGGAGATTGTGTCTCGTAAAACTAAAACTAAACGATATGAACGTGAACCAGGGCACTGTGGGCAGCGACCCTGTCATTCTGGCCACGGCTGGATATGACCATACTGTCCGCTTCTGGCAGGCTCACAGTGGGATCTGCACCCGGACAGTGCAGCACCAGGACTCTGTATCCTTCAATAAGACCATATTCATACGAAAGCCTGCCTAATTGTCCATAACAAAGCTAAACTACAATAGTTGCAACACTCAATTACCGGGGATGTAATGATACATTACACGATATTATAGCATTTCGTTTTTTGTGACATTCCTACCAGTTACTTGCATGTTCTTTAACAATTGTCTGCAGCAAGTAAATTCACTCGAGGTCACACCTGACAGGAGTATGATCGCAGCAGCAGGTAGGTTGGTCATCATGCATTGTGTTTGCTGTAATTCATGTGTTCACAAGATTCTTTCTTGGTTTCATTTTAGGTTATCAACACATCCGCATGTATGATCTGAACTCCAACAACCCCAACCCAGTCATTAACTATGACGGAGTCAGCAAGAACATCACATCTGTGGGTTTTCATGAAGATGGCCGTTGGATGTACACGGGAGGTGAAGACTGCATGGCCCGTATCTGGGATTTGAGGTACTGGAAATATTACGGTCTCATGGGTCATCATTATTTTGTCTTATGTGTTCATTATCAAAATAAACTATGTCTACACTCGTAGGTCCAGAAATCTCCAGTGCCAAAGGATCTTCCAGGTCAATGCTCCTATTAACTGTGTGTGCCTCCACCCTAACCAGGTGAAGATCCAAAATCCTATCCCATATCGTCGCATTACTACTCTTACTTTTGTCATTGACATATTTGAATTCCTAAAATGTCACTATTATTCATGTTTTTAGGCAGAGCTGATTGTTGGAGACCAGAGTGGTGTAATTCATATATGGGATCTGAAAACCGACCATAATGAACAGCTAATACCCGAGCCAGAAGTCTCCATAAACTCTGTTCACATTGACCCAGATGCTAGTTACATGGCGGCTGTCAACAGCTCGGCAAGTACAGACTCAAAGTTTTGTTTTTTGTTTAGTCATTTTGCTCCTCTTAGCTGTTGTTGATCCATTTTGCAGGGAAACTGTTATGTGTGGAACCTGGCTGGAGGCATGGGCGATGAGGTGACTCAGCTTATTCCAAAAACAAAGATTCCGGCACATAAGCGCTATTCACTTCGATGCAAGTTCAGCCCTGATTCTACGTAAGTCACGTAAAACAAAAGTCATCAGATTAAAGTATTGAGTGTTGGTAGATATGTTCTGTAAAGACATACGCTAATATCACTTGCTATTTCCAGTTTATTAGCGACCTGTTCCGCCGACCAGACATGTAAAATCTGGAGGACGTCTAATTTCTCACTAATGACTGAGCTAAGCATCAAGAGCAACAACCCTGGAGAGACATCTAGAGGCTGGATGTGGGACTGCGCCTTCTCTGGAGACTCCCAATACATAGTGACTGGTCAGTGAGCTACAACTCAATTTTGACGACAAAAGTCTAACAGGGTTTTAACATAAACATGTCAATGTTTTATTTTTGTACGTAGCTTCTTCGGACAATCTTGCTCGCCTGTGGTGTGTGGAGACGGAGAGATCAAGAGGGAATATAGTGGCCACCAAAAGGCAGTGGTGTGCTTGGCCTTCAATGACAGTGTTCTCGGCTGAACAGGTTAAGAAACTGCAGAGCGGACTTTAAGGCAAGAGTAAGGCTTTACACAAAAAACTCTGAAGAATTTGTTTCCTGTGAGAGTAAGGCCTGTGCTTGATCGTTGCAAGGTTTGATTTTTTTTTTTTAAGAATCTGCCATACTGTTTAGTGCATTGTAATGATGTACATTCAACAACAAAGTTACATTCATTCTTATGTAATTAATGTGTAGAAGGACCACATGAGACTTTTATTGACCATTACGGTGCCATATCGTAAGAGTGAGTTATAAATTAAATCTGTTGTTGTGCAAGTTGGGCAGGTGGGATGGTCAAATATGTAAATATTATACACAAACAATAACTGTAGACCAAATGTGCAATAACTTTTCAATCAAGTCCTGGTTGCAGTTTATACCACATGCTTTTATTATGAAGCTGAACTTAAAGTCACAAAATAAAAAATGACTACACATAATGACTTGCAGAAAATCCAGTTTGTGGCATGAGGAAAAGGGCATTTTCTCCATGTAATCTTTGCAGCATGCCACCAGAGTGAGTGAAACCCATGAAGGGAGTGATGAAGGCGCTTTGGTGATAACTGTGACAGCTTGTCTCCAACTCTTCACTCTCGGAAGCATGGGAATTCACCACTGGCTGCCTCACATGTTTGCCACAATAAGGCACAAAGGAAACCGCTAGTCTTCTTTACCTCAAAAGGTAACTTTGTTTTGGTCATGCTTTTTCTGTGAGCTGAGTAGGGACAGTCACTCTGGTAGGTAATAGAAACATACAGACACACAGATGTTGCTGGGGAAGCAGATGTCAATGCAGAAGTAAACAAGCCTCTGTTTGCCTGGACCTAGAAAAGAGGATAGAGCACTGTGTTAAGTGTGAAATACTAAGAGTCATTTAGTCACTATTGTCGGCTGTCGAGTTTGGTATTGTGTTCACACAGTTTCTCACCATCAGTTTTGTGGGTCCAGTGAACAGTTCCATCTTGGCACAGCTGCTGCAGCGGTTCGTCCAGTGTGGACATGTCCACTGGGCTAGATCCCACAACGCTCAGGAACTCCGTCTGTCTCAGAGTCTCATTGGCTGTTAGATAGCACTGACTCTGCACAGACAAGCATCAGTGTTATGCAATATGGTGTAAGAAATCCTATTGTCACCACCACAGGCCTAAGAAAAGGCAGAAGTCTGTGCAGTAAATGATGAGGACAACAAAAAGAAGCGACTGAGACGTGAGCAGCTATTACATTGATTTTCTGTGACCAAGGTTAACTCGGCCTCACATTAGGGCTCTTATTCCTTACAAAGCAGTGTGTAATTGCACCACTTAGGCTAGTGATAAGCTCAGATAAGGGACCACTTAAACTGCTATTACGTTTGAGTAGCTACATAACAGATTTACTCAGTTGGCTAAGATCACACATGACCATTCTGCCACTTAATGTTCATAACTTCTTTACTCAATCTAGTGGTGTAAAATACATTATCAAAGTACTGTGATTAAAAAAAAAACTTTTGATAACAACTTCACAGAACTGTTATGTAGGACATTGCTAGTTTGCGTCCATTGCCCAAATATTTACAGCACCCGTTTGCTCATTAAATGGCACAATCCTATAGAAATAAACTTCTTATGCCCATCAAACCAATGCATTCTCCTTCTCAAAAGCATTACTCTGTTTTTAATCCAACCGTAGTAGTGGCCAAAAAGCCCTCACACAGAGCGACTATTGTGCCCAATCCAAAGCTTCTGTCCTGAGCACTGCGTCCTGTAAGTAGATCCTGTGTAGAGGGGGCTGCAAGGATCAGATGTGCAAAGGAATTTGTCTGTGGAGACCAAGTACAGAGAGCCAAGAGCTGGGCACACAGACGAAAAGGCTTCTCAAGGCCTTGTACGCTTCACCTCTCTCTTTGTACAGAGTGACCAGCCAGTCATGTAAAACCTATGGAACTTGGTAGGATCAGCGGGGCAGCACTTTGAGGGATAAGGCTATGAATCACCATTAAAAAGGCCAGGTAGTACACAGGGGGGCTTAAAGGGCAACACCTTACTCCACTTATATAGGGTTGAATGTCTTAAATGAGTAAGATGCTGTACACCTCTATTACCTTGTGCCTTGGCTCACGGAGAAAGGAGCGCACATTGTCATAGTCAGATTCTTCCATCTTCTGCAGGAAGCAGGCCTTTTGATGAGCTGGCTTGTAACATATCAAACCCTAAAAATGAAAAATGCCACTTTGTTCAGAAACTCGTTAGTCTTCAGGAATAGAATCTGAGGACATTCTAGTTCTTGGACTTACATGTCTGGTGTCAAAAAGCACCGTAGACGTCTGGTTAGCTGCTGATGCTACATAAAACGTCACTACATCTTTATGCTGGTCCACAACTGCTGACTGGTTGATGACAAAGCCGGTTGCACCAGGAGCCGAGAATCTTACAATCTGTTCAGACTAAAAAGAAGTAAATAAAAAGAAGGGTTACTGGAAAGCTTTCTCGTTATAGTTTTGAATAATTGACAGACCTGGGGGGAGGGTTGTTGTTTTCTGAAATGCCCAGTTAAACCAAAGACGAGGAGAAATAGGAGCAGAAATGCCGCGAGACTGGGCCAGAACACCTTGTGAGGGAAATGGAACTGAGAAGGAACAATTGGGTCCCCATCCTGGAAAAGAAATGTTGCCAATGTACAAAGCACTACCGATTTATCTGTTTACTATCCTACCACCAAGTCACAACTAAACTATTCAAAGGAAATGTTTTGTATTTTTTCAACCAACTCCTTATTATAAATATGGTGTCAAAAGCACTGTACAATCAAAATATAAAATCAAGGACTCAACCAGTCCTCATAAAAAAAAGTGTTGCAGTAAAATTGTAATAATCATTATAATAAGGGCAAATACAATCAAATATATAAACTGTAAAAAAGAAAAAGAAAAATGACAACGGCTACCGTGCTCTGTGCCTCCTCCAAATGATGTTGTGAATGTTTCCAACACCTCATCATCATCATCCTGTCTCAGCTCCTCACTCTGTCGTCTCCCTTTCCGCGGCTACCGGTACGGAGCAGAGATCATGTCCGGTGCTCACTGAGAGTCAATGCACCTGGCCGGGCCGTCTTTTGTCCCCTCAGACCTGCCCCCACCTGCTTGTGTCTCTTTGCACCCCTCCGTCCCTCCCACCTCACTCTTCCTCTGCCTCCCACCAAGGTCCCACAGTCTCTTCACGACTCCCCAAATCAGTCGCCCGTTTCACACCACCAAGGATATTGTGCATAATGTTGTGTTCTTGGGCAAGACACGTTCAGACAAAATAAACTGAATTATAACAGACATAACATAACGCACACAAAAAAAGTAAAATAAATATATAACCAATGAATAAATGGAGATGAAACCAAATGAGACAAACTAAAAACAAAATCAATAAAAGACAGAGTTTAAAAGTCACAAAATAAAAGTGGCTTAAAACACTGCACTGTGGGGGTCTTTAGCATCACCTGTCTCTCTGCGGCCCCCGTTTCCCCCACCTCACAAACACGCACAAACATGTGAGCAATTGGCCAGCGGTCCCTTGCAGGACAATGGACAAAGGGCCAGGGCAGGCGCAGATCCGAAAGGTTCTCTCATCAGGGGAAAGCCGATATGGACTTCTAAGCACCCGGCTGACGACAGTCCAAGGTGACTTACGGCAGAAAAAAAAAATCAAAATAGGGTGTAAATTGTGTTATTAATGTATCCCAGGCGCTGCAGACGCATTCTTGAAATGTTTCTAAACTTAAACATACAGCTTATCAAATTTAAAAATCTGGATGCAGTTTGAATCCTATTTAAAAAAAAAAAAAAGTATTAACTGAAAATAGATTATAAACCTGTTGTGATACATTCTTCTTCAGTACGTCCTATTAGCGTAGTAGATGCATGATTTTGAATAAGAGCAGGACACACATACATGGACAGTAATTAACTTTTAATTTTTGTGTGAGTAATTTGTGAAATAGTCCTCCATTCCTGAAATTGTGTTCAATATATTTATATATATCAAGTGTTCCCATTCAGGAACAAGTATTTGATGTGTTAAACAGCAAAAAGGACAGCACTGTTTAGCAAAAAAAACAAAAGTAGACAGTCTATGGAACAAACATGTACATATATTGTATAGAATAATGTATAAAACATTACAATGAATGAGTTCAGAAACTTATGCAAGACAAACAAAAGACAGTTCAAGTATTCATGTTCAGTGCCTTTAGTTCATCTCTTAAATCATTTGTATTTGTAGTTCTGTGCTCTGTTACAAAACTGTTTACCCACTTCCCTCTTCAGTTTGACTTTCAGTTGCTTCAAGGGCTTGCAACATCGTTTGAATTTTTAAGAGGTTGTTCACCTACCATAATCTCTTTGCCCAAATAGGACCCCATATTTAAAATATATAACATTTCCGAGTGAATAATACTGGCATAAGAGCTAATGTAGCTAGTGCTGCCATAAATTAAAATGCAGACAGTGTCCCGTGGAGCTGTAGTAAATTAATTTATCCTAGTTTAATAATGGAGATGTTATTCCCTCAAAGCCGGCAGCAGGTCTGCAATGCTCTCAACGTAGTAGTCAGGAACCATGCCCTGCCTTTCTGGACAGCCACTTTTCAGGTGCTCCTGCGCCTCAGCCACAGTGCTGACCCCAGTGAGGGTGAGCACTGTCTTCAGGCCACAGTTAGAGCCCAGGAGGATGTCTGTGTCCAGGCGGTCCCCAACCATCAGGCAGCGTCCTCTCTCCACACCATGCTGTGAGGCCACACAGTCGAACATGAACTGGTTTGGTTTGCCCACAGTCTGGGCCTGGCGCTGCGCTGCGGTCTCCACAGCCTGCAGAATACACCCAGTACCTGACAAGAACACATCAGTATCACGTTACTGACCTGTCATTCAGCTAATTATATTAGTCATATGGGATAGACCTTAATGAAATTTTACCCCCTGTCCCTCCATGTGGTACCTACCTGGGACAGCCTTGCCCCCTTCTAGGGGCAGCCTGGAGTCCCTGTTGGTCCCCACAAACAGACAGCCCTGACTGAGGTACTGCATGGCTCTGTTCAGCTTCATGTAGCTGAAATGTTCATCAAAGCCGACCACCACGGCCTTCACCTCAGGGTCCAGGGGCACGTTGGCCCAGTCTCCGTGCTTCCCAGTGACAGGGTCAGGTCCCACTCCGGTCTGCTGGATGCCCACTGCCTCCAGCTCCTGCTTCATGGCGTTGCTGCCCACGAGATACACTTTCCCTTGCAGCTTGCACACAGTCTTCAGGTACATGGCGCTGCAATAAGCGGTTCCGAACACGTCGTCCTCGCTCACGTTGAAACCCAACAAAGACATTTTGTCAGCATAAAGCCTCCGTGTCTTACTGCTATTGTTGGTGACAAAAAATACGTTCTTGCCATTTTTCTTTAGAAGGTTTACGACTTCAGGAGCTCCAGGAATAGCCTGATCACCTCTCCAGATTACCCCGTCACAGTCAAACAAAATGCTGTCCACTGAATCCAGCAGCTGTTTGATGAGCGTCCCGCTCAGTCGCGTACATTTGGCTCCAGACATTATACAAGTTCTCTCTTCCACATCAAAGGTGCTCTACTTTCTTATTCGGCAGGGACAGTTTCTCTGCGAGCTTTGGGTCTCGACTCAGTTCATCTGCTGTCAAACTCCACTTGAAAGAGTGACCTTTTCACAGCGATGTAACTTCCGCACTGGCTTAAAGGGACAGGCCAATATTATACTAGATCCATGGACAGGCCAGTGATCGGTGCTCCGCCCTTTTTCCAATCACATGGTGCAAGACATTGCTAAAAACAATTAAGAAAATAAACCTACAACAGAACTCTTTATGTCAGTGTAACCACAAACCATACACTTACAGTGTGTTTATGTTTCTCATGATCAAAAAACCCACAGCAGAGACATAAGAGTTTAATTCTGTGTAACAAAGTGGAACAGTGTGTGGAAGTTTATCCTCTTAACCCCCACCTGAACAGAGCACACTTTCTCCAGTTCAGCTTTACCCAAATCTAAAAGCTTCTGGACTGGAGCTCACAGAGTTGAAAGAGTATCGGCTCATATGAAAGCTAAGAACGACAAAACTGATCACAATTCTTTTGACCTTTTTTTGTGTGTTTTTGTCACTTTTTAAAATTGTGTTATTGTTGCTTTTCCAGCGTTTTTGCTGCTCTTTTTCACTTTTTTGTGTGTTTTCATTATCTTTTTTTTTTTTTTTCCCAAGAAGCCTTTAGATTTGGATAAAGCCAAGCCAAGCCGCTTGGTTTAGGTGGGGGTTAAGAGATTAAGTCTCTCAACTGGCGGGTCAGGACCCAAACGTAGGTCACAGGACCCTTTTCAGTGGGTCACGCAATTTTCCTAGGGAACCTGGCTTTTGCTATGCTTTTATAGTAAAATACACTATTTTACATTATTATTTACGTGCATGTACCTTTATTATAATACAATTCTGTTTTAGATCGTGGCTCGTCATTCTGTGGTGATGGTTGGTCGTGACACTATACAAGTTAAAACTTTTTATTTAGAACTTACTCTGCTTAGTCTATAGCACCTGTAATAAAAATTAATAAAGGAGCCATCGTCCACTATTCACGTCAGACACATGAGTAATTAAAAAATCACTTTATTTCATTTGTACATTAGCACCATCCTTGAATTCTGCCGAGCATTGTACAAGAATAATTATATTTTCAGTTGTCTTTCTTCTGTACAGGCTGTGGTGGGAAGAAAATCTCTCCAATGTTTTGCAGAAGCCCTTTGCTGTAGAAATTTCTTTTTGAGTGGCCTGGTGCTGAGCTGCACGGTCTGTCAGCTTCTGCTGGGTGACAGTGCTGACAAACGTATCCACGACTTTTGTACCATTCATTAGAGGTCTGGTTTACAAGAGCGAGGTAAGTATGAAACAAGGCATAGCCTGCCAGCAGGAAGAAGAGGAACACCAGAAACCCCAACATGAAGACAATTCGGGGAAATGTTAGGAATAGATGCTGCGAACAAAACAGAAATCAGAAACAAGACTTTTAGTAAAGGATAGTGTTCGAATTTGTTTCAAAATTATTCTTTAAAAGGTGCTACTGTTTCAGCATAACCAAGGTGTACTGCAATATGCATGAATTCCTTCTCACCTGTACAACAAATACAGGTCCTGCTGGCTGCTGCTGGCCATTGTCATCTATGTAACTGGCCCTCAGGAGTCCAGTCCGTAGTATTGCGTGTAACAGCATGTCTCCTGTAAGCAGGGCAATGTCGCCGGCCATGGCGCTCAGAGTGAGAAGGTATAGCAGAAAGTAGCGTGTGTTCTGAGAGCCAATGCAGTTGTTCACCCAGACAGTGGTGGTCAAAACGCTGAACACACCTATTACAGACTCCTAAAAAAAGAGCAATATTAAAACAGAATCAATGGTATTGCAGTTTCAAATCACTTAACAATAATAAAGATATTTACTACAATGTTTAGAGCGAGCAGGTTTACAAGTTGGCAGGTTGGACAGGCGACTCCAGGGTGAAATAGCCGTCTGTCATATGGATAGATATGAAGCTGACCAGCAACTTTCTTCTTTGTCACTGTGCCTGTTGGGTAAACAGTTTTCATAAACATTTTGAATGTTTAAAAAAAAAAAGAAGAAAGTTTACCACAGTCTAACCTGGATCCTTTTTAATGCAGAGGTAGAAGAATAATGTCTTTAAGGCTAAAAGGATGTAAGGCACTGACAGACTGATCAATGTGGTGTCCATCTCTCTACAGTATCCAAACACCTCATAGGTGAACTCTGCATACACAGCTCCCTCCAGCAGGTAATGAATATAGATGAACATGTTGTTTCTACAATTACAGAACATTACTTCAGATGTCAAATATATAGGCCCGTAACAAGTACATTCTGAAAAGATAAGGCTAACCTTTGATGAAACAGCTTGTGCATTGCCCTCTGAGAAAACCTTTGGATCCATTTGGGTGTAATTGATCCAAATATCTAAAATAATAAAGTTACTATTAATTTAGTAATCACAGCGCCACATGGTGGTCATATGTTAAATTGAAAAGCACACTTTTTTCTTACCTTTGCCAGACTGTCAAAAAGGAGAGTGAAAGGAGTTTGCTGTTGTCCGGAATATTTGCAAACGAGGACTATACAAGTCAGAACCACAACTACGTAGATGCCAAATAAAGTGAGGAAATCCATGTCAATCTATATGAGGTGACAAAAAAATCATGGAAATGATATCATTTTTGTAGCATGGTTTATGGTGCATTTCCTTTTCGTCTTTTAAACTATTGTAAAGATCCCGTTAGCCCAAATGCATTACAGTACTCTCCAACAGGTTAGCTAATAACTTTATCACTCTTTCGAAATGCATTCACACTCATTTATCTGCTTACCTTTCAACAGAAGGCATACACAGTCGCCTTTTAGTTTCATATCTCACGTTAACATTGTTCGTTTTGTGTGTCGAAAGCACTGCATATCAACTCATCATGCATGCCTGCCTGCCCACTGCCAACAAATGCAGCAGAACCACTTCCTTAGCATCACGTTAGCTCATTCGGCTAACTAGCTTAGCTTGTCACTTCAGACCTTCAGACTCATGTACAGACTGCGGCCCTAGCGGTGGCTGCTGGACGTACACACCAGACCGAGTTGGATGTTGGATGGATGCTGTTCAGTCTCTGTGCATGCAAGATTTTTATTTTAGATATGCATTTTGGTCACAAAAAAGTTTTAAGTCGTTTTTAAGATGAAATGAATATTATATGCTACAAACTTTATGAATTGTTTCCCAAGATACATGCAAATTTAAGAAGATAGTGATACAATTAGCAGTAGCTTTCTAGTATCCATCATTGTAAATAATCAAATTAGCCGTGTTATTAAGCAGGTTATTATAACCTTGTCTTATAAAACTCTCCCAAGAACTCCTGTGTTCATCAAAATATGTGCAAAATATGCAATCTTGTTAACTTCTTTCAACATTAAATTTAGACATCATTTAGACATCAGAATCTCTCAGATTGATCCAAAACCATCTACTCCAACTAGGAGTATGCTGTTTTATCTGCTATAGTGTGTTTGATAGTCAACAAAAACAGGCCTATACTTTAAAGTCTTTTTCTGTTTTTCTATAGCTGATTCTCAAAGTATTGCCAGGCTCCACAGGACACCTGTTAGATCCGGTTGCGGACTCAATGGGCCGACACTCATATTACAGATCACAGAGCTGCAGAGGGGAACAGTGCTCAGGAGATCTGCCTGCATACCTCTAGATGCAGCTCCCAAAGGTAAAGAATGGGTATTATAGTTGATTTCCAAGGTTCAGTAATTAAATATATTTCAATTTATGTATCTACTACTCAGATGTTTTGGTAATGGAACTAAAGTTGTATTTGAGAGCAATCTATGTATTAACCTTCACTTAATTTCATATAAAGTGTGTGTGTATGTGTAGTGTATTGTTTCCTTTTTCATTCATACATTAGATCGTAACTTCAAAGTTGAAGGACGGGTAATTGTTTGTAGGATGTCGGTTTTCTGTAGCCCTTGTAGTCCCACATGAGTACGTAACTGAATACCAAATTTGATTGAAGAAAACATTTGTTTGGAAGCTAAGTGCCCTGTCTTTAATTATTTAGTTGGGAGTCAAACGCTGTCATAACATGGTTTGCGCTGAAGTGGGATGTGCCAAATGTCATCCTTAAATGAAGCGTGCTGCACAACTTTATGTTCAGCTTCTTACATTCTTCATTTTGTTTTTTGTTTTTTTGGGCTTCTTCTAAACAATTTTCTGTAATAATTGTGCCTGCTTTACAAATGAGTTTTAATTGTCACCTGCCAATGAAACATTGAGTGAGGCCAAGTATACAGTAAATGAAAACGGACACAGACAGGTTGTTTACACTTGTCCTTGTAATTGTCCAAAGTATTTAATATATCTTTAATTGTCCCACAGGGACATCTGTCTTGGACACACAGACTGTCACATAAAAATATATCCACATGACATGATGTGGATGTATATGTCATGTGGCGCAAATGGTAGAGCGGGTCGTATCGTGATCGGAGGGTCGGGGGTTTGAGTCCCGCCTCCTGAAGGTGCACATTGTCGTTGTGTCCTTGGGCAAGACACTTCACCTTGGTGAATGGGTGAGTGGATCCTTGCTGTAAAGCGCTTTGAGTGCCTAATGAAGGTGGAAAAGTGCTATATAAGTTGAGACCATTTACCATGATGACAAATACATTGAACCCATACAATTCATTACATAATACAGTCTCGATCACAAATCTCTGTGTGTGTTACGACCTCTTTGCTCTAGGGGTGCAAGAAAGAACACAAAAAGCGACGGAATAACTAAATTATCACACTTCTGCAAAATTGATAATAAAAATAATAGAATTAGTGATGCCCGTGGTCCTCAACTGGTGGATTGGGACCCAAAAATTGGTCGTGGAGTAATTTACAGAGGGCCGCAAGCCTTTCCCTTTCAATGTGTTCCTTAAGGAAGTAAGTAAGATTACTGTTATCAGGTTGTTTTTATTTATATTTTCATCCTTTAAAGCTTATGCTTCTTCAATAATAATATGCAAAAATTACACTATTTTGCATTATATATTACAAATTAAATTATTTTAATTTGGGACAAGTAGAAGGAAATGGATGGATGGATGGATGGATGGTAATACGGTGGGTCCTGAAGCCATACCAGTTGAGAACCACTGTTCTAAACCCAGTGTATATTACATCTTTATTAGTCTATATGAGGGCCATTATCCTGGTGTAATGTGTCATAATAACCCAATTTAATAGGCTGTCAATGCACATTGTTGCACATGTGCATTGACAGTGGCACATGACCACACACTACCTGGCTGTCCAGGGGAACATGTGTTGTCTGCACATTAATAACAGGGAGTGGATGTAAGAGTGCTGTAGATTGAGCCCATAATCCTGCTAATCCCAAAGGCTGGAGTCTTAAATTGCCCCCCTCTCCTTCTCAATGGGCTCAGTAGCACTCCAGTAGTACCACACTTGGACTGACAGCATCCCAGACGAACAGCCGCTCCATTTAGTCCTCATCGGTCTGCCTTGCGTGGTGCGATTCTGGGCCAGTAGCAGTCCCTGGGAGAGCCACCTCACCAGCGGAGGCGAAGGGAGGGGAGGGAGAGAGACATTTCGGTGTATTTATAGAAAAATGAGGCCTCACAATACCCTTTTTGGAGAGAGGAGCATTAAGGAACGGAGGTGGCGCGGGTGCAGGTGTCCCACTTTTTCTGATTAACACTGTGTCGCTCAAACTGGCCCCAACCATGATTCAGGGATGAGATGCAACTTCCTTGACACACTCAACTGAGGCTGCACCGGCTTTTTTTTTTTTCGCACACGCCCCGCTCTTTGCTCATGAGAGGACCGCTGTGCTTTTTGAGTGGTGCGAGAATGGGACAGTGTTCTGAGTGCTGGTGACCGTGAGCTGCGGGTGGGGCGGTCTAGGGGGGGTCACTTTTTCTTTGCATTGCATTTAAAACACAGGATTGGATTCAAGTAGGGCCAACTACTATCTGGCTTTGAAGATGAAGAAGTTTTTGCAAAACCGAAAAGGCCGATATTCTTTTCGGCAGAGCAAACGAGGCTTTCGGTATCCATCTAAAGATTTCTGTAAGTCTTTTATCAGCTTTGTCCACTGTTTGTAAATCCTATTGTGCTGTGCTCTGGAGCCTGTGTAGCACTTCATTGCCTTCCATCATGCACATCATTTTTGACAACTCTTTGGTTCATCTCAAACAGGTCAACCTTTTCATGCCCACATCTGGGTTCCACAAGTAACTGAAGCTTCCATAATCTGTGCTTCTTCTATGCGGTACCTTCTCCATCAGCTGTGCACTGGTTTGGGTTGCGCAATCCAGCACCCAAATGTCTGCTGTGGGAACGTTTGTCTTTCAAGCTAATTAAGGTCATAATTTTTTTGCGATGCTTTGATTTGATTGGCTGCTTTGGAGCTTGTGAAGCAGGTCATGAGCGCTGAGTGTGTCACGGTTCAGGGTAGAAGGGTTACGGAGCCGCACTTGGTGGAGCCGCCGGTGCAGGCGCTAGTGACAGGCAGCTGTGACAAGAGCATTTCCTTTAAGGCATGCAAAGACCAAAGTGAACAGAACCCTTATCTAATGCAAATGGACTTGAATTTGGTTGTAAAGGCAGGTAGGTTTTGAATCCTAATGTCTATCTTATTTGGGAGTGTATTTTTTTGAATGCATGCATCTACACACAAAAAAAGGAATAAGGAATACTTCTGTGCTTTGTGAATATAGTTACTATAATACTGGTATTGAAACTACTAGCAACAAAAGTATTTTCAGTATTGCAAACACTGGTAAAGTTTTAGAGAACACCTTTTTAAAGTACTTATAACAATGCTACATTTGTACAGTTAGTTGTAGTGATGAAGGTCATGGCAAAAGCATACATTAATAGTCTAATACTGGTAGTCGTTGGGTAAACAATATTACCAATACCAGTGGTACATTTTTGCAGCTTAATTGTCTGAATCTAAGCACACATACTTTTTATAACTCCTTACACTTCCTGTGACAGTTCACTTCTCCGATTTGTTTCATGTTCAACATTTACCTCCCTCTGCTTGAAGTTCTCAGCATGCCGACGTCCAACCAGGGCTGGCCGGAGGAGTTTGGTTTCCAGCTGGGGGGGAGTGGGCCCAGCTACATCCTGTCGGTGGAGGAGGGCAGCAGTGCTCACCTGGCCGGACTGCAGCCTGGGGACCAGGTCCTGGAGATCGAGGGACACAATGTGTCCACACTGCCCCCACAGGCGGTCATCGCCATCGCACAGACACAGAAGAACATTCCACCCAGTATCGGAGTGGTGTCACGCATAAACCAGGTAAGTAAAGTGAAACTGTCTCTTATTCTCAATGAAAAATAAAGTAGAATCCATTTTTAAGGTAGAATCAAGAAAGATGTGTTGCTTTTTTCTGGAGACAATATTGTGTCAAAAACATTTGTCTGTGTGTAACCAGATTTGTGCATCCGTAACCAGATGTGTCTGTGGGTAACCAGATGCGTGCGTGTGTAAACAGATGTGTGCATGCGTAATTTATTTTTTCCGTGCGTAACATTATATTTGCATGTATAATAAAACAATGTGTGTGTAAATTTCCATGTTGTAAAAAAAGATCAACGGAAAATGTCTAAGTCCTACGCACAAGGCTCTGTTTTACACACGACACTTTTGACACAGTTCTGCCTTGTTGAAGTTGCAAGCGTAACCTAGGCTGTGTGCGTGCATTTCTTTTTTTTGCAAGTGTAAATGAACAATGTGTCTGTAAAATGTCCAAGTTGTAAAAAAAAAAAAAAAAAGTCCCACACATGTTTCTCTTTTACGCACGAGTATCTGTTTTATTAACCCTTTAACCCTTTTTTACAGATCGGAGCTAATGCTAACTAGCATTCCTATCCTACCACACTGACACCTTCCCCATTGCCAAATAAATAAATGTCTAGTTCATAGTTATAGAGGAAGAGCACACTGCCTTTTATTTGTCAGAAGAAAACAACTTACCTGAAGCAGAAGTATCCTGGTTTCAGCCCAGAGATCGATGGTGCTGCTCTTGCCTTAGCAGAGAAGGGTTTGGCAATGGCTTGTTCCTATTGGCTGCAAAACCATCCATTTTACTGGCGGTCCAAACTTCAGGGTGGACCGCCACCCTCAGCATTTCTATGAAAATATATTTGTAATCCTCTGCAAGTCCAGGTTCAGAACTTCAGAACAGGACACCCAAACACAGCAAAACGGCACCATCTACTGGCGTTTTATCGTTTTAACGACATCAACCAGCCTGGCAGTCAAAACTTTGGGTGGGAAAAAGTTGCGCACAAATCTCTGACATGGCAGGACTGTGTCAACAAGATTTTTGCGTAAAACAGAGACTCGTGCGTAAAAGCGAAACGTGTTTTTTTACAACAATATTTTACAGAGACATTGTTCATTTACATTGCAAAAAAAAAACGCACACACGCATCGTGCGTTTTTTGTTTTTTTGTTTTTTTAAACGCACGCACACATCTTATTACAACTCCGCGAGCTGCTACCTTAACGTGGTGGGGTTGTTTTAGTGCCGAAATGATCCTTGGAGCTATGTTGTCTGGGGCATTATGCCCCTGGTAGGGTCTCCCATGGCAAACAGGTCCAAGGTGACGGGTCAGACTAAGAGCAGCTCAGAAGACCCCAATGGATAGTGCAACAACAAGGACCGTGACCTCGCCCGGTATGGCGCAACCGGGGCCCCACCCTGGAGCCAGGCCTGAGGTTCGGGCTCGAATGCAAGCGCCTGGTGGTCGGGCCTTCGCCCATGGGCCCGGCCGGGCACTGCCCGAAGGGACGACGTGGGCCCGCCCTCCTGTGGACCCACCACCCACAGAGGGATCCGTAGGGGTCAGGTGCAGAGAGGACTAGGTGGCAGTCGAAGGCGGGTGCCTCGATGACCTGGTCCGCGTGCGCGGCTTCTGGCGTTTGGGACATGGAACGTCACCTCTCTGGGGGGGAAAGAGCCTGAGCTTGTGCGGGAGGTTGAGAGGTACCGGCTAGATATAGTCGGGCTCACCTCCACGCACAGCCTGGGTTCCGGATCCCAACTCCTGGAGAGGGGCTGGACGCTCCATTTCTCTGGAGTTGCCCGCGGAGAGAGGCGGCGGGCCGGGCTGGGCTTGCTCATAGCCCCCCAGGTCAGCTGCCACGTGTTGGAGTTCACCCCGGTGAACGAGAGGGTCGCGTCCCTACGCCTTCGGGTTGGGGACAGGTCTCTCACCGTCCCTGGGAGGGGCACTACATGGTGCTCCGACTGGGGACTCCTGGGGACGCCCACGTGGGTAATGACAGTGAGACCTGGTCAGGGGGATTCGGAGGAACGGCCTCCCCGACCTGAACCCGAGTGGTGTTCTGTTATTGGACTTCTGTGCTAGTTACAGTTTGTCCATAACAAACACAATGTTCGAGCACAAGGGTGTCCATAAGTGCACGTGGCACCAGGACACCCTAGGCAGGCGGTCGATGATCGACTTTGTAGTTGTGTGTCATCTGATCTACGGCTGCGTGTCTCGGACACTCGGGTGAAGAGAAGGGCTGAGCTGTCAACTGATCACCACCTGGTGGTGAGCTGGATCCGCTGGCAGGGGAGGAAGCCGGTCAGACCTGGTAGGCCCAAACGTGTTGTGAGGGTCTGTTGGGAACGTCTGGTGGATCCCTCTGTCAGTAGTGTCTTCAACTCCCACCTCCGGAAGAGCTTCACCCAGATTCCGAGGGAGGTTGGAGACATGGACTCCGAGTGGACCATGTTCTCCTCCTCCATTGTCGATGCGGCTGCTCGCAGTTGTGGCCGTAAGGTCTCTGGTGCCTGTCGCGGCGGCAATCCCTGAACCCGGTGGTTGCGCCCAAAATTAAGGGATGCGTCAAGCTGAAGAAGGAGTCCTACCTGGCCTTGTTGCCTTGTGGGACTCTGGAGGCAGCTGAGAGGTACCGACAGGCCAAGCGTGCTGCAGCTTGTGCTGTTGCAGAGGCAAAAACTCGGGTCTGGGAGGAGTTCGGAGAAGCCATGGAGGAGACTATCGGTCTGCCTCGAAGAGATTCTGGCAAACCATCCGGCGCCTCAGGAGGGGGAAGCAGTGCTTACCAACACCGTTTACAGTGCGGGGGGGGGGGGGGGAGCTGCTGACCTCGACTGGGGATGCTGTCGGGCGGTGGAAGGAGTACTTCGAGGATCTCTTCAATCCCACTGTCACGTTTTCCGATGAGGAGGCAGAGGCTGGGGACTCGGAGGGGGATCGCCCATCACCCAAGCTGAAGTCACAGAGGTGGTTAGAAAGCTCTTCGGTGGCAAGGCCCCGGGTGGATGAGATTCGCCCTGAGTACCTTAAGTCTCTGGATGTTGTAGGGCTGTCTTGGCTGACACGTCTCTGCAACATTGCGTGGCGGTCGGGGACAGTGCCCCTGGATTGGCAGACCGGGTGGTGGTCCCTCTCTTTAAGAAGGGAGATCGGAGGGTGTGCTCCAATTACAGAGGGATCACACTCCTCAGCCTTCCTGGCAAAGTCTATTCCAGGTTGCTGGAGAGGAGGATCCGGCCGATAGTCGAACCTCAGATCCAGGAGGAACAATGCGGTTTTCGTCCCGGTCATGGCACACTGGACCAGCTCTATACCCTTCATCGGGTGCTCGAGGGTTTTGAGGGTGCTTTGTGGATCTGGAGAAAGCGTTCGACCGTGTTCCTCGTGGTGCCCTATGGGGGGTGCTCCGGGAGTATGGGGTCTGGGGTCCTCTATTAAGGGCTGTCCGTTCCCTGCATGACCGCAGCAGGAGCTTAGTTCGCATTGCCGGCAGTAAGTCAGACCTGTTCCCAGTGCGTGTTGGTCTCCGCCAGGGCTGCCCTTTGTCACCGGTTCTGTTCATCACCTATATGGACAGAATTTCTAGGGGCAGTCAGGGGCCGGAGGGTATCCGGTTTGGGAACCTCAGGATCTCATCTCTGCTGTTTGCAGACGATGTTGTTCTGTTGGCTTCATCAAACCAAGACCTTCAGCACGCTCTGGGGCGGTTTGCAGCCGAGTGTGGAGCGGCCGGGATGAGGATCAGCACCTCCAAATCTGAGGCCATGGTTCTCCACTGAAAAAGGTGGCTTCCCCTCTTCAGGTCGGTGGAGAGTCCTTGCCTCAAGTGGAGGAGTTCAAGTATCTCGGGGTCTTGTTCACGAGTGAGGGACGGATGGAGCGTGAGCTCGATAGACGGATCGTTGCGGCGTCAGCAGTGATGCGGTCGCTGTATCGGACTGTTGTGGTGAAGAGGGAGCTGAGTCGGGGGGCAAAGCTCTCGATTTACCAATCGATCTACGTTCCCACCCTCACCTATGGTCATGAGATTTGGGTAATGACCGAAAAGACAAGATACAAGCGGCCGAAATGAGTTACCTTCGCAGGGTGGCTGGGCGCACCCTTCGAGATCGGGTGAGGAGCTCAGTAACCCGGGAGGAGCTCGGAGTAGAGTCGCTGCTCCTTCACGTCGAAAGGAGCCAGCTGAGGTGGCTAGGGCATCTGTTCCGGATGCCTCCTGGCCGCCTCCCTCGGGAGGTATTTCAGGCATGTCCTATTGGGAGGAGGCCTCGTGGAAGACCCAGGGCACGCTGGTGGGACTATGTCTCCGAGCTGGCCTGATGTTGCCTCGGGGTCCCCCCAGAACAGCTGGAGGAGGTGTGCGTGGATCGTGAAGTCTGGGCATCTCTGCTTAGACTGCTGCCTCCGTGACCCGGCCCCGGATAGAGCGGAAGAAAATGGATGGATGGATGGCATCTGATTACACATGCACACAGCCTAGGTTACGCTTGCAACTTCAACAAGGCAGGACTGTGTCAAAAGTGTTGTATGTAAAACAGAGCCTTGTGCGTAGGACTTAAGGTGCGTTCAGGCCGAACGTGCGTCCACGCTCCGCAGCCTCTAGTTGGACGCCAAACATTGCCGCTTCACACTCGCGAGAAACGCCTGTCTTCTGGCGCGTGAAGTTTGCAAGCGTCATAATTAGGAGGCGTGTCATACAACTCAGGCCGAGCGCAAACCGCGATGATCAACTTGTCCTCCATGCTGCCGGTCAGGGGCGCAACTACCCCCCCCCTCCCACACACAAACACACACATGGCTCTTTGATGGTTGTTTCTTTTTTTTAAAGAAAATAAATACCCTCTGAATTGACTTTATTTTAACGAAAATGTCACTATTTCACACAATATAACATCGACATTTCCCTCTATGGAGTTTGTTATCACAAAAAACAATCCCACGGCCGATTAAGCTTCTGTTGCTTCATTCACGTAACTTTTCCTCTGCCCCTCTCTCTCCCTCGCGCAAGAGGGAGAAAACAACGCAAGTGAAAGAGGTGTTTTGCTTCAACGCGATCTCCTCTGTAACCGTGTTTATTATTTCATTAGGACTTTTATTTCTCAAACTTGTTGCCTTATGCTCACTTTGAGCTCCTCGTGGGGCTGCAGGCTGCAGCAGCAGTGGTGGAGATGACAGTCCCTCTGCACTCCTCTCTGCCCCACTCCAGCAGTGACTTTTGTTTCGCAAAATAAGCATGCACAACTAAAGTGACGCCCCTCCCCAAAGAGGAATTAAAAAAAAAAAACACTTCACCACCGCGAACCTGTTCATATCGTTCACTGTAAAGACTCGTTCAAAAGAGCCGGATCGTTCACGACCGACACATCACTATTGACGCCCCATGCAAGGCATATATTGCGTATGCCCTTTTTGCGCCACTGCTGCAGGTAACAGGTGACGCTTGTGCTCACTATTTGAGCCCAGCCCGGATTGGTTAACAAGGCGTAAATGAACGCACGTGTAGATTGTGATTACTTGAGTGCATGAAGCAGTGGGCGCGGCATCCCTGCTCGTGTACCGCGCTGTTCTCCCTGGCTTTGACGCGCGTTAATCCTCATCTGCTCGCATTTGCAACGCTTCATACGTGCGGACATCTTTGCTTACATTTCGAAGCGCGTCGAAGCACGTCTACATAGGGTTAACATGGAAGTTGGTGGCGTGTCAGCGTTTGGTCTGTACGCACCATTAGACATTTTCCGTTGATCTTTTATTATACATGCAAATATAATGTTACGCATGCAAAAAAAATTACGTATGCACACATCTGTTTACACACACACGCATCTGGTTACGCACAGACACATCTGATTACGCACGCACAAATCTGGTTACACACAAACAAATGTTTTTGACACAATATTGTCTCCATACTTTTTTCCCTAATAGCATTCGCTATTTATTTATTTAATTGTTATCGCCTCAGTGAGTCAGAAGATGTATGAGAGGTGTTTTTACTCATTTGAGAAGAGTAATGAATCTACTCCAGAACCAGAACATGTCCTGTTTGGGATTAGATGTGTGCAGTCTAAATATGAGCACTATGAAATTTTTATAATTGAAAAATGAAGTCTATATTTAGAAAGAGGCCAACATCTGAACTCCAGTTCTATTATTATAGCAGGCACTGTGATTGCGAGTTGAGCAGCACTCTCAGCTCTCGACTGGAGTTGCACTTTTTAGATCATGGACAAAATTTTGTTCTTTTCAACACCCTTTTCAAATGAGACACATAGGACTTTGTTTCAATGCATTTGGGGCTTATGGATGCCTAAAACAATTACTATAGATGTGAAGTTCTTTTCTTATTTTGAGTAGGGCAGTGCTGCGCTAATAGTTGTTTCACTTTAATAAAAATAAAAAAACCTCCCCACATGTTGGTCTCTAAACATTAACAGAATGGCAACTCTAGATTTAAAAACATATCAGCTGACCTGTAGGATTATGATATTACAAAGTTGAGTTTATCCATTTGCATGAACCAGAGCGAAATTACCCTTTCAATATCACTGAGATTCTATATTTTGTCTCTTCAAAGATGGACATCATTCCCGGCCCAGATGGCCGCTTCGGTTTCACCATCGTGGGAGACTGCCCCTTGCTGGTGGAGGACTGCTCTCCGTGCTCTCCCGCTGGCCGAGCAGGACTTAGGGCCGGGGACTATGTCCTGGAGGTCAATGGGATCCCGGTCCGACAGCACGAGACGGCCGCTGCGCTCATCAAGTCGTCCCAGGGCAGGACTCTCCGTCTAGGCGTCCTCTTTTTGGGACCAAGGCAAAAACGCAGCGTTAGCATAGAGGACAGTCAGATGGGAGGGGACGGAATCAGGATGGACAGGAAATACAAGGCTTTGGAGTTCAATAGAAAGGTCAGTTCAGTCAGTTTATAGGGGATGTAACAATATTAGCAACTTTGTAAAATATGTTCCTCATTTACTAGTATTGATTTGTGGGGTTTCTTAGTAGCACCAAATTCTGGGGTGTAGCACCAAATTCTGGGCCCTGGGTACAAACTATCTTGGTGGACCCCCATCCCCCCCAAATTATAACTTTATTATTTACAGCCTAACCAGGTGGGGAAAAATGGGTTGGTGTAAAAGTGCTATATATACAATATACATACTTAGATCATTGTTTGTTTGTTGTGTACTCAATGTTTGACTTGAAATTTCATCTGATTTGGCTCCTGTTACAGAAATGGAATAACCTTTAATCCTGTAGTGATATAGATATTTAAATTGGTGGTGGAATATTCTACTTTCATTGGGCCAATTGAAACTGCTAGTTTTAGATAGAACATAATGATTAGCATACCACATTAAACAGGAGGGCTGCACCAGGGACACAGGATATTTGTGCAGGGAATAACACGTTTGTGACTTTAAAATAGACATTAAAATGCTATTATACAAAAAATAATGATACTATATGTTGTCTGTTTCCCAGAGGCATGAACAAAAACTCAAGGGCTTCAGCCTGATATAGTCTCACCATTTGAAGCTTACCTTTAAATGTATTGTCAGTAAATTCTTGTTCTAAAAGGTTACGCTGGAATAGGCTAAATGGCACGAGCCCTCCACCTTTTCACTGGAACCACGTTGACTCGTCTCCAAAGCTGCGCATTTATAATGCAAGTCTCCAAATGCGCAAGGCTAATTAACATAATTAATTCTGCGAAAATAGCGTGAGCGACCTGTGGCCTTTGTCACTGTATTGGCCTGATGGCAGTCAGTTACAATAAATATAAGGAAAGAGAAACTTTTGGGGTTAAAACAAGGAGAGAAGGAGCTCTGTCTGTGGCTCTTTCTCTGACTCTGCACCTTCCACTTCGCAGCAGGCAGAGGCAGGAACTCGCCTCACTTCATATTTAAGAATAGGCTAGTGTTAAATAAAAGCACATAAGAGCGTAGCAAGACTAATATTTCTCTTTCTTAGCTTAGTGTCATTGCATTGCAGAGCCCTCATCAAAGTCACTGTTGAGTTGAAGCGCGCGGTGCTGAACGCCGGTGTGTGGGCTGAACCATTTGGCACATTATTAAAGGGGTGTCAGGGCCCTGAGATTCATCCATCATTATTGTTTGTGCAAATTCTGTCCAGCAACCATTGTATTTCAGCCCTGTTATGTTCACTTCTTATATCAATTATGAGGAAATTTAGAAAGTTCAGTACAGAACGCTTTTTGCAGCACTTTGAGGGCCCCTACCCTGCTCTGGGCCCTGGGTACTCAGTACCCTTTACCCCCCCAGTCCGACGCCCATGCCCAGAGACTATAACAAGTGTATTACAAAGTCAGCGCTAAATTAAATTAAATCATGGACAATTGTTTATGAATTTCTCTGTCAAGACATCCCTTGTTGGTGTATGAGGTTTATTCTATTTATAGAATACATTAAAAGATTGACTAGTCATCTTCTAAAACACGCAATACAAAGTGGCTGAGGGGGCCCTATGCACCTGCACAGAATGCCTCTGCCTGACACTGTACTGGTGATTTTTACAATAAAGTTATATTGTATGACAAGAGGAACCTACAATCTATTCTTTTGTTGTGGATTGATAAAACGCATTAATGAGCTATGAGCTTTTGCTTTGTTTTATTGTAGTCAACCTGAATAAATTACTCTAATTTATTGAAATATAAAAATATGATGGCTCATCCGTAACTAACAAAACATTATATAGACGGTTAACATTGTGATACGACCTTTATTTACTTCCCGAATAATGCATTGACAATCTCTGCTCAATCTCCTTTCAGGTTGACCAGATTTTAGGCGAGGAACCAGAGGTCAGAGATAGATTGTTTGCAGTGTTGAAGCAGTATGCCGCAGAGAAAAGGTGGATTGGTTAGCCGCCGTCCTGCCTGAAATACTCACCACTGACGAGCACCGGCAGCTCATCTCCAGTATCAGGTAAGAGCCACAGACAGACGCTGAGATCACATTACTCATGTCGCGTTGGCTTCAGCCACCTATAAAAAGTTAAAGCTCAGTGGGAAAGGGCTCTTCAAAGCCTCTATGTTTTATTTAATAACTTACTATAAAGGTCGGTTGATCCAAATCTTGATATGAATTGAACAGGTTACAATTAAGTGTTTCAATCTAAGAGTGTAGATCACAGACATCTACAGCCTGAGGGTACATTAATTTAGCTCATTACATTACTTACAAGACGAGATACTCTCCCGCAGCCAACAAATAACTGACAACTTATTGAAACTTGTTTCCCATCAGTAAAGATAAGCTATGTTGACCCTCCCACTTGTCTAATTTTGTCCCCCATTTTCTAAAAGAAAATGCTGAATAAGTTGGCATGACAAATTATATAGTATGATACTTTCTGCCTCTTAAATGATCACAAGCATATACAGTTTTACAATACTAATCCAACTGAAGTGATATAAGATTAAGATAATACTAGTCATTTAAAATGTTCCCTCCAAATTCGAAGCTGCAAGAGGGAGAAAACAAAGGGGGAAAAGAACTACTATTTTACTACTACACTACTTTAATGGTGAATTACGGAGTGCAGAAAAGTGGTTCAACAGCCCATAAATACATAAATAACATAGAATGCTAACATTAGCTTCATGCTACATGCTATGTGCTTCGAGTGACAGTTTTTCACAATCTGCTTTTATATTCAATGCAAGACTATGACAAAACATCCACAAGTACTTTATTTGTGTTTATTAAATGTGCTTATAATCCGCCAATAAACGTCTAAAAAGAATTTAAAATGTGATTTCCATAACAAACGTTGCTGTCTATCTATACTGTGGTGTACACTATATTATATTTAATCACCACTTCAACAAATCCTTACTGCCTTTTGAACAGCTTTTATGTTTTATGTGGTGAAGACACAGATGCTACCCCTCTGCACTTTATTGGCTGAGTCTGTTTAAATTAACTGCCTTTTGCGACTTTGAGGCTACTTTTACTCTCAAAGGGTCCCTGGGATGGGGACATTTATAAATCTCGGTCAGATGGAAGACCTCAGTGATTTTGCAAAATGTTTGGTGCTTCTTGTGATATAGATAAAGGTTGGTCATATATTTAGCAGTCCTATACAAAAATGTCCTTTTGGTATTACTGTATGTGCATTCAATTCTGTTACTTATTTTGGAACCACTAGATGGCAGCCACAATATCAAATTCAGTCATTCTTTTGCAGGCTTGTGCTACTCAAAGAAGGAGAATTCTTGTTTATTCTTTTCTACACTGTTTTTATTGTGTTTGAAAGATTCAGTTTGAAGTTTTGTGATGGATCTTGAGTCAGTGTTGAGCCATATTGCCAAGAGACAAAATCACACACATTTTTACAGAAATACACCAGGCACCTGTTCGTCTGACTCATTAGCATTCACAGTCTGGCATTTTATGTCTACAATATACAAGGCTGGAGACTAAAGACTTGCTCTTGAGTGTTTTGTTTGCATTATTCACTATCACATGAGAGGTTTCAATCAAAAAGTGTGGTCAGACGGCATAACTACTTGTACTTGAACTAATGACATAAGTGGTCACTGAAGGGGCAAAAGAGTTTGAACAAGATCATGTTTGTATACTGAAGTTAAATGAGATATTCTGAAATCATATGGTGGTGAATTGAAGAAAGTTTTTAAGGTTTTAATCATGTTACAAGTAGGGGCGGGTGATGAGTAAAACTGGGTAGCATACATTTTTTATTTGTTTGTATAAGCTCTTATTCTTACAGGAATTTTCTATTGTAGACAAGGTCTTTTGCGGTCTCTGTGTTTAAGCTGCATTATGCAACTTTTAATGCGGAAAAAAACATATTATTTGTATGTCATTGACCTTTTGTGACCAATGGCTGCATGATGTTATCATGGGCTTTTACTTTCCATCACAGTGGCCTCTACAACTCTCCAGGATCATTGTTTGTAGGTTTCTGGTGAAGCTCGTCAGAGAAAAACCAGAAACTCAAAAAATATCTGGAGCGCATAGAGTGATGGAAAATAAAGCAAATAAAGCTGCTGTCACTGAAACCATTTTATTTCCACATTAAATTGCATAATGCACCTTTAAATGTTGGATGTTTCGCCTCTCATCCAAGAAGCTTCATCAGCAGCGCTAATGATCTCTGGCAGCAGGCAGACATTTATAGGAAGAACGGTATTACACAAAATCGCCTTTTTAGAGCTTTTTAGTTACCATATTACAAATTTGCTTTCTTGAAATCTTGAAAAACATACCTGGAGTTGTTTTTCGACCCACTTGCGCATTCTTGAGTAATCTTTGAATCTTCAGCAGTGGCTATTCTTAGCACTGTGAATTCTCCTAAAAGCTCCCCTTTTACTAAGCAGCTCCTCCTGAGGTCCTTCATATTCAGGAAATGCTTTCCTCACCTCTTAATCCTTTCATTGGCATTGCAAGGTAAAAACTGTTTCACTACAGCTACAAGAGCCAAACTGAGATTTTTTCCCATTTTCTTTTGAGCGTGTGAAAAACAGGAAGCGAAACTCCTGGATATCTTGTTTTTGGCTGTTTCTCATCAATATTGCATTTTCTAACAACAAGTGTAAGATTGTGATAAAGATGTGTTTGAGATTGTTACCGCATGCAAAAACCATAATACCCCCTCTTTAATAATTTCAACTATCTCTGCCTCCAAGATTCCTATTCTACTCCAGGAATCAATGTATTTGTAATGTTGTAACTTACTAACACAAACCAAAGCACACACCCCTTTAACCAAATTGAGTATAATAGGCTTGTTGTGTTGCTGAGTAGATTAGGGGGCTCTTCACTCCCCCTGCCTCCTTTTCCCTATCTCCCATCTGCCACCTATGCACAAATCACACTGACCCTCTGAGACGCTTAAAGTGTTAGAAAACCGCAACTTTTGGCAAATCAATCCCACGGCCCGTTTAGATGCCTTCGTTAATTGGATGCCGCAATTTGGACACCATCCAGCGTCGGTATTTTGAAAGGTTTTTTTGGGCAGACGCGGGCGGCTGCGTGCGCCAAAAAGAGCAGCATTCACTTGATTGACGAAATCCCTGGACATTTTTGCCACAGATTGCGCTCCGTACCTATGCCAATAATAGCGTTTCTTCTCTTACTACTACGCGCCTTTTAATTGTGATATTAATAGCACCGTTAGTAGTGTGCAGGTTATGGTGGGACAATTTTCAATAGACATCTGATTGCTTGTGTTGGGATTATGTTTGTGTAGTAAAACCAAGATTCAGATCACATTTCAGAACTTGTTTGTAGATGTCTGAACTATTAAAGCAGATTATTAAGAGTTTCTGTGTATAATGAGGTGAGATTCTTCTTCCAAATTGCTCATGAATTATTCAAAAGCTCATATCCTCATTATTATTTCCAAAGGTCACTACTGTGCGTGTCTATTACAATACCATGTCGTCTTTTGTCTCAATTATGGATTCTCCCCCCCCCCCCTTGACATTAAAGTAAAGCCAGCCACCCATGCTTCAAGGTCCCACCACATCTCTCATCCCACAGCAGTGTAGCAGAAGTAGGAGTGTCTTCTCTCTCCTCGCGCTTACACTTATTAGATGATGCGACTATCCGCCGTGCTGACTCTTCAATTGTCAGCTATGGGTGACAGCTGAAATAATGAATTGTCTGGGGTGAGTACAACATTTAGAATTGATCGCAAGAAAAGTGGATTGCCGCTGCTTGCACTTTGCAATTTGCCGTAGATTTTGAAATATTGTTGAAAATCTGTGCAAAGTGGACGTGTTTTTGCAAAAACAGATCTTTCTGTAGACTTGCATGGAGGTGGATTAAATGATAGTGACTTGAATGGTGTGGATAATGATGCTGTGCAGCCTTTACAGCAGATAGGTGTTTGTTTGCAGCAACTGTGCAGAAAATAACAGGCTCACAGTTGACTTTGGGAAATGTCCAATAAGTGCAAGTGGGAATGATATGATCAATTTTAAATGAAAGATTATTTGTACAAAAAATGCACACCTTTGTGTGACATTAAGTGGTTGATTTGTGATTCAATTAGTTGAGCATTTTGCTTGTTTTAATAATTAATGTTCATGTAACATTTACACATTTATATTATATTATATTTACTATTTCTGCTGCATAAGTTTGTCACACACAAGAAACATGATCTAAAACCCATTAAACTGCAGTTTTGGTTAAAATTGTACGCACGTTTTTGCTCAAAAGTCTGAAATCGTCCCTCTGTTTGATGGAATGTTTGCAAATCTTAGGAAATGAAATGACTTGCTGCTTCCTGTATAAACCCTGTAAATGCATCGCCTCCCATTATGCCTGTAATTCTCATGAGATTTCCAGCGTATTCCCATGTTATTACTGTCCTGTAAAGTAAAGCGTGACTCTCTATTCAGAGTCATATCTGGAATCCTCTCTTGCATTGTGTATAAATGTGTGATTGATTTGTAACGAGACATAATGGTAAGACTTTAATCAATATTTCATGTCTCGGGGAGAAAGTGCAGCCCGGGTCCTAACGATACTAAGCGGCATGTGTAGTGTTACATAACTGGGACCTGCATATCATTATCTGTGTAGTTCAGTATGCAGCCATGACTGCCACCTACTGCTCACACAGTCACAGCAAAACGAGCCGCGCTGAATACATTAGTGTCAATCACCATTTGGTTGTTATCACGGGAGAAACGAAGCATTACCACGTTATTCATTCCGTAATTATTAATTTTAGTGGCGTGAGTTAGCACTTGATTAAAGATGGACACCACTCAAAGGTACAAAATGCACGGTAGTGGAAGCAAATTGAGCACAGGCACCACATAATAGTTAGATGCTTCAAAAGAAAGTTGATGTAATATTTCACACGCTTTTTAAGCATCAACACAAATCTTTGGCAGAATTTTGTGTTCTACTTTCTCAGAATGATTAAGTAACCACCTGCTCGCCCCTTCGCTTGTTTAGTTGGTAAATAAACGTGCTATTGTCTCGGGAACACTGCGGCCGCCTCCACATTTTCACTATTCCTCTCCTCACATGACCTATTTCTGAGGAAAAAGGACTTTTTCCAAACACAGTACAAGATTTAGAGACAATTCCAAGTGTTTGCCATGTTAAGTCAAGGTTATGTTTTTTTTTTTCTCACATTGAATTGACATTGCGTACAAAGCTGTGTTCACTTTTTGTTTCATGTGTGCTGTGCTGCATGTTCAAAAGAGCAAAAAATGTGCCCAAAATGAAAGTATTGGGCTTGGGGACTGTGTGCATACAAAATGAGAGGGGCGTTCATCACCAAGTCACGGTTTGCATTTAGTGTCTCATCATTGACCTAACCCTTAACTGATACCCGGACCCGATATCCAGTCCAGCAAATTAGATCGGAACACATACTGTACCCCCACCCCCCGTGCGCAGGAGAACGAGCTGAACTCCTGTAGTCTAGTTTCTGCTTGTCATTCGTCCCTGTTGAGAAAGCTGCCCCCTTCTCCCTCGCTTCCTTTCCTTTCAGCGTCAGATAATTATAGATCTGTGTTCTTCAGAAACCAGGGCAAATCGATGGTTTCAGAGAGTTGACATGGAAAAAGTTTTTAGAGATGATGAGGCGCTTCGTTTAACAGATGGTTTGCGGACGTGCGGCGGTTGAACATCTGCCGTACCTGGGCACATTATGATTACAGGATAGATAGATAGATGGACAGGTGGTTAGGTATATAGATAAATTGACTTCTTTTGCAGATGTTTTAACCCAGAAATCCAAATCCATTACAAAAACAATATATTTGGATTTCATCTTTAGTTATTTCTTTTAAAAATATATAGTGAATTACCTCTAAAGTTATACACGAATAAGCCCTTGCTCTCCATCTGTGACATCCAGTTCTAGAAAGCCATGAATGCAACCAATTGGCATGAAAGCGCAGACTGCCAACAACAGGGGCCGTGTGGGTTGTTGTTGCATCCCCAAAGAGCACTTATTTATACCACAGGAGCAGCTTCCTGTAGACAGCGGTGTCTTCTTAGATACCGTTTTGTTGAGCTACTGTCTCAGCCACCTGAAAAATCAGCAGAGACCGTGACAGGAAGCTAATAATACTCAGCCTACATCGACACATGAAAAGGCTTCCTGCTTTTTTGTGACAAGAGAGATTTACTGCGATCAAGAGAAGCCGTACAAATACCAGTACAAAAGACGGCAAGGCTATTGAAATTATATAGAGGTAAATTCTTGCATAAACAACTTTAAGTGGGTTAAGGAAAGTTCAAATGCGCTATAAAGTAATCACTTCAACAATACTGTAATGTCTTAGGGCTACACCCAGAAACACGCACACGCTAACTTTTTTAGTGGATTAGAAGAAGCACATTCAGCATGCACAAATGAAGTCAAAATCGTCTCCTTGTGAATGTTTTGTCTCATTCCTGCATTCCTCATTCCTGATTGTCCAGTAGAAGTGGAAAATCCGTCAGTCGAAGCTAGCCTTTCGCATGTAGCATGAAGCTAACGTTAGAATTATAGTTAGCATTCTCCATTATTTTGTATTCATGGGCCATCGAACCACTTTGCTCCTCTCTATGTCTTTGTATCTTCATTCGGTAGAAAATACATCTATAATTCAGCATTTGTTAAAGTAGTGGTGGCGTAATAGGTGAAAGAGTTCTCTTTCCCCTTGTTTTCCCCCTCTGGCAGCTTCAAACTTGACCACTAGTGGGCGTTCCCAGAGATGCTGTCTATATCTGTAGCATTAAGTAGCACATTTCATGGCACTGGTAACTGGAACATTTCCAACCTCCCACTTGGAACGCCGCTCGAATGGTAACCATGTTGTACCATGTGGTTACAGCATGTAAGCTCGGAGATGACCAGAGAGCTCCGAGTTCAAATACGAGATGAAGACAGTAATGACAAAACAAAACCACTGCACCTGTCAAGTTACTTTTGGTCACAGCCTTCACCATAATGTTATGTAACATGTTTTAAATTATATCTAGATGCATATAATGTTAGCATCTTGTTACCATCTTGTTGTAGCTTTAGCGAGTTTATTCAGCTGGAGCGCTCTGAGGTCGTAAAACGTTATTTTCAAGTGGGACAAATCCCAGTTGTCTGGAACACCGCTTAAGATTTTGTTAGATTTAATTTGGTTGGAACTGAAATGAATAAATAAAACAATGTCTTGCCAAAAGGACTGTGCCAATTCTGAGCTGTACAAGCATTTTTTTTGTTTTTTTTTACATAAACACATTTTGATACGTATGATGCTATTCCTGAAATGTAATGTTGTTAGCCAAAATAGCAACAAACTAAAAACAGCTGCTTTAAGGACTGCATTTACACAGGAGACTGACGCTGTGACCCAATTAAAGCAGCTAAGTGACATTACGCTCCTTTGCGAAACTGACTTTAAATGCTCCCTGTAGCAGTTGTTCATCTGAGGAAAGCGGTAATAAATTAGCTAAGTTTAAGTGTTGACTAGTGTGTCCTGTCAAACACGTGGCCTCGTTGCTGCATTTAGCGGCGCCACTTCCTTAATGAGCCTGTGCGTTGATGCTCCTGTAGTATCTTTTGTGACCATCAGCAGGTTTTGGAGCTAATTGCTGAACTGTTGTTTTTTTCTTTCTGTCTGCCTTGAGCTGATTCATCCAAGCGGCAGCCGTTTTAGACACGCAGGACCGAACAGACTGGTGTAGGTGGCAGCAAAGCGGTTGTTTACTTTATCCGACACACGGCCGGACCGAATCTTGAATGGCTTTCACTTTGAGCCCCTGCGCCTCACCAAACATTTTCCTTTCAGCCACCAATTCATCAACTCGTCTTGCACTATGTACCCGATTATCGTTATCACAATATTTAATGATGCAATATTCGTATCGCAAGAAGCCACAAGATATCCCAATATGACTTAAGTCTTCCATCTGACGTAGATTTACGCATTTATTTTTGGGGGATTTTTTTTTGACACAGTTGGATGAAAAAGTGTTAATGTCAATTCAATTAAAAGTTGTCTGTCTATTGTCTAATAAATATAGCCTTAAAATGCAATGCTAATATCCACTCAGAAGTCTACTAATGTGTGTGGGAGGTTGCCTTGTTTTTACTTGGCAGAAAATCAGTTGAATGAAATTGTTTTCGTGGCTTCCTTTTATGTGAGAGAGCCACACCTCTGTAGTTAATCCTTGAGGAAGGTCCAGTGGTAAACAGACATGCTCCTACATTGCACTGCCTGAACAAGGCTCACACGTGTCCCTCTAGTGCCATTTCACATGTGACACATCTATATAGTGCTCGACAGTCTGTCAGCTATGAGTAAGATTTCTTTTACACCATGTTGGCTGGTCAACATGTTATTGTTTTGTTATACTTTAAAAAAAATTGATTATGCTGAAGGTTAGGAGGAAAATGGTAAACGTGCAATCCGGGAGATTACTTAGCAAGTTGACACTTTTCTGACCTGTAAAAAGACTAGAAACAGTTAGAAATGATAGTCACAGCATGGCTTTGTTACTCAATAAGATCTCTGATATCTAATCTGGGCACCATTGCGGATTGGAGTCATGGCTTTGGTAGTTGTGCCCTCTTTTGTGCTTCCTTTATTTAAATTCATGAATGCTGTTCATCAATTAGACTATTTTTAATGATCAAGCCTTTGCTCGTAGTCTTCTCAAACCGCCTTCCTCTATAAAAATGTCCAAATTCAGGAGTTACAAAATGTCAACAACACGATGATGACATCCACGTCTGTGTTCGGATGACGCGTCGACGGAAGTGTGGGAGCGAGCGGAGAGACATAATAGAACGCTCTGGATGGAGAGAGAGAGAGGAAGAGAGAGAGGAGAAAGCCTATGCATGCTCACTCCCACACCTTTTCTCACTGTGTTCTTGTTCTGATGCCCTACACTGCAGCAGTAACAGGCTGCCCACCACGCAGTCACGCCACAAATCTACACACATTTGCTTTTACTTATCTATCTGTATCTGGCTGCGTCTTCTTTTTCTCTAGACCGCTTTAAATACACTTTTGTTTATTTAATTTGGTTGGTGATCAAATGTTCCCTAAGCTGGATGTCTAACTTGTTGCATTGGGAATATGGGGATCTCTAAAGTCTATCCTCACACTTTTCCTCTCGTCATCTGACAGGACTTTTTTCGGAAACGCCACTGACAAACGGCAATTTTTTTTTTTTTGCTTTGTTTTTGTTTTCCCTCAATAATGCTGGCCAGGATCTTCATTCCCAAGAAGCACCGGCAGCGCTTCGACGACGCAGTGAACCAGAACGTGATCAACAGGCTGTGCCGCAGCAAGAGCATCAGTGAGCCGCAGGGACGCACACTCCGCCGCAGCCGGAGCGAGGACCACTCGGACCGGCACCACTCCAAGCGAGCCAGTTCGCTGCCCCGGGATGGAGGGGAGCCCGGGGAGAGGGGCCCGGGAGACACGAGGGAGAGGGACAGGCACAGGCACAGGAAGTCTGTGCCCGGGGTGCCCATGCATCCTCCAGTGGGACCCAATCAGAGGTAGGTTCACACAGGTCAGCAAAAACGTACTGTCGACAGTAGGCTCTTTGGGTAAGGGCAAAGTGGGTTTTTTACATCACTTGAGACAAATTCATTATACCACTAAACATGTGGCTTTGTGACGAGCAATGATCCAAATAAAATATGATTCCAACTTATAAACACATAAACATAAACACATTTTTGGCAGCTTGACCCTTAAAGGGTTACTATGGGATTTTTGACATAGGGCCTCATTTCCTAGTTATCCAGAGTGTTGTTGATGTCTGGAGATATTTTTTTCTTAAATTCATGCAGTTCTTATATTTGAAGAGTCTAGTTGCGCTAGGCTAGGGCAAGGCTAAAGCATTTCTATGGTAAAGTCTAGCCTGCATTAAAAACAGTCTGGCACACTCCACAGTGCACCTGAGGTAAATCACTTATAACACCAGACTAACATATAAATGTCTGTGTTAATAGAATAATTTTTTTAATATAACTGACCTTGTATCACATGAATTACCGCATTTTGAGGGACTATTTTCTCGCAGATCACTCCGCCGCTGCCTTAGCTTACAGCCACGAAGCTGATGCTGCTCAAATATAAGTTATTTTAAATGCAAAATGGTTAAAATTAACCTATCGACACAGACATTTATATGGTTAGTCTGGTGTTATAAGTGATTTACCTCAGGTGCACTGTGGAGTGCGCCAGACTGTTTTTTAATGCAGGCTAGACTTTACCATAGAAATGCTTTAGCCTTGCTCTAGCCTAGCGCAACTAGACTCTTCAAATATAAGAACTGTATGAATTTAAGAAAAAAATATCTCCAGACATCAACAACACTCTGGATAACTAGGAAATGAGCCCAATGTCAAAAATCCCGAAGTATCCCTTTAAGTATGAAAAATATAGCATATTCTGTTGATTCAAACATTATCTGGTTCTATCAAAGTCCCAAGACCCACTTTTTGATCCCAATCCACCAGTTAAGAACCGCTGGTCTGAAGTACAGGATTAGCAGGTTTCATACATAATAACCGCAGTTAGAGATAGGGTATTTTGTTGTTTGTAGAGGACATTTCCTTTTGCAAACATTCCAACTTTTATAATGTGGTTGTGTGATTGTTTTTATGCAGCGAGGCTTGTTATTTATCATCTTCACCACTGTCATTGTTCTTTTATAAATGATGGTGAATAGAAATATGCCTGTATATTACAAAGCACATTGGTAAGAAGGCCTTTCAATCGTTGCCTTCCAGTATTGGCAATAAAAAGAAGAAATAAAAGGTTGTATTGTTGTCTTGCTCCTCCAAAGAGAAACTTTCTAAAGAATAAACAGATTCATAATTCGAAAGTGGCTCGACTTCGGCGATTTGAAATTGACCACCTGTGCAACCAACAGAAAATGTAAGTGGTCGGACGGCCCATTATTTGGCTGCTCGCTGGCCTTAGCCTCCTACATACGTGCCAATTAGTGTCACGTCACTAAGGGCTTATTCTGGGATTACACTGCTGCTATTGCACTCCCACACAGTGACTAGAAACTTCAGAACATCAATCTCTTTCAATACCATGAGCTTAGGGATCTTAGGTGGAATAAGAAAGACCAGACACAATAGAAATGGAAGACAATTGAATGTTTCCTCAGGCTCCAGCCCTCCATCTGAAATTGACTACAAATTCTTAGTGAACGTTAACCCATCCGGTGCTGGCGTTAAACAAGACTTTGATTGTTGCCGTTATTCAAATCCAATCTGTGCTTAAGGCTAAAGTCGTGGTGATACACCCTCACACGCTGCTATATCTGCTCAGAACACCCCGTCCGCCTCTGCGTTTTCACTGCAATTACATAAGAGCGTTTCGCTAAATTGACATGCCTTTTTTTTTCCTGTCTCAGCCTGTTTACATACAACGCAGCGCTGCCTAGAGTCATCTCTATGGCAACCTGCTGCGGGTAGATGGTGTGAGAGTGTTTCATCTTAGCCGAGGGTCCACTTAGCCAAAAGGCAGAGAGCCAACTTCAGCCAAAAAAAGAGAGAAATTGCTTTGGTTCTTCATGGGGAGACACTTGTTCAGACACCAGGGAGAAGACGAGTGCAGAATTTTGTGTGTGGTTGTTTGTACCAAAGAGGCGGCAGGTTGGACAAAACTGGTTAGTACAAAAATCATAGTCACGGTTTCAATTTCCAGGTACAAAGGAAATTGTGTGATTGGAACATCCCATCTGGCAAATGTGTCGATTTTGGAAACCAGTGCTGGGAAATGTTTGGTACTCACTGGAATTAAGATAAGAATGCCTTAATTTGTCTTTTGAATGGCATTGTTGTAGCGAGAACGGCAAGAACTAGAAGTATTAAAAGAACACCTGTAGCAAAGTAGGAGATAAATTAGAAAGGATAAAATACACTGCCTGATCAATGAAAAGTCTTCACCTGGATTTAACTAACTGTTCAGATCTGGGGTTGCTGCAATTGGTCAGGCCTAGGTTCAGCAACACTATGAGCCCAAAGAATGAGATCAGCCGACTACATGAACATCTGAATGACCAGGTTATTCAATCATGACACGGGCGTATTCAAAGATGGCAATGCCAGGATTCATCGGGCTCACATTGTGAAAGAGTGGTTCAGGGAGCGTGAGACATCATTTTCGCACATGGATCGGCCGTCACAGAGTCTAGATTTAACCCCATTGAGAATCTTTGGGATGTGCTGGAGAAGGCTTTGCGCAGTGGTCACTCTCTCCCATCTCCAATACAAGATCTTTGTTGTTGAAGCTTTTGCAGCAAATAATAATAATAATAATAATGATGCCTTACATTTGTATTGCGCTTTACAAGCCTGTATTACCAAGTTTCTCAAAGCGCTACACTGTCGTCATTATTTATTCACTCCATACTCGTTGGTGGTAAGCTACTGTTGTAGCCACAGCTGCCCTGGGGTAGACTGACGGAAGCGAGGCAACCAGTCTGCGCCATCGGGCCCTCCGACCACCAACCACTCACTCACTCACTACATTCGCCAGGCTTCCTGGTGTTACCAAACGGTCTCCCATCCAAGTACCGACCAGGCCCTTCCCTGCTTAGCCTCCAAGATCTGACGGGATTGGGCATAGCAAAGGCGGTATGACCACAAATGTGTGCTGCTGACTTTTTTTTGTGGTGACTTTGACGGTTTTTTGTTCAGGCAGTGTAATAAAATAGATTAACATCTTAACTCCCTCCTAAACCGAGCACATTTTCTCCAGTTCGGCATTAGCCAAATCTAAAAGCTTCATGAAATGAGCGTCAAAATAGCGACAAAAACGAGGATGAAAACGCAACGAAAAAGTGACAAAAACGCAACAAAAGAGCAACAAAAACGTGCCCGAAAAGCAACACAATAAAAAAGAGACAAAAACGAGAATGCGGCCACAACGCAACAAAAAAGCTTAGATCAGTTTTGTAGGTCTTAGCTTTCAAATGAGGCGTTACACTGGCCTATAGGCTCCAGTCGTGAAGCTTTAAGATTCGGTTAAAGCTGAACTGGTTTAGGCGGAGGAGGTAAGAGGTTAAACCAAATTAACATCTTACATCATACATAGAATAAAGTGAATCAATCAATGACTTTTTCCTGTTGACATAATTTGTAGGACTTTTAACCACTTAAGATAGAATGTTTGGTTTGGCTAATCCTTTTTTGCTCTTGAGACCCATAGATTAATTTCATTGCTACCTCTATAAACTCTGTATTGTGACATTTGCCTCTTTCATTTCTTTCTATGTGTTTTGCCTTCAGGTGTGTGTGTGGATGGGACATGACTCTAGATTTGGGCTCCTTCCTTTACCATTGCGATTTCTATCTCGTAGTTATTTGTGCGGATGGAGCTCAAAAACATCACATTGACAGCAGGACAGGCGAGCGTCACGTCTCCTCTCCTCTCGGTGAGACTCCCACGTACAGGAAGTGACGAGTCAAAACAACACAACAGCCCTCCGGACCAGCTGGCCACCGCGCTACTATGTCACGTGGGCCCCTCGGACTCGAATCAACAGAAATATTTGACTCTTACTGGCTGCCATTGTGTTTCCAAATAGCCTCTTGGATTTCAGAACTGACAGTGAGGTGATAATTCATGCAATGGCAATGATGTTTTTTCCGAATGAGCCACCAGACTGATTATCAAGTGAGAATGTTAATGAGTAAAATATAGCCAAGAAAATGATTCATTGAAATGTGTTGTGAGGTTCCTTTGCTTGAAATATCATGCTAGCTCTGAGACAATATTCATTTAATGTCTTTTCTGCAGGATTATTCGGGTGTACCGGGGAAAGAAGACATTCGGCTTCACATTGCGAGGCCACGCTCCCGTCTCCATCGATTCAGTCATCCCAGGTACTGTCCCTGATCTGATCCAGAAATGCACTGTACTTTGAGCAGCCCCAGCTTGTAGATGATGTACCGCGGACTCGTCTGACTCACCAGGTTAGGAGGGGACCACTCGGTAAAGCTTCACAAGAGATACACACGTTCAATCAATAGCAGTTTCTTTGGAAATCCAGACCTTTTGTACAAATATTACGTAAAGTGTTCCTGTTTTGGTGCAGTCAGTGACAGCGCTACAATAGAACTACAGCATGAGTCAGTGCTCAGCCTTTGTTTGCCGCAGGGACAACATAATAATATAAAAGAACAGAGACATTTTATGAATAATGTTTGTGGTGGTGTACCGTTTTCCAGACTATAAGTCGCTCCGGAGTATAAGTCGCACCAGCCTTGGCAACTACCTGGGCATGGAGGCGTAACTGCACATTTAACAAGCCTCTCCCGGCATCACGTTGTTCAGCACCCATTTGCGAACTCGTTCCTCTAGCTGTGGCCATCTAGCTTTTAGCTCGCGATTATCTTTTTTAGTTTTCTTCATTGCTGTTAAGAGTAACCTCCGCTTTTCGCCAGTCCCTCACAAGTTTCTTGCTCACTCCAAACTTTCTTTCTGCTGCTCGATGACCTTTTTAAAAATCTTCAGAGGTACAGGAGTAGCAAATACTGATACACAAGCCTAGAGCGCCCTCTAACAAACATTGTGGGATTATATATTTTGATATATAAGTCACACCCCAAGCCAAACTATGAACAAAAGTGCGACTTATAGTCCGGAAAATACGGTACACTCCTTCCGTCTTGGGATTCTGACTCGGATACTCGGGTCATGCGTCTGATTGAGTAAAAACGGTATGCGGCGACATGCAGTAGAGATAAATCAAAAAGTCGCCTTTCGTTAGGACCATATTTTTTCTGATTTTTTTCCAGCTTCGTAGCTTACATGATCTGTGTATCCTTCACTGTCGTTAAACTTTCCGCATTACAAGTGGAACACAGTCATTCAGAGAAAAATAGGCTTTCACCCCTCCGAGGACCAATACTGTTGCTGGCGGATTGTTAAAGGGGGGGTATTATGTAAAATTGACTTTTTCAAGCTTTATATCATGTTATTATATCATTCCCTCATTAAACACATGCCTGGAGTGTTGCCTTGGCTCATTCACATATTTTTGGTAATCAGTAAAAACTTAGACGGCAGCCATTTTAGGTGTAGCTATGCCTCAGTCCTCCTAGGAACGCCCCCACCTCCTGCAGACGCCTCTGGACCTTTCGTCATCAGCCAAGCCACCAACCACTGCTCCTCAGCTCAGCAGAGCCCCCTCCCCGCACAATAGTGTTGTTTAGATGCCACAGCAGTGTGCTGAAGGGGCGTGTCGGAAAGCTTCTTAAAGAGACAGAGGCCTATTTCAAGACGTTCAGTACAGCCATTTTGAGAGAGCAATTTTATTCAAGGCAGTTATTTTAATTTACTGCATATACAGACCAACAGAAGGTTACGTCATCATTGTAGTATGCTATAGACTGGTGCTATGTGATTGAAAAAAGCATAATACCCCCTCTTTAACAGGCAGAAATCTATGTAAACCCAGGCCCTCTCTTTGCAACACATCCATGGATGTCCAAGCTCCTTCCTGCCATCCTAAGTAATATATGAATGAATGAAGAGTGAACAGTCGTATCTTTCTATATGTCACACGTCCCGAAGGCCATAGCAGTTGTCATTTTGTGTCCTTTTATGTTTGTGCTTTTCTGGCAGTGTTGCTGTGTTGAAATTGAGCCCAGTGTGACTATACAGTATTATGAGCAACCGCATGTTTTCATGGCAAATTAATCACCGGTTTAACCCTGAGCAGATTTTCGACATGATTACAGTATGAGCTGTCACCCACCCAACGTGCCCCGTGTGCTCGTACAACTATTGTTCCACTTCACTGACTAGATTTTGTTTCCACCACCTTACAGAAGGCACATATTCTGCCAAACTTTAAACTAACAGACCTGGAGCTGCGTTTTGTTTCATTCATGCGTGTTTGAATAATTCAGCATATTCACTCTCCCCCTCAAAATACATTATTATAGCTTTTATAATGTGTGCTTTGTGCCTAGAAATGAAGAAATGAACTCTTTGTTCTGAGCGTAATGTGGAAATCATTAACTTTGAATTTTTGATGTGGGCAATAAAGCTGAAAGTTCCTCTGCTTCCTAATGAACTGGTGCAGCTGTAAAGGATGGTTTAATTATCTTAGTGAGATCAAGTAGAAGGCGAAAGAAGTTGTTGAGATTGGACTGTGTTTCTGCGTGAGTGGTGTTTTTGTGTTTGTGTGTGTGTCCGATGACGCCGTCGTTCCCGCCCCCTCTCTCTCCCACTCTCATGTGCTTGGGCTGACTCAGTGGGCCTTATGGAGGCCGGGAGAGAGAGGTACCGGGGGCGGCCAACATGTCTCGCGTCGTGATCTGAACCGAGAGGCTTTAACAATGGAAAGAGGCCACAAAGCAAACAGAAAACAAAGTTCGACAATGCAATGTTTACAGCATTTGCATCTTAGGAGTTGATTTGAATAAATGTTAAGGCAATTGCAACATGCTTCTGATGGTAAAATCGCTTGAAAAAAAAGTGCTGTGTAGGGGTGACCAAAGCAGGGCACACGGGCCTAAACGTGGCCCATCAAAAGGTTTTATTTGGCCCGTGTGGGAAGGCTTGTAAGTTGTAAGGATTACATGGAACAATCCAACAAACACAACAATACATTACATTTTTCATGGAATGTATTATTGTTGTGTTTGTTGGATTGTTCCAATTATATGTTGCATTACCATGAAAAAAGAATAAATAAAAATGACTTCTAAAAAGACATGACAGTCAACATCATCATAAAAGTAGTTGTTTATTTGATTTATTATGAGAATTACATTTTGAGAACCGGCTTTATCTCAACTGAAGCACATAGAAGGGCTGTATATTCCAGTTTTCTGATCACTACAACTTCTAAATTAACACATTTTGGGTGCAATGGCAAAATGTATTCCACTCAAAAGATTATTGTGTCCATATATGTCTACTCTTTGGGGAAAAACAAGTAGTTTGGCAAAAAAAATAGATAGGAAAAGATACCGCTACAATATCCAGCTCAACTAACTGATTTAAAGTCAATGTTGTGATCTGTAGTTAGCCCCATATTGTCTCCGCTTTGCTTGAAAATGATGTTCTACTGTAGCGAGTTAGTGCGGTGGTTTGACAGATACGGAGGCGCTGGTGGATGGGCACACTGCAGTCACAATGATTCCACCGGGGATTGTTTTGACAGGGCTGATGTTATGCAATAGGCCTTAGCGTGCTGCTCAGCGGTGCTATGCTGTTGGCTTCCTCAGTGGCACTAACAGATTGACAGCATCTTATTACTGCCATCTCCCACTGCATCTCTGCATATTTGTTCGCACATTGTTACCTCAGCCGCCTGAGCTTTTTCCTATTGGCGTCACATTAATGGCTCGTCCGTCACCTCTGTCTTACAGATAGTCCTGCCGAAGAGTGCGGGCTGAAGTCTGGCGACAAGATCCTTTTTCTCAATGGCCTGGATATGAGGTGTGTTCTGGGGGACATTTACTTCAAATTCAAAAGATTTTCAGACTGCTCATGATGCATAAAGGTGCAGCCTCGGAATGAGTGCTGACAGAAAAAGATACTGATGTCAACATTTTCAGTATCATAGGAATAAATAAAGGGGTGTGTATACTTCCTGAACCACTGTATATCAAAGAATAAAGTGTCGTGGGTGGACTGAAGCACACGATTTCCCTCATGGCAAAATAGGATGAAAAATAGCTGCCACTGAACCACTTAATCCATCACAGAGATTTGTTTGTACTTGGTACATCTTGTCACTCGAGGAAAAAAAATATTCAGCCTTGACTAAAAGCTAAAACTGTTTAAAAATGCAGTAAAATATCAAAATCTTTTTCCCCCACGTACTGTTCCCTGCACTCAAAGCCCTTGCTGTCATTATATGTCAGTCCTTTCAAGTCTGATGCACATTACCAAAAAAGATGCTAATTGTATGTTAAAAAGCTAATATATCCATTAACCCATTTGCATGTATCATCCCTTTATGTCACACACTTAAAAGGTGCACTATGCAACTTTTTCTGACAAAAAAAAAGTTCATATTAGAGCGTATTTGACGTTTCAGTGACCCAGCGGTTTTACTTTTCATCCCAGTGGCTCCTATAATGCTTCAGGATACATTTTATTTCAATGTTTTAGAATTTCTGGTAGGTTATCGTATGCATAACCATCGAGACAGTTCAATCAGCAGTGAAAACCTACCTACCTAACATCCTAAAAACAATCGATCAGCTAAGCTAACCACCCATGTAGCCACTAGGTCAAATACGCTCTATAAACCTTTTTTATATGTTAAAAGCACCTTTAATTCGTTGGATAAGCTTTTTGTCCACATGCAGCAATAATGAATTAAAATACATAATTAATTTTGCTCCACATTTCCCCAAGCCCTTAACCCATCACCCAATCTTAGCGGTTCATTGCCCAAAAGGTGTTTATTACACCATTGATTTGTTAGCATGCAGGCTGATAATGATGGCTTGTATCTTCTTTTGGTTTAATTCCCCCATGCTGCCAGCGGAGGGCACTCGCTCAAGATTGTGACCATCGACCATTATTTAAATACATATTAAAAAAAACAGTAAAATTAATACTTTGTCATAACGTTGACAACCAAAAAATTATATAAGAAGAACTTGTAGTAGGAGTTCGGTAACCTCTGCCACTGCCTGTTCACCTTTCACAATCTTAAAAAGAGAGTGTAGGAGTATAGGACAAGCATGAGTGCGGCCTACAGTATATGATCGACTCAAATTTAATGCATCAGCCCGGTGCACCAAACAGTGTGAGAATACTCTTACTCATACGGTCATCCTGATAGCCATGTGATATAAGCTGTTCCTATGACGACTCGAGGTGTTAATGCTATTGACGCTGTATCATTTCTCAGGGCTCTCAGTGTCAGAGCAGTAGGAGGCAAATAAATAAACACGTATATAATTACAAAGGTACAAAGTAGCTCTTAGTAGGTGAAACAAACGTGTGATGTACGACGGCTAGCTCATTGAATGGATTGTATCAAATAAAGACATTGGTGATGGGGGAAAGGTGATAGAGAGGCTCAATAATGATAATAATGCATCGGTTTTATATAGCGCTTTTCTGGACACTCAAAGACGCTTTACAAACGGTCTCCCATCCAAGTACCGGCCCTTCCCTGCTTAGCTTCCAAGGTCTGACGGGATCAGGCAGAGCAAAGGCGGAATGGCTTAGAGGGCTGATGGTTCTGCTGCTGCGGAAGAGGATAACTGTGTGGAAGAAGAAGGAGAGGGAGGATGGATTTCAGGAAATATTCACGCTCCGTTTATTCCTACAGTTAACTTTTGTCGTGCCGGTTTTTCTTTTATTTGCCTCATAATAAAATGTGTTTTGTGGTTCTAGGAACTGCTCTCATGAGAAGGTGGTGTCCATGCTACAGGGCAGTGGTGCAGCTCCCACTCTGGTCGTGGAGGGAGGCTCTATTGACTATTCTCCCGAACACACTGTGATAGAGGACACCCCCAGCCCAGTGGCCACCAGCACCCTGCCACGATCCAGGTTTGGAAACATTAATGGCAGTATGAAATGGACTAATACTGTTTAGGCTAAAGTTTTGCTTATAAAGTATGGAAGAGTTTACTGTATATTCAACTTCCTCTCTGCGTCGCTGCTTGAGAACAGGAGATATCACATCTGATATTGGGGATGTCTCTAATTGTATTCCTTCCTGTGGGCCATTGTTCTCACAGCAATGATGGATGATAGAGTCCCCAAAAGATGCATGTTCAGCTGCAGACTTTTTGCACAGAGGCTATATTATTTTGGTAGAATGCAATCAGTTATGTTTTTTGTCAGCAGCAGAAGCTTTTTCCCATTTTTTTGTGATTCTTTCAAACTATTTGGGCTTTAGCTTATGGATCCTTTCTCTTGGAACAATTGTATGACCACAGCATTTTATCTAGACAAATGAAGCCTGAAAATTACTAATTTGAGAATTGAATTGATCATGTAACCTTTGGAGTCAAATGACACCCTTTTCTTTTGGCAATAACATTAAGAAACGGGCAAAATATCCTTGAATGTTTGTATGTTAGGTCTCCAGCTCTCAGCTCGCTGCAGTGGATCGCGGAGATCCTCCCTCCAAGTATCAAAGTTCACGGAAGGACATTCAGCCAACAGCTGGAGCACCTTTTGACCATTCAAGAGAGATACTCCGTCTGCAAGTCCCTGGAGACCTTCTTCCAGCACAGGTACGCTGACTCATAATAGCTTCTAAATTTAAAAAAAATGAGCCAAAATCGCACTTTGAATGGTCACAATACGCAAAAGGCTGCAATTATTAAGGCCATGTAATAATGCTAATTTCTTGCCATAGCTCCGTTCTACTGTTTTTAAACTTTCTCACCAAGTTGACTCGTGAAAAGTTAAAAAGAATTAGCTGTTGCCTTGGAAACTGCACTGTTACAGTATACTGCGTGCAGAGCAGGGCTGCAGAGGGGTGTTGTTGCATTGCAGAAGAAAGCGGAGGGGACCTGGGGATGAAATGGATGCGGATGAACATTTCATGTGGGCGCGTGCACCTCACCATTAAGCAGTGATTAGACCGTATTCCCAGGATCAACACGACAGGAATGAACTGGAATAGCACTGTACGAAACTGTACGAAACTACTTGATAGCAACTGATTTAGATGTCTCTCTAATTAATAAGGTATAAGTACAGTATGAAAAATCTGTGTACCGTACTTTCCGGACAGTCGCTCCGGAGTATAAGTCGCACCAGCCAAAAAATGCATAATGAAGAAGAAAAACATATATCTAGTTTAGCTTGCAATTGGCTTTTTTTTTTTGTTCCTTCATTGCAGTAAGAGTAACCTCCGCTTCACCAGTCCCTCACAAGTTTCTCGCTCACAACTTTCTGCTGCTCGATTATCGTTTTTTAATCTTCAGATGTATAGGAGTAGTAGATACTGGTACAAGCCACTAGCCATAGCCACTAGCGGCTGTCAGTGTGAAAATAACAAACATGTGAAATTATATATTTTGATATACAAGTTGCACCCCCAGCCAAACTATGAAAAAAGTGTGACTTCTAGTCCGGAAAATACGGTACTTGTAGATTTTATCACTCTTTAGGGAAATGGTTTATGAACATTTGTGAGTAGCTGCAGCCTTCTTGATTCGGTGACCATTTAAATGACTTATCGCGCAGCCCTGTGTTATGAGGACTTGAGATTGATTTTTTTGTTGACATGCGCTTGCAGAAATGTGGACACCTTGATAGTAGACGTGTTTCCTGTGCTGGAGACTCCGGCCAAACAGCTCATCTGGCAGTTTATTTACCAGCTTCTGACCTACGAAGAACAGGGGCGCTGCCAGACCAAGCTCTCCCGCTTCCTGGGTTTCAAGAGCAGTGGTGAGTCACTGAGCACAAATCACACACTGACAGAGAGAAATAACATGAAGTTCTCTTACTAGTTGCGCTGTACTGCACATACGGCAGATTTCGAGCTTTCTGCAAGAAGAGGCTATTTCTAACATTGTGCAAAAAAAAACTAATATCAATTTCCATTTCCCTGCAGTAATATTGGATCCCGACGGTCCAGAGCAGCAACATAGGAGGAGCAGCTCTGTGCGCATCACCGGATCGTCGTACCGAGGCAACGCCCGCGACAGGAGCTCAGACGACTGCATCATTGGCACACACCTGGGAATGGGTACAGTAAATCCTATTTAAAAAAAACAAACTTTAATACTACTTTGTGACTGCGCAAATTGCCTAAACACAGCCTCAATTTTTTACGGCTAGTTCTTATGTTGTGTTGGAGTGAAGTCCCAGGGCATAAATGCAGGCCAAAACAAATGATTGCAATTTTCGTTCATATTATCCTCTGAGATGGGGATTATGAGGCTGTGTTTTGCAACGGTCAGCACTCTCAGGTTACAGCGGGCTCAGGAAGTACTCAGACCCCTCCATTTATTATTCCTTTCTTATTATGTGGAAGTCTGATACTGAAAATGTTCAAGGATGAGTAAAGAATGGAATTTCCCACAGGTCTAACTTTCCATGAATGTGCATGAACAGAACTATGAATGAAAACAATGGAATGGGTCTGCAGTGGTTGTATAGGATCTTTATAAAAGACTATTAAAGATATGAATCTTTCATTTCAAGGTGGTGCGATATGAGAAAAAAGTTAACTTTTAACTGATTTTTGCAACATTACATAAAAAGCCATTTGTTTTTATCTTCAGATTGTGTCATAAGAAGACTAAACAATACTAAATGAAACAAGGCTCAAATTCAGCATTTTTATGTAAAGAACCAGCCTTTTTACTTCCGATACCAGTACTTGGGCTTTGAGTATCTACCGATAACCAATACCAACCAATACCATGAGACTTTCTTAAAAGTGGCTTGTACATTATTTGTTATCCATTAGAAACTTGTTTTTAGTGCAAACCGGATGGTACATACAACAAAGATGAGGTTGGCGCCTGACAAAAACTCAGCCAAAACGTACCATATTTTCCAGACTATATGTCACTCTGGAGTATAAGTCGCACCAGCCAAAAAATGCATAATGAAGAAGAAAAAAACATAAGTCGCACCTGAGTATAAGTCACACCCCCAGCTAAACTATAAAGAAAGTGCGACTTATAGTCCGGAAAATACGGTGTGTCAGTTCAGAATATTGGAACCAATGCCAGATACGTTTTTTTTTCCCTGCTTTGGCACAGATATCTGATAATGGTATTGGTGCCTAGTTTTAAGATTCCTAATATTGAGATAATGATAATTTGGCAATGTACAGTCTTTCAGATAATGTTCAATTTTCTATGTGCTTTTGTCATGTAATTAGTGTAGATGTTTTACCAATGGAAAGTTGTTTTAACGATTTGAGTATCAGACTGCTGTAGTCAAACAAATAAAAATAGAAGATGACTGAATGAGCCCGCTGCAGTCCAGGGTAGTTCATATTCAAATGTATTATGATAATGCAGACAATTATATCTCAAATAAGTGCTTTTTTAAGGCTCCATTCTCCATGGCTCCTGCTCCAGCGCCCTTTCATCTTTCTCTTGTGGAGGCGGATGAAAGAAAGCGTGGCTTGGTTATGTAGTTACTTTTCACGGCTTATTGTGCTTTAGGAATTCATTTGGACGAGATGATGGAAAGCTCAGAGGAGAGGCAGTCAGGAGATGGACCTCCTTCCCAGAGTCACCTGACCTCAATCCTGTAGGTATAAGTGCGGCTTTTACCGAAACAGAGCTGCACATATCCATCCATGCTTTACTGCTTGTTATGAAGGTGTGCTAACTAGGCCTTAATAACTTAGTGGCATCTCATCTAAAAAACAAGAGACACCTTCAAAGCAAGAGTACATCTTAAGTGCATGTGCTAACCGCTAACGGCTAACCTTGCTTCCACCCGTAGATGACAGGTATATACACAGAGCTGGAGAGCGTGTACCCGGGCAAGAAGGACTCGTCGCCCCTGCACGGCTCCACAGGAGAGTCCGAGGGACAAAGTGAGGCCTACAGCCGCCCCCTTTCCCCCTCACCCTCCCACCTCTCAAGGGTACACTGGGTACGAGCAACCAGAACCACGCTCACACATAAATGACGACAGCCGCCTGTTTTGTTTTTGCAATAGCCGTGTTCAGTGGCTGTATTATGTCTTGTCAATGGTAATGTTAGTTAAGATGCAGGAAATAAGTAGCAATGTACAAACAAAAGAATGTAACTCAAAGGACTGTCAGAAATTAATTTCCCGTAGATTTTTACCATAAACTTTTCCAAACATTAAAAGAGAAATTGAGACTTTAATGGCATGATGTTGGCTAATAATAGAGCTCAACAATCCCACCCACTTCTGGGCACATGCAGGGGTCTGGACCTAAAAAATCCCATTCATTTTTAACATTGATTTTTCGAAAAAATAAATGTTACAAGTTTAAAACATGACGAAGGCTAATCAGCTACGTGCTATCTACCAACCATCGCGCAGATATTAACAAAGAAAACACTCAATACTTGAAAATACGGCGAAATGGTTTTTAGAACGTTTATAAAGAAAGAAGAAAAAAAAAGCACAACTTGTAAGTTTGTAAAGTTAAAGATGAAGTTCTGTGATTAAATTAATAAGATAGAGTTAATAAACAAAAGCTAAAAGGATTATAGAATTGTCAAAAAATGTTGCCAAAAGCTACACACTGCACCTTTGATAAGTAAAAATGTATTCATGATATTTACATTTCCTTTATGCTTCACTTAGAGTTAAGCTATCAATATTAAGTTTTGATATTGAATTAGTTAAGTATTAAGTAAGTATTAAGTAACATATACTTAGTAGCTACGTAAATAAATATCTGCTAATGGTTCTTTTGTGACAGGACCCCTCCAAAATGGCAGCCATCTTCGAAACAAACATGATTTCTCTTTATTGGCCCTCACAGGCAGCCGTAAGTCCGGTCTGTCCCTCTCCTGGAAAGAGCCCCTGCCCACCCAGGCCTACGGGCTCCATCACCAGAGCAGCGTGGACTCCAACCCGTATGTGTGCCTGGAGAGCCCGCCCGCGTCCCCGCCGTCGCACGCTGTGGACGGCGACGGCACCAACACCACGAACCGCAGGAAGAAAGTGTTCACCTTCTCCAGACCGCCACGCAGCCGGGACACGGACAAGTTCCTGGACGCCCTGAGCGAGCAGCTGGGACACAGGGTCACTCTGGTGGACGATGTGGGGGAGAATGACTATGAAGAGGTGAGGGAAGATGACACGTGTTGCTAATATGCTACATAATTATAAAAGCTTCTGGGCTGCACAAAATAAGAAACGTGTGACAAAATGCACTCTTAAAGATAGGTGTTTAAATACCGTGTTACAAATCTGGGCAACAGATATGAAATAAACTTTAGCCAGACTCCTCGCAGCAGCATGTTAGTTCAATTCAATTTCTACTATGTGACGGAAGAAAAGATAGTAATGCTACACTGAAAGGGAAAGTAACTCTGGGCGCCACTTTGTTTTGTATTAGGAATCTTTGCTGCTTTGATGAAGTGCATCACACAAACTGAACCTCTGAATGAGGCCATATTGTGTGATTAGTTGCAAAAGGAAGGAAAATGGAAGGAAATATGATGCTGAGATTGTCCTCTGGGATGTCACAAATGTCTTTAAAAGTGGTACACATAAAAGCAGTATTTTGCAGTTGCCACAAATTGGCGACTGTGCAGCCCTGTTTGTGCCTGACGCTCCCTCGCTATGTTAAAACTCTTGATAAAAAAGTGTCTAGTTCCATTATCAGCTTGTGTACTGTAGTCCAGCTTTATTTACTTATATATTTACAGTATAGTGTATGACATTTGTTAGAGGAGCTCTAAATTGCGCTACACTTGTGTCACACGAACAGATTTATCAAGGTGGTTGTCATGGTTTCAGAAGAAGAGGTGTGCCAGTAAGTAATCCATAACCTACACAGAGTCTATTTATATCGCCATATGCCTGAGATGAGACGAGACTAGATGCATGAACGCTAAAGAGGAGTTTGAAAAGTGTCGAGGGGCTTCTGTGTTTGTCTGTAGATGTAGAGATCAATCATGCTCATGTTAAGAGAAGAAACTGATATACATGATTCATTAATAAGTTTGTAAATGCATGTGTAGATCGGATATCATGTAGTTCGAGAAGTGTTGAGGTGTTTTTTTTTATTCATGTAGTCTAGGGCTGCACAATACTGTGAAAGGAAGTAGTATAAATCAACCAACTATTTTAATATAATTTCAATAAGGCATTTAAAAAAATACTTAAAACTTGGGATCTGTGTCCAAAGGCAGAGAGAAATGAAGCTCAAGCTCATTACTGCAATAGTTTTACAATAAATTGTGTGGCCCTACTGCTATTATTATACTAGTTTTTAATTTGATCAATTGTTTTTTGAATGTTTACGAGGTCATCTAAGCTGAAGTAGGCAATGTGAACAAAATCTTTCTTCCTGAGTTAACAAGTCATTAAATTATCCATGACAGTTTATTGGCAAATATTATTAATATAAAAATGAACCTGCAAAGTTGCCTACAGCAGCTTAGTGATGTGTCAGCTGAATAAGCTCTTGTTTACTCTTGTCGTTAAATGAAACTAAGAAGTTGTCAAAACATTTCATTTCTCTGCCGTTATAATGAAAAATAAATGTATTTCAAATGTCTTTTTGCAGATGAATTTCCCAGAGGACCAGGAGGGGGGCTTTGTGCCCCGTCAGCTGAGCAGTGAGAGCAGTGAGGGTCACAGCAGTGGGGAGGAGGCGCCCTCTCCCACTTTCTCTGAGGAGGGAGAGCCCATCCCTCCCCCGCCCACCCAGAGCCCCCCTCCCCCTCCACCCTTCCATTCCCTCATCCCTCCACCAATGCAGTTCACCGACACCGTCCTGCCGGCGCGCTTCTCCCCCGAGCACGTGCCCCGCAGCCGCATGCCCTTCCAGCCGCAACACCCCATCATCCCCCGCCCCCGCCGCCGCCCCGCACCCTGCTCACCAGCCGCTCGCCGCTCCACAAGTCGGACAAGAAGCCGCGCCTGCAGCCCACCACGCGCATCTCTCAGGGACACAGCACACTCCGCACGGCCCACCCCAACCGCTACCTACCCCGGCAACTGAGCCAGCCCGCGCCCCTGCTGCACCCCTGCTCCACCTCCCCCCAGCCCTCCCCACAGGTGCTCCGGCCCACTCAGGCCGTCCTCCAAAGGCACCACCAGCTCCACCACCAGCACAGCTATCAGGGCCCGCTGCCCCCTCCCTGCAGGACCACTGCACCTCCCAAAGTCAGAGCCAAGCCCCCGCCTCCACACACAGCAAGACCCGCCAGGACCTGTCGCCCCAGGTAACCATGGACTTCACGTTTACCATTAAGGCACCTCTAATGTCTTGGGTCTAAGTGGAGGTGTAGCCAGAGCCCTGGGCCTAGTCTACGCCAACATTTAAGAACCGCTGCAGCTCCACCATTTTGTGCTGTTATTATTAGCGACAGTAAGATGTTTCACACATGAAAGTTACTTCTGAACTCAGTTCTGCGCGTAAATCATCACTCACTGTGTTAAAAATAGAACATCTGTTTTAAAATCTGTCAGCGTCATTGCCAACAACGTGAATACCTAGCAACAAAGAACAAGGGAAAAGTTTTTCTTTTAATGAATCCTTTTTTAGCCCATTTGCAACAGAAACATTAAAATAATTCACAATTCTTAAATGAGCCTCTGGACCTGTTGACAAGGAATGTTTTTGGCGATCTTCCTGTGGGCCAGTGTCAGGTAAAGACTATTTCCTGTCCACATTTTAACAAATCAAATCAAATCAAAAATAAAATAAGATTTTGATAACTTAAATAAACATCAAGCCGAGTGTGATTCATAAGAATTAGTTTATATGGCGTTGCTATTTTCAGATTTAAATTAACATTAGCCTTTAGCTTACAGTTATGAACACAGAGGTCTCCTCAGATGAAGTATTTACATCCTGAGTAAAGTTTTTAACATATCCAGCGGTTTTCTGCCATGTAATGTACTGTTTAAATATTTTTATAATTATATTTTATATTTAACTCTTCCTAGGAATAAAACACAGACAGGAAACAGGTGTTACCGTAGGAAGTTAGCATCATGTTGCTACGATACAATCCGTACACAGAGCTTATTAAACTGAATTAACAGATCCCTAACCATCTCTGTACTTTCCCCCCAGGCCCCGCCCCCTCCTCCTCCGCCGCTGCCCCCTCCGTGCGACCCCCCTCCCCTGCCCAAACCGGGACACGCCTCGGACCCCAACCACATGAGCGTGAAGAGACTCCGCTGGGAGCAGGTGGAGAACTCCGAGGGAACCATCTGGGGTCAGGTGAGCAGATACTGGCGTGGCTTTGTAGCGAAGGCAATATGAGGAAAGAAACACAGCATTTTATTTATTGGTTTATTTGGTCGGGACAGTGCATGTTAATGAACATACATGGGTCTCATGCATGTAAACAAGCCACACCGGATTGTAGCCTTAGGCTAATTTCCATCCGTCGTCCCCCATGTGCACTCTCAAACACACTCACATTCATCCTGGCCTATTGTACATGTTTTTAGTGGTAGGGGAAACCTACGCAGACACGGGGAGAACATGCAAACTCCACACAGAAAGGCCCCGTCCCTGGTGGGAATCGAACCCGGACCTTCTAGCTGTGAAGCACGAGCTCTAACCGCTGTACTACCGTGCCGCCATTTTGACTTGGATACATAGGACTACGATAACTACTAATATGTATGATAGCAACAAACACTCCAGTTATAGTTATATGTAACACAACTTTAAAACTAATCGAGTTAAATATGAAGTCTTTAGAAATGTGGCTGATTATGAAAGCATAGCACTGCAGTCTTACCTGTGAATTTCACCACTCGGGCTGCGACTTTCCGCACTTCACCCACATTTCTAGACCTAACACTCATCCACTCTGTCGCCGCGGTTATGAGTCACGCTCCTGGTGTCGAGCTAGATTGATTCTTTTTTTTCCTTCCTCGCTCTGATTTTTCCAGTGGTACACCATGTTTCAGACAACCTAAACTTATAAGGGTTTTGTCGATAAAACTATACTTTATAATAATATACTCTTCCCTTCAGCTCGGAGAGGATTCCGAGTACGACAGGCTCACAGACATGGTGAAGTACATGGACCTCGATCTCCACTTCGGGACGCAACAAAGATGCAGTAAGTGATCCGTTTTTCTCTTGTTTTTTCTCGCAGCTTTTTCGTTGACGTCATTTCATTTGAGTGAACTGTCATCATTTTTCATCCAAATTGTATTTTGTTTATCATAGGTACTGTATGATATAAAGTTATTTTTTGTCATACTTGGTTAAAAAAAAAATTGCCTGGTTACACATCCTTCTTACTCCGATTTGTTTTTCTTGGTAAGATAGGGCTGAAAACAAGCTTCAAACACACATTTACTTATTTACTTATTTATTCAATTAAGATTTACTGTTCTTTTTAGTGAGTGGACGGAATAGAAAAAAGCCCTGTATCAAAGTCAGTTCCCACGTCCATTCATTGAGAAAAGAACCTGAAACGTGAAATCAAACCCACTTAGACAAACAGTCAAGTTTTAACCTCTTAACCCCCACCTGACCCAAGCACATTTTCTCCAGCTTGGCTTTACCCAAATCTAAAAGCTTCTTGGAAAAAAAGCGTCAAAATAGCAAAGAAAACGCGGATGAAAAGCGTGACATAAAAAAGCGGCAAAAGAGCGACAAAAACGTGCCAGAAAAGTAACAATGAAACACACAAAAAAGCGACAAGAACACGACCAAAGAGTGATGAAAAGCAACAAAAAAAACGTGACGTAAACACGACAAAAATGATAAAAACGCTTCAAAATTGTGTTTTAAAAAAAAGCAACAAAGATACGATCAGTTTTGCAGGTCTTATATTTCAAATGAGGCGTTACTCTGGTCTATAGGCTGTGAGCTCCAGTCGAGAAGCTTTTAGATTTGGGTAAAGCTGAACTGGAGAAAATGCGCTCGGTTAAAGTAAGAGGTTAAAGCCACACTGCGGAACATCCCAAGTCACGAGAGCAACTAAACAGAGATGCTATTTAGGCTTTGGAATATCGAAATAAAACACTTGCAAGAGGAAGTAATCCATTTTAACCTCGTGTAAGGCTACGTGTAGAGCAAAGCAAAGCTGCAACATCTCCATGGAGACGGGCAGGTGATGTCTCGCACCTGCTCCTTGCAAAGTTACAAGTCGTTTCTATGGGCAGGAGAGGTATATTCCACTGAGAAGATTCCCGTAATTAAACAAATGCTTGTATTTTATCTTGCTTATTGACTTGAATGTGAATGTGGCTTGCCAGGCTATATCACAAGCCCTACAAGTCTTTGTCCACTGACCTATTTTGTCCATACGTTCACAGCTGTCATGTCCGCCGTTCAGTTTGACGTCTCATCTTTTCTCCGTGCGGCACCACCCCTCCTCCTCTGACAGTAGAACCATCAGCTTCTTGTTAGCTCGTGTTTGTGCGTGTGTGATTTTTTTAGCTCATAGCCCCCTGGTGCCCGGAGAACCAATGTTAAACTCTTGTTAAAATGCTCAGTCTCTCCTCCAGAGCCAGCCTTTCTGCCCGAGAACTTTAAAAAGAAAGACGTAGTGGAGATCCTGTCTCATAAGAAAGCCTACAACGCATGTGAGTATCAAGTTTATTCATAGATAGATACTAAAATAGATCGAAATGTTATGGACTTTCTGTTGAAATATCCAAAACTTTTATGAATATTCCAAAAGTAGAAATGAGTTTAAATAATTATGTCACTAAGAACTTTTTTCGTATCCGACTGCTACAAAATTTAATCCACTGTAAATCTAATAACCAGACAGAATCAGAATGGTGCCGTAACCCGTCCTGGGAGACACTGGAAGAACACTGGGTCTCTGGTACACTGGGATGTTAGTGAAAAACCCTCAGTAAATGTGCCTTTTCCTCTCACGCACAGCCATCTTGATCGCCCACCTGAAGCTGTCCCCCGAGGAGCTGCGAGACGTCCTGCTGAACATGAGCACAGACAGACTGGAGCCGGCCCACATCAAACAACTGCTGCTGTACGCCCCCAACGAGGACGAGGTCACCATGTACCGGCAGTACGACCAGGAGCCCAGCAAGCTCAGCCCGCCGGACCACTTCATATTCCAGGTGCGACGACAGGGGACTTGACCAATATGGCTCCTGCCAACTACTCTATACAGTCTCTAATGATTGGAATAATCGCCAGAAAGAAAACATTAAACGTGTTAAAATAGTATAAAAAACTCTGGTGCCGGTTTAGTCTGAAAGGTTTGATTTGACCAGTTAAAGCCACGCTGCGGAACATTTCAGGTTATATGTTGATATTTTACAAGAGCACCTTAGCTAGGGCGACATTCTTTTTCTCGGGCAAAAAAAACAACGCATAACATAGACACTAGTGGGGGTGGGACAATATAACAATTATGTAATATAGCGTGATATTTTGCGGGACAATTTGATACCAATTTGATGACGTCATGTATATTAATCAAGTTTACATTAACAATTAGCAGGATCCGACACAAATAAAGAGATAGCAAAAGATTTGGTTAAGGACAATGAGTTACTGAAGGACAGTCACAGCAACATGTTACAAACATCATGTTCTGCCCCCAAAGGAAACGCCAGTGGTTGTAAGGTAGGAGCTTTTATCTTGCGAGCCTAAAGGCTAGTGTTAAAAAATGATAATATAACATGTAAACAACTAAGTTATATTTTTAATATAACGGGCTGATTCTTTTTTGCGCAGGCTAATTTTTTATTGTGTTAGCCACGTTAGCCTTAAGACAAAAACATCCACCGTCATGAACACTGAGGTTTCCTCCAGTGAAGTCGTTTCGTCTCACATAACAAGACTTCAACTACTGAGTACAGAAGATGACTCAAGCACCTTCATTGAAGTCTCACGTAATATTTTTAACCTGCCCCAGTCACATCCAAACTTTTACTCGCTGTCCTTTACCAAATCTTGAGCTATCGGTTCATTTCTGTGGGACCCTGCAAATTTTTAATGGGAAGAGATAGCGGACAGGAAGGACATACAGCCATAGAGACCAATAATGATCAAGAATTCAGTCAGGACAGTAGAGAGCAGCACTACAATTTTAAGAACTTGGACCAAACACATGTAACACAAATATATGACTTATTTGATAGTTTTTATGATTTTAAATTACACATTTGGGATTGATTTGCTCCTTTTGAAACAGGAGTGTGGTTTCTTATTATTTAAATGTAAATGAAGTTATGCCACTGACAGACCCATTTTCAATGTGTAAGTCAGGGATCATTTAGTCACTTATTTATTTTCATATATATAGTTATTATTTATTTACAAAGCACATGAAAACAAATCCCCCTCCTGGAACCGCCACCTTAACGTGGTGGAGAGGTTTGAGCACCTGAATGATCCTGGAGCTCTGTTGTCGGGGGCTTTGTGCCCCTGGTAGGGTCTCCCATGGCAAACAGGTCCTAGGTGACGGGTCAGACAAAGAGCGGTTCAGAAGCCCCTTATGAGAGACCAACAGGCCCGGTTAGAACCATGAGGCCGTCCTTCTGTGGACCCACCACCTGCAGGAGGAGCCATAGAGGCTGGTGCAATGTGATTTGGGCAGCTCTAACAGCTGCCCCACGACCCGGCAACAGACAAGTGGAAGAAAATGGATGGATGGATGAAAACAAATGTAAATCATGAATAATATGTAGCATGTTAAAAAAGGTTAAAAATTGCATGTTTCTTAAAAAAAAAAAACGCAATGTATCGTAGGTTATTTTTCTGTAATATATCAGTTATCACAGTATCGCAAATCCGAGTCTATTTTTTTTGTCTGAAGATAAGCAAACATGATTCAAAATGTAAATAAATGAATCCTCTCATAAAAGATACCCATCACCCCGAAGTCCATATCATTTTAGCTGAGCTCTTGTAATGTAAACCTCAGACAATAAAACTCGTAGTAAACAAGAAGCAGCCTCACGTTCATGACCTTAGTTCACAGCTCCACCACATTGACTATTCATTTTCGACTATACTGTACTATGACTGTAAACTCGCCTCGTCTCGTGCAGATGCTGTCGGTGCCCGAGTACAAAACCCGCCTGAAGAGTCTGTACTTCAAGACGACTCTGCAGGAGAAGATGGAGGAGATGAAGGTGGCCTTTGATTACATCTACAAGGCCTCGGTAGAGCTCAGGAGCAGCAAGAAACTGGCCAAATCCTCGAGGTACGACTTTATCAAGGATTATTTCAGGAAGCCTTAAATCGGTTACTTTTTGACAAATGACAAAGGGTGATGGCTTGTTTCCGCAGTTCGTTCTGGCCATGGGGAACTACCTAAACAACGGGCAGCCCAAGAGCAACAAAACCACTAGTTTTAAGATCCACTTCCTCACTGAGGTGCGGCCGGCGTTACAGCTTTGTTATACTTTGTTTGTAAACGACATCTCACTCTTTCCCTTTTCCTTCCCCAGTTGAGCACGACCAAAACCGTAGACGGGAAATCCACCTTCCTTCACATTCTGGCCAAGTCCCTGTGCCAACACTTCCCCGAGCTGCTCAACTTTTCCAGAGACCTCAGCACAGTGCCTCTGGCTGCCAAGGGTATGCGGGCTCAAAGCTGCAGATATGACTTAGCTTTATGAAGGATTTATGAAGGAATGCACTTCTATATCCTGTTCGCAAGTGTTAGCTCAGAGCGGTTTCTCTTATACCCTTCTGTCTCGCTTTTCCCGTTAGTGAACCAGAGGATAATCACAACCGAGCTCACTGACCTCCAGACCACAGTCCAGGACATCAGGGCGGCCTGCGTGAAGCTCCCGCCCACGCCTGAAGACAAGTTTGCCTCTGTCATGAGCGTACGTCCCGCATCAGTCACAGGCAACAATGTGTCAATGTTTATCGCACCTCAACACATCAACTTCTGTTACTGTAGAGCTTTCTGGAGAACAGCCACCCCTCCATCCAGTCCATGGAGTCTCTCCAAACCAGAGCCATGGAGGAGTTCGCCAAAGTGGCCTCGTATTTCGGAGAGGACGGCAAGACCACCAGCACCGAGACCTTCTTTGGCATCTTTGCGGATTTCATCTCCAAGTTTGAGGTGAGGCAAATGAGCAGCGTCCATGTTTTTACTACGCTGAAGTCTGGATTTATGCTTTTTTTCAGAAGGGACTCTCAGAGGTACAATTTCTCAGGTACATTAGTCCAACATTTTTGATATTACTATGACGTACTTTAGTTTAAACCCAGAACTAGTTTAAAGGGAAAAGATTTTGGTACATTAAATTCAATTCACAAACCGTGCCACTCGCGAGACAAGTTAATTGAAAGGCTAATGCTGACTTCTATTTGTTTTATTTGATACAACTGTACTGTTACTCATCACAAAGGTTTTCGTAGTCGTTTGTACCAGGTTGTTATAGAATTGAAGATGTCTGGGCTCCTCCATGAAGCTTTACCGCAGTTTATCCCACCCATCTTTTCCTCCTTTTGCCCTTTTGATATTTACACTTTTTTTTTAAATCTTTCTTTCAGAGAGCGCTGACAGACACGCAGACCCCCGACAACCCCCGGAGTCCCAGGCTATCGTCCCCTCTGGCCTGGTAGATGAGAAACGTCTGCTCGCCTCAACCAAAGTGCCAAGAACTCACACGGAGACAGTCGACACAGGACCCAGGCCAACTAATCTACCACAAGCACGAGGAGGATGAGGGGGATACAGCCAATACAACAATACTGTTAGCACTTCAGAGCTCGCTTACCACACGAATTAGCTGTGTTCATTCTTACCACTCTATATGTAAAGTTTATCTTTTCTATCAAAGTCTATGAACATGTAAAGAATGCTCGATGTATAAGTGAATAGAGGCTACGGGGGGAGAGTAGCTCGTGTTTACAGTGACTTGGTTTTAAACACTGGTGCTGCCGTAGTAAGGAAAAGTATCATCTATAAGTTAATGCGAGGCTGTAACAGGGCAGTAGAGCTGCTTTTTCTTTCAAACATAGCTTACACGATGGACATTCATACTAGCCTATGGAATTCATGAAATCCACAGCGGACTACGGACTATGGGGAAATAAATCCCAAGAAAAAACAGTGGGAGGGAGCGGGAGTGGATCCTTTTTGTGACAATTAGCCTCTTGTGACTAATGCGCCTGTCTGCTCCCGCTCGAGAGACCGCTTTGTCCGATACGGTGTTCTTAAAGCAAGTGGGTGGCCCCGCTGTGAATAACGCGCGTGGGCTCCGAAAAAGGACTCCTGTAAATGGCTATTTCCTGCTTCTCCGGTCGCCATGGTGATCTCATGACTCATCGGCAGTGTCTCTAGTATTATCGTGAGCATACACTGACAGCTGGCTATGCACTGCTCACTCTACGTATTTTGATTTCCAAAGTATGACAAAGTATTTATTATTATTCTGTTGATTTTTGCACAGCTATAGTGAAGCGTACAGGGGACAGATGTGTGTCGTCTGACTTCGTTTTGCATGTCAGTGCAAGTTTCAGTGTTAAAACGTGCAGCTCGTAGCATTTATATATATATCCCCAAGGTTATGAAACCATGTGTTAGTCTAGTTAGGTTTATTTATTGCCCCTTTTGTAACTGTTTTATATGTATATTTCCGATGTAAGGCCCCAGATATTTGTGGTTGTTTTAGTTCACGTTTGGCTCGATGCTCTGAGGTTATGTTTTGAAACTATAAAACGTGCTTGTAAAATAAAAACGCATTTTTGCTCCGAATGATTTTATCCAACCTAAATGCTCTTAGCCCACAGTGCCAAACGTTCAGTTGGCTCACACACATGCACTAAGCAAGTCAAGTGAAGACAGTCAGTGGATACAAGCGTTACAGTATATTGTTATTTTATCTCCATAAAAATACTGCAATCACATAAGCTGGACTTGAAACCACCTTACTTTTTGATGTTCTGTATACATTTTATGAACAATTGTATTTCAACCTGAAAAGACTCACAGAAACACAGTGGTGTTTTATTAGACATGAATCGTAATTGGGGCTCAGACCCCGGTGGAAGATTGCATTAACGGCGATGATGAATGTTAGGCAGAATCTTATCCCGGAGCCCAGACACTGGTGGTGGTAGAGGATGACAACAACGAGCAGAGCCGTGGAGAGGCCAGGCGGAGGCGGGGCAGAGGAGGGTCGCAGCACAGCTGGGAAACGGCTGAGTGATGGACGAGGGAGCATAAGAAGGGGATCCTGGGCAATGAATGGCTGATGCAGGAATGTGCAGCTGCGGTGATTGGCTGACACAAAGGTGTGGCTTGAGATGGGACTGTGATTGGATGTTTGGTGAGGAGGCGATGAATGAATGTTGCAGGTAGATCGTCCTGGTTGAATTAGCGTATAAGCATCATAACATCAACCTGTCCAGGGACTGCGTGTGTAATTAAGCTCTTTTTTGTTGCTATAACCTGGCACATGGCATCTCTTCTTTTTTAGAGTGATGTCTTCTGTGCATTGATCAAAATAATAAAATTCAATGTTATACAACTTAACCACTAAACCACAGAAGCACACACATCATTTTTCTTTTTAACAGTCTATGGTTATTTTTGTTCACTTTATGGATGTTATTCATTTTGCACAAAATTGGTAGAGCCCTGGGTTCCAAGATCAGTGTTGCCTGTGAGCTTAAGGTTGTAGGTTCAAATCTCACGAACACTCATGTTAAATTTACAGATGTTCGTACTTAATTTAGAGCGATTGCCAGGAGGCTCCATTTTGGTGGTGGCAGCGTAGCTCAGGGTATAGGAAGCTCACTCCGGGACAGAGACCAGATGCTCTAAGTTCCAACCATAAAACAAAATGAAAAGACACCGACTCATTAAAACAGCTTATATAGTATAGACTTTATTTTCTTTGGAAATATAACCAGGCATTCTTATTACATGTTTTGACTCATATCGAAGCTCATAGACAGCATACAAAACAGAGCTCCAAATCTGCAGCATTTCACTTTAATGGCGTTTGTTCGTCTGAAGAGCCGTGGCTCATCAGAAGCCCTCTTTTTGTGAAAATAAGGCAGCGAGGCGCGGGGACATGACAGGAGGAGGGGGGATATAATGACGCTCCATTGACTGTAAAAATAAACCTTTGAGACGATCATGACGGAGTACCATATAAGGACAATTACAAAGGGCCCAAACTTTGATCTATGGTTTTGTCTGGTTTAGTGTCGTTTTACTCTAAAATATTTCCTTGACTAAATCTGTAATCTTATGTGAACTAAAGATCATTACGGTTTTATTAAATCCTGGAGCTTAGGAGAAAGGAACATGTTAATTCACATTGTTGTATTGGTTAGGATATCGTCAAGATTTTTTTGCAGAAATATCTGGAAATTTGTGGACGCGTAGTTTTGGTCTGAATTACATTTCTATTTAGTTTTCATGTGCAAAGTATCACTGACAAAAGCATTTTCATTTAAGCCTGGGAAGAAGGAGAATTAAAAAAACACTTTTTGACCTGTCAAAGTCGATCGACGCTTCACTACCGAGGCCCCGCATTGTGGGGTTCCCCAACTCAGCGCGAAAGACGCAAATAAATCAGTTGCAATCAGAGCAAACAAAAACAAAAGAAAAATACTGACTCTGTATTCCTCAAAGCTGCTAAACCCCCGCAACTTACAAAACCACCAAGTCCACACAGTTTTAAATACTCCTTTCCCTGAAAACAAAAGCAACACTGTTTACAAGCATTACGGTAATATCTATTAAGGCATATATCACTTAAAGACTGCATTCATTTCATCAAGCCACAGGGAATGTCTTTTTCATTTTTTGGATAAATAAATACAAAAGAAAAGAAAGAGAAAAGAATTGGTTTACGTACAAAACAAAACAAAAAAGTGTTTTCAGACGACCGGAAACCCGCAGTCACCAGCTACACTTGAAAGCATCATTTTGGTTTTGAGGGGCTCACCTTTTTAACCCATTACAGTTTAATTGTATTTGTTCTTAAGGCATTTGAGAGACGAAAAAAAAAAGAAAAAAAAAAAAGACAACAAATAACAATGTCACAAGTTTTCTGTCCTTTTTGTTGTTGCTGCGATTGTCATGGCTACTGACGCTCGGTTTGTATCGCATGGGTGAAAAGCTGTGTTAGGATATGCTTTTGTGGGCATTATGTGCTTCTATGTGAGTTGTAACGGGTTGAGTTTTTCTGATAAAAAGGACCGTAGAGAGAGAGAGATGAAATAACCAGAGTTGACCAAGTTTTTAGCCGAGGTCAAGTTGTACGACAAAAAGGTAAGCGATGATCGACAGTCTGGGGAGTTAAAGCACGGTGCTCTCAGTGTCCAGTTCACAGTCTCTGAGCGACAGCGCGGTGGGCGGGATCGTCGGGTCCACGCTGAACTCCGGGACCAACGCTCGACTCAGCCCTTTGAAGGACATCGCCGGGTCTGGAGAGAGAACAATGGGATTTTAGGGGTTTATTTCCATCAAACAGATCAGAAATACTGAAATAGACAAGACACATTTGGATTACACACTTAACCCCTTACCCGAGCACATTTTCTCCAGTTTGGTTTTACTCAAATCTAAAAGCGTCTCGACTGGAGCAGACAGCCTATGGGCCAGAGTACCGCATCATTTGATAGCTAAGACCTACAAAACTGATCGTAACTTTTTGTCACGTTTTTGAAGCATTTGTGTCATGTTTTCGTAGTTTATTGTTGCTTTAACATCACTTTTTGTTACTTTTTAATGCGATCTCACTTTTATAGTATTTTTGTCACGTTTTTGTCACTTTCTCTATAGTGTTTTTCCTCAAGTTTTTGACACTTTTTTTTATAGTGTTTCCATCACGTTTTTGTCACTCTTTTTTTATAGTGTTTCCATCACGTTTTGTCACTCTTTTTTATAGTGTTTTCCTCAGTCTTTGTCAGATTTTTGTAGTGTTTTCGTCAAGTTTTCGTCACTTTTTTTTAATAGTGTTTCCATTTTTGTCACTCGTTTTTATAGTGTTTTGTCAGATTTTTTGTCACTTTTTGTGCTATTGTTTCTTTTCTTGCCCGCTTCGATGCCTTTTCATCCTTGTTTTTGTCGCCATCTTGACACTTTTTTCTGAAGAAGCTTTTTAGATTCTCCAAACTGGAGAAAATGTGCTTGGTTCAGGTGGGGGTTAAGAGATTAAGAAGCTTTTGGTAATTAAAATAAAATCAAAATAATTAAAATCAATGTCCACTTTGTTGGACTTGGAAGAAGCTTTTTTTCATTCTTAACACAACAACGACCAAAGTGCCCTCCGGGGAAAGCCACCGTCGACAGAACAGTAACAGCAAAACGGTAAAGCAAAGAAAGTGCCATGCAGGAAAAGGAAGTGAACAGCAGGTGGCGCCGTTTGCCCAGAGACTACGGCGCACTCAAGCTTCAAGCAGTGGCAGAAAGATGGAAAACTGAAGCTGAAAACTAAAAAGTGTTCTTTATAGCACTTGTTTTTGCGCGTGTTGTTTTCAGACGCCACTACTGGTACGTTTTTAAGGTGTGGGGTGGACACGCTGCTGCACATGAGCATGACGTTAACGGGAGGAATTATTCACATGCTCGACCTGTGCACAGTGGTCACAAGACGTGTGGGTGATGTCCGAGTGAGATACACCAACAGCAGTTTGAGCAGCCTTTTGATTAAAATGATTCAAATTACAGTGGGACTTGCATTTACCCACTGAAAAATCGTATTATGTGAATAAATCTGTGCCACAACTGATAAAAAAAAGAAAAAAGAGGCTATGCTACTGATTTTTGTGTTCATTGAGGGTAAAACTAAATTTGAATGGAAAAATATCAATATCAAATATATAATTGGAGGGCTGATACAATAACATATGAAGGGGTTGGAAAGGTCGGTAACCAAAATACTGTGGAATGTGATTTGTTATAACTTATGATAAACGCCAGGTTTTGAACTGAAACAAAAAATTTTTTTTCCAAAGTTCAGTTATTGTCATGGATTTCCGTTTTTAATTGCTTTTGCCTTGTTTAAAGCTTTTCAAGTCTTGTTATGACAGAATTCGAATCGATACAGCTGGACAAATACTTGATTTAGACGGCCGACGGTTTCGGGACTAACCAACACCAAGGATCCAAAGAGAGGGAATCGTCTAAAATCGAGTACTTGTCCAGATGTATCGATTCAAATTCATACAGGGTTGAAAATTAAATTAAAGGCCCTGTAAACTTTGAAATAGTGAAATGAATTGAATTTGAAATCAATTTTGTCCAATTTGGTTTGTGAAAAACTAAAATAAACATCCACGTAATTGTTAGCTTGCTAGGCTAGTTTTTGTTAGCATTACTGTGTCAGTGAACCTGAAGAGGTGAACTGAAAATTGTGCAGATGATAGTTGTGTTATGAAAGTTGGGAATGAGTTTGGACCACAACTAACAGTTTAAATGGTCCCTCTTTCATTTGTAAACAAAAACAAACAAGTCAGGTGCAGGTCCTTTAATTAGCAAAATGCAAGAGTAGAATGTCGCTATTTTTTCTCATAATGTGCAGCCAATATTAGCAATATCTGCAGGGTCATAGCTGAACTGTAGATTTTTAGTTTAGTAAAGGCTTAGTAAATGGCAAATTAACAAAAAAAAGCCACCCCAGAGACGGTACAAAGTGGTAATGAAGAAACAAAAGAGCAGCCAAGCAGCAAGTGTCAATTAGGACAAACCTCTCACTAGCGCCTCTTTAATCTGTGGAGGTATTAATGATGACTGTTAGAGGAACAGCGCTGTAGTAGTCGGACGCAGCATTAGAAAAGTTGGAATCATGCAGGCGATCCAGGATCAGTCCTTACCCATCATCTTGTAGGCGCCCGCGCAGATCCCGTTGGCGTCGCCACCCACTCCCGAAGTGCTGTGAGGCTGCGGGGGCGGGGAATGGTGGGTCTGTTCCTGGGTTTGGGGACAGGGCGTGGCCGGGGTAGGGAACCTGTGTGGTACAAGGAGAGGGAGGGAGTGGAGACGTCCTGAGCCGGCGTGGATGAGGGGTGCAGAGGCGGCGGGGTGTCCGGGGGTGAGGGGGTGCCCGGGGGAGAGGCGGCGTCTGTGTTGGGCTGGTCTGCGGGAGAAGGCGCAAGGCCGGCGCCCGGTTGCTGCGTGGGGGGCTCGGGCGGGGGTGGTTGGGCGCCTGGATGGGGGACTGGTTGTAGGACTGCCTTCGGGGTATGGCGCTGGGCTGCGAGCAGGGGGAGGGACTAGGGGACGTGGGGGAGTGGCTGGATGGAGGTCGGCTACTGGGGCTCAAAGATGGGGCGGAGCTAGTGGACGAGGAGGCGGGGTTTGGAGAGGCGCAGGGCTGGGTGGGAGGAGGGTTGGTAGGTTTGGGAGGAGCAGGTGCCTGCTTCTTAATACCTGGGAATAAAAAAATCAGTTCAAACATAAAAAGTTATCCTGAAGGATATTATGAGCTAAATCCATTGATTTAGAGCTCCGGTGGTTTAAAGCCAATCACTCCCTGACTAACAGTGCAATATGCCATTCTAATGCTCTCATATTTGAGTCCTGCACAGCGTCTTTTCCTGTGCTTCAATGTTGTTCAGTTGTTCAAGTGCACTAGCCTAATAATACATACAGGCAATTCTGCTCAGTTTAACCAACTTCCAAAACCCATATTGATCCCCTTCTGCTGTAACCTGACATTACGTACCTCTGCGCATCATGTGTGGGCTTGGTCCCGTAGGTCCGGCCCCGGGGGTCCCAATGCTTAGCTGTGCACCTCTGTCAGAACCGTTCCTCTGCAGCGCAGACGACTCTCGCAGCTTGGGGTTACTTCAGAAGAGCAGAACACAAGTCCGTTAAACTTTCTGTCCATGTGACAAGTTTAAAGTATGACTGCTTCCTCCGTCAGATCAAAAGTGCAGTAGAGATTAAGATCAGCAGAGGAATGTCTGACTCATCTGAGTGTGGTGTGTACCTTCTCCAGTCAGTGAACTAAAGAATCTGTTCATGAATGTTGTCCTTTCAGGTTGTGTTTGACCGTGTGGGGATGTGTTTGACCCGCACGGTCAGGCATTACATAAGAGGCCCCAGGGTCCAGAGAGCGTCCCGGGACAATGCTGTGAACTTGCTGATGTTATCAGTGATTTGGAGAGAGCAGAGGAACAGAGGGGCCCTCACACTGCTGTAGCGTCAGTGGACATACATAGCTGAGAGCGTGGAGGAGGAGGAGTGTGCTGGACAAACTAACAGCAGCGGGACAGTAAGTAAAGCAGGGCCTTACCTGAGCTCCTCCGTGTGCTGTGCGAGGAGCTGCTGAGCTGCATCCAGAGCAGCCAGGCTCTGGGCTAGACTCTGCTGGGAGTCGGGCCCCGAGGCCCCCGTCTGTGGCTGGGATGGCTCCGGCCCCTGTCCCGCAGCCTCCACAGGGGGCAAGGGGGGCTGGAAGGCAGGGGACATGTGCTGCTTTCTACCTATGGTATTACTGCCTCTACGCAGCGTGTGCTCCGAGTGCTTGTTAGGAGGGCTACAGGACAGAGCGGGACGAGAGAGACAAGAGACACCAGCGCAGATTAGTGGACGATTACATCCAAGAGAGAATCACGTGATTATGTCAGGTTAGAGAGGCATGAGGTTATGACAAGACCTACAAGAAATAAACTTATGAACTTGTGTATGAACAGTTACATGTTTAACTAACACAACCAAATCACTGGACATTATCACTTACTGAAGATAAAAACATTTACACTAAAATGTACCTCTCATACGTCATAATCTCATGCCTAGTTAAAAAGTAAAATCACTTTAGTAGAAGTCAACACAGAAGAAAAACTCGATTCAAATAAAGCAAGCAAGTCAGCGAGGAGTAGACGTAGAAGTTGGATCTCACTTGTCTTTGCGCGGCGCCTCGTTCTCCGGACCCACCATGCTGCCGGGCCTCTTCCTCTCGAAGGTCCCGGAGTCGTAGTCCAGATGGTTGTTGTGGTTCGCCGGAGGAGTGGGCATCGCGAACATCCCCGACACATTGAACTCGATATCTTTAAGAAAATACTCCAATATTTGTAATCCCATTCGTGGTAGAAAAAAAGTTAAAGAGATAAAGACTAACTAAGCGGGCTCTGTGTTTTTGGTACACAAAAACACCTGGATTGAACCAAACAAAAGAGCAGATTTAATGACTAAACAATGGCAGATGTTACCCCCAAAAGGGCCAGTACAAGTGTTTGGCAAAGCTAACAAAAACATAATGAACATTTGGCAAAGAGTCAAGTCACAATCTGGAATGAAATAAGCCCATATGTCCAATGATTCTGAACTTTCCCACAGAAGAGGCATCTACCGTTGCTTTAAGAGACTAGTTAATGAAGGTCAGGAGATTTGGACCTACCCTCCGGAAAGAACCAGTCTGCGTGCTGGATGATGGGCTCCACAATGGCCACCACGTGCACAGAGGTGGCTGCAGCCATCTCAGCCAAAGTCCTGGGCAAGCATGAGAAGAAACAAACGACGAACAATGAGGAATAAGGCTCCAATAAAAGCAAAAGTGGACATTTCAGAGTGGACTTTTATTGTGGCCAGCCTAAGGCACACCTGGGCAATATTCATGCGGTCTAATCAGCAAAGGAGAAGTGCTCACTAACACAGATTAAGAGAGAAATGGGTCTATCGTGTTTATAGAAAATGTTTCATATCTTTGCGTGAGAAATGGGAGCAAAAAAAAAGGTCCGACCCCACAAAAAGCAGAAACTTCAATATGATTTAGCATTCGGCCCAGAGGACACTTTTATGTGCTAATTCTTATCTAAAGTAATATCTCTGTACATTCATTAATGATTCCTAACTCGGCTTTGACCTCACCTATATGTGATCGATGGGTTAACAACAGCTGAAAACATCTGGATCGTTCATATTCATTTGCGATGTGTGGGTGGCTAAATCTAAGGGCTATAGGAAAAACACACTGAGCAGGCTAACGGACTCTGAGAAGTTTCCCAGACTAGCTGCCTTGCAAAATGTCCACATTCATTAGGATCGAACGACTGTTTCACTCTGTGTTTGGCCCTTTTACTTTAATTTGACAAAAAGCAATGACAGTGTCTAACTGCCATGTTTACATATGATCAGGAATGTCACGCAGTCTGGTTTTAAGTAGAAGAGCATGAATTTCTGAGTATGTAACATAAAAAGTAAGTCTCTAGCCCATTCCTGTGCGGAGTTAAGGATTTTTAAAGAGTAACTAAACACCAAATCAAGTTTTTTTTTACTGATAAACTGTCTCAATGGGTGTCTCATAGTGTTGTCTACTGGTCCCTGACATTATTCTGACATTATAGCGCAAACATGTGTAAAATCCTAACTTTGGCCTGAAAACGAATGGGTTGCGCCCCCTTCAGGGTAAACTCTGCTACTAAATTAGAATTTCCTGATTGACTGGAGACGTGTCCACGGCCTCCACAGAACGTCATAAGCCGCACCAGCTCCACACATCGTCATCAGGTGCTGCCCATTGTCCTGCCCCTGTACCTGTGGTATATAACCAAGTCCCTCCCACGTAATCTGTCTGCTGTGATTGTGCCAATGCAAAGGCCCACACACTCACCCCCGCATGTCACCCCAAACTTCACAGACCGCCTCTTTCACGGCAATTTTTGACTTTTGGTTTGTGGGTGGGGAAAGGCTTTGGCACGACCGTTTAGGTACTCTTTAAAGAAATAGCCAGTATGCTCACTCCAGCCACTAGTGGGCAGCTTAAATTTATATTTAAAAAAAAAGGAAAGAATTCCACACGTGTCCAGCAGAGGGCCCTGACATAATAAGAGATCAGGATATAAACAGCATATTATAGGCATGTGGTAAATGGTCAGTCTGCCCTAGGGCGGCTGTGGCTTTAATACGTAGCAACTTACTGCGATCGAGTGTGGAGTGAATGAATAATGACTAAATGTAGCACTTTGAGAAACACGTGACACAAGCTGACAAAGCGCAATAAGTGTAAGCCGTTGTTATTTATTAGGCCACAGCCCTTTACAATATATGTGGCCCGTGATCAGTCATGGCGGCTCAATTTCGGCCCACAACCCAAAACGGGTTAGGCACCCCTGGTCTACATCAATGCAACTACATGATCAATGGTAGACTGATCTTTTTTAATAGACAAACAAACAGCTATTTAGTTCACTGTATACTCTTGTCTTCTATTGATGCTCTGATATTACTTTTATCCATTTTTGTGTAAGTCCTTATTAATGATCCTTTGTAAATATAGTCCACCTACCAAGTCACAATGCTATCACAATGTCTAATTCTTACCCTTCCGTTTTGCCCACAGCAGGTTTGGACCCAGGACGATGGCTATGTTGCTGGGGGTCATCTTGTTGGCTTCACTGTCTTGGGCCAATTTTGCAAGAAACTTCACTAAATACCTGTGAGGAAATGATACATCCATTTCATTTTCTATGTTGTCCACTTAGCGTTGCCAGGATACCCCTTTAGCCTGTCACAGCAGCCTCAACACACTGACCTCAAGTTAGCTTTGTTGTTCTTTGGTAGCTGGTCGCACACAACCCAGAGCGCCTGCAGCCTCTTGTCGGGGTCCGTGACGCTGAAAGCGACAGGCACAACACAACATTTAGCACGCTTTCCACCCATAATCCTGGGCGTGTTGTTGCGAGCCTTGCCTGGACGCCTGGATCCATTCGTCGTAAAGCTGATAGGTCATGAGGGGCTCTGGCAGCTCGCGCAGGTAGGATTTCAGCGCCCCTAAAAAATCATCATAACAGACATTTTGACGTTTTCCAGCCGCGCTACTGTCTAATGGAAAGTACATGCTGTACATGTTGTACTGAATGGAGGCAGTCATTTCAAGCCAACACGAGAATCTTGATACATCCTTTAACTCAATTGCATCATATGACCTTTTTATTGGTATTTTCAGAGACGTGTCTTTGCTGCTTCTGCTAACTGCTTCCTCATTTGAGTCTAGATGCATTTGAAGCTGAAACATATGGAGCAATGTTTTAAATAAATGTTTAAACATATTTTATTTCCCCTTTTCTAATCTTGTTTTCTTGTTGCATTCCTGTACTAGTTTAGCAGTTCAGATTTCAGTCTTTTCTCAAACGCTTGTGCTGATAGACATGAGAACTGAATCTTGACTCAACTCCGTTATTACAAATGTTGTTGGAGCGCTTAACTTAACTAAAAAGATGCATGTTTTTGTAGTATGTGTAACCTCACCAGCAACAGCGTGGGGGTCTGAATAGAACTCTTCCAGTTGTGACGTGGAACAGTCCAGTGCTGCCTTTAGCTTCTTCAGCTTTGAAGCTCCTGCTGCGATTCTGAACAACCCCTGAATAAACGACAAACACCAAATGAACAACACAAATGGCACACAAAGATAGATAAATACCCTCCGTTCAAAGCTGCCCTTTCCCCTCTCGCACACTCACTCATTATCCTACAAAAACACTGTATTGAAATGCTATATAAAGTGACCCAGCTGCACATAATGAACTCTAAGTGGGAAACAAATGCCCCCTTTGCTCATGACTCACTACGGAGTATACATGACCCATGGAGTACAACTGCGATTAGGAAGAACACATAGCCCTCTATATACTCATGTTGATCTGATACTGAAAACATTAAAGTTTTTACTATTATATTCACTGTTTTAATCTGAGAAAACAAATAAAAAATACTCTTATAAAGAGGTTGTTTGATGATCAATGAATGGAATTTAATTACCACAAGCCTAAACTCAACAGAACAACTTGAGAGTTCAACAAACAGAGAGCATTTTCATAGGACTACAGCTGATGTACAGAGCGGAGGCAGCCTAACCCTGGCACGGGTGCCACCACTAGCACTTGTAGGGACTTTGAGTTGCACCAGGCGCTGCATAAGGCTGTGTCACATCACTTCTGTGCTTTGCAACTTGAAGTGTCAAATAAAGACAGACACAAACATGGACAAATGCATGTATGCATCTGCAGAAAATACAAGGCCAAATATGCACCACAATACAGTCTAGGCTCCCAGACCCCCCTCATTTGCAAAAGTCAAGTGTAATACAATTGCTGATTGTTGCCACTTGAACAAAGCTTACCCTAAACATCTGAGCACTGCGTTAATTTAACCTGCATAACAAACAAAATACACACACATTTCCAGTTGTAATGAACGTTAAATTAGCTCTGTATTTGTTGTATCTAAAGGTGGCACGCTCAGGTATGATCCACCTAAGTAGCTCCCAAGACAAAAAGTTTGCCGAGCCCTGGTATAGGGTCATAATACTCAGTGTATTCTTTTTCTTTTGTTTTTTTTCCCCATATTTTTTCAGAACTTTTAAAATACCCATTTAATGTATTATTGTAGGCCAGTTGTTGTCAAACTATTCACAGCAAATACTCCAAGACTGAACTGAAGGCTAACCCGGGTGCAAAATAGGACTAAACCCTGACTGAAGTATTTCTGAACATGAACTCAAGCAAACGGGGACAGAGGAGGAAGACTCATTGTTTTCACATATTAAACAACAAACCGTCTCTATAACAAAGCCCTTATTTTCCACCTGAAATCTTTCTGAGCCCACTGTACGTGTCCTCTGTACGACACACACACTCTCTCTGCAGCAAACCCCCGAGTCTGATTAATGGCCAGGAGACAGGTCTACACCATTGTGTTTTAGGGCGTGTGGGGACATCAGCAGTATAAATCTTTGAGCGGGGCAGAGCAGCTGACAGACACAAAAAGCCTTTTCCCGTTTGGACTTCAGATGTGAACAAACAATTGGAGGCTCACAGCTCTGTCAGTGGAGAGCATGTGACTTTTAATAAGCGACCATTTGCACTTTTCCCGGCCGGGACAGGAGGCAGGTTAAACATTGACCGTAGAGCAGTACACGTATAACAACAAAAAAACACGTTTGTACGGCTTCTGTTTCGTTCTCGAGACCCACCTCTTCCTTCATGCCCGTCTCCAGCAGCATCATGACGCAGGCCTCCATGGGCAGAGCGATCTCCCGGCCGCTCCTCTTCAGGTGTTCGTCCAGCCCCGTGCCAAACGCCGGCTTCTCCGTCCAAGAGTCTGAGCACAGCGAGCGCAGCGCACACCGTTATCACAAACATCTGCATGTTTGAAGTAGATTCATAGAGCCAAATGGTCACTAACGCCCATAACTGGTTTAAAATGGCAGATTTCTGGGTCAACAGCTCAGCCCCAGGCAACGTTATTAGCCAGCCTTCATTTTGCACTACAGGGAGTGAGGAAACTAATAATAACCATATGCTTCAGTAAATAGGTATATAATAGGTAATATAATGTTCGCTGCAAACAACAATGTTCAGAGAGCAACATACTGTACATTTTATTATATTACCAGTTCAGTTGGTAGAGTGTGTTTTTAACAGAGGTGGTCAGTACCAAAGTAAATGTACTTAATTACTGTACTTCAGTTGTTTTGAGAAATTACTACTTTTACTCCACTACAGTATATTTGAAGGATAAATGTACTTTAAAGTCATTTCTTTAAATAAACGCTCCAAAGTAAAAAGCAAATTCATCCATGAGTTTTGTTCATTTTAAAGGTTTAATAATGCACACTCCAGAACAGCAGGTGGCGCTGTGTCAAATGCCATCGACTCATAACAAGGAAGATGGTTTGTCCCCGTCGTGTTGCCTTACAATGTTGGTGTTTTTGAAGCCACAAAGTTATTTTTGTTTAACTTATTTAAACAGATTTGTACTTTCTTCTTCGAATACAGTATTTTCTACAGCAAATACTTCAGTACTTTACACTCAAGTAATAATATTACAGTGAGACATTTTTACTTACCAATTACGTACTGGCGTGATATTTGACCAAGGGTATCTGCACTTTGACCACAACTGTTTTTTCAATGCTAGAAATGCCCTTCCCATACTGCCTGTGGGGTGAGGGGAAACTAGGAGACAGGGGCTGAGAGAGGCGTCAAAGATAAATCTTGTCGCCTAAAACCTTGGCAACAAGACCCATTGGGTTCATTAAATCTGAAAATGAAAGTGATTCTTGTAGTAGTTCAGGAGTTAATATTTCAGTCTTCGGTCTGTCTTCTGATTTCAAACTCATGTAACCCCATTTTCACCAGAAATGTGATTATTTGCTTCCGATACCGCTTTTCTCCAGTTTGATATAGTCAAATTTTTTCTTACAAAAAGATTTATCAATTATAGGCTATCTATTAATAAACTGAAATGGAAAAATGTTTAACAAGAATAACTTCTCTACACTAAATATATGAACAGCTATTTAGGTTCAATGGCCGCTGGCTGCTCTGCTTTGCGACCACAACACTGGAGTCCGCCATTGCTCCGCCATTGCTGTAGTACCGCCATATAGCCGCTAGTCCCCCAACGGAATGCATTGCACTTTAGACACGTTAAAAAACAACTTTAATGCCCGGTGCCTAATTTTTTGGAAGTGTCTACAGCTAGATATTCCTCCTGTGATTACGCTGGGTTAGACACAATCAGAGGCACCAGGCTGGTTATGGTACAGTAGGATACATTTTAGAAATATTGTACTTAATGAGGGTCGGACTGTTAGCATTGGAGCTGCGCGAGCTACACGTCACGCAAGGGCCGAGTCTACAGTGAAGATCCCGCCCTTATTAGGAACATGCTTCGTCAGAGCTGGGGAGGAGGAGTCTGTAAATCCGCCATGATTTCCCCCTCGAACGTGGTCATTATGTTAAACGGGGAGGAGTGAGTAATGACGGTCTATTATTAATATGTCTATGTTTAGGTTACATCAATTTGAATAACTCACATAAATTGATCTGATCATTACCATTTATGTATAACAAATCTGCTGTATCAGTTATTTCGTAACAGCATTTCATAACCTAAAATACAAACACTGCAAAGGCAGATTTTATTTTATTAGACTATTTTAGGTGATCCAATCATATTTCCTGTCCCAGCCTTGATTAGTTATTAGCATTAGCATTAGCTTGCTGCGCCGCGGCATTTTGCACGGGCGATCAAAAATACGTTTGCAAAAGTTGTGTTTTTAAAGTGGTGACAGTCAAAACTAGTATCGATTCAGTATCGGATATTTGTAGCCGATACTCGGAAAAATACAATATTGGTTATCGGCTCCAATATCCAATACCAGTATGGGATCGCCACATGTACCACTACCTCCGACTGCAAGTTGCCATGTTGCCCTTAATTTACCATTTGATGTTGCCTGTATTACAGTCTTACCCCCGGCTCACATTAACTACGGTACGGGTTCGGTCCTGAGCCGGTCCGGGTTTTCCCCAAACTACCACTCACAGTGAGTCCGGCTGACACTGTGGCCAGCTACGGCGCCAGATGCTGCGGCAGGCACAGAAACGGCCCTCGCGAGAACAGAAATGCACGTGAGTTTCGCTCTTGGTGCGAGTTCACGTGATAAATAGCCCCATATATAGGTAGTTTTTGTAAACAAAAGCCGTATTTGCCAGAACAACGACTCTCCCCAGTGAAGTGGATGCTTTGAAACACACTAGTGCCCCTGTGTCACTGGTAATGGAGAAATGTTTACATTTCCGACGTTACACGCGTGTACAGGCGGTAAACGAGACCAAATAAGTAGTGAGCAGACAGATTTTATTTTGAAATACACCGGATCTTCTTTTCTCACGAGACCTGACTTCCTGTTTGGCTCGTGTTTTTCCGTCAGCTTGATCCGTTGGGGCTCCGGTCTCCGGCAAAAATAGACTTCTTGCGGATTCTTTCCGTAACCGCCGGAAGGCCGCCGGATGGCCTCGGTAGCCGGACCCGGACTTCGCGGAGCAGTGCGAGTGTGCAACATTGGTTTTAATGACTTTCTAAGTTCGCGGACGCTGCACCGGACCTTAACCGGATTTAATGTGAGCCGGGGGTTAGGGCCCCAAATCTGATATGTAAATAAGACAATGCTACGTGAAAATGGATAAATGACTCTGCTGCTGATCCACTTGTGCACATGCTCCTTACTTTGCACATGAGCAAACGCTTGGTAAATGAGCGCTTTATGTTTTATTTAAAAGGGAGAGACAGAGCGAGGGTATTGGTGGGGTGGGGTGGGGGCATATGTGGAGTTTGTGAGTCATCCTCACATGCTGATAGACCAGGCCCGACTGCGCTGGACCACATGTCGAGTGGAGAAAAAAATATACTCCAAGAACATAACACCACTTGAAGATGGCAGCAAAAATAAATGAAAGGGGAAAGCTAAGACAAAGGGCTATTCTTTAATATTAATACTTTGGTGAA